>CP125978.1:255968418-256568418 GCA_030063025.1 Avena longiglumis | reverse complement strand
TTACTAAACTTAACTAGTATGTATATTTGACTTATTTTTTTTCTTTTAAGTTTAAACTTATCTAGAGCTAGAGGGTATTATAGCTTGCCTAAGATGGGAAAAATTGGTTACTTTGACCCACAGATACCTCTCTCTATTTCATGTGTATAGAATCATTTGATCTATGTCCTAGATGTTTCCTAGATTTGGTAATGCCCTCTAGTTCTAGGTTGTGGAATTTAGGAGTAGTTCCTTGTAGGGTTTCGTAGCATGGAAAACAAAAAATTTCTATCGCATACAAACAAACAAGCCAAGATCTATCTACTAGATTATAGCAACGAGTCGATGGAATAACCCGCCCTCGAAGATTCCAAAGTGTTTAACGAGAGCGGATTCTCGTGGGTGATGTAGTCGTACTCTTTCCGATCTCAAGATCGTGTAGACGATCCTTCGGCGTGTTCGGCAGCTCCCATGATCGGTCACATGTTCGGTCGACTTAAGACCTTCCTCTCCTTGTTCCAAAGAAAATGAGGTTGTAGCACTCTCTCATGATTCGGAAGACAACGGAGTGGTACCGGAAGTAGAGGGGAGATCTCGCAGGGCTTCGCCTTAAGCCGGAGCGAGTATGGTGGAGTATGAGAGAGTCCCTCGACGATCTAGGGTTTAGACACGCCAAGGAGGGGGCTAGGCCGGCGGCTAGGGTTGCTAGGCGGCGGCGGCGCCGGCGGCTTAGGGTTTGGAGGAGAGGTCTTGTGTGTCTCTAGGAGGGAGCCCTGCCCCTCCTTATATAGGTGGAGGGGCCGGCCGGACAAGGGGAGGGAGAGGAGTCCCTCCCCAACTCGGCTTGGTGGGGCGCCGGCAGTGGGGAGGAGGGACTCCTCCCCAACTCGGTTTCCTCCTCTTTTTCCACTTCCCAAAAATAGCCGTTTGACTTTCAAACTAGCCGTTTGACTTTTCAAACTAGGATTTGATTTAATCCTTTATTTTGTTCAGCGATAACACTTAGTACATGATGCAATCACACCAACTTGATATAACACATTCATGTAACCTTCCCCTCCGGAGTGCCGGACATTCCGGAACCTTGTAGAACATTCCCGATGAAAACACCGGAACCATTCCCCAACTCCGAATCGGGACTTTCCTTATATGAATCTTATTCTCCGGACCATTCCGGATATCCTCGTGATATCCCGAATCCCATTCAAGACTCCGAACAACATTCGGTCTCTTACTCATCATTCCATAACTACTCAAACAACGTCGAATCCATAAGTGTGTGTGGCATCCCGCAAAACCACTACTAGAAAATCGCGTTGAATTTGTGCATTGCATCGTCATCATCATGAATTGTTTGTCAAAAACTAATTTCGAAAACCTGTGTTTGAATTTCCTAACGCCTCGTCTCCATTCAAACGCCAAACCCCCGGATGTTCCGGATAATTTGTTTGTCTAAAACTAGTTATAAAAGCTATTTGAAAATAAATAAAAATTTAAAGTATTTTAATAGGGGCAGTCGAACGGGCCGATTGACCCGATCGACCACCCCAGAAAATATAAAACGGTCCACCCCAACCAGCCCTCTAAATACTATAGCTACCTAAAACCCTACCCACACCCCCTGGCCACATCACCCCCTCCTATCCTTAGCCGCCACCTCACCCTCTCCCTATCCCTCACCCAACCAGACCATGCCACGTCACCCCTCACCCACTCCTCCCTCTCTCAACCACACAAACCCACTCAGCCCACCAGCCCCTCACACCGCACGCGCCAGGCCGACCCCCCCTGTCCCCCGGTCCCGCCCTGGGCCCCACACACACGCACTCCACCCACGCGCGCCCCCGCGCGGCAACCCCGGCCCCACCTCTTCTTCCTCCCCACCTCCTCCCGCGCGGCAGCCTGCCCCGCACGCGCCTCGTCCCGCCCCCTCCGGCTACCAACCGCCGCTGGCGCCCCCTCACCAGCCTCCCCTCCGGCCACCGCCCTCCTCGACCCCTGCCGCGGCGACGCCCGCGCCGCTCCACCTTCCAGCATGGCTGAGGCTCGGCCCCGCCGGCCGGCCTCCACCTCCCTTGCTCCGGCCTCGCGCCGCCCGTGTCGCCGCCTCGGCCATCCCCGCGTGCCCCGCTCCCGGTGCTCGCCCTTCTCCCCATCGGCTCCCTCCTCCGCCTAGCGCCAGCTGTCGCCCTCACCACCTCGCCCGCCAGGCCTCCCTCGCGCACGCGACGCGGCGGCGACCGCGCCTCCTTCACCTCGCTGTGCCGGCTGCAGTCCCGCCTCGCGCCGCGCCGCCCGCCGCCCGTCAAGCTGCAGCGCCTGCCCGCCGCGCCTCGCTGCCTGCCTCGCCCTCCACCGCCTCACGCTCCGGTCCCGCCACGCCTGCGCAGCCTCGCCGGAGCAAGCCTCCCGTCCCGTTGCCCCAGCCGCTGCTCGCCGCCGGCCTCGCACGCTGGTGCTCCCGGCGCTTCGCCCGGCCCGCTGCCTCTGCCCACCTCCCAGCGACCTACGCCCGCTGCCTTGTCCTCCTCCCGGCTTGCAGATCCGCCGCCTGCTCGCCTCGCCCGCGGCTCCGCCCGTCCTCCGGTGCCCTCCGACCAGTCGCTGTCCGCCAGGTGCTGTGGCCCGCCCATGTCCTCGTCGCCCAAGTACCGCCCTCTCGTGCGATCCATGTGCTACAGATGCCGTGGTGGTACTGCTTCTGTTTAGTGCTGTTACATGCGTGTATGTGCTACAGATGCCCCACGATGACCAAAGCTCCCGACGCCCGATTCCGGTGAACCAAGGGCCACGCCAGGACCCGAACCTGAAGAAACCCCAAGGTCGCCAACACGGATGCACCAAGTTATCCATCGAGGACACCAAGATCGTCGAGAGAGAACCGGCGGCCCCGGTCCCGCGGACTTGAGTACCCCGACGCCCCGAGACCGAAGGACCCCACAAGACCACGGGCGCGAGACGCCAAGACCGTACCAAGCCGAAGGTGTCCGAAGAACCTCCGACAAGAACCCCTTCACGGAACATCTAGCACTCCGACATGGAACCCTGAAGACCCCGGCGTCGAGCCCCGAGTTCGTCCCCGATGGTTAAGGCGGTAACCCAAGATCTCCATCGTATGGGTCGAGTCCAACACCAAAGCGAAGACAAGATCTACCGACAACCGAGAACTCGGACGCCAAGATCTCCACCGGATACGACAAGTACCCCCTCGAGGACGCCGAGATCTACAATCGGACCCGAGGATACCGAGACACGATGCGACAAGTACTTCATCCCGAACGCCATGATCGTCGACTTGGCCTGACCTTTGCGAATGCGCCAAGACCTACCCGCTACTCCGAACGGACCTGCCGAACCCGATCCGGACCGGACCGAACCCCGGAACCCCAAGTTCGCCGAGAACCCTAGATGTGTGACCCTTTTCCTCGATACCCTATTTTATAAATGATATCAACTGTTGCATATAAATTGTCATTTCCGCATGCATGTCATATGGGTTGGGGGCCTTATGCCGATTCACCTAATAATTAAATATGGGGCCCATATGCGGGCAAATCTAGCCTTATATTGGCCTCATTTAAACTTGTGTAGCGAAACCGTATTATCTTTTGACATGTTAAACAACATTTAAATTGCGGGGGGTTCTAAATAACTTGAACCACCTAATTAATTGTCGGGACCCCGGTTCCACCTAATATGACCTAATTGCAATGCACCTTTTGCCATGTCATACATCATACATGCATCATGCCGATCTTTTGTCGTAGTATTAAATACTGCATCCGGTGTTTCTTCTAGTGTTTTGCTTCTTCGCGGATAAGGCCGTTGAGTTGATGTGAGCTTCGATCTTGGTTGAACTCTTCAACAATGTTTTCAAAGTAGCATCTCCCCTTTCTACCTATCTTACTTTGCTAGTATTTACTTCCTCCTGTTGATCTTTGCTATCGTGTTGCGATGCTCTAGATTTCGTGTCGTGGATATCCCTTGCAGCCATATATAGCCTTGGACACATCCTATTACCCGTTGTTTGGTAGATAGTTGGACCCGTGTCGTAGTCGCTTGCTCAAGTGTTTTGCTTATCGTCAAGTACCACAATTGTTGGAGGATTGCCGCATGTTGACGTTGAAGATGATCATGGTTTACTTATTGTTCACTTTAATTCCTATTTAACCACTAAAATTGAAATAAGCAGAGGCATCGGTGGGTGATAGATAATATTTGGTTTCCGAACGCCCACTTGTGTCCCGTAAGACCCCGAGTACTTGATAATTGCCTTGATTTATCGCGCTATCCACATCCGGGAGGTATATGGGACCCCGAGCCGAGCTTGATTCATCTTATTTCTTGGGGCCACAAACTAGTTTGAGGTTTTATTTACGATCTGTACTTATGCCATGCTACTTTCGTATTTAAATTGTGCGAGGAGCACACTGCATCGCTTAGGTAAGCGGAGTGATTACGCGGTATCGGCGGTCCCGATTGGGGATCTGCTGTCGCTTGTGACCATTGTCGCAAACCTTGAGTCCGTCAAGCTTGCTTACCGTTGAGGGTGTACTCAAGGGTGGCCCTGAAATATTTCGAATCTGTGATTGTTCTCGTGAAAGCCTCGTTGGGTTTTGTTTTGGTTTTTCCGAGGTTGATCGAGCGTGTGTTGCTATTGGTGCACCCCGGCCGGGTAAAACTTTCTGAAAGCCGTGTCCGCGGATATGGACGACTTGGAGCACAGTATCTCGATCATAGACAAGCATAACTAAAGTTTACTGCTATAAATTTGACTTATAATGACTAGTAATCAGCTTCACCATAATGGAATGGCTAATTAATACTGCCCACAATTGCTTGTTTGGTTGTCGCTTGCGACAATTGTATCTGACTAGTAAGTATTGCAACTACAACGAAATGGCTGAATAAAAGTACCAACAACTGCAGGGATTTGGGTTTATCTCATGCTATCTGTATCTGATTAGTAATTGTTGCAACCACAACGGAATGGTTAACTAAAAGTGCCCACTGTTTACTTTATCAGGACGATTATCGAAACCTGACTAGTAAAGTGCCGCAACTATAACTGAATAAATAAAACTGCCAACTGTGTGAGTTCCTCGGTTGACTTCCTCGTTTGGTCTCGAGGGGGAAACGCCAGGATGGGTTTGTTTGATGATAGTATCAGGCTGGATCCGTATAGGTCTTTCTTACCCTCTCTGATAATCGCCAGTTGTATCGAGTCTCTATAGGTTGTTTAGTGCCTGCTGCCGCTGCCGCTCAGCCCACCATACCTATGTAGGCGAGGACCGCCGAATTCTAGCCTCGCCGTGTACTGGCCTCAGTACTGACGCTCCTTCTTTTTCCTTTGCCCTTTGTCGGCACCCCTTTTGTTTAAGCAGGTTATGAGATCGACGTCGTTAGCAGGGTTACCCTTCCGCTTGGCTCGGGTGGTTATGGACGCCATTGGTTATTCTTCAGGGCTCTTAGCCCCATTTGCATCTTGTCCGTAGTCGGACGCTCGATCATTTCAAGGTGATTTGGATCTGTGTACCGTATATCTGTATTCTTGGTTCTTTGAGTCGCTGTTATATATATCTGTTCTGTGGGTCCCATCGAGGACTGTTGTGTAATGTTATTACTTTGCTTCCACCCGCACGAAAGTGCCTGGTGGGCACCTTCGAATCGTTTCTATGCGGGTTTGGCGAATTTCGCTAAAACTTGCATAGGGCCGATTCTGAGGGTGTCACAGAGTGGTATCAGAGCTCAGAGCCATGATACCCCGCAAGTCCAGCATGTAGGATAACCTAGCTAACGGCCGAAGTAGAGTGTCAAAACTATTTTGCAAAATCGGTTGGATAGTTCTGGTTAGGTCTGATTTTACTTCTTACCCCTCTGCTATTCTCCTCTTATCCCGACGTGTTTTGAATCTGCTCTCTTCTCTTTTTTCGAGTCCAGGAATTCTCGTGGTTGGGTTTCCGTCGTACCTTTAGGGTTTCGCTTCCTCCTTTGGTAACGGTGTTCTACCATCCGGTGTTCAAGCTGCCTGATGAATCCGTCTGCTGTGGTACCATTCTTTGATCCTTGTTTGTGCCTTCCAGTGTTCCGACGCGACGACCTCATCTATGCCAGATCCGATGCAGAGTCTGCATCCCTCCTTTGTTTCCGAACCTCGCTTGCCGAGATCTTCAGTCTAATTCCGAGAATGGTTGCACTCCCTTCTACTGATTGTGCGGAGTAATAGTTTGGGTGCGTGATGGATTGGCCCCCATGCCGACTACCCTTTCTATTCGCTTTTGTACAGTGAAGTGGACGAGAATGCATCGGTTCCCTCTTTCCATCGAAGTTAGAGGTGGCTTTATTTGTTGATACCTCTACTTTCGACCTTTTGTTTCCGGAGTGTTCTCTCGACGATCACGGACAACGACCTCTTGTTAGCGGTGTCGCGAGGATCTACACGAAGCGAGAAGACGCAGATCGCCGACCTTCCTTCCGGTACCATGAGGCGGATCTCGAGGGCGAGATCCATTGTTAGTGGTGTCGAATTGTGGCATCCCGCAAAAACCACTACTAGAAAATCGCGTTGAATTTGTGCATTGCATCGTCATCATCATGAATTGTTTGTCAAAACTAATTTGAAAACCTGTGTTTGAATTTCCTAACGCCTCGTCTCCATTCAAACGCCAAACCCGGATGTTAGGATAATTTGTTTGTCTAAAACTAGTTATAAAAGCTATTTGAAAATAAATAAAATTTAAAGTATTTTAATAGGGCAGTCGAGCGGGCGATTGACCCGATCAACCACCCAGAAAATATAAAACGGTCCACCCCAACCAGCCCTCTAAATACTATAGCTACCTAAAACCCTACCCACACCCCCTGGCCACATCCCCCCCCCCCCTCCTGAGCCGCCTCACCCTCTCCCTATCCCTCACCCAACCAGACCATGCCACGTCACCCCTCACCCACTCCTCCCTCTCTCAACCACACAAACCCACTCAGCCCTGACCCCTCACACACCGCGACGCCGACCCCTCTGTCCCCCGGTCCCGCCCTGGGCCCCACACACACGCACTCCACCCACGCGCGCCCCCGCGCGGCAACCCCGGCCCCACCTCTTCTTCCTCCCCACCTCCTCCCGCGCGGCAGCCTGCCCCGCACGCGCCTCGTCCCGCCCCCTCCGGCTACCAACCGCCGCCGGCGCCCCCTCACCAGCCTCCCCTCTGGCCACCGCCCTCCTCGACCCCTGCCAGCCGCTTGCCGCTCCACCTTCCAGCGCGCGGCTCGGCCCCGCCCGCGGCGCTCCTCCACCTCCCTTGCCCGCCTGGCCGCACCGTGTCGCCGCCGGCGCCTCCCCGCGTGCTCCCGCCGGTGCTCCGCTCGCCCTTCTCCCCATCGGCTCCCTCCTCCGCCTAGCGCCGCGCTCACCACCTCGCGCCGCTGAACCAGGCCTCCCCAGACGCGCTCGCGGCGGCGCGCCTCTTCACCCTCGCTGCCGGCTGCAGTCCCGCCTCGCCAAGGCCGCCGCCCGCCGCCCAGCGGTCAAGGCTGCCTCCGCCCCTCCAGCGCCTCGCGGCCGGCCTCGCGTCGCCTCGCGGCCCTCCACCGCCCTCGCCGGTCCCGCCGCCTGCGCGCCGCAGCCTCGCGGAGCAAGCCTCCCGTCCCGTTGCCCCGGCCGCTGCCGGCGCCCGCCACGCTGGTGCTCCCCGCTCGCCCGGCCCGCCTGCCCCACCTCCCAGCCGACCTCGCCCGCCCCATCTCCTCCTCCCGGCTCTGCGAATCCCGCGCCGCGTCTCCCGCTGTGGCCGCCTCTCCCCGCCGGTGCCCTCCGTCCCAGTCGCGGTCCGCCGTGTGCTGAGGCCCGCCTTGATCCTCGTCGCAGTACCGCCTGCCGCCTCGTGCGATCCATATGCCGTGGTGTACTGCTTACATTTAGTGTTGTTACATGCGTGTATGTACTCTGAGATGCCCCACGATGACCAAAGCTCGACGCCGATTCGGTGAACCAAGGGCCACGCCAGACCCGAACACAAGAAACCCCAAGGTCGCCAACACGGATGCACCAAGTTATCCATCGAGGACACCAAGATCGTCGAGAGAGAACCGGCGGCCCCGGTCCCGCGGACTTGAGTACCCTGACGCCCCGAGACCGAAGGACCCCACAAGACCACGGGCGCGAGACGCCAAGACCGTACCAAGCGAAGGTGTCCAAGAACCTCCGACAAGAACCCCTTCACGGAACATCTAGCACTCCGACATGGAACCCTGAAGACCCCGGCGTCGAGCCCCGAGTTCGTCCCCGATGGTTAAGGCGGTAACCCAAGATCTCCATCGTATGGGTCGAGTCCAACACCAAAGCGAAGACAAGATCTACCGACAACCGAGAACCCGGACGCCAAGATCTCCACCGGATACGACAAGTACCCCCTCGAGGACGCCGAGATCTACAATCGGACCCGAGGACACCGAGACACGATGCGACAAGTACTTCATCCCGAACGCCATGATCGTCGACTTGGCCTGACCTTCGCGAATGCGCCAAGACCTACCCGCTACCCGAGAACGGACCCTGTCGAACCCCAGATCCGTCGGACCCCGGACCCCGAACCCCGGAACCCCCAAGTTCGTCGAGAACCCTAGATGTGTGACCCTTTTCCTCGATACCCTATTTTATAAATGATATCAACTGTTGCATATAAATTGTCATTTCCGCATGCATGTCATATGGGTTGGGGGCCTTATGCCGATTCACCTAATAATTAAATATGGGGCCCATATGCGGGCAAATCTAGCCTTATATTGGCCTCATTTAAACTTGTGTAGCGAAACCGTATTATCTTTTGACATGTTAAACAACATTTAAATTGCGGGGGGTTCTAAATAACTTGAACCACCTAATTAATTGTCGGGACCCCGGTTCCACCTAATATGACCTAATTGCAATGCACCTTTTGCCATGTCATACATCATACATGCATCATGCCGATCTTTTTCCGTAGTATTAAATACTGCATCCGGTGTTTCTTCTAGTGTTTTGCTTCTTCGCGGATAAGGCCGTTGAGTTGATGTGAGCTTCGCCCCGATCTTCGGTTGAACTCTTCAACAATGTTTTCAGGCGAGCATCTCCCCCCTTTCTACCTATCTTACTTTGCTAGTATTTACTTCCCTCCTGTTGATCTTTGCTATCTGTGTTGCGATGCTCTAGATTTCGTGCCGTGATATCCCTTGCAGCCATATATAGCCTTGGACACATCCTATTACCTGTTGTTTGGTAGATAGTTGGACCCGCGTGTCGTAGTCGCTTGCTCAAGTGTTTTGCTTATCGTCAAGTACCACAATTGTTGGAGGATTGCCGCATGTTGACGTTGAAGATGATCATGGTTTACTTATTGTTCACTTTAATTCCTGTTTAACCACTAAAATTGAAATAAGCAGAGGCATCGGTGGGTGATAGATAATATTTGGTTTCCGAACGCCCACTTGTGTCCCGTAAGACCCCGAGTACTTGATACCTGTTCCTTGATTTATCGCGCTATCCACATCCGGGAGGTATATGGGACCCCCCTGAGCCAGAGCTTGATTCAGTCTTATTTCTTGGGGCCACAAACTAGTTTGAGGTTTTATTTACGATCCTGTACTTATGCCATGCTACTTTCTGTATTTAAATTGTGCGAGGAGCACATTGTATCGCTTAGGTAAGCGGAGTGATTACGCTGTATCGACATCCCCGATTGGGGATCTGTCGCTTCTGACCATTGTCGCAAAACCTTGAGTCCGTCTCGAGCTTGCTTACCGTTGCGGGTGTACTCCAAGGGTGGCCCTGAAATATTTGAATCCTGTGATTGTTCACCGTGAAAGCCTCGTTGGGTTTTGTTTTGGTTTTTCCGAGGTTGATCGAGCGTGTGTTGCTATTGGTGCACCCCGCCGGTAAAACTTTCTCAAAGCCGTGTCCATGGATATGGACGACTTGGAGCACGAGATCTCGATCATAGACAAGCATAACTAAAGTTTACTTGCTATAAATTTGACTTATAATGACTAGTAATCAGCTTCACCATAATGGAATGGCTAATTAATACTGCCCACAATTGCTTGTTTGGTTGTCGCCATACAATTGTATCGACTAGTAAGTATTGCAACTACAACGAAATGGCTGAATAAAAGTACCAACAACTGCAGGGATTTGGGTTTATCTCATGCTATCTGTATCTGATTAGTAATTGTTGCAACCACAACGGAATGGTTAACTAAAAGTGCCCACTGTTTACTTTATCAGGACGATTATCGAAACCTGACTAGTAAAGTGCCGCAACTATAACTGAATAAATAAAACTGCCAACTGTGTGAGTTCCTCGGTTGACTACCTCGTTTGGTCTCGAGGGGGAAACGCCAGGATGGGTTTGTTTGATGATAGTATCAGGCTGGATCCGTATAGGTCTTTCTTACCCTCTCTGATAATCGCCAGTTGTATCGAGTCTCTATAGGTTGTTTAGTGCCTGCTACCGCTGCCGCTCAGCCACCATACCTATGTAGGCGAGGACCGCCGAATTCTAGCCTCGCGTGTCTTCGGCCTCGATCGACGCTCCTTCTTTTTCCTTTGCCCTTTGTCGGCACCCCTTTTGTTTAAGCAGGTTATGAGATCGACGTCGTTAGCAGGGTTACCCTTCCGGCTTGGCCTGGGCAGGGTTATGGACGCCATTGGTTATTCTTCAGGGCTCTTAGCCCCATTTTCATCTTGTTCGTAGTCGGACGCTCGATCATTTCAAGGTGATTTGGATTTGTGTACCGTATATCTGTATTCTTGGCTCTTTGAGTCGCTGTTATATATATCTGTTCTGTGGGTCCCATCGAGGACTGTTGTGTAATGTTATTACTTTGCTTCCACCCGCACGAAAGTGCCTGGTGGGCACCTTCGAATCGTTTCTATGCGGGTTTGGCGAATTTCGCTAAAACTTGCATAGGGCCGATTCTGAGGGTGTTACAGTGTGTCTCCCTACGGTTCGTGAATTATGCGGACATGATCGAGACACTTCTCCGATCAATAACCAATAGAGGAATCTGGAAATTCATATGGCTCCCACATATTTCTACGATTACTTTGCGATCGAATTAACCACTTACATACGATACCAATTTCCCTTTGTCTCACGATGGTTTACTTATCTGAGGTTATGATCGTCGGTATCTCTACATACCTAGTTCAACCTCGTTACCGATAAGTACTCTTTTCTCGTTCCCGTGATATGTGATCCCTTGTGAGCCAGTCACATGCTTGCAAGCTAATTGGATGACATTTCACCGAGAGGGCCCAGAGTATATCTATCCGTCATATGGATGGACAAATCCCAGTCTTGATCCATGTGTCTCAACCAATACTTTCCGAACACTCAATGCCACCTTTATAGCCACCCAATTACGGTGCGGTGTTTGATGTCATCAAAGCATCCATCCGGTAAAGGTGATATGCATGATCTCATGGTCGAAGGAATTAGGTTACTATGTATCAGAAAGCATATAGAAATTGAACTATTAAAATGACTTGATCTTTATGCTACGCTTATCTATAGGAGTATGTCCACCATATCATTCTCCTAACGATATGATCTTGTTGTTAATAACATCTCAATGTTCATGATAGGGAAACCACAATCATCTATTAACCAACAAGCTAGTATTATATAGAGGCTTTACTAGGGACTTCAAATTAAGTTTACAAATCACACAAGTATCAATGTTTCCTTGTTAATACTATTATAGCATGAATGTAAACATTTATCATAAACACAAAGATATAATAATAACCACATTTATTATTGCCTCTAGGGCATATCTCCAACATTCCTAAATTCCCTAACTAAGTTTAATAAATTAAATTGCCTCACCTATGGTGGGGCAAACATTTTAACATTACAAAATGTTTCCTTTCTATTGTTGTTTATTCTACAGGAATGAAGATAAGGAGAAGAAAAGAAAATATAAGATTTACCTTAGGCCCAATAGTTAAGGTTTTAGTATAGGTTCTTATGTTTGTTGTAAATTTTATTTTATTCTTTTGTTGCAACAACAATGTAACATTGTCTTATGTAATAAAGTGTTCCATTATTGTTTTATTTGTAACTTGTATCTATTAAATGTTTATATCTTACTTATAAATAAGAATTCAATTCTTATTTATTATTAAAATTCATTTCTTAATTGTATTTTACACTTATTCTTTTATTGTAAAAGAACAATGCAATACTTAATGTATTCTTATAATAAAGGATTATTTTATATCAATATTATAACCATTTCCCTTAACTTAATTATTGCATTATTATTTCTAAATTTCCAAATTCAAAATTAGAATTGAATTTGGAATTCAAAGTAAATTTCAAATTCTACCACTCTAAAAACACGTATAATATCTAAAGGTCATGTCAAAATCTCTCGCATCTGTTCTGATGTTCCTATCAGAACAAGAGAGATATCGATTCCTCTATAGTTTCTTTAGTTTTGCGCGAAAATTACCGGGATTTTCTGATGCATGGATGCAGTGCACACACATGTGTCTTATCTATTTTGAGGTGCTAATCGCGGGATGTTACAGACTCTCCCCCTTAAAATAAACTTCGTCCCCGAGGTTCGTAAACTCTCATGTTTCAGAGTGAGGAATTGTCCTTTATTGGTTACGACATTTCTCAACTTCATGGTAACCTCAAATGGAAATAGTTGTAGTATCCCATATCAAGATCTTTTTCTTTGAATTCTTATCATTCTTGGCAATCTCCAACTTGTTGTCTTCAATACCCCAAAGTTCCTTTTACTTTACTCCCTTAGGGGTATTTCCTTATTATGGAATCCTTAAATTGGAGCTTCTTCTTTAGTTCATTCCCCTGCTTAGGTATCCTAATCCAACTCCTTTACTTGATCATAAAACTTCCTTGCTATAGTATCTCAGGTTTAGGAAGTCTCACAAAAATAGGGTTTTAACTCTATTAAACAATCACTATAGTCAAAATACTAACTTTTGATTTATGATGGTATGGTTTATACTGGTAGTCCTTCCAAAGATTGGTGTTAAACACATTTAGTCCACACCCATCGTAATTTATTGTTTCTCTAAACATGTCTAATTGGATGTGTTTTATTCCCTCTCAAAGATCACTTAAGAGTTGTTTCTTTTAGAATTAGTCTGTTAGGACTATTCTATTTTAGCACCTTCAAGCTTTTTCCTTAGCAAGCTTTAGATAATATTTTGTTGTTACTTTAAGTACTTATTCAACTTCTACTTACTAATTAGCTTAAGGTTGAGTCCTACTATCTTGAGGTAAATTTTATCTTCTATTTTAGACATACTTCCGAAAGTACTTTTATTATGATGTATCCTTTTAACCTTATAAGAATAAGGCTTAATGTTGTCATAGGTTAAAACTTCTTCTCCAACCTTTGCTCTGATAATCAGATAACAATACTTCCATTTCTATTGTTTACTCTCCCCCTTAGGGTTTACTAATGGTCTTTAAACTGTCTATAAAGTACTATTAGCTTTATAATTAGAATATGGGTCTCTATCCAGTTTATACTCTACCTAGTTAGGGTCTTATGAAAGATTATACGGTGTATCCACACAATTGTGGATCTCCGAAGTGAATCTTTCAGCATTATTTGTCTTAATTACTGTTTGGACATTTTCGCTTTGATAGATCTAACTTCGCGAAGTGCCTCGAAAGACGGTCGCTTTAATGTTTATACTCCTTCATGTCTTTCTTAACTTAGGCCAAGTTGTATGCTCTTTATGCAATTTTTAAGAGGATCTGGTTAACTAAGTTAACTAACACCGGCTACGGACAAGATACCAACCGTGGATCAGAATACCAACTATGGATCAAATTACAGCTGTGGATCATCCTAGGTTGTAGGTATTACCCTACGACTTCCAACATCCTTAAGGCATTCTCTCTGAATTGTCAAAGCTTGAATACCATTTTGGTTCCAAGGCTTCTTCTTTGTACTAATTCATGATGCTTCCATGAGCTAGATACTACTACTCCATCAACTTATTAGTAACACCACCTACTTCGGGTGAACTTAAAGTTTATTACTTATTGTTGCCCCAAGTATTTTCTACACTAAACTTCTTTCTTATTACAGTTTAGTAATGATCTGAACTTGATCCATCCTTCAAATTGCGTTGATACTCTTTATACTTGCTTCATTCTTCATGTAAATATTTGTCTTGATCTTTAGAACTCGTCACCCCCTTACACGAATTCCCTTACTCTATCTAGGTCTATAACATCAAGTAGTAACTGTATGTTGCAACATGCATTTGCACACCAAGTCAAACTTCATGTACAAATCTAGTCAATCAAGAAGATCCAAGAAAAACCAATAAATCCAAATGGTACATATAACACACAATATTCTAAGACCGGAATATAGTAGTTGAGTATAATATCTCTAGAATTCAGGGTTAGTTGTGTAGTATATGACACCTCCTCCTATAGGTTTACATTGTGATACTTAGCACATAGGGGTCAAACTATTCTTTATCTCAATATTTACCTAAATTGCTCAATTGCAACAGGATAATTTTTAACAAAGTGGTCTCAATTTAGTTTTGACTAACCTTTAGTATCACTCTTGGAATGGCTAATATAACCAACCTATCATTATTTAGTAAACTAACCTCACATGATCACTCCAAATGACTAATGACTTTATTTGATAACTTAAACCAAAGATTATTAGAATTTTTTTAGCACCTATGACTTCTATCATAGCTCTACCATGGTATTTTCATACTTCTACTCCAAGATAAATCACTAAGTACTTTTCATACTTACACTTACATCATGGTTTCAGAGCTAATCTCACCATTTTGGTTCCAAGGCTTCTTCTTTTTCATACTTGTCATATTTAAGAGCTAATCTAACCATGATGACTTTGTTTCACACTACACAATTATTAAATCTTAACATAATTTCACTTCATTACGTAGAATTCGCAAGTGAATCCCACATGATTACTACTCATTACATTTTATCCTGATGATATTCATCATGTTGTCTTTGGTTAACAACTAACAATAAAATTCCACTCTGTGCTACTTGAATTATAGAGTTAGACTACACCATTAAGACCATTTCAATTGATGTCTTAAACTCGATCCTAATCTACTATGGCCAATTGACTTTCCTACAGTATCTTGGTGGGTTATGTCTCCTTCGGAAGACACTAAATAACACTATACTGATAAAAGATAAAATAATTACTCCTAAGAAAGAATGACTTAAGTATCTGGTGACAAGGTTTATCCTCAAGTGGATACTCATCACAAGTCATAATTTTTTTGGTTTAGATAAGATGGCTCCTATAGTCACTATCCAACCTACAGATCTTCCTAAAAGGGTTCTAATCCTAAGGTCAAAGCATATGCTCTGATACCAACTTCGGTGACCCAGCATACCACTGCATGATGTAGTACACTATAGTCGTTGACATAACACCAATGAAACACCGTTCACTAGTATTACATCTCTCAGAGTGGTACAACAGAAACACAATAGGTCTAAGACATGACTATAGATTACAATTCAACTCTTTACACAAGATCCAGAGAACACTCTAGGTTAAAGAGAGAGAAAGAAACTTCTTACAAAGAATAATCAGGAATAACAACTCAAAAACTATCATACTAATAAGACTAGTATCTGAACTATTGGCCTGGCATTGCTGCTATTGCAATACACTAAAGAAATAGGTTCTATGGCTAGAGATTATATTCGTATCTAATCAGTAACTTCGTCTTCACTTGAGTTGATGTATATGTTGACTTTCTTGACTTCATTGAAGAACTTTAGCTTCTAGTGATGATTCCTGGAGCATAACTTGATGTAGACGTCATCTTAATGGCTTCAGAATCTAGCAAGGGTTACGAAGATACGTTGAGTACGAGCGTACTCGGCAAGTTCACTAGAAAAGGAGTGTTTGATCCACTATATCTACAGCAACAGACCGTAGGTCGTAGGCAATGCAAGTTTTCATAAACATTTCTTCAAAGGTTTCTTTTATTCTGAAAAGCTATGTCCGTCAGCCTTCACGGGTTTACCGGAACTTTCATGGAGTTCCTTTCCCGCCGCGTTCTCAGCTCCTTCCCGGAATAGGGAGTAACAAGTTAAAGTTCTTACACTCTACAGAGGTGCGTTACTTTACCCATGAGAGATCAAATCCTTGTTGCACAACCGGGCGATCTTTCCCGTCCACACTTCCTATAGTGTGGGGCCCAGTAGATGATCCAAGCCAATCACTACCCCCTTCGCGACCTTGCATGCCTCCTTGGTGTACACCATGCCCACATATTGAATTACGACAATGGTTTTTACAGACCGTTAGATGCCAGAACTATCGTGGGACGTTGAGGGTTCCCACCCATATGCTGCATATTGTTGTGGTATTGCCGACGAGTACGCCATGGAGGGGTCCTCCCAGTGCGTGTTTAGAGACGTGAGGGAAGGCGGACGGTTGACGGGTACGAGGTAACACAGCTTACCCAGGTTCAGATCCCACAATGGTGGCGGAATCCTACTCCTGCTATAAATCACTATAATGGCAATACGCCGAGTTACAAAGATAGGTTCGTTGTGCGAGGTGTATTCTAATCGCTACTTGGTCATCTGTAGTTGTTCCCTAAAGGCTCCCATAGGCCCGACTTATATAGTCGCTAGGTCCTAGGGTTACAGGGAAAAGTCCTAGCTGGACAGGTTACAAAGTCCTACACCGTCTATTACTAGTCTTGCGTGTCTTGTACTCCAAGGCTCCGGGTATGCTGGTGACTCCACTGTAGCCTTCCTTTATCCGGCATGGGCCTCCCTTATGGATCCATCTAACTGGGCCGCCCAGCAGGCCATGGGCCATGCTACCAACTATGGGCCACCCGGGTTATCCGGATAGGAGACATGCTATGAGGATACCCATATAGCATATCCCCAACAGTAGCCCCCAGAGAACTCCGAGATCTTGTGCCATCTTGCCTCTTCACGTATAATGCTCCGTCTATATGAATCTCGGCAAATCGTCAAGCAATATCTTGTAGTCCTCCCAAAGAACCCTACAAGGTCTTCTCCGTCTTCAACTCATAAGTCAGAGAATTGCTGAATCTTTCATCGTACTCTTCCGTAGCCGGACTGGATACGTCCATGCAGGAATCTTCTGATGTGATGGTTCATCTGCCTATGTCAGCTAGGGCGACGTAGACGTAGGTCAGCAACGCCTCGTAACTCACACATGTAGAGAATGCAATCATGTCCACTTTTCCCGTGCGAGCTATACGAACCGTTGGCGGCGACGGTTGGGACGTGGCGAAATTTCCGCACACGTCTGCACACACGTCGTCTACGCGGCAACCGTCCGATCAAGCTGCATGAACCTCAATGCTGGAGATCATAAATAGTAACTGCGGTGGAAAATTTACTTTTCACCTCATTCTCTCCTCGCATCATCTTTTTCATCCAGCGAGCGCCCCCTCGAGATCTCCGCTCAACTTGCGAAAAACCCTAACTCCCAATCTCGCCATCACCTCCAAACACTCGCAATGGCCAGCAGCAGTTCTTCTCCCTCGATGGAGGCGTCAGGCGAAGCCGGCGAGCTCCGTCGTCGTGCCCCCAGAGGGCCTGGTCATCCCCGTCTCTGCGGTGGTCGAGACCACCGGCGGCGACCACAATCCAGCGGCGTTAGAGTTGCTGGAGGAGGAAAACGACTCCCATAAAGGCGACTGACGCGGTTTGGATATTATGGACCGCGACATCAAGGAGTTGATCATCGAAGGCTACCTCCCTGCGACGGAGGGGCTTGCCTGGTGGGCGGCGCCGGCCGACGAGGTCACACCTTCTCCCCAAGCCGGAGAAAAGGTGTACCTCAAAGCACAGATGGTACGCGACGTCTCCCTGACCATCTCTAACTTCTTCCTTGCCGTCTTGAACCATTACCGAGTCCAGCCCCAAAACCTCTCTCCCAATAGTATCCTAGCGCTTAGCAATTACGCGACGCTTTGTGAGGGTTACTTAGGGATTAAGCCTCGGCTAGACCTCTTTATATATTTCTTCACCTTCAAGCGTGAAGCCGGAGCTAGCAAGGACGAACTTAGAAATTGTGGCACTATTAGCTTCAATATCCGACCTAGCCGGTGCTTCCCCGACATCGTCAGCCACGAGTCCTGCAAGAACTTGTAGCGTACTTACTTCTATGGCCCAGATATCCCTCTAGCCGGCCAAGAAGTAACGTACCCTGACTTCGTCGATGGAGCAGCCGCTGAAACTTCGACATGGAGATCCCAGGCCTCCCTTCCCTCCGACCTCGACGCTTCCCGCGCTATAAGACGGATAGATTGGTTCGTAGAGACGGGTTTGACCGGCTTGGACCTAGCCATGTGCTGGTTCATCAGGCGAATCCAACCTCTGCAGCACCGCTCGAAGCTGATGCACGAGTATACCAACGATAGAAGGGATAGCCTCCGCATCTCCATGGACAACTTCTCAAGCGACTCCGTCAAGCTTCGCCTCAAGGACATCGTCAAGGTGAAGGACAATAAGCATGTCTTAACCATCACCTACGACATGTTCGTAGAGAGCAAGTGCCCAAAGGTAGCTGCTTATTTTCCGTGTATGACATATACTCCAGTTCTTCCGTCTAGTCATTACCATCTAATTTAACATGGAGGTTCTCCACCTTAACAGCTTAGCGACATAGACGAGGACATCATGGCTCCTCAAATCTATGATCCAAAGATGAAGGAAGTCACCATCGTGTCCGACGACGATGCTCCGTTGGCGCAAAAACGGAAGAGCTCCACCTCTGACGCTACCGACGGAGGAAAGAAGAAGAAGACGGAGGGTGGAGCCTCCAAAAAGACTACCGCCGCCCTGGAGGCGGAGAAAAGAAAGTTTACTGGGATCCCCTTTGCCAAAGCACCCCCTCTAGTGTAAGCTTCTTTCTCTCCGACATTGTCCATTTATCTGTCTTATTCCTGTACTTATGCATTTTGCACGTTTCAGGAAGAAAGCCACGACCAGCCTGAAGAAGACCTCCAAAACATTGGGGGCTTCTAGAAACATCAAGGACATGCTGCATCGCGATGCATCTCTCGGCATTGCCCCTGTCACTCCCACCGTCAGGCCCTCGTCCGCTCTGGCAAGCTCTCAAACCAAGGAAGTCGCTGGCCCTTCCGCCATGGAAGTGGATTCAGGTGCCTCTGCCGAGCTTGCTGTTGTCGGCGATCAGGCGACGCAGGAAAGTGCCGCACACCAAATGGCTGAAGCTCCGGCTAAGGATGCCATCGGTTGTTGTAAGACGGTGGTGGAAGCTGGTACTTCTGCCGAAGGCAGCGCCCCCGCACCCAAGAAAACCATAGAGTATCCAAAGATAGTCTATCTGGTACTTACACCGAGTAGCACTGCTCTGGTTCCTGGTGCGGTGCCGACATCTCTGACGTGCGGTCTAGAGGAGCTTCTCCGGCAAGCAGAGATCTTGCAAGGAAACAGTGTATCCTTCGGCAAGCTGCTAGCTGAGAGTGCTAGCAACCTCAAGATCATTGCACTTATAAGTTTTATTTGCCTTTTGCTTTTCATATGAATATCCCACTGTAGCCCCCGAGGATGTTGACGGAAAACCATAGGTATTTGCGTCTAGATGCTCTAAGAGTGACTAAGCTAGAAAACTTCTCACTGTAGCCCCCAAGCATATAGGTGGATTGAATTATTCCGACTATATGCTTTTAAGAGTAGCATACATAGTGTTTATAAATTTCAATACTATAGCACCCAAGCTTCTAGTTGTAACTGAATTAGTTCCGACTAGATGCTTAATGAGAAGCTAAGCATACATCCGAGTTAAAAACTTTATACTGTATCCCCCAAGCTTCTAATCGAAAACTGAATTAGTTCCGACTAGATGCTTAAAGAAAGACTAAGCATATTGCTAAGTTAAAAACTCTAGCTGTAGCCCCCGAGCGTCTAGGTGGAAAATTTTCCGGCTAGATGCTCCAAGTAGACCAAACAACGTTTAACTTTTCTTTTTTCCATAGAACGAGAATGCTTGGAGGGGCATGGCCAGCGACAAGTACCAGAAGATGCGTGCGGACTTGGAAGCCAAAAAGGGTAAAACTGCCTTCTTGAAGGAACGGATCATCAAGAGCAAGCGTCTGTTTTTTCCTTTCTTTTTTGTATTCCGACTTAAACTTGTGTATTCTCCGAGTACTCACTGTGTACTTTGCTTTCTCCAACTTGCAGAAACCATTGCCAAGGCTAAGGACATTGCCGAGCAATCCAAGCACATTCAAGAGCTGGATAGCAAGAACAATATCCTTAAGCAGGAGAGGAAGGACATGCTGAAGATGCATGAAGAATCAATGAAAGCCCTGCATGACTTCGCCACCGAGGAGATGAACCGCTTTAAGGAGGAGATCTCGATCTTAAGAGATCAGAAGAAAGCTGCCGATGAGAAGAATCAACGCCATCATGAGGCGTACAAGCTACTCCAACAAGAACAGGACTCCTTGGCGGATACCCTCTGGCAAGCTGAGGCTAGCATCTTCAGTAAGTGATTCTTCGTCTTGGATTTCTGTAGTCTAGATACTTTGAATTTTTGAACTCATGTGCTCCTTGTTGGAATTTGCAGCTCCTATGGGTTTAACCCGGTCACCTCCTCCGGCAAAGGAATGCATGGTTCTTGCCGGCAACTTCATCAACACCTCCATCGCGCAGGCCAAAGAGATTTCCAAGCCCCTCCAGATCAACATCAAGGCACCAGACTCTATGGCGAAGTTCTCGGAGATCCTGCGCCGAGCTCCCGAGCGTATCATAAGCTGGAAAGCTTCATGTGCACGGGCCGGTGCAAGGATGGCGCTGTCCATGGTTAAGGCACATTACGAGGATGCCGACATCGACACCTCTTGAATTCCCGGCGTAGATGACGATTGCAAAGAGATAAACCATGAGTCCATCTTGTCGTCACTCGCGGGTTATGACACCAGAGTTGCCGAGTTAGTCGACGTCAACGTCTTCGTGCCAATGAATACCATCGATGGCGGCGACCAAAGATCCTCCGAGTCTCTTCACACTGCCGACTTCGAGGGTGACTCTCTTGCTGCCGATGATGCTGCTTCCAAGTTGCCTGTGTCAAAGGAATGAAAAAGAACTTGTAATATTTGTTTCATCTTTGATGCGTATGAAGAAAAAACTATGTATTAACTTAAGGCAGAAAACAATGATGTATGTCCTGCTACTTAAGAACTAGTTCCACCATGTATATATTTTTAAGCAAGTGCTGGTTTATCCATTACTTTGGTTCTTATGCTTGACTTTTCGTGATTCGGAAGACTCGTTGTCGGAACCATGCGCTCAGGTGATGATGCCCAATGGCACCGTCAATAACCTAAGCACAAAATCGCCGACAATAAGTGCCGAAAGTCACTACTCTAGAATCCACATAAAAATGACAAAGAACGTGTAGACCAGAAAACTTAAGATAATGCCCGTAGGCGGAATTTTCACAAGTGCAATCGCAAAAATTGTGCATAAAGGTTTTATATGATCCAAAAATGAACACTAAAGGAGGTAAAAGACTCAGAAATATGAGTGAACCAGAGAGCTTTATTTCATTGATCATATAAGAGGTACACAATTAGATAAAAATGCTAAGTGTAAAAGGACGTAATCGTGCTATGTTCCATGGCCGATCAAGCTCCGGTAGTCATCATCCGTCACGCCGCCACGCTTATGATCCTCGTTGGGTCTATCCTTCAGTTCACGATTGTCAACTAGGTAGTAAGACCCATTGAGTAGCGCCTTGCTTATGATGAACGGTCCTTCCCATGGCGGGGATAATTTGTGTCACTTCTTCTGCTTAAGTCGGAGCACTAAATCCCCCTCTTTAAATAAGCGATGCCGAACGCGGCAACTATGGTAGCTGCGTAGCTTCTGCTGGTAGATGGCAGATCTTTGGCATGCCAAAACGTGCTCCTCCTCGAGAATGTCCACATCTAGGCATCTGGATTCTTCAACGTCATCTTCGTCGTAGGCGGCGACTCTTGGTGCATCGTGAAGTATATCGGAAGGTAGGATGGCTTCTGCTCCATATACCATGAAATAAGGGGTGTAGCCGGTGGATCTGTTGGGTGTAGTTTGTAAACTCCACATCACATATGGCAATTCTTCCGCCCAGGCTCCAGCTGCTCTATGTAGCGGTGCCTCAAGACGTGGCTTGTTTCCCTGCAGAATTAATCCATTGGCTCGCTAAACCTGACCATTGGATTGTGGATGTGCCACAGATGCAAGGTCAAGTCGGATGCCCTTCTCCCCACAATATGCATCCACTTCTCCGAATGACAAGTTGTTGCCGTTGTCGGTGATAATGCTATGTGGGAGACCAAATCTCACCACTAGATCTCAGACAAACCTGAGGGCAGTTGCCCCATAAATCTTTCTAATGGGTTTAGCTTCTATCCATTTAGTGAATTTATCAACTGCTACTAGCAGATGTGTAAACCCACATGGTGCCGTTTGTAACGGTCCCACCATGTCTAGCCCCCAGACTGCAAACGGCCAAGTTATTGGTATTGTTCGCAATTCTTCAGCAGGAACATGTGGTTGTCGGGCATAATAATGGCATCCCATGCATGTCTCAACCAGCTTGTCGGTGTTCGCCTTCGCGGTCAGCCAGTAGAATCCTTGCCGGAAGGCTTTCGCGACCAACGATCGGGGAGCGGCTTGATGCCCGCAATCTCCGAGATGGATTTCGTGTAGGATTTCAATACCTTCTATCTGGGAAACACACTTAAGGTATACACCAGTAGTGCTCATTTTGTAGAGTTGTCCATTAATTATGGTATAACCCTTTGCTCGTCGTACTATTTGCCATCTTTCGACCTCATCGTCGGGCAAAGTTACGTGTTCGAGATATTCCATGAATGGTTTTGTCCAAGCCGGAGGGAACTTTGCCACCATGTGGATGAAAGAGTCAGCTCTATCTGGGTTGTCGATGTCGGCTCCCTTCACGGATGGTGTTCGTAGATGATCTAGGAAAACTCCTGGTGGAATTCGTTTGCACCCTGATCCAATCTTAGATAGTAGATCAGCCGCCTCGTTTTGCTCCCTAGGTACATACTTGACTTCGTAGCCCAAGAAGCTCTTGTCTATCTCGTCCACTTCGTCTCGATATGCCGCCATCAAAGGGTTCCGTGCATTCTAGGTGTCAGCCACCTGCTGGGCAACCAAGTCGGAATCTCCATAGCAAACTATGCGCTTGATGCCAATATCCTTGGCTACACGTAGTCTGTGAATGAGTGCTTTATACTCCGCCATGTTGTTCGTAGCCTCGAATTGGATTTGCAGAACATAGTGTAGCTTGTTGCCAGTTGGTGACTGTAGCAATACACCAGCCCCCGAGCCTTTGAGCAGCTTTGATCCATCAAAGTGCATCACCCAATACTCTGGTTCCGGCAATGGAGTAGCATCTGGCATCTCTGTCCAATCTGCGATAAAATCCGCCAAGGCTTGTGACTTGATAGCGTGGCGTCTCTTGTAGGTGACCTCGAAGGTGGCAAGTTCAATGCCCCACTTCGCGACCCTTCCCGTAGAGTCGCTGTTGTTGATAATGTCAGACAGTGGAGTCTTGCTAACCACTGTGATTGGGTTCTCCTAAAAGTATGCCTTAGCTTCCAAGAAGCAAGGAATACTCCATAAGCTATATTCTGGTAGTGCGGGTAATGCTGCTTGGACTCCGTCAAGACCTCGCTCACATAGTAAACCGGTCTTTGAACTCCGTGCTCATAGCCTGGTTCCTTCTTCTCTACCACGACGATGATGCTGATTACCCGGTTGGTTACCGCCATGTAGATTAACATGGGCTCTCCAGGCTCGGGTGCTGCAAGGATGGGCGCTGAGGAAAAAATCTCCTTGAGTTGCTTCAATGTTGTATCTGCTTCGTCCGTCCACGTGAATTTGTCCGCCTTCTTCAGCAACTTGTACAGCGGCAGAGCCTTCTCTCCAAGTCGGCCGACGAACCAACTAACTGCTTCAACACAACATGTTAGTCGTTGAATGTCCTTTAGGCATGTAGGACGGTTTGTGTTTAAGATGGCCTTGATTTTCTCCGGGTTGACCTCGATTCCACGCTGGGAAATGATGAATCCCAACAATTTGCCAGCTGGAACCCTGAAGACGCACTTCTTAGGGTTAAGCATCATGTTGTATTTCCGGAGATTATCAAAGGTTTCTTTTAAGTTGGAGATTAAGTCATTTGACTTTTTAGACATCACCGCGATATCGTCCACATATGCGTGAACGTTCCGACCAGTTTGGTCATGAAGGCAATGTTGTATTGTCCACTGGTATGTAGCACCTGCATTTTCAGCCCAAATGGCATCGTAACATAGAAAAACGTGCCATAAGGGGTAGTGAACGAAGTGGCCAATTGGTCTGACTTCCTCATCTTGATCTGGTGGTATCCTGAGTATGCATCGAGAAAACAAAAAAGTTCCGAGCCAGCCGTCGAGTCAATGACTTGGTTAATGCGAGGCAAAGCAAACGAATCTTTGGGGTAAGCCTTGTTCAAGACGGTGTAATCAACGCATATTCTTAATTCTTTGGTTCCATTTTTGTGGACAAGTACAGGATTGGCCACCCATTGGGTGTGAAGGACTTCTCAGATAAAACTAGCCTTAAGTAACCTAGCTATATCTTTGCCTATGGCGCGTCTCTTCTCATCTCCAAAGCGTCGTAGAGGTTGCTTCACTGGTTTGCATTTTGGATCAATGTTTAAGCTGTGCTCGGCAAGTTCCCGAGGTACACCTTTCATGTCGGCAGGTTGCTAGGCAAAGATGTCCCTATTCTCACGGAGGAACTCGACGAGCGCGCTTTCCTATTTGGGATCCAGGTTCTTCCCAATGGCGGTGGTCTTGGAGGCATCGCCTACCACAAGTTCCACCGGCTTGGTCTCGATGGTGGCCTTGAATGCAGGAGCGGAGTCGGAAATCTGTTTCTTCGACACGGGCATCTCTGAGTCATCGACCTTACTCTAGATCTCTTTGAATTCTTCGCTGTAGAGGACAGCTTCCGCGAAGGCTGCTTCATTAATCTGGAAGTCCCTTGCCTTGGTAAAGCTTCCGGATACGGTGATGACACCGTTTGGTCCGGGTATCTTGAGTTTTTTGTAGATGAAGCATGGCTTGGCCATGAAGGTGTGGAATATGTCGCGGCCGAATATGACGTGGTACATGCTCTTGAAGGGGACCACCTCAAAGGTCATGCGCTATTGGAGGTAATTATTAACATCGCCAAAGGCAACCTGAAGTGTGATGCACCCAAGGGACCGAGCCTTCCGACCAGGAACTACGCCGTGGAAGATGGTGTTGGTCCGCCTTAGGTTTGCCTCCGTCAAGTTCATCTTCTGCAGTGTATCCAGGTACATGATGTTGATGCTGCTTCCACTATCCACCATACACTTGGTGAACTCCACGCCGTCAATCAAGGTGTTGATGACCATGGCGTATTGGTTCTCCGTAGGGATGAGGTCTGGGTGATCCTTCCTGTCCCAAGTAATTGGAACTTTCGACCAGCGCAGGTACTGGGGAACTGGGGGTAGAGTGGCCATCAGTATCCTCATAGAGGTCTTATGTTGTCGGATGGTGGGGGTGCCAAGGAAAGTGTGGTAGACTAGCGCCTTCTTCACGAAGGGGTTCTTGCCTTTGTCGTCGCTCTTGGCGGCGTGCTTGGGGTCAACATCCTCATCCATGTCACTTGAATCCTTGGACTCCTCCTCCTTCTTCTTCCCCTTGCCCTTGCCTCGCGGTCTGTTCTTCCGACTTTGCTTGTAGACGGACTCAGGGTCTTCCTTGAGGTCGTTGACGAACTTGCAGTGTCGATTGGTATGGGTGGCCTTGCCTTTGACATCAAGGTGTACGAGGCACGACATATGGCGGTACTCTTCGTAGGTTTGGGGAACGCGGAGCGGTGCCGAGGTAGTTTCACTTCCTCGCTGCTGCCCACGACCAGCTCCCCGTCCTTGGCCACGTTGTCCACCGTCACCTCATCCTGCAAAGGTCATGGTGACCATGTCAGGAGATTGCTTTTCTTCTGGAGTGGTTTTCCGCTTTGTACTGCTGTTCCTCCGAGCTTGAGTTGGAACGGCCGTTGCCGGCAGAGAGCCGCAAGCATCGTCGTCGGCAGCTGCGAATTCACTAGCCAACTGAATCATCTGGTTCAAGTCAAGCTGGTGATTGTCCTGCAAGCGCTTCAGCTTATGTCAAAGCGACGTGCCCCTTTCCAACCCATCGATGAAGGCGGCCATGGCGGTCTGAGCGTGCACTCCTATGCAGGAATTCTTCATATCCAGCCAGCGGGAGAGGCAGGCGCGAGATGTCTCGTCTTTCTCTTGCACGCACCGCTGTAGATCGCCAGTAGTGCAGGGACGTTTGTTCATACCCTCAAAGTTCTTGGTGAACGCCTCTTGCATTTCCAACCAATTGCAGATGGATTTCTCCATCAAGTCGTCAATCCATGGACGGGCTGTGCCCGCCAACATAAATGGGAGGTACTTGACGGCAACGTTGGGGTTACCCCCGGCAATCTCTACCGCGTTGCTGTAATCCTGCAACCATGTAGCTGGCTTAGCGGTGCCATCATAGGGCTTGATGGTCTTGTCAATCCGAAAACCTTTGGGGTAAGTTGCGGACCGTATCGCAGGTCCAAAGCAACATGGTCCCAGGTATGGTCCTTCCCGGGCCTCGTGGATCTTATCGATCCGTGAACGTGCGTCGTACGGCTCCAGGTTTTTCTTCTTGTTGTCAACAGGGGATGGGCTGCGTGATGGACGCGCGCCTCCTCTGCCATGGTGACTGCTAGGGGGCGATGGAGGCGGAGGTGGCGGCGGGTTAGCCTTCTTGCTATTACCCTCCTACGATGCCTCACGCTTGTCGCGATTGCTTGCCGGACGCGAAGGGTCATGGCGCGACCTGCTCTTGTGTCCTTGGTTGCGCTCTCTGTCATGAGGGGTATGCTCCGTGTGGTCGCGGATGATGATGCCGTTCTGCCTTGGTGGGGGCATATCCGCACGATGGTGAGCCCTGGGATCTTCGCGATGTCAGGGGGATCGGGGCGGTGGCGATGGGCGACGAGGTCGGACCTTTTCTCCGTGGTCGGAGGATATGGGGATAGCATCCTTCCTGTTGCGCACATCTATCCGTCTTCGTTTTGATGAACCCGTCTGAGACCCGACATCAAGAGGAGATCTGTCCCTTGGCGGCTTATGTTGGCTAGACTGGCAAAACGCTGGGTCAGACTCAAGCCTCTGAGAGGTGGCCTTTTCCTGCTGCTTCACCGCCTTGGACACTAGGTCATAGACCTGGTCCACTGCCTCGGGCGATCTATCCTTCTCTAGAAGGGTCTTGGTGATGGCGAGGTTGAGGAGTGGAGTGGGCATCACCTGTCTGCCTTCACTGTCAATGTATGGCTTGGCTTGTGACGGCTTCGGGGGAGCCCATCCTAGGTTTCGCCGTACACCAGGATCGTTGATGACGCGAGCTGGAGCTTTCTTGGCCTTCTGCTGCTGTAGCAGAGTCTTGTACCTGGCCTCCATTGCTCTGGCTTTCTCTATGGATTTCTGCGCGTTGACCAGATCTCGATCTAGCTTAGCGCCTTGCTCCGGGATGTCTTGTGCTTCCTCCAGCAGCTGCTGACGCTTCTCGTCAAGCTGGGTCACGTTCTGGATATGAGCTATGGTCAGTGGCTCGACGAGGAGGTTGTCGTACATCACTCTATCAGCTGGAGTAACTTGGGTAGCAGCAGACGTAGATGCTGTAGGCGGTAGGTTTGCGGTGTTGTTGTTTCTCGGGCCGGTGCTGAGTTCCTGCGGCTGTTGTACTGGATTAGGCGGAGGGGGCATGACCTTTGCGCGATCATCATCGGTAGCAATAGGTGGTCCCTTCCCCTTGTCCAGCGCTGTAAGCGAAGCTCGTCCGGGTTGATCTTCATCCATCGCCGTCCCAATGGTGAAGAACACCTCTCGAGACGTGACTGCGTTGTTGGCTTGCTCGTCGCGCGTGTACTCCTCCTCCATCTCCTGCATGGAGGAGTCTAGCTCCTCTGGACTGAAATCTATCTCCTCTGAATTTGCACTGAAGTCGGCGTATAGCGCGTCAATCATAGAGTTGGAAGGTTCCAGGACTTCCTCGATGACGGGCGGGGGAGGTGCAACATCGCCGACGATGACTGGAGGTGGCGGCTTGTCTGCGGCGATGGCGGCCGGAGGCGGTGGCTGAATCGGAGGGGCTCCGTCAATGAGCGCGAGCGCTGTCTGAGCTGCTGCTTCGGCCTCTGTGTAGTTGTTGACGGTGTTCACCATGCCTCCGAAGGTAAGGCGTCCCGATGCCTTCTGCTGTGTTAGAGAATGCCGGAGGAGCGTGCCATGGTCCAGTCCTTCCACAAAGTGATACATAACATCATCATTGGGGTAGTGGGCCAGATCGGCTCGTAAACGGAGCCACCTAGCCAGGTAGTCGTGGGGGTTTTCGCCCTCTCTCTGAATGAAACGCACCAGATCAAAGATGGTAACCACGCCAACGAACTTGGATCTCTACTGTCTAGACGCACGGGCGAAGCCGGCGGACTTGCAGTGATCTTCCACTGTTATATCCTGCACATGGGCGGTTTAGGTGGGCCTTGATTTTTTCCGATCTTTGCCGGCAAACTCCAAAGAGATATCCGACATTGATCCTTCCATGAACGTATCCTGCCCATAGGCAGTCCGTGCAGGCCTTGATTCTCCTCCGACTCCCAGGGAACTAGTGCCCGAGTCAGTTTTGCCAATGAAGAGGTGGATGTCTCCGATAGGAACGATCGAACACCGCGTAGGGTTCGTCTTCGCCGGGATCCAGAACTCATCGGGAGTGATGATCGGAACGTTGCCTGAGAAGAGAATGCGACCGATGGCTACGGTTTCGCCGATTCCCACGAAGATCTTGGTCCTCGCCCGCTGAAGATCCTGAAGCGCCTCTTGCCCCACGATGGGCGCCAACTGTCGTGGTATTGCCGAAGAGTACGCCATGGAGGGGTGCTCACAGTGCGTGTTTAGAGACGTGGGGGAAGGCGGACGGTTGACGGGTACGAGGTAACACAGCTTACCCAGGTTTAGATCCCACAGCGGTGGCGGAATCCTACTCCTGCTATAAATCACTATAATGGCAATACGCCGAGTTACAGATATAGGTTCGCTGTGCGAGGTGTATCCTAATCGCTACTTGGTCGTCTGTAGTTGTGCCCTAAAGGCTCCCATAGGCCCGAATTATATAGTCGCCAGGTCCTAGGGTTACAGGGAAAAGTCCTAGCCGGACAGGTTACAGAGTCCTACACCGTCTATTACTAGTCTTGCGTGTCTTGTACTCCAAGGCTCCGGGTACGCTGGTAACTCCACCGTAGCCTTACTTTATCCGGCATGGGCCTCCCTTCAAGATCCATCTAACTAGGCCGTCCAGCAGGCCATGGGCCATGCTACCAACTATGGGCCACCCGGGTTATCCGGATAGGAGACATGCTATGAGGATACCCATATAGCATATCCCCAACACATATCCTCTATGAATTACCAATTAATATGCATGCTACGAGTGATAACAGCCACAACCTGCACATCCGGATACATGCAAGAGGAAGAAGATACAGCTGACTTCTCTGTCCCATTCCAAATCTCATGGTTAACGCGTGATATACGGCGCAAGAATCACTGGCGACATTGGTTGTTAAGTCCTAGATAATATGTTCCTTTACCACCGGAACTTTTATAGTAGGTTATTACCTCATGGTAAATAACCTATATTTATATTATTATGAAAATAATGTTTTCTGACCTTTTTCAAATGCAGGTGATGACATTACTGGATTTGCAAAATACTTTACAGAAAATAATCAAAGGACATGAGCAAGTGTGAACTTACCTTTTGTGATTGCAAGATTATGCACTCACGGTCTTCGAGACAATATAAGATCCAATATCTGAAATCATCATCATTGGTCCGGTAAGGACTAATGTTTAACGAAGCTAGATGCAATTATGCATAAGTAATGATATGCATTTTTTAAAACTCCCAAAGTGAATCCCCAATGCTTTGAGTGAAGTGAATTTAGGTGATTCTTTTAAGAGTTGGTTTAACTTCAAATTTTACTTTATAAGTAATGACATTTATAAGGAACTTAAGTGATAACAATTCTAAATATATAGGTAAAGTATAAAGTAATGTGATTAATGTGACATTTATGATTGGATTGAATTTGTTTTGATATCATGAAAATAATATGCAATTATTAAATGAAAGTATAATTTGGATGATATTATTAATGTGTTAGATTTAAAGTCATGTTAATTATTATTTAGATGTTAAGAAATTCTCTCTTCATATAAGTGAATGATATATAAAATTATCTTAATGATTGTGGTTTTCAATTTTGGTTTAGGATTTAAAAGAGTATTATAAAGTTAATGATTTATGCTTAAGTTTTATTATAAATCTTAGTTATGGTTTAGAACTTTAGTAATTAGGTTTTAAGGTTTTGATATTTCTAAAGAAATATAATTATTTCTTATTTAAGAAATGTTTTTAAAGAATTTTCAAAATAGATAATAGACAAGGATTTATTACTTTAAAATATTAAAAACCTTTCTAATATTATATTTAATAATTTTCTAGTGTAATATATTTTTTCAAGACTTTAAAAATGATTTTTACTTATTTTTAATTATTATTCTTATGTTTATAAAATTCTATAAAGGATCAAATGTCTTTGAATATTTACTTCATATTTTATATAAAAAATTAGGCTAGTATTTTTATAAAATAGTATATTTATTTTTATACACAAAAATGATTTTTATTCATTTTTAGGAATTTTCCTTATTTTATGAAATTTTACTTAGTATTTAATGGTGTTAATATTTATTTGTTTTATATTTAACAAATAAAGTTATATTTTTTATTAGATAGATCTTATTTTTATGATGATTTAAATATTTTAGATGTATTTCTATGATTTTTCTATAATCCTTTAGAGCTTTAATTGTCAAAAGGCATTTTGTCAATGTTTATTTTATTCTTTAATTTTCTATTTTATTCAAATCTGGCCTATTTGAGTTGGGCACATGGGCCAACTCGGCCTAACTAAACCGGGCTTGGGGTCATCTTGACCCCTGACCCACTCTCTCTCCCTCACCAATCACACGCCACACACGACCTCATCCTCTCAACCCCTGCCTGCGTGTGATGTTGCCGCCGCCAGTTGCATCCCCGGCCGCCACCGGCCATCTCCACCACTGCCGTCTGCTGGCGCTGCCGGCCATTGAAGCTCTGTCGCCGCCTGGCCAATTGGGTCCTCCGATTCAATTTGGCCTCGAGGACTTATTGAGCTCGCCCTCACTCATCTCCTGGCGCTAGGGTTTGGTGTTGGGTCGCCGTGTGCCAGTGGTCCTGTGGTGCTCTTCGTCGGCCTGAACCTCCTCTTCCTCAGCTCGACGCCAGCGGGTAGGTGTGCAGGCGCAACCCCGGCGTCTCCTTCTCCTGATGCCTGCGGGACGACGCTGTCAGCGCAACCCTGGCATCGGGTGCTTCCTCTGATTAGATGATGGCATTCAATAGGAGTTGTTCCACAGATTCGTCAAGCCAACGCTCAAGGTGCTCGGCACCCTCGGTGTGCTCAAATTTCCTGTGACCAGCCTTTGTGATGATGGCCCTGATCCATGATTCTGCTATGTTTTTTTGTGCTTGATTTATTGTTATCTAGAATTCCTAGATTTGGATGAGCAAGTGCTCCAGTGGTACTAATTTGGGTTAGTGGTTGTGCTGCTAGTGTTGGTGAGTGCTAAATTGTGGCTCGAGTTAGTAACTCCAGGACCTAGTGTGATTCTTCTATGCTTGTCTTAATCTTTGATTCAGTAAAATGATTATAATATATAGATACTGATTCTTAGGAATACTACCTAGGAATATGATGTAATTCTGTCTGGAATGATTTTTCTCTAGTATTGCTTACTGAATATGGGATGACAACATGACATTGAATCATTTGCACAACTTTTTAAACCTTTGTTTGGAAAGAAATGATTCAGTGGTTCTAAAGAGTGATTTTGGTGACTTCTGTTTGCTGTAGAACCCTACTGTGGTGCCTCTAGTGAGTGTGCACAATAGTGATGTACTCCCTTTTGATAGTACACAATGATAGCTATCCCTTATAGTTGGCTGTTGGGTTGGGTTTAGCTATCTGGGTACCATAATTGGATGCCAAAGATGTTAAGACTGAGGTTTCATCTTGAGTCAAACACATACTAAGGTGGTTATCCTTAGCTGATTATAAGCTAAGTCAAATGTTTTTTAGAGATGAAATAATTCCTTGACAGATGGATAACAAGATGATTTAATAAACTGCTTGGCTTGCAAATGGAATGATGTGCCATATGTGGATTGCCCATATGGCAATAATTTTTATGATTCCTGAATTTATAATCAGGAAGATGATTAGTTGTTGGTTACACTGTTTTAGTGGTTTCTCTTGACTTGATTATTTTTGTGGTGCCTCCATACAGGAGTGTGCACAAAATAACCTCAGGTAGGATGATCTGCTGCTTATACAGCTAAACAAAAACATTTAAACCTAAATGCTTATGATGCTGGTCTGAAGCATAGTTCATATTTAAAATTAATGTTTCCCTTCATTACTTAACCCTGCCTAGGATGCAAATGTTGAGGCTTTGATGATGTCTGGATACAACAATTACTGCTTGCTTATAAAAATTATCCAGTGATGATCTAGTACTCCACTTGAGTACAGATCTATGGATTTTCTATTGCCCCCATCCATTTTCTAAGATGTAATGGTAAGAACAGATACTTAAGCATGATATTAGATGGATAACCTGTTGTTGGAGATGACTTCTAATGTTGATACTTTTGTGGGGATAAGATCTGTTGTTATTAGCCTTGATTACTGATTCTTGTGGTGAGTTGCTCCTCTTAGTACCATTGCCTTTGTATTTCTTGTTATACTAGACTTGTTCTTGCTTGGACCTTGATCAGTTGCTGTTGTATCTTGATATCCTGCTTGCTCCTCCTTTTACTACTCGACCCACTATAGCAGCTATAACCTAGACTTCTCCACCTTGTCCTTGCCATTGGATGGCTTCTCGAAGCAACCATGGTGCAAGTGGTGTGGTGGTGATCTGGGTGGTTCTTGTGGTGCTATGAGAGCAGTTAGTTCTTGAGGTGTGATAAACAGAAAGGAGATAAGAGAATGGGTGTGGTGCTATCTAGTGCTACTAGTGAGTGCTACGGCTGTGCTCTCTCCTTGTGTACAGAAATTGATTCCTTCTTGTCTACTTCCTGGGTTACTGTTGTGCAGACAGCACAACATTTGCATGATGATGTGTGAGCTGCTTACAATTGGTCCCCTACTGGGTGCACGTTTCCACCCCTAGATATTTTTCTATGTATGATATCAAGGAATGATGGATATTATCTGGTTGTAACATTTTCTTTTATACTTAACATGCGAGGTGTAAATGTTGATTTAGCTTCTGCTGATGTGGATATTCCAGGTTGGCTGTCATTCTTTATATTTGCTAAACTTTTCACTGTAAGAATTAGCCAGTCTAGCTAATTATTGCTAAACTTGACTAGTATGTATATTTGACTTCTTTTTTTCTTTTAAATTTAAACTTAGCTAGAGCTAGAGGGTATTATAGCTTTCCAAAATTGGAAAAATTGGTTACTTTGACCCATAGATACCTCTCTCTATTTCAAGTGTATAGAAGCATTTGATCTATGTCCTAGATGTTTCCTAGATTTGGTAATGCCCTCTAGTTCTAGGTTGTGGAATTTAGGAGTACTTCCTAAATTCCTTAAATAATTTTAATAAATTAAATTTCCTCACCTATGGTGGGGCAAACATTTTAACATTACAAAATGTTTCCTTTCTTTTATTGTTTATTCTGCAGGAATGGAGATAAGGAGAAGAAAAGAAAATACAAAATTTACCTTAGGCCCAATAGTTAAGGTTTTAGTATAGGTTCTTATGTTTGTTGTAAATTTTATTTTATTCTTTTATTGCAACAACAATGTAACATTTTCTTATGTAATAAAGTGTTCCATTATTTTTTTATTTGTAACTTGTATCTATTAAATGTTTATATCTTAATTATAAATAAGAATACAATTCTTATTTATTATTAAAATTCATTTCTTAATTGTAATTTACTCTTATTCTTTTATTGTAAAAGAACAATGCAATATTTAATTTATTCTTATAATAAAGTATTCTTTTATATCTTATAACCATTTACCTTAACTTAATTATTGCATTATTATTTTTGAATTTCCAAATTCAAAATTAGAATGGAATTTGGAATTCAAAGTAAATTTCAAATTCTACCCCTCCAAAAACACATATAATATCTAAAGGTCATGTCAAAATCTCTCGCATCTATTCTATTGTTCCTATCCGAACAAGAGATATATCGATTCCTCTATAGTTTTTTAGTTTTGCGCGAAAATTACCCGGATTTTCTGATGCATGGATGCAGTGCACACACATGTGTCTTATCTATTTTGAGGTGCTAATCGCGGGATGTTACAGACTCTCCCCCTTAAAATAAACTTCGTCCCCGAGGTTCGTAAACTCTCACGTTTTAGAGTGAGGAATTGTCCTTTATTGGTTACGGCATTTCTTAACTTCATGGTAACCTCAAATGGAAATAGTTGTAGTATTCCATATCGAGATCTTTTTATTTGAATTCTTATCATTCTTGGCAATTTCCAACTTGTTGTCTTAAATACCCCAAAGTTCCTTTTACTTTACTCCCTTAGGGGTATTTCCTTATTATGGAATCCTTAAATTGGAGCTTCTTCTTTAGTTCATTCCCGGATTTTTTGATGCATGGATGCAATGCACACACATGTGTCTTATCTATTTTGAGGTGCTAATCGCGGGATGTTACAGATATTTTGCTAGGCAAAATTTTGTAGCCACACATCTCTTTCTCCTCTCTGAAAGAGCTATAGGACAAGGGTGAATAATGTCAAGCTACAATGTAGTTCGACCATGAGAGAGGGTGGGTGCTGCAGCGAGTTATTTGGCAATATTGGTTTGAGTTTGGAGTTGGTTTGACTCATGTTTTGAGGGGTTGACATAATTTGCTCCAAACTAGGGTTATGAAGAAAGTCCAAGAACTTGCATTGGATAAGATGGCACTGGTGTGAAGGAGAGGTCAAGATATTTCCATAGGATTTATTTGGGATTTTTTAGAGTATTTTAGATGCATTTATTTGCATGTACTCAAATAATGCAGAAATAGATTATAGAAGGTCATTTATATTTTTACATTGGACATGTGTGGTTTTTTTCGATACAATCCCCATAACTTATGGATTGGGTTCCACTATCATCAGATAACGGAACAAAAAACCAAACCACACAAGCCATCGTCTGATCCATCTAGAGGATCCATCAGTTCGTCACCTTATTACAATCTCTCAAAACAAAAGGACAACAATAAAGGAGGTTGGAGACGCAAGAACACCGCCCATAGGCTAGTGGAGAGGTTCAGGCAAAAAAAAACACAACCATGACAGGAGGATCTAGAACATTTTCATCAGCACCACATTCTGCTTCTTTTACTCCTTTTTCTCCAAACCAATTGCTCCATTCTTCTGGTCATGAGGGATCACCGGAAGTCCCAAGAAAGGCACCGGAGCAACATCCATCGTTGCTGCAGCACATGAACCCAACACATAACATCTCCTGCTCTTCTTCTCCATGCAAACCTGCCCAGTATCGAATGAAAACACATGCATATATAACCAAATCAACTAGAGAGTTAATAAGTTTTTTTTCAAAGTTGGCTCTATTCCTAAGCTTCCAAATGGCCCAGCAAATTTCTACCAACGCCGTAATTTGCACATTTCGACTGCCCTTAGGAATTTAGGAACCCACCAGAAGTACCGAGAAAAGGAAACAGGCCTATTTTCAGCACCAACCGACTTATCCACAACACCCCATACATACTTAGCAGCCACACAGGAAAAGAACAAGTGCCCAATAGTTTCCTCCTCTCAAGAAAATATGCATGTAGAATCCCCTTCCCAGTTTTTACTTTTCATGTTGTCTTTAGTAAGAATTGCATTATGCCATATCAACCTCAACATTAGTAAGATGAGAGTACATGGATCTGACTGAGAATTTGCCAGATTTATTCCACATCCAGACAGGATGATCTTTGTCTTGAGTAAGTACCACTCCATCCACCAAACCTCTCAGCTAATTATACTGGTTCATACCATCTGCATTCAACCATATCCTAAAAGAACATCTCCACCTTTTCTCAGCCATAGCAGCAACAGTAAACACCTGGTTCTGACAAATATCAAACAACGCATGAAATTTAACTTTCAGGGGAACATCTAAACACCAGGCATCATGCCACAAATCAGTCAATTTCCCACCCCCACTTTCATTCTCCTGCCTGCCAAATAAAGATCTTTAATTTTTACCAGATCAGCCCAACAAGGAGAATCACTCTGTTTGTGTTTCACAACACTAATTCCCCCTTTTTTCATATATTTTTCTCTCACAAAAACTTGCCAAGGACTCTCTTCAGCCTCAAGCCTCCACCACCACTTACAAACCAAGCTAATATTAAACAGTCTAATGTTCTTGATTCCCAAATCACCTTTATTTCTTGGCCTGTAGAAAAATTTCCAGTTCACCAAATGATACATTCTTTTGCCTACCCTGCCATATTAGAAAAAAGCTCTAGTATGCTTTTCCACTTCTTCCACATTTTATTTGTGCAAAATAAACATAGACATGGGATAAACTGCCACACTGGATATACAAGCAGTAATTTTGACATGCCTCCCCCTAGAGACAAAGCCCCTCCTATCCATCCATCTAATTTCTTCTTCAATCTTTCCCCAATAAAACTCATCTCAGCCATTGTGCATCTTATGCTACAAACAGGTAGCCCCAGATACATAATAGGCCACCTACATTTCTTACAATTAAAGATATCTGCATACGTACAAAGCTTATCCTCATCCTCTAAAACCATCATCACCTCACTTTTCTCAAAATTAATCTTGAGACCAGACATGGATTCAAACAGATAAAGTACCAATTTCAAGTTCCTGGCTCCTTCAACCTCATATTTAATGAAAAGAATAGTATCATCAGCATACTGTAGAATAGAAATCCCTTTTTCAAACAAATTATCAACCAGCCCAGTGAACAAACCACTTGCTTGAGCATTCAAAACCATCTTTGCCAACCATTCCCCAACAAGATTAAACAGGAAAAGAGAAAAAGGACCCCCTGTCTAACCCCCTTAAAACTACCAAAATAAGGGCCAATCTCCCCATTCACTTTAACACTGAGAGTGTCTTGAGTCACAACACTTTTCAACCAAATCAACCAGTCCTCACTGAAATCTTTTCGTTTACAACAATAAAACAAAAAATCCCAGTTGACTTTATCATAGGCCTTTTCAAAGTCAATTTTCAAGATCACTCCATGTTGCTTCTGGATCTTTGATTCTTTCAAAATTTCATGTAACAAAGTAACTCCATCAACAATAAATCTCCCTTTAATAAAAGCAGTTTGACAAGTATCAATCAGCTTCCCCATAACTGGTTTAGTTCTCACTGTCAGCGTTTTTGTGAAAATCTTGAACAGAACCTGGAGCAAACATATGGGTCTATACTTCTGAATACAATCATCATCACTTTTTGGTAGCAGAGTAATTATGCCATAATTGATACTGCTCAAATCTATTTTATGTGCATAAAAGTCACAAAACACAGCCATAACATCATCCTTGATGATAGACCAGCAATGTTGATAGAATTCAATAGGAATCCCATCAGGACTAGCTGCTTTATTTTTTCCATCTGATCAATAACCTCCTTATCCTCTTTCTCACTAAAAGGCACACACATCCTTTCTCTATCACCAACATCTAGTTTCTCTCAAGCATTCCAATTATCATCAACAAGTCTGATAGAAAAACCTTCAGCAGGACCAGACAGATTTTTGTAATAAGCAGTAGCATGCAACAACAAATCACGTGTCCCCTGAACCTCTCTACCCACATCTTTCATAGAAAATATCATTTTCTTCCTCTTCACCCCATTAGCAATCCTGTGAAAATACTCAGTGTTATTGTCACCTCTCCGCAACCAATTATCCCTTGACCTCTGATGCCAAAATTTCTCCTCATTCTCATAAACCTTCATTAATTCTTTCTGGATTGAAGCATTTATTTTCAACTGTTCTGCATTGAGAAAGATTAATTCTTCTACAGCTTCCAGATCCTGCATTTATTCCACTAGATCCTTTTTATTTTTCTTCTCAACCCCTTGACATGAGCACCCCAACCTTTCAGATCATTCCTGACATTTTTCAATTTTTTCTGCAAACTATCAAGGCTGTTCTCCCCCCTAATAGGTTTTGTCCATGCTTTCTCCACTCTAGGCAAGAACTCAACATTCTGTAACCAATTTTTTTCAAACCTGAACTCCTTACTGCCACCTTCTTGTCCTTCCATAGTGTCCATAATTAAAGGGCTATGATCAGAAACCTCTCTAGTCAACTTATGCACTGTGGTGAGAGGAAATAACTTCTCCCATTCTTTGCAAACAAGGATCCTATCAAGTTTCTCAAGAGTAGGAATTTCCTGATTATTAGATTAGGTAAACTGCCCCCCAGACATCTGAATTTCTCTCAGACCATAAGCATTGATAATAGAATTAAACATGCGACTCCATTTGCTCAAAGAATGGCCCTTGTTTTTCTCAGAAGCAAAACGAATCACATTAAAATCACCCCCACCAGTAAAGGAATTGACTGGTCCTGACAAACTTCAGCTAATTCCACCAAAAAATCCTCCTTGTTTTTCTCCTGAGCAGCAACATAGACCACCACCAAATGCCACTGGATCTGCTTCTTGACATCACAAACTTTCATCTTAACATGAAACCTGCCCACAGAAACATCATGCTTGAACAATATAGAGGAACATAGGCCCCCCAGAATACCCCTAGACCTTCCTATAGAAGGAAACCAGCTCCAGGAAAATTGATTCATAGGATCAATTTTCCTAAAAAAATTCAGGAGAATAATCTTTATTGATAGTTTCCTATAAACCAATAAAATATAACCTTTCTTTCCTTAACATATCACACAAGTAAGCACTTGCCCCTTTCTTTCCCACACCCCTAATATTCAATATAGCACCTATCATAATACAATTCTTATTTCCCTTGTTCCAGTCACAACACCACTCATACGGTGATAGTTGTGAACCTTCACATCAACAACATTAACTTTTTATTCTTTCCACCAGAAATAGATTTCAACTTTTTCCAGTTCCTCCTAGAAACAACAAGAGTAAAATCCCCTTCATCACTATCATCCTTCTTCCAGTCAAGAAACAAAACCTTCTCACTCTGATCCACACATTCTTCAACCTCACCCTATTTTCTATCATTCAAGCCATGTCTAGCAATTTTTGAGTTAACATGTTCTAAAGAGATAGAGGCAGCATCAATCCCCATCTCCAAAGCTCTACTAATGATATCATCATCATCATCTAAAACTGCAAAGGAATTATAAGAATTTAAGTTTGTACCTGCCAAATCTGTAGTAGCATGCTGAGAAAGATGCCTTTCCTCCATATTCATGATGCCCCCTGATCAACATTCCTTTAGCTCATCCTCACCAGTTGTTCTTCCCCTCCACCAGCATTAGACACCCCATCAGTTTGACACCCCACACTATCCTAAGTAGAAATAACCCCAGGTTGAGAGGACCTCACAACCACCACCTCATACTCTTGCAGATTAACCTGAATTTTCATATCCACAGCCTGTGTATCTTCCTTAACAGCTCTTTCCTAATCACCTCCACCACTATCAGTAGATGATCCAAAGGACTCACCAGGAGAATCTTCCTCATTGCCTTGCATGTCAACATCATCTTGAACATTTCCATCACCAAGCAGGTATCCATACTGCTTCTTGATCTCATAGTACTTATTACTACTTTTATCCTTCAGCAAATCTCTAATAAAATCCTCAAATCTTTGAGGACCACCAGCAGCAGGAGGATTAATCACATTACCAGTCACTTGAGGAGCTAGATTCTGAATAACTTCCATTTGCACATCTCCCAAACCATCTACAGGACCCACAACCTCCCTCTGAACACTGTCATGCTGCCTACCAAGCCCCTGTGACTCTATAGCTCCCTCTCTATGTTGGTTAGCCTCCACAACATTATTTCCACCACCAGTATTCTCCCTAATAACAATGCCACCAGTGTTTGCACCACCAGTATTCTCCCTAATAACAATACCACCAGTGTTAGCACCACCACCAGAGCTAGCCCAAATATTAGCCATCTTTGTCCCAAAAGACATGCCACCAGAATCTTCTTGAACCACCACCACATTTTTCCCTTTGTCCAAAATAGAACAAGCAGGAATGTCAGCAGTATGCTGATGTCCACCATTTCCACCACCAGCTCCACCAGAAGTGCCAGCAAAAGTTTGGTTCCCACCATCAGCAGCAAGCCTACTCTTCCTAATAGTGTCCTCATTCCTCCTATCAGCTTCATTATCACCAGCTTGCCCATCCTCTCCCACAGACACAGGTATATTGGGAATTGCATCAGGAGCAAAGATCTCCCTGGTATATTTAAATTCATATATACCACCCTACATCTCCCCTCTCCTAGTATTAGGCACCAAGGTTACATCCAAACAAGAAATTTTGACTCTTACATCTTCTAGATTCCTCAAACTATTCCTGTCTAGGGCCAGAGGTTTACCCACCAGAGATGCCACATAAAAGACAGTTGATTTCTCCATGTACTTCATAGGGATCCCAACAATTCTGAACTAAGCTTCTTCTAACCACTCCACAGGTTCCAGATCACCGTTCCACATGGACAACTGAATCACAGCATCAGGTTTTGTCTTCATAAACACTTTACCAAAGTGAAAGTCATCAATAGACCTGGTAGAAGGAAATCTCATCAATAATTTAACATCATTTATAGCTCTTGCATTAAACATCCACACAGAACCAATGGCATCTTCCTAGATTTGAAACTCTTTCTCAAGATCTTTTCCTATTACATCACCTCTAACCACACTAATATGAGCATAGTGCAGTTGTTCCATGGATTGAAATGTAGACTCAACCACATGCATAGAGTGAAAAACCTGATCAAAATCATTACTGCCAAAAAAGGGACATACTCCCAAGGTTTCTTATCTTGACAGACCAAAATTTCATGGTTCCTTCCACAATTGTCACACTACTGTACTCCTTGTACAGTATCAGGCAAGTGCAAACTACCAATCTTAGCATTGACATTCACATTTCCAGTCATACCAACTACTGGAGGAGGTACAAAGGACCCCACCAGAGTAGTGTCAACATCATCGGACTGACTGACAACAGTAATGGTGAAGCACTCATAGGATTACCAACTCCAGCAGGCACATTGACTGAATTGGAGAGATATGTGTTCATCAGAGTAATAGGACGACTAACAGGAACACTAGGAATCATAGTAGGCCTAGAAATAACTGCTTGTTCCACCATACGAGCAAAAACTGGCTCCCCCTCCTAGGGTTCTCGGTAGAGTTACCTGATCTACCCGGAAACAAAGAAGCAGTAGCATCAGAACCTAAACCCGGGTGCATATCCGGGCGATGAATCCAACAACCACAATTTCGAGCCTGATCAGCCTCACGACGACGCGCCTCCGCTAGGGCCCTGTCACGAGCCAGAGCTTCATGATGTTGATCCTCCAACCTTGCTTCATTTTCCGCCTGCCTCCGCTCATCTTCCATGCGTCTTGTCTCCCATCGCCGCTCATCATCACGGCTATGCTCCTGCTCACGGATCCAATCCCCTTCATGGCGATTCTGCTCCAACACCCTGCGCTCAACCGGTTGGCTTCCTTGCCCGTACCCAAATCTCGATCTGTTCTCATAGGGAGCAGATCGAAACGGGGGACGAGGTGGAGATCTGCGGCCACCATGAAAAGGACGATCCATGACCGTCTTGACCACCACCAACTGAGCAAACGATCTCCGATCACCCGAATGAACACCGATCCACCCCATAGGAGAAACCACCCTTGGAGACGAAGGAGGAAAAACCGGAGGACTACGAATGAAAACAACCTTGCACACCGCACGCGATCTAGGATTTTCTAGGGAGAGAGATGTGGAACCCAATCTTGATCTATGGTTGATGAGAATGGGAGATGGGGAACTGACTGGATGCGATCCCTCGGCGGCGAACTAGTAGCCTCGCCCCCAACTATCAGGTGGCCCTCCTCCACCGTCGGCCCACCGTTAGCGCTCGCTCGCCTTCTTGCACTGCCAATCCGTATCACCCGTCACGTACGCACGTAGGGCGGCACACCAGTAATACCACACCGTAGTCCACGGCGCCGCAACCGCCGGCCCCACAAGGACGTGCCAACCCCCATGCACCAACCGTGCACCAAACCTGACATCCATGGTAGGGATCCAAATCGCCAAAACCCGATCTGATTCAACCAACAACGATAACTGGCCCGATTCATCACGCGGGATCGAACCAAAAGAACATGAGAACAGCACATCACCCCGAGCTTCCCTAAAAATGACCCTCCAACTACCTGCCGAGGAGCAAATATCATCGGAGCAACTCACCGCCACGGGGGAGAGGAGAGGAGAGAGAGAGAGGGAGATGCCATCTGGATCCCTTGATGTTAGTTCATCCCCTTTCTTTGGGGTTTGTACGATTTGCACGTCGATAGGACGTTCTTGAAGTACAATGACAGGTGTGGTTTTTGATGTGATATGGTCCTAAATACCATATTACTCATTGGAGAATTTTATTGGAATTTATTTGGAAGGAAAAGTATTTTTAATTAATTATTTCTTGTTTGTGCCATTTAAGAAAAAGGGCAAAAATAAATAATAAGAAATCTCAAAAATATTTATTTTTAGTTGGGAAGATAGGGTATGGGGTAGAGAACTCAAATTTCCATTGAGTGGACAAAGTGATTTGGAGAAAAACAAACTTGCCTTTATATGAGAGATTTTGAGAATTTTGCAAGATAATGAATTTAAATAGTTTTAGGCTCCAAATAATTATGGAAATTATTTGGGGATTTATCATATACAAGGGGGATGTTGTCAACATGAAGTATCCGTCCTAACCAACCTTGGGTTTTGGAATCTCACTTAATAAATGGGGAGAAAGTAGATGCGGATGATCTAGGGGTTTGATATTTTGATAGCACCTAAAGAAGGTTGGATTAGTGAGCTTAGGGCTCACCTTGATACAAGGGGTATATGGATGGATAGAAAAAGTTATATATATGATCATGGAAGCAAGAGTTGGGCTTGGTTGTATTTGAGGTGATATAGAGGACATGGCAAACTTTGTTGAAAATAGGGCTGCCCTAACAGAGTTGTCATGATGCCTCATAAACCATGGTGGTTTAAGAAGCACAACTCTTGACCCTAAGAGTGTATTAATAGGCCATGATTAGTAGGTCATAATCATGCAAAGATTTGGTCAAGGGGAGGTGGCATATAGAAGTGAGCTTCTACCAAAATAGGCAAGATGATAAGATTTGCAGAAAAGATTGTTATCTTGACTACAAAACCATCATGGATGATTGGGATCCAGAAGGGTTAATCCAATGGTAAGAGTGGTCTTTGGTAGTACTAATGATGTACTACAATATGGTTCAAGTACCTTCTCAAGAAGGCACATAGGTTGGAAAAGGTAGAGCTCCAAAGATTTTATCTAGATAAGAAATCCAGACTTAGCCATTTTGGCAGATTTATGGTTTTAGACTAGAGTGCAAGTGTAGATGATTTTGAGAGGATGCTATGTTCCAAACTCCTGATAAAGGATATGATGTTAAAGTTCTAACTAAGTAGATAGGACCATGCTTGTATTTGGTCTTCACTGAGTTGGAACTATTAGAAGGGATTATCCCTGGATTGATCTGATTAGGAGGGGAGATGATCACCTTAGTGGCTCAGGATAGATCCAGATTTGGATGATTGGTTTGATTATAACAAACATAGATGGGGTCCTAGGGGATGAGCTACTAGATTAGCTCACTCTATTTCATAACCAAAAAATGAAATCAGCAGATCAAGGCAATTCATCAGACAGCAGATCAAGGCAATTCATCTATTCAAACTTATCAACTACTACCGAGGTTACCATAAAGCCTAGCTTTAGATAAGGATGGGTATTTTGAATAGGTTGTGTTTTGAAGTGAGATAAGGACTTCTTGGTACTTCTACCAAGACTAGAATTAAGAGGTTTTGAATAAAGGGTTTGGAAAACCCAAGTTTTGTGAGAGGGAGACTCATAAAGTATGGTTGTTTTATCAAAATCATCTTGGCTCAAGTTTGAAAGGCTAGAGCATTTGAGAATATGAAATATGGGCCAAGACATCTCTTTTGTAAAATAGCCTTTGTCAAATAAGGTTCAGATAAGAAGTATATCACCTAATACACAATCAGTTGCATGAACACAAGGAAACAAGTAAGAAAACATTGCAACAAGTAACAAGAATTTTTTTTTGTTCCCCCTAATTTTTGCCTTTTGGATAGCAAATCAGGGTTGCCAAAATTGGGATGTTATAGACCTTTCCCCTTAAAATAATCTGATCCCGAGATTAGGGAGGAGTAGGGTTGGGTGATAACATCCGCTTAGAAATTTCAGCGATGGAAATATTATGTGTTAGCAGGATTTACCACAAACGGGCGTGGTTAGCTACGGGTCAGAGCTGAGTGGCTTCATATTGGTGGTTTGGATTATAAGAGTGGAAAAGACGTAGTCTTTTCCCCTTACGATGATTCTAGGTGGGTTTAGCATCGACATGATTCTTTCTTATTGCAGCGAGACGACGAGTTGAACCTTCTTCATTCCTTCACCATGATAGTCAGCTTTTCTATCTCCACGGTCTTGATACACCAGGGGGTTTTGGCTGGGTGGTCGACCTTTGAGGGGAGGACTTTCCTGAAGTACCTTCTGATTCTGGAGAAGTGCTGATTGTCGTCCTTCTTGTAGGGTCGATTATTCGGATTCCGCATGTGTGGTCATCACTTGACAATCACTAGTGGTCGAGTCCAGGGTTCTATCGTATTTTTGGGTAGGAAAGACACAGTCTTTCCCCCTTAGAGCGACACTAGGAGTTTCCGGTGGAGTCGCTGACTTTCTTCATTGGAGTCGTATGCTGATGCTGGGGGATGGCGTTGCACCTTTGATCCTAAGGTGTGTCAACACCCGAATTGTTAATCCCAGATGCCTGTTATGCCATACATCGTAATCCCAGGATTACCATTTTTGCGAGACATAACATATTGATACCATAGTTGATCATCCATTACAAACCATAATAAAGGTCTTACAAATAAAGGATCTCATGATCCAGTCTTAATACAATCAACGCAGTGGAATGCATAATAACGGTAGCTTAGTCGAAGCTCCATCTTAAGGGTCACAGGCAATGCTGACGATGGGAGATGATCCTATTGTCATAGACTTCCTACTATCCATCATCCTGATAGTCCTCTTCATAGTCTGGCCATAGGAATAGCCAGGGACAAAGCAATGAGTACTCTTTAAGTACTCGCAAACTATCACTAACAAGTAAAGTGGTTCAAGTAGGAATCCTAATCTCTTGGTTTATTTGCAAAAAGCTAGGTTTATCTCTAAATGAGTTTAGAAGTAAAGAAAACTAATTTAATGTTTTACAATACCTAAGTGGGAACTTAGTTTTCATGTTCACAACCCTGATGTGGTCAAGTCAAAGTCATAGTTCATTTCACAAGTCATTTTGAAAACATCTGACGATGAAACAGTATGGCCACTCCAATTGTCCATAACCGTAGACACGACTATTCGAATAGTTTGACACTCTGTAGAGGTGGTACACTTTACAACAGCATTTGATAAATCCGTTAGGAACAATCCTGAATCACCATACTCAATATGCGGATAATCAATCCTAACCTTTCAATTACACACCCTAGTATAGGCACCTCCCATATGAGTTTGTCCTCCCAACCATTACCATCTATCATCTTGGGAACTGCACAGGTGGACAATCATCACGAGGTAGCCTCAGCTCAAACCTCTTCCGCAAGGGAACCCATACTAAGATATATAAACTTCTAGTCAAGCCCAACCCAAATTCGGGTATTGTGGTTATACGGTAAAATTGGAATGGTATCGCATCCAAACCCAACCATCAGTTTTATAAAGGGCTAAGGCTCATGCCTCAACATTTTTATCATCAACTCATCCGGTGTTCATAACACATGTCAAAACATTTCATTAGAATGACTCATCATTCCTAGGTTTTCATAATCATTTTTACCAAGTATTCCCATCTAAAGTGGTCAACTTTTATGCTTAGCACTAGCCACTAAAGTTTAGGGTATTCACTAATGAAGGATGCTAATCAAGTGTGACTATCCAAATCTAATCTCATGCCTCAGTATGACATCTAGTTCTAACTATTTAGGCCTAGTTTTATGCTCTTTATGGTACCTATAATATCTTTCCAAAACTCACCAGTCACTAAGTAAAAGTAATAAAGAACTTTGCTAAAGAAATAAAAGAATAAAGCTTGCAAGTAAAACTGGGATTTGGTATAATCAAGGTTACATAACTAAAGTATGCCTAATGCATCTTGGATAGGTTAACTGGTAGATTTAGGCTTGCAAGGATGGCTTGCATGGTTAAGAAACTTACAAGTGGTAGCTTTCCTTCATTGATGCAATGGTTGAAGTTCTCTTCTTCTTCTTGTTCTTCGTAGTACTCCTCCTCCTCGTAGCCTTGGTTGGTACTAGTGTTTATAAATAAATATGAGGTACACAATCACCAAAAAATACTACCTCTATTTATCACACAAAGGTTCACACTAGATGATCTAGCATCATCACAATCATCACCTCAAATAAAGACCTAGTCTTATTTATTTTATTTTGGAACTACTTAATATTTAATATTCTCCAATTAAAATATGGGATCATGTTGACACATGTCATCACCACATATTTTAGTACTTGGGAATGTGATTTAAAGTGGTGTCACAATTTAATAAGTTTAAAATGATTATTTTATATAACTAAAGTGACTAGAGATTCCTATGTAGCATTCTTTTAATACTAGTCCAAGATCACCGCATGTAAACCTAAATATTTTTACATATTCAGATAGATCTGGTCAAATGTGATTTTTTAGAGTTGGAATCAACTCAAATGCATTTATGGTTGGTTTTTGAATAAATGTTTGAATCTGGAAAAGTCTATGTCTTGTTATTTTTACCATAGGTGATATATAATTTCAAATGGGTTCAATCCAACGGACTTAGATTGATAATTTGAATACCGTTCTAACAAAATTGGTTTCATGCAATTTGGCTAAGTAAAACTCTTTGAATTGATTTTCAAAGTCACTGACTGAACTAGGTTTGAGCTAAATTTGAAAAAGTTTTTTGAATCTCTGGGCTGAGCGCGGGAATGTTATTGGGCCGACCCAACTACACAGAGCGTGCGCAGTGGGCTGCTACTAGAGAGGTCCCACGGGTCAGCGGCTCTATCTACACGAAGCGGTAAGTTTCAATCTGGGCCGTCGATTAGACTACGATCTATGGATAACGTTTGTCGTCTCCGTCGAACAGCTCCGATGAGACCGAACCCTAATGGCGACGGTGGGGGTACGCGGTGGCTCATCTGGGCTCCAGCTAGAGTCGGCGATGGGGGCGAATGATTTTATCAACGACGGCGGTTCAAACGATGGTCGTCGTAGCTCCTGGGGTGGTCGCAATCAACGGCCTCTCTCCTCCTCTACAGCGGCAGACTCTGGTAAAATTCCGGCGGGTTGGTGCTCGCCTTGCTCCGGGGAAGGGTCAGGGGTGGTTCAGAGAGAGAGAGAGGAGTGAGATGGTGTGTAGAATGAGGGATGGGGTGGCCTCTATTAAGACACAGGCGAGAGGGGCAGTGCGGCATGGTCAGGGCTCGTCGGTGACGATGGTGCAGTGAGCTAACGGCATGGCGACGGGCGTAGGACGGTGCAGTGTCTCCTGGCGATCATCACTGGCTTAATGACACGACAAGGGGCGGTCGAGAATGGTCGGAACGGGTCGATGCTCTATGCGGTACCGACGACGTTTTCGACGACATACAGTGGATACTGGTTGCGCGGCGGCGAACGTGCATGTGTGGGGGTTAGCTAGGGTCAGGGCGCGTGAAGTGATGCGCGGTGAGGGCGAGGCTCGGCGTGTGCGAGCTTGTCGGCTGCGGTTTTTTGGCTCTCTCTCGACATAGCAGAGAGAAAATGGGCGCGACTGTTCTCAGTGGTCCAGGGAGTGGCTGCGCTCGAGGGTTAGACAGGGGGTGGCGGTGGATGGTGGCCTGCCTCATGTACATCATGGACGGGCGCGGCGTGTCCTCCTGCGTGCTGGCCACGGTCGGCCGACGATGGTGTCTTCGGGTGACATGGCACTGGTGCAAGGGTAGGTTAGTAGCTTGTTCAATGCACTGGTGGTCACTGGGTAAGACAAGGGGAGAGAATTGGGGGCAATGGGGGAACAAGGAATTGATCAAGAATAGTGAAAGTTAGGCAGTTTGATCTGTGCTCACCAAGTGTTTGATAAAATGGCTGCATGAACTTTGCATTTGAATTTTTGGATGAGTTTTGGTGAGTGGTCTGGTCTCATGCTTGATTGTATCTGGTTGCTTGGGTTTGTCAAGGTGAAGTGGTTTGGTTGGATTTTTGAAAAATGGTGATCTTAGTACCTACACTTGAGTCAATTTTGAACTGTCCTTTAAATAGATTTCAAAATTGTTTCTATTTGTTTGCAACGTGGGCTTGGATTCACTTTTAATTGGTCTAGCAAGGGGTGAAAAGAATTGGATTTATTCCTGTTAGAAATCTTGGACTAGAAACACTCAAAGTGGTCTAGTGGTTAACTTTGGTCAAAATGACCATTTTCTTATATATCATATTTTTTATTTTCTCTTCATTTGATTCTTCTTGGAAATGATCTAGATGATATTTTTGCATCTCTAAACCAATCTTTATCATTCATAACAATCAAACATGGCAATTGCACTCATTCATGCATTCATCACACACATGCATTCATATTAATTTTAATAACAAAAGTTTTTGTTAGCCCTAAACTTGGGAGATTAGAACTTGATAATCTTGTCTAATATTTTTGGGGTGTTACAAACCTTCCCTCCTTAAAAAATCTTGTCCCGAGATTTAAGAAAAAGAAAACTAGGAACTAAAGAGATCTGGAAACTCGGTCCTAATGTAATCTTCTCGTTCCCAAGTAGCTTCTTCTTCAGTATGGTTACTCCACTGGATCTTGAGAAACTTGATACTCCTGGTTCTGGTGGTTCTGAAGGCTTATTACAAAACACGAATGGGTACTTCACGATAAGTTAAGTTATTTTTGAGCTCTATGGTTCTGTGATCAGTATTCTTGAAAACTTCGATATTCTCCGGGACTTCTAGGAATTTGCGAAGTAACGAATGTGAAACACATCATGCACGGATGACTTCTCCTCCGGCAGTTCCAGTTGATATGATACTTCTCCTCGGCGATTCAAAATCTTGAAGGGTCCGATATATCTGGGTGCAAGCTTTCCTTTTAGTTGGAAACGCTGCATTCCTTTCAAGGGTGATACTTTCAGATACACAAAATCTCTGATAGCGAAGGCTAGATCTTGATGTCTCTTGTCGGCATAACTCTTCTATCTGGATTGGGAAGTCTTGAGGTGCTCACGGATCTTGTGAACTTTCTCTTCGGCTTCTCTTAGGATGTCGGGTCCAAAAATCTGACTCTCTCCTACTTCTGACCAATTCAATGGGGTACGGCACTTCCTTCCATACATAAACTCAAATGGGGCCATTTGCAAACTGGCTTGGTAACTGTTGTTGTATAAGAATTCTGCGAAAGGTAGACAGTCTTCCCATTTAGATCCATATTCCAACACACAAGCTCTCAACATATCTTCGAGTATCTGGTTTACTCGTTCCGTTTGTCCATCGGTCTGCGGGTGATAAGTTGTGCTGAAATCCAGTCTGGTTCCTAATCCTTCTTGGACTTTCTTCCAAGATCTCGTGGTAAACTGGGTTCCTCGATCCGACACAATGTTCTGGGGCACTCCATGTAAACTGACAATCCTAGCAATGTACAACTCTGCTAGCTTCAAACTCTGATAAGTGGTCCTGACAAGTATAAAATGGGCTACTTTGGACAGTCTATCCACTATGACCCAAATAGAGTCATTCCCCTACTAGATGTAGGAAAACCGGTGATAAAATCCATTCCAACTGAATCCCATTTCCATTTTGGGATCTGCAATGGTTGTAAAATTCCTACGGGTCTCTGATGTCCTTCTTTGACTCTCTGACAGATATCACATTTGGCTATGTAGCTTCCGATTTCTCTCTTCATCTTATGCCACCAAAATTGCTCCTTCAAATCCTGATACATGTTCGTTCCTACAGGGTGGATAGAGTAAAGAATATCATGGGCTTCTTGCAAAATATCTTGTTTCAACTATGAATCCGGGTACACAGATACGTCCTTTGTACCACAAAACTCATTCTTCATCTTTGGTGAATCCGGGTACCTTCCCTGTACCGATACGACATTGATTCCGTCGATACTAGCATTTCCTTTCTGCACCTCCTTGATCAGACTGATCAAAGTGGGTTGGAGTTCTATGCTAGCCAAAATCTTTCACTTACTAGTTCCATTCTGAAATTATCCAGCTCCTCATGCAAACTTGATTGGGATTATTTTATCATGGTGTTCAATCGACACGACAATCTGCTAAGAGCATCTGCTACCACATTGGCTTTGCCGGGGTGATAGTGAATGTCAAGGTCATAGTCCTTGATTAACTCTATCCATCTCCTTTGCCTCATATTTATCTCCTTCTGGGTGAAAATATGCTTCAGACTCTTGTGATCCGAATAAATCTCATAGCGGTTACCCATGAGGTAACGTCGCCATGTCTTCAAGGCTAAAACTACGTCTGATAGTTCGAGGTCATGGGTACGGTAATTATGCTCATGTTGCTTCAGTTGTCGGGATAGATAGGATATGACTTTGGCTTCTTGCATCAACACACATCCGAGACCAATCTTGGATGCGTCACAATACACATCAAAAGGCTTCATGATATCCGGCATAATCAAGATTGGGGCTGAGATCAGTCTCTTATTGAGCTCTTGAAAACTTGCTTCACATTTGTCCGTCAATTAAAACTTCTTATCTTTCTTCAGCAATTGGGTCATGGGTCTTGCGATGCTCGAAAATCCTTCTACGAACTTGCGGTAATATCCCGCTAATCCGAGAAATGCGCGAACTTGGGTTTGAGTGGTTGGTGAAATGGATCGTATGAGCACCTAGAGGGGGGGTGGGTGCTACTCAATTTTTAGTTATTTTTCAATTTTAGGCTTGACACAAACTAAATTCTCTAGATATGCAACTACGAGAATTTCCCTATATGCAAACCTAGCTACTAAGCACGTAAAGAGAGGAGTGAGGAAACCGTAGTGGAGCACGCAGAGACACAGGGATTTGTTTTACCGCAGTTCCTTCCTTGTTAAGGGAAGTACATCTGTGTTGGAGGGGTGGGCGGTTCTAAGACCACCACGCCACAATAGGCCTCACCCTATTCTCTGATGGATCTCGACACGAAAGGCCTGATCCACCTTCTCCACTATTGGTACCCTTCGAGGCGGGAACCGGTGCCTTTATAACTCTACCGGGGCACACACCCACAACTGAATTGGGGGCTCCCGAGATGACAACAAGCTATCACAAGAACAAGGTTTATCAATATAAACAAAAGCAAGGATCTAGGTATTCGCAAGAAATACTAGATCTGTGATTCTCCAAATGAATGGAGAGGAGATGAAGCGCTTGATTGCCGTAGTAGAAAATCGAGTTCTCCTCCTTCGATTCCCCAAGGGACGGGGCCTTCAGGTGGATGAAGGTGGAGCTCTCTTGGTTGAAGAATGATGAGCGGATCCTGACTTTTTCGAATCAATCAAGAGTTCTGGCAGGAGGGGGAAGTCAGGCTTAAATACCCCCTGCCCAGAACAAGCCGTTGGAGAAATTTGGGGGCGGATTATCCTCCCCCAGGACGGAAACTCCGGGGAAAAATCCGCCCCCATACAGAGAGTGAAGCAACCTTGACTTGAAGAAATTCCTCGAGGGGGAGGATTATCCGCTCCCCAAGGGGCGGACTATCCGGCCTTGCCGAAAAATCCAGCCAAAACTCCGCCCCCTCTCCGGCGGTTGCGCCCGTCTGAAAATGGGGTGGGCGGATTATCCGCCCCCCAAAAGTAGTTTCTTTTCCTTTTTCAAGATAGATATCTACAGCACTTCAACACACATTAAATAATCCTTGATATTGTTATCTAACACACAAAAAACTAGGGATTAAGAAATGTTCTTTCAATCTCCCCCTTTTTGGCGTTAGATGACAATAATAAGATTTGCAATGAAACCTACCAACAGCACCTTAAGGAAATGAAATCAGCTCCCCCTAAATGTGTGCATATTTAAAATTTGCATTTGAATACAAATGCACACACTACAGAGCAAGCCACTTTCATAACAAAGACAAGTAAAACACGGTGAGTTAGGAAATGAAGTCACACCACCGCGATGTGTAAATAGCCAAAAAGAATAATGAAATTATTAGCCTCTAGGAACATCCCACAATATTGATGTAAGAAATAGATAATACCATAAGTACATATGCCATCAGTAGACTACCATACTTCCATAAATAAATCCAGAATTCCATAAGAGTAGATCCATACGATACATCCGGAATTCCAGACAGAGTATCACACGACAGAGTCTTATACAAACCAAGCACAAAATAGCAAATAAGTTCACGCTAAAGGGGCACAAGCATGCAAATAAAACGAATGAAAAGGCAAGTTCTTGCGCCCGACCCATGCAAATCCGTGACCTAATAGAACTACTTATCCCCCTTTGGCATCGAAACGCAAAAAAGGAAGAAGAGCGAGAGCAACCTTGCAAAACCCCTCGAAGGTGTATAGATGACTTGTGTGCAAGAATAGATGGTTCAATGAGGGAAAATGCTTGGGTTTAGAGCAACAAACTGTGATGGTACTACACACCCAAAGTTGCAAGAATCAAATCAACCAAAATCCAAAATTAGGTGTGTTTTTCCATAAGAACAAAAGATATGCATGAAGATCCAAAGAGAGCCATTAGAAACCAACTCTTCTCAAGGAACAGGGCGGTGGCCAAAGCCACCATGTTGGAGCACATGGCATGACACCGCGAAGATGTATCTTGAGTTCAAAACCAATGCTCATCGATGACCCACATATCACAAAATGATATTAAGGGAAATTATTATTCTTGCTTTCGGCATTATGGGGGGATTGTTAGCCCAATCAATTAGGACCACACTCCCCATATGTGTATGCCCGCATCGAAACCAAATACATGAATAATAGCAAGTGAGTGTGCAAGGGTAGTCAAGCCACACTCCTTGAATCTACGATATTTAGCTCATTCCTCAAATAACAAAATCTTGCTTCATCAAGAGGCTTTGTGAAGATATTAGCAAGTGGTTCTTTGTGCTCACAAAGGATAGTGCAATATCGCCACGAGAAACGTGATCCCGAATGAAATGATTGTGAATCTCAATATGTTTTGTTCTTGTATGCTACACCGGATTGTAAGCAATTTTGATAGCACTTTCATTGTCACATAAAAGAGGCACTTTGTCACAATTGACACCATATTCCTTTAAAGTTTTCCTCATCCATAATAATTGTGTACAAGAATTTGCAGCAGCAACATATTCAGCTTCGGCGGTTGAGAGTGATATGCAATTTTGTTTCTTTGAAGACCAACACACTAGAGACCTTTTGGTCCACATCTTTACCCTTGGGATTAAGCTCAAGATGACACTTTGTTTGCATTGGAGTAGCAACGCCATTGATATCCATCATCTTGAACCTCTTGAGCATATCTTGGATGTACTTAGCTTGATTAATAAAAGTTCCCTCTCTAAGTTGTTTGATCTCGAAACCAAGAAAGAACCTCAATTCTCCCATCATAGACATCTCAAACCTGTCAGTCATAAGCTTTGAGAATTCATCGTTAAAATCTTGGTTAGTAGAGCCAAAAATAATTTCGTCTACATATAGTTGGCATACAAAAAGCTCCCCATTAACCTTCTTAGTAAAAAGAGTGGGATCGATTTTCCCAACTTAGAATCCACGGTCTAACAAAATCTCTTTAAGGTGCTCATACCACGCATGTGGGGATTGTTTAAGGACATAGAGCGCCTTATCGAGTTTGTAGACATGGTTCAGAAATTTGGGATCCTCAAATCCCGGGGGTTGCTTGACGTATACCAACTCATGTAGTGGACCATTAAGAAACACACTCTTATCATCCATTTGTTGTAATTTAAAATTATGATGAGAAGCATAGGAAAGAAGGATTCGGATGGACTCAAGACGATCCACAGGAGCATAAGTCTCGCCAAAATCAATTCCTTCCACTTGAGAGAATCCTTGAGCCACTAGCCTTGCCTTATTCCTCACAACAATACAATTTTCATCTTGTTTTTTCTTGAAAATCTACTTGTTGCCGATAACATTGCGGCACTCTTTGGGTTTCTCTACGAGCTTCCAAACCTTGTTGCGCTTGAAGTTATTTAATTCCTCATGCATTGCAACCACCCAATCAGGATCTTCAAGAGCATCAAAGACCTTCTTTGGTTCAACCATAGAAATGTGAGCTTGATGATCACAAAAGCTTGCAAGTTCTCTTCTAGTGGACACCCTTCTCCGTAGATCACCGACAACCTTGTCAAGAGTGTGACCCCTTAACTCAAGATTCCGATCAGCACGAGCCTTGCGACGAGCCTCAATTTCCTTATTGTTTCTAGAAGTAGTTGATTCAGCATTTGGATCCTTGTCTTGTTCACTACCTTGCCCTTGATCTTGATCTGAGCTGATAATAGGAGCTTGATGCTGAATAGGTTCTTCAGGGCCGGATAATCTACCCCTGGGTGGGGCCGGACTATCCGGCCTGGGAGATGCGGCTGCAACTTCCTCTTCCTGTGAATGCCTGATAGGGCTGGGAGTTCCAGGGCCGAATAATCCGTCCCTTGGGGCCGAAGAATTCGGCCTGGAATTTTCTTGGCTGTTTTCTTCTTCTTCTGATCCCCTGGGACGTGTTGGAGTGCCAGGGGCAGACTTTCCGCCCCTTGGAGTGTCAACACCCGGATTTTTAATCACAGATGCCTGTTATTCCATACATCGTAATCCCAGGATTACCATTTTTGCGAGACATAATAGATTGGATACCACAGTACATCATCCATTACAAACCATACATAAGGTCTTACACAAATAAGGATCTCATGATCCAGTTCTTAATACAATTCAAGCAGCGGAATAACGTAATAGTAACGATAGCATAGGAGAAGCTCCATCTTCATGGTCACAAGCAATGCTAACGATGGGAGATGATCCTAGTTGTCGTAACCTTCATGTGGTCCGTCATCCTGATACTCCTCTTCATAGTCTGTCCACGGGAATAGCCAGGGGCAAAGCCATGAGTACTCTTTAAGTACTCGCAAACTAATACTAATAAGTAAAGGGGGGTTTTTATAGTAGGATACTAAGCTCTAGGGTTGTTTTGCAAAAAGCCAAATTTACTCTACTAAGTTCAAAAGCAATGAAAGCTAGTTGAAAATTTTATAACACCTAAGTGGGAACTTGAATTTCATATCACAACTCTGTTGTGGTCAAGTCAAAGTCACAAATCATTTCACAAGTCATTTAGAAAACATCTAAGGGGGAACAGTATGGCCACTCCAACTGTCCATAACCACGGACGTGGCTATTCTAATAGTTTGACACTCTGCAGAGATTGTACACTTTCATCACAACATTCGATCCATCCATCAGGAACAATCCTGAATTCACCATACTCAGTATGCGGATAATCAATCCTAACCTTTCAATTACAGGCCCTAGTATAGGCACCTCTCCTGTGAGTTTGGCCTCTCAACCATGACCAACTGTCATCATGGGTACTGCAAGGTGGACAATCTTCACAAGGTATCCTCAGCTCAGACCTTGGCCGCAAGGGAACCCATACTAAGGTATATAATTTCCAGTCAAGACCTACCCAATTTTCAGGTATTGTGGTTGTACGGTAAAATTGGAATGGTATCGCATCCAGACAACCATTAGTTTTATAAAGGGCTAAGGCTCATGCCTTAACATTTTCATCATCAAAATCATCTAGTGTTCAGAAACACATGTCAAAAACATTTCAGTAGAATGACTCCTCATTCTAAGGTTTTCATAACCATTTTCACCAAGTATTTCCATCTAAAGTTGATCAAGTTTTATGCTTAGTACTAGCATCTACATGTGGGGGTAAATACTAATGAGGGGTGGTAAACAAGTGTATCGTATCTAAGTAAATCTCATGCCTCAGGATGACATCAAGATTATCTAACTTAGGCCAAGTTTTATGCTCTTTATGCTACCTTCAATTATCTTTCTGGAATCTACAAGTTACTAAGTAAACTTTTGATAGAAAGCTTTTAATAAAGAAAATAAAATATGAAGCTTGCAAGTAAAACTAGGATGGTGTGTCAAGTGGGTATAATCACATATTATTAAGGCATATAGTTGGCATAGTAACAAGCAAATAATATCTTGCATAAGTAGGGTATCTTTCAAGGGTTAGCTTGCAAGGTTGCAAGTATAGGCTTGCTAAAATATCAGTATAATCTTGCCTTGTGCAGAGCAGTGGTTGAAGTTCTCCTCGGCTTCTTCCTCATAGTATTCTCCTTAATTATTTCTAATCATCACACAAAGGTTCACACTATGTGGTCTATCATCATCACTAACATTACAAGAATTAAAAAACTTGTCTTATTTATTTTATTTTAGAAAAGTAATTTCTACTGATTGAAAAACTACTTAAGATTTAATATTCTCCAACTCAAACATGGTATCATGTTGAAATAAGTCATCACCACATATTTCACTCCATGGGAATGTGATTTAAAGTGGTGTCACAATTTAATAAGGTTTAACCTTTTTATTTCATTTAAATAAAGTGACTAGAAATGCCTATGTGGCATTCTTTTATTTCTTGATCATTATTTCTGTAAGTAAACCTATATATTTTTATATATTCTGAAAGGTATGGTTAAATGTGATTTTTGAGAGTTGGAATAAACTCAAAAGCTCTTATGGTTAAATTTTGAAAAATGTGTGAATGCAGAAAAGCTTCTGCCTTATTATTTTTACCATGGGTGATCTATAAATCTAAATGGTTTGAGTCCAACGGGCTTAGATTAAGCATTCCAGTACCTTTCTAAAAAAATTGGTTTCATGCATTTTGGTTCACTGAATCGAGCTGGGTTGATTTTTGAATCTAGGTATAGAACTGTGTTTAAAATTAAATGAATAAACTTAAGTTTGAATCGTTGGGTCGCGCGGGACGTTTAACTGGGACGGCCCACTATGCACAGCGCACGCGCGGGCTGGTTAAGTGGTTGTCCCCATGCATCAGTGAGACAGTGAGGGGCAAAGCAGTACAGGGTGATCTAGGCCGCACGATCTAATTCTAATCGAACAGCTCTGGTTCATCGTCCACGTCGGGCAGCGCCGGCGAGACAGAACCCTAGCGTGGCAGGTGGGGGTCGTGGGAGACTCACCGGGGCTCAGGCAATGGTCGGTGATGGGGACGAACGATGAAGTCGACGACGATGATTCTCCTGGTACCGACAGCTTCTCCTGGGGCGGCTCCAATCGACGGCGCCTCTCCTCCTCTGCAGCGGCGAACTCCGGTGAAATTCCGGCCACCTAGTGCTCGCCTTGCTCTGGGAGTGAGTGGGTGTGATCAGTGAGAGGTGGAGAGTGAACTAGTGTGAAAAAAACGTGCAGGGGAGGTCTCCTTTTATAGTGGCTGAAGGGGAATGACGAGCGCGGGCTAAGCTCGTGGTCGATGGCACAGAGGGCTAATGTCATGGGAGACGATAGGGGGCAGTGCTGTGCTCCCTGGCGAAGCTCAACGGCGTGGTGGAGAGGCGTGGGGCGGTGCTGATCGGTCGGAATGCGTCATGCATTGGGCGGGTCCGATGGTGATTTTAATGGCGCACAGCGTGCGTGGTCCGCGTGGCAGTGAACGAGGTTGTCTGGCAGGGTGCTGGAGTGTTGGCGATCACGTCTGCAAGAGGAGAGGGCGGCGCGCGGTCTGTGGACGCTGGTCGAGTGTGGCGCACTGGCACGCTCTTGGCTCGCACGCAGAGAGGTTTGGCATGATCTTGCCGTGTGGTCCAAGGGCTAGCAGTGCTCGAGGCTTGGACAGGGGGTGGTGGTGGACGGTGGTCAGTGCTCCAGACATGCTTGCTAGGCTTGGTGCTTCTCCTAGCTCGCTTTCGACATGTGGGGGGAAGTTGGGCTCGGCATGGTCACCATTAATGGCTATGCCAAGCTCACAGTGGTGCTAAGGCTTGTTAATTGGGCTATATCATCTACTGAGAGTGTAGTGAGAGCTAGAGAGGGAACAAGGTTGGCCAAAATTACTGCTCACTATAGTGTTTGTTGTTTGTTTGTTTGCTGCAAACAAGGTGTTTGATGAAATGACCGAAAGAGATTCAATTTGAATTTTGGATTCAAACTTGGTGGGTTTGCTAGGCACATACTAGGGAGTTTCTGGTTAGTTGGATTAGTCAAGGGGCACTGGTTTGGTTGGGTTTTGAAAATGTGTGATCTTCACATATGATAAAGATTCAATTTTTACTTGTGATTTGAGTGAGGTTGCCAAATGTTTCTACAAGTTTGAAATGTGGGCTTTGCTTCACTTTTACTTGGCCTAGAAAGGGGTGAAAATAATTGGAAAACTTTCTATTTGAAATCTTGGACTAGAAACACTCAAAGTGACCTAGTGAGCAAGATTGGCAAAAATGACCATTTGCTTTAATTGATTTGTTTTTGATTTTCTCTTTGTCTGTTTCTGCTTGGAAATGTTTTATATGATGTTATTTTCATCTTTAAACCATTTCTTTCTATTTAGGTTAATCACACAAGTTCATTCATGCATTTATCAAATCATGACATACACACATGCATTCATATGATTTTAGTTACTCAAAGTTTTTGTTAACCCTAATTTTAGTGATTAGAGTTTGATGATCATTGTTTTATATTTTTGGGATGTTACATGGAGGGCGGATAGTCCGGCCTGGTACTATCATTTTGCCCAGAAGACTGATGATCTTCAGTAGGTTGTGGTGTTGGTGCAGATTTTTCTCCAGCTGTATGGGCTTGTTGATCTTGTGTAGATGAGGGCTCCACTTGATTGGAGCATTGTACTTCCCGATCCGCCACAAGGGGTTCCTCAATGGGGCGAAAAATCCCACGACCATTCTTCTTATGTCATCTTGGGGTATTTCCACATCTGCATCACAGACATCAACTTGCCCCACATGGGAGCCGTCATTTTCATCGAACTCCACACTATAAGATTGTACAACAGTCCCGGGCTTGTTGTAGACTCTATAAGTGTTGGATTCGGCACCATAACCAACAAAAATACCTTCTAAAGACTTAGACTCAAATTTAGACAAGCGGACACCTTTGATAAGAAAGAAACACTTAGAACCGAATACCCTGAAGTATGAGATGTTGGGCTTGTTATCGGTAAGTATTTCATACGGAGTCTTGTCCAATATCTTTTGGAGGTAGAGCCGATTAGATGAGTGACAAACGGTGGATATGGCTTCAGCCCAAAAGTTGTAAGGAGACTTGAATTCAGCCAACATTGATCTTGCGATATCCATCAAAGTGCGGTTCTTCCTCTCGGCTATACCATTTTGTTGAGGGGTGTACGTAGCGGAATATTGATGTCTTATCCCCTATTCACTTAGAAACTTATTCAATGTGTAGTTCTTGAACTCAGAGCCATTTTCACTTCTTATTGCAGATGGGAAAATTGTGTTGGCGTTGAACCTCACTGGCGAAGTCAATGACTGTTTGTTGAGTCTCACTCTTTTGCTTACAAAATTGACCCATGTATATCTTGAGTAGTCATCAACTATGACCAAGCAGTATTTCTTCCCACCGAGACTGGCATGAGATGGAGGACCAAATAAGTCCACATGAAGTAATTCCAAGATTCTCTTTGAAGAAACAATAGTCTTCCTCTTGTGGGGAGAGTCATGCATTTTGGCTTCAACACAAGCCCTGGAAACACGATCTTTGGCAAAGGAGACATTGTATTTTAGTCCAAGGATGTGGCCACCCTTGTGAAGACTTTGCAAAGTTCTCATGTTGGCATGGGCTAAACGGCGATGCCATAGCCAGCCCACGTCGGCCTTTCCAAATAGGCACATCGGACACGAAGTGGTTTTCCCCGAAAAGTCCACCACATACAGGTCATTTTCGACGTACCCAATGAAAGCAACCTTTAGAGAGTTGCTCCACAAGAGTACCACCAAATCATCATCAATGAAAACAGCAAATCCCATCTTGCCAAGGGCACAAACAGAAAGAGGTTTGTAACCGAGGGTCTCAACAAGCATGACGTCCATGAGAGAGATATCGTGGGCAACCACAACCTTGCCAAGACCCAATACCTGAGATTTAGACTTATCACCATAGGAGACTGTAATATTATCATGATTGGGTCGCATCTTTGTGATGATCTCCTTGCTTATGGTCATATGACTAGTGCATCCACTATCTAGCACCCATTTCGACCCACCGGAAGCATAGCCCTGCAAGAGAATTACTTCTTGGTTTTAGGTACCCATTTTTCAATGGGTCATCTCATGTTAGTAACAAGGGTCTTTGGAACCCAAATAGACCAAGCAATGTATTCTTCAAATGTACCAACATAATAAGCATAAACATCGCCATAATAATCACAAAAGAGTTCATAATTTGGATTGTGAGACCCTGCAAAACCAATATTGTTAGTTTTGTCTTTTGTGACAATCTTCTTAGCGGTGCTTGTCTTTGATTGTTCACTCTTGGTCTTCTTCTTGTTCTTCTTCTTCTTGGACTTGGTGACATATCCAAGTCCCTCTTTACCAATATTTGACCTTTGCTTGCCAAGTACCTCGTCAAGAACACCCTTATCTTTGGGAGTGATGTCGTTGACAAACCCTTCTTCCACAATAGCATTTTCCTTGTGAATATATGTTGATTTAGATGTGCTAGGAACATCATAGTTGTTCAATCGAATTTGGAGCTGATCATGTGACTCATTGAGAATGGAGAATTCACTTTTCAACTCCTTGTGAGCGATGTCAAGTTTCTTCAATTCCTCGGAGAGTCTATCATGAGCAGCCCAAAAGTCAATCTTTTCCTTCTTTATCTTCTTTGCTTTGGCGACTGCATTGTCGCGTTCCTTAACAAGCTTTGCCACTATTTCTTCATGTGACTCCTCAATGGACTCAAGCCTCTCTTCAAGAGAAACCCGAGCCTCTTCTTCTTGTTCTAGAGAATTTTTTAAGGATGGAATTTCCATTGCATCCTCCCTTTCAATTCTGCCATTTTCTTCTAGGAGCACTTCACTTTGGGCCAGCTAGTCCATAAGAGCCTCAAAATGTAATTTGTGCTCACCTTGCAAGTTAGTGAAGAAATAGTCCAAAGCAATAATCTCTTCCTTAACCTTAAGACTAGTAGGATCATCCATGTCAATCATAGCCTTAGGAAAAGAAGTGTTAGAAGTTGATACCTCGGAACCTCTTGCCATAAGACAAGTAGCATTTTTGTTGATGACGTTTTCGTTCGGAGAGTCGAAGATATATGTTGGTGTAGATGTGGTGGCTATAGCAGCCACCTCTCGAGAGTAATCGTCCTCGTCTTCATCTTCACTTCCCGAATAATATTCTTCTTGAGCCACTAGAACAATCTTTGGTTGCTTCTTGAAAGGGGCATTCTTATTTACAAATTTTTTCTTGCATGGAGCCTTTGACTTTTCCTTGAGAATGAGTCTTCCCCCATTATCTTCCCTACTTTTATATGGACACTCGGCTACAAAGCGCAGCCGGTCTCCACAGTTGAAACAAGTTCTTAGCTTGGTATCGTTTTCCTTTCTTCCATAAGTTCCACTCTTGCGTTCTAGTTCAGTTTTGGCCTTGGCTGGATCCTTCCAAAAGTTTCTAGCATAGAAGGCCATGTATTGTCCATGAATTCTTTTGACATCCTCGGGACAGCCCATACCTTCTATGTCATCTTCATCATGATTAGCCACACTTGTCTTCAAGGCCATGTTGACCCCCTTTTGCATCCCCATAGCTCGTGCATGAGCATCTTCGGCATTCTTGGCAGCCACTTTGAAAGCTGCCATTTCTTGCATTACCTCATTGGATGTCATAAGGTGGTAATTATGCCTTCCTTGGAGACACTTCAAATCTGTGGCCTCAAATGGCATAAGAGCACTAACATACTTGCGCTTGATCCACGCATCATCAACATGAGAGGCACCATGATTCCTGAAAATGGTGGCTATTGACATGAGCCTCCTATACATGTCCTCGTGGTTTTCTCCATCCAACATATAAAATCCTTCAGCTTCATTGCTCAAAGAATCATATCTATTCCTTCTCATACTTTCATTTCCAATGAAGATCTCGATGAGGGCATCCCAAGCTTCTTTAGCTGTACTAAGATGCTGAATGTGTGTCATGTCTTTGTCACCCACACCAAGCTGGATCATGTGTAGAGCTGTAGCATTGAGTTGACTATCAACAACCTCTCTTCTTGTTAGGTTGTTGGGATCTCCAACATGAAGGCCATTCTTTATGATTTTCCACAACTCAATGGAGGAGCTGCACACATGAGACTTCATAAAAAAATGCCATTGATTAAAAGTAGATGCTGAAAGTTTGGGTGGATCACCCCTATTATGTATATGTGGGTTTGGGATAGGTGGATCAGGAGAATACACATGGGAAACCTCATTGTATCCTTCCTTACCATTATCCTTTTTCGAGGAGGATCTCTTTCTAGTGCCATCACCAACCACTTCGTTATCTTTGGAATCGGTTTTACCCGTTTCCTTGGATTGCGGAGTGGTAGCCTTAGAGTTAGATGGAGGTGATGCTGCGAATGTGGAGAGACGCATTATCAATTGACACATATCTTCCATCTTAGCCTCCATTGAACTATAGGGGCTCTGATACCAATTGAAATGGATCGTATGGGCAACTAGAGGGGGGGTGAATAGGTGCTACTCAATTTTTAGTTCTTTTTAAATTTTAGGCTTGACACAAAGTAAATTCTCTAGATATGCAACTACGAGAATTTCCCTATATGCAAACCTAGCTACTAAGCACGTAAAGAGAGGAGCGAGGAAACTGTAGTGGAGCACGCAGAGACACATGGATTATTTTACCACAGTTCCTTCCTTGTTAAGGGAAGTACATCTGTGTTGGAGGGGTGGGAGGTTCTAAGACCACCACGCCTCAATAGGCCTCACCCTATTCTCCGATGGATCTCGCCACGAAAGGCCTGCCACCTTCTCTACTATTGGTACCCTTCGAGGCGGAAACCGGTGCCTTTACAACTCTACCGGGGCACACACCCACAACTGAATTGGGGGCTCCCGATATGACAACAAGCTGTCACAAAAACAAGGTTTATCAATATAAACAAAAGCAAGGATCTAGGTATTCACAAGAATTACTAGATCGGTGATTCTCCAAATGAATGGAGAGGAGATGAAGCGCTTGATTGCAGTAGTTGAAGATCGAGTTCTCTTCCTTCGATTCCCCAAGGGACGAGGCCTTTGGGTGGATGAAGGTGGAGCTATTTTGGTTGAAGAATGATTAACGGATCCTAACTTTTTCGAATCAATCAAGAGTTCTGGCAGGAGGGGGAAGGCAGGCTTAAAAACCCCCTACCCAGAACAAGCCGTTGTAGAAATTTGGGGGCGGATTTTCTGCCCCCTTTGGGGCGGGACTATCCGCCCTGGGGAAAATCCACACCCCAGGATGGAAAATCCGGGGAAAACTCCGCCCCCATGCAGAGAGTGACGTAGCCTTGACTTGAAGAAATTCCTCGAGGGGGCGGATTATCCGCTCCCCAAGGGGCGGACTATCCGGCCTTGCCGGAAAATCCGTCCAAAACTCCACCCCCTCTCTGGCTGTTGCGCCCTTCTGAAAATGGGGTGGGGCTAGGGGCGGATTATCCGCCCCCAAAAGTAGTTTCTTTTCCTTTTTCAAGATAGATATGTGCATCACTTCAACACACATTAAATAATCCTTGATATTGTTATCTAACATACAAAAAAGTAGGGATTAATAAATGTTCTTTCCGTTGGGGCTTGACATTCTTCAACATCCTTAACCTTGGAGGGATCAACAGCAATTCCTACAGCTGACACAATATGTCCTAGGAATCCTACTTCCTTTAACCAGAACTCACATTTGCTAAAATTGGCATACAACCGATGCTCTCTAAGGGTTTCAAGGATGGTCCTTAGGTGTAGCTCATGTTCTTATTCTGATTTGAAATAGATCAGAATGTCATCGATGAAAACAATGACAAACCTATCCAGGAAGTTCATAAAAATCTTATTCATGAGATTCATGAAATAAGCGGGGGCATTGGTTAATCCAAAAGACATGATACTGTACTAATACAATCCATATCTGGTGGTAAAGGTAGTACTTGGAATATACTCTGTGCGAATCTTGAGTTGCTGATAACCAGTTCTAAGATCAATCTTAGAAAACACTTTGGCACCGGTCAACTGGCCAAACAGATCTTCTATCTTCGGCAGTGGATACTTGTTCTTAATGGTGACATCATTCAGCTTCCGATAATCCATGCAGAAACGGTTACCTCCATCTTTCTTATCCATAAACAAAACATGTGATCTCCATGGCGACACACTTGGTTGAATCAAGCCTGTCTCCAGCATAGCATCCAGTTGCTTCTTTAGCTCCGCTAATTCAGACGGGTTCATATTATAAGGTCTCTTAGCTATGGGTCCGATTCCAGGGATTAGTTCAATGATAAACTTGATATCCCGATCTAGGGGCATACCGGGCAATACATGTGGGAATATGTCGGGGTATTCACAGACTACTCTGACTTAGTAAATGGTTGGTTGGGCTAGACTCTTGTTGCACTTGAATTGACGGGGCAAGGTTTCCAATACATGCTCTACTGATAATACAATGGTACTAGTCATGGTTATGGCTTTCTTGGTACAGACGATTAATCCTTTATGTTTCGACATCCAATCCATTCCTGGTACTACTTCCAAACCTTTGGTTCCAAGTACCATTAGATTAGCATAAAAATCTATTCCATGGATTCTGATAGGTATGGCCTTGCAAATTTGCCTAGCTTTGGTGGTTGAACCGGGTATTTAAACTGTCATAACATTCTTCAATTTTGTTGGTTGAATCTTACTAGTGCATGCAAATTCTTTGGTAACAAATGAGTGTGATGCTCCAGAATCAAACAACACTCTTGCAAGTACTGAGTTAACAGAAAACATACCCAACACGACATCTGGCGCTTCCTGGGCTTCTTCAGCATTCATGTGAAACAGACGCACTACTAGGAAAACGGTCGTCTGTGGCACACCTGTAAATATCATCTGTGGCGCACTAGGGGTGCACCACGGGCCTTGCGCCACGGTTATGTCGAGATAGGCGTAGCGCACCTGCTAGTGCGCCACGGCTATGTGGGCAGGTGCGCTACGCATAGGATCTTCTGTGGCACACTTCCCAGTGCGCCACTAAGCTTTTGAGGTGCGCTTTAGACGTAGTGCACCACAAAAGCTAGGTCATGTGCGCCACAGGTGTTTTTTTGTTTTTTTTAATTTCCGAGCCAGATTATATACAATACAGATTATATACAATATTACAGGAAGATATACACACAGAGATACAAGATATACAATTATATATATAAATACACAATTTGAAAAACAAGATTGAAACAAATACATATAGATAAGTCTCATACATGAATACATAGTATAAGTTACATTGTTTCGATCAAGTTACAAAGTAGTTGGTGACATGCAAATACATGTGTCGATCGAACAAGTTAGATCTCGGAAGCTCGCCTAGACATCTAAACTAGCTAGACACAAACGCGGGATAAACAACCAAAGAAGACAAGCATGATCACCGCCGCGACGAAGGTGTAGGTATTCATCCGGTTCCTTGTGCTAACTCCAGCTAGATAGCGCGTGTATCTAGCTTCCTCCTCCGCCATAGTGTTGTACCTTTTGTAGCTATTGCCGCTGAAACGGTGCACCTGTCTTCGGCAGTCTTCCCAATCATCGTAGACTCCGAGAACCCGTCCCTTGTACACGACGTACCACGTCATCTATAAGTTGACAATAATAATTAACCGATGATTAAAAAAACATATATAATTAAAGTCGCATATGAAGATACACTTATAGAAAGTACTCCTAAATCAAAAAGACCAAACTCAAAAAGCATGCCTCATATATAACTAGGTTGTTCGACATAGGAATATGCTATGATGGAACTGTGAGCCAAGTAGGATGCACAAGACCTGGACTTGTGCATATCACAAGGCTCACAATCCCGTCGTAGCACATTCACATATATATTGTGCCAAGACATTTCAATCATCGGCATTATTCTCGAAAAATACCAAAGTAACTCGAAAAGAATGCCTCATATATAACTAGCTAGGTCGTTGGACACAGGAATATGCTACGACGGAACGGTTAGCCATGTAGGATGCACAATTCCTGGACTTGTGCATATCACAAGGCTAACTATCCCGTCGTAGCACATTCACATATATATTGTGCCACGACATTTCAATCATCGGCATTATTCTTGAAAAAGACAAAAATAACTCGAAAAGAATGCCTCATATATATACATAGGTCATTGGACACAGGAAAATGCTACGATGGAACTGTGAGCCAAGTAGGATGGATAAGACCTGGACTTGTGCATATCACAAGGCTCACAATCCTATCGTAGCACATTCACATATATAGTGTGCCATGACATTTCAATCATCGGCATTATTCTCGAAAAAAGAGTAAGGAAAAAAAGAAGGACCAAAGTGAGCAAAGGACCAAAGAGTAAGCAAAAAACCAAGCTTTGATTGATATATAATAATAATAAGCAAAAGAAGTAAGCGATGATTCATAAACCTAATAAGATAAGTATAGTAGCATGTACACTTGTCCACACACACACAAAGGTCATCTATAGTTTGTAACTACAACTAGGCTAACATCAAGTCTTCTGGCTCGGCTTAGGGAACGGGAAGACGCCTTGTCTCGTCATGAACTTCCTATAGTCACCCTGCATCTCTAGGCGATCTTCTATGTCACGGTTATTCGGGATATTTCCTCCGTAGAAGATCCCCCCCGAAGTCATGACATCACGAAAGATGATTGCCCCAAACTGCTGTTGGATGCGATACATCTCTTGTCTAATATCTGAATCAGTGATATTGGCCTTTGCTTCGGCCCACTGTTTGAGATGATCTAGCCGCGTAGAATTCTGCTGGTCAAGTAGGAACGCCCTCATGTGATGGAGTGCATAGTAGGTTTCCTTCTTACTGTTTTCTGGCTGCTTCACATAGGGGAACTCCGTTACGTTGTTGAAGACGTGCCTGCCGAACTTGACCTTCATACGCACGAAGGTGGTGCCTTCCGTCGAGGCAAAGCCAGTGAGAGCATCATCCAGAACTTGATCTTGTCATAGTTTTTCTTCTTTTCTAGACTCCCCAGTCGAAATACGTGGCGTGGGAATGCTTCGGCGATAAGGAGATGAGTGTGCAATGTTAATTCAAATGGAATGTGTTGAAAAAAGAATGATGATAATCTAATAAAGCCAATCGACGGTGGCGAGTGAATAACGACTTACTCGGGAAAGTAAGGCACGAGAATGTATTCCTTTGTCTTGTTCGCCACGAGGATTCTTTTTAGGTACGAGGCCACGATACGTCGTTCGGCGGGGGAACCCAAGCAACCGTCACGCATGTAGTAGGGGTCCACTATAGCGATGCCCGGTGTGTTCTCTCTAATGATCTGCATGGCCAGGATGAGAGAAAACAAACGGACCATGGTATAGTGCAGCGGGTATAGGTGGAACATATTGAAGATGTCGTCGAACCGCAGGAAGAACAGATCCGCAGGGGCATTGTCGACAAATCCCAAGCCTGGTGGCACCTTAACCACGAATACCGGGTGCGAGGGATCTTTCTCCGATAGAAGGCATCTCTCTATCGTCAGCACGCCGTCATGCACACTCTGCAGTTCCGAACTGGCAAGCTTCCGCAAATTCTTAGGTAGCATGGGATCACCCGCCACATGAATCCTCCACATATTACCCTCGAGTCTTGGTGGCCCGTCCCGAAACCTGATCGGATTCGTAGTTGTTGACGCCACCGGCTGGCTCGAGCTACTAGATTTTCTTTTCCTGCCCTTTTTTCCTTTTGGAGAGCGGGCAGGCACCGCAATCTGAGCACCGGACGCCCTATGTAGTGTGTGAGGGCTTAGAATAAAGGGCCGGTTGGTTGTATCAGCTGGCTCTGTAAAGGCGCAAGCTGGAGGCGTCTCCTGAGAACCAAACAGACGCTTGGTGATAGTGGCTTTCTCTGTGGGGCCACCAGCTAGGTCTTTGTTGCTAAACTGAGTGTTGAAGAAGTGATCATTCCAGTCTTCGTCGTCCTCGGCCGGATCCTGCGCCATGTGCATATCATCAACATGATCATCCGACCCACCGCGTGGAGGTGACGGCGAGGGCGGTAAGGGGGATTTGCCACCGCTTGTCGCTGGCACGACAGGCGGTGTTGTTGTCTGTGGCGTGATGGCCCCCGCCATCCCCAAACGGATCATGCTCTTTGGCCATTGCAAGAATAAGCCCAAGCAAGTTCTGAGGACAGCCGGCTCTTCTTCATCCGCTCCTGGGGGTTGAATGGGAGGTTCCAGGTCGTCACAGCCCCTTAGCACCCGACTAATTTTAACCCTCTGCATGCTATCTGGCATCGGCCTTGAGTGGAACATGCGCTGCAAGGGTTGAACGATGGTACCCTTGGCAACATCCCTCAGCTCGTTGTTCACGTAGCATAAGAGAGTGCAAGGAACATCCTTCTGCGGAAAACATGTACGGCGTCGTCAGAGATGCCATAAGAGTAATAGATGGCGTGAAAGGCGGTAAAACAATTTGTTTACCGTGATGGCGTCGAGATCGGCTAATGTCGACGCAATGCATACGGCGACGGGCGTGCAAGAGATGGAAGGGCTTCTTGATGGTGCGGTGCTGGCCGCCGGTGTAGTATCCCTACCGACGGGTGCTTGGAGCTCCGGTGCCGCCGCGATGATGGCAGGGGGCACCAACATGTACTCCGGCGCCGCGGTGATGGCAGGGGGAGTCACCAACACTTGCGGCACCGCGGTGCTAGCGGGCGGAGTCACTAACACGTAGTTCGCCTGATTTGTCAGAGACATGTTGTTCGAGTGGCTGCTGACCATGCTTGGAATCGGGCACGGCCCTACTCGACCACCCGCACTCCAGTTCGCTATTGATTCCACCAAGGTAGGCAGGAAGGACGTGAGGGTGATTGCCAGGTTGTCTTGGACGATCTGCGGGATCCACGCCACTTGTTCCTTAAGTTCTTGAACCTTGCGGATTTCCTCCTCGCTCCTTCTCGACGGCGCCACATGCGTCCTCGGCGGTGGACCAAAATGATCCACCCAATTCTTACCCCCGAGGCCGGCCAGACGGCAACTTCTTCAGAATCGGCTCTATTTTCTTGGCTCGGTTCGCCGCCATTAAAGGGTTATCCCACCGGGTGGCCGTCGTCGACCCCTGGGATGAGGAACCCTGGGATCCATGACTAGAAACAATTTCCTCCTCCTGCAGAAGAAGCAACAGTGAATCATTTAGATCATCGATTAGATTGCAATCGAGTTGATGTGCGGTAATTAGATTACTTACCACAATTTCCTCGAATTCCTTCACCGCAGGATCCGCGGTGAGTTGTTTGGTTTTTGGGTTAACATGGTAACGGGCCCTGATGAAGTTTCGAATATGCCCGGGTTCGAATTTCGCACAGGGGTTTTCTATCCCCTTGGATCTATACTCTTCGTCCTCCTTATTCCATTTGGCCTCCGCAGTTCTGTATCCACCAGATCCAAGATGGTGATGACCTATATTCATCGCCTATAGCACCTTTCCCCGATTACTATTGGCCAGGGCTCTTTCGGATTCACACCTCTCCTTGAACTCCCGGAACTGATCTTCGGTGATCTGCGGGTCAATCTTCTGGATCTCCTCGAGACTTTTGCCTTCTTTATAGATCTTCTTCTTTATCCGGGTTCTCCAGCTGGCCAGGGCGGTGCTCATATTTGTGAGGGCAGATTTGTTTACTTTGTTCCCATGATAATTTGTGTTCTGATACTTAGCGGGGAACTTGTATCTTGCGTGTAGCTTCTCAAAGAGGAGTGTGCGCAAGTGGCCATTATCTTTATGCCGGAGATTCTCGGTGTTGATCGAGATGGTTGTCCGGGTGATCGCCACCACTTGCCCATCGTACCCTTTGACGACAAGGGCGGGCTCCAAAGGAACCCCTGATGGGATCACTTCGGTAATTTCCTCCCTGACGGTGCCGACCGTGTTCGGGCGCCGTTCCTTCGGCTTCTTCTTCTTCTTAGGAGGATTGCTACACTCCCTGTGCCCTCGCCGCGATCAGTGGTTTCATCATATGCCGTTCCTTCGGCTTCTTCCTCTGCGTCTTCCATCTCATCATCCTCGCTCTCCGAAGGATGGTATTCTTCATCGTCTTCTAGCCGCTGGGCCGCCTCCCAGAATGTCAATTGTTTATTTGGAGGTCTGAGTTCTCCTTCAGCGCTGATGCGCTTAGAACATCCAGCCTCGTCGTTGTCACACATCTTTGCACTAATAAAAAACAAATAATTGGTTAAATGCACGGAAAAATCCGGCATGACCTTTGCTAATTTTCTTAAACTAGGAGTGCCCGATTTCTGCCGAAACGGAAGTTAATCAACATTCCGGCAAAAATCGGGACTCATTTCATACAAGAACCTGCATACACGACATAATAAAGTGCCTCATACAAGCACAAGCACAATTTCAAGTGCTACAATTATATCACCACAGATTATATCACCTGTCATTAATGATAGCAAGCAAATACATGCAGATTATAGCACCTGTCATTATATGACAGCAAGCAAATACAAGTTTATATGACAACAAGTAACTTATATGACAACAAATAACTTATATGACAGCAAATATGATAGCAAATATGGTCAGATTATATGACAGCAAGTTTTCACCATGTATTTTCAAACCAGGAGCATTTTAAACCAGGAGCATTTTAAACCAGGAGCATTTTAATCAGCACTAGCAAATATGGTCAAATTATATGGTCACAATTTCAGCACTACTAGACCATCACCAGGAGCATTTTAGATCAGCACTAAACTAGGATCAGCCACAAACTAGGATCATCATCAGTATAACTAGGATCATATATCTCCTAGCCACAAACAACACTAAAATCCAGGAGTGCAAAACCATATGATAGGCAACTACTACAGGAACTACAATAAAATTTGCTAACACTAACCTACTACAGCAACTACAAGCTAACTGCAAGCTACTACATCCACTACAATGAATCAAGCTAAACAAATCCAGGAGTGCAAAACCAGATGCTAGGAAGAACTTGTATCAGCCACTACAGAACTTGTATCAGCCACTAAAGAACTTGTTGTTGCTGCTAGGCAGGGGGAAGCTAGGGGGTGCACCCAGGAGTGCAAAACCAGATGCTAGGGGGTGAACCCTAGCTATCTTCTTGTACATAGACTGTCCATGAGATGATTTTATCTTGTCTAATCATTTATATAAACAAGTAGCACTGACTTCTTGTGAAAGATAACAGTATGACATCTGCAGATAAGTCACAATAAAGATAACAGTATGGCCATCTAGTACATTGCTCACTATCAAACCCTAACCATAATGCACAAGAACATAATTTGCTCACTGTCAAACCCTAACCATCTAGTAAATTGCTAAAATGAATCACTGTCAGAGGCATAATTTTCTCACTGTCAAACCCTAACCATCTAGTACATTGCTAAAATGAATCACTGTTAGAGGCATACTTTGATCACTGTCAGAGGCTACTACTACCAATAACACACCATCCATTTCTAGCAAAGCTACTACTACCTGGACACTAGTAACAGAAGCAGAAGCAGCACCTGTACCATCATATCCATGACTGAATGGAATTTAAACATCATCAAATCAACCTAAACCTAAAAAATTTAGTACTGAACTAAATTTCCGGCTTGTCCACCTAAATCTAAACCTAAATCAACCTAAACCTACAATGAATCAATGCCTAAGCCTAAGCCTATGCCTAAACCTAAACCTAAATCAACCGAGAAGTGGAGAGGGGAGAGAGGGGATAAGGCTCATCTCTGAGACGAGGACGAAGACGAGCGCGCGGGCGAGGCGGCGGCCTCCTCCTCCTCAGCCTCGAGCGGCGGTGGCATCCTCCTTCTCGACGGCGGTGGCCTCCTCCTCCTCCTCGGCAGCGACGGTGGCCTCCTCCTCCTCCTCGAGCGACGGTGGCCTCCTCCTCCTCGGCAGCGACGGCGACCTCCTCCTCCATGGATTGGCAGCAGCGCGGGCCTCCTCCTCCACGGTCTCCTCCTCGAGTGGCGGCGGCTGGCAGGGCTGGCGAGGCGGCGGATCGACAGCGGCGGCGGGGGCTCGAGCGAGATGGGTGGGCGTGTCTACGGGGATGAGGGACGTGCCTGTGCGTGCACGTGTGGATAAGGCAAAGATAGGCATAGAGCACTCTGGCATAGTGCGCTACAGATATCCGTAGCGCACTATGCTAGAGTGCGCTACGCCTATCTTTGCCTCTAGCAACTGTATAAGAAAAAAACCGTCCACTATTTAACAGATTCACTACCCTATCCCACTGGTTCTGCCTACTTCTCTATTCTAAACTTATGAGCACCCAGGTTCGAATCCTGGTGCCCCCTTTAAAAAAAATACTTTTAAATGTTCCAAAATGCCCAAAAGTGGTAATATATGCCATATTTGTTTTGTTTTTATTTTATAAATACTTTTAAATGTTCCAAAAATGCCCAAAAGTGATAATATATGTCATAAAAGTGGTACAAATAATATGATTCAAAGTATAACTAAATTTCATAATAATTTGTCCATAATAATATGAATTGGGCACGGCCCTACTCGACCACACCCACACTTTACAATCTTTTTTGACCACGCGTTTTACAATATTTTTTGAGCTAGCGTTTTACAATCTTTTTTCCCTTCTTTGTCGCGGTTGAATAATTTAGCCCCGGCACTTTAATGTTTCTTCTTTCGAACGGGCTACCTTTTTTGGGTAGGGTTATCCTTTTAATTCTTGTGATGTATGTTGCTGCATCGTAGTCGTCATCATCTTCAATCTTTGGATCGCCGTATTGGTCGAAGTCTTGCTCGTTGGCGAATCCATCCATTCCGATGATGTTTCTTTTTCCTCTCCTCACGACAACACGGCTAGGCTTTGTCGGGTCGGTAATGAAAAAACATTGGTCCACTTTGGTAGCCAGTACCCACGGTTCATTTTTCGCGGCCACGTTCGCACCGGCGGCCTTGGATTTGGCTGCTTCCGGTGCGCCATGAACACGGTTTTCGATGACCCTGGATCTTTCTCTAGTTGGAGATAGCTTGTTTTATCCATGCACCTAACGCATGCGCAGAATCCTTGGATAACCTGCCCCGAGATATACCCGCAACCTGGATAGTCTTGCACCGTAGTGACCAAAGCGGCTCTCATAGTGAAATAATCTTGTGCGACGGCGTCGTAAGTATTGGCTCCAGATTCCCATAACGTGTCTAGCTCCTCTTTCAACAGCCCGAGATACAGATTGATGTCGGTACCAGGTTGTTTCGGCCCTTGAATTAGCATACTCATTTGTATGTACTTCTTCTTCATGCACAACCATGGAGGGAGGTTGTACATCCATACAAACACGGGCCAAGTATTGTGCGTGCTGCTCTGACTAACGAATGGATTGAGTCCATCGGTGCTCGCACCAAGCCTGATGTTCCTCGAATCTCCACCGAATTCTGGGAATTCGAGGTCCAATGCTTTCCACTGGCTAGCATCTGAAGGGTGCGTCAGCAGCTCATCCTTTTCGGGGTCATCATCATCATCTCCTGGCTTCTTCCTTTCCGCATGCCATCGCATGAGCTTCGCTTCCTTAGGGTCCGCGAAATAGCGCTGCAGACGAGGAGTGATAGGAAAGTACCATACCACTTTTCGAGGTGCTTTATTCCCTTTCTTGTATCGACTCACGCCGCACACGGGACATGTGGTTTTCTCCGCGTCCTCGCCCAGATAAATGATGCAATTGTTGATGCATACATGATATCTAACATGCGGTAGATCGAGAGGACAGACGATTTTCTTGGCGTCCTCGATACTAGTTGGACATGTGTTCCCCTCCGAGAGACGATCGTGCTAGAATGCCATCATATCGTCGAAGCTTGCGTCGCTCAATTTGTGTTTTGCCTTCATCTCCATAGCCTTGAGCGTTACATTCAACCGGGTATCATCGGGCCTGCATCCTTCATACAATGGAGTAACCGCGTCTTTCTCAAGTTGCGCAAGCTTGGCTTTCTCTCTAGTGGCAGCCCTGGCGTTACTAAATGCTTTGAGAAGCAGCTCTTGCACATAAGGGTCCCGCACCCACCGACGTTGTTCCATCGTCGCCCGCTCCTCCGGCATCTAGATCATCATCATCCCGATGCCTCGCACCTTCACCATCTCTAGGAGACTCTTCATCATCTCGCCCGTTCTCGCTGTGATGATGATCATCGTCATGTTGGCCACCTTCACCGTCTCCATCGTCTTCGTCATCGCTTATCCAACGAGTGTATCCATCCATGAAACCACGGCGGAGCAGGTGTGCCTGCAGATTCCCGGAATCTGGGTCGATCACCCAGTTGAGTTTGCATCTTCTGCACGGACATCTTATATCTGTCTTGTTATTTCATATCATGTCGGTTGTCGCACATTTCAAAAATCTAGCCACAATGCCTTCGCTCATTATGTGGACCATTTTTGCCTGCACGGTGTACACGGTATAATTAGAAGTCTATTAGAACCACATAATGAATGCATGCATGCAATGGTCGATAGAAAATTTCGGCATGACCTATCCTAAAATTAGGACCTTTGCGAAATGCCAAAGTCTTGCCAAAATGGAAATGAATGAACATTTTGGCAAAACAAATGGCAACTTGTTCACATACAAACACAAGAGAGAGAGAGAGAGACCGAGATCCATACACACATGAACATATCATTATCCTCTCCATACACACATGCATGAGCATCATCGATACTCTCCATATATACACACATATGACCATATCGATCCTCTCCATACACACATCATGAGCATCAATCATCTACATACATATGACCATATCATCCATATACACTTGAACACATCCTTACATGGACAACTTACCGAGATGAGAGACCAATCGCGAGAAGATGGAAAGGAGAGGTGCACGCGAGACTGGAGAAAGATATGAGAGAGGAGAGCTTCCTCTATTACTTATGTAACATCCAAGGCAAGTTCTACATGCTAAAAATGGTGAATGGGTGGAGAAATTGAGGTGGGAAGGAGAAGGATCCCGACTAGATCTAAGGAGGAAGAAGAAGGGGAAAGTGAAGTGTGGGGTGGTGGAGATGATCACATGATCACATATGTTTGTGCAGGTGGACACATCCATGGCGCACATGGCCCCAGTGCACCACAGGGAAAAATCACATCCGTGGCGCACATGGCCAGAGTGCGCCATGGATGTTTATGCCCGTTTAAGGAGAAGATGGGGCTTCACATAGGCGTAGCGCACTTTCCTCATGTACGCTATGGCTATCCCCAACAACCGTACCGCACCACCCCTATGTGCGCTACGGGTATGCGGCATGCGGCCAATAGGGCCCTGGCCCACACATATCTGTGGCGCACTATGGCCATGTGCGCCACGGTTGTTCTAGTTACTAGTAGGGCACTGCCCATAGGTGAGCCACGCCTGTTTTAGCCGTGGGGCACTTCAACCATGTGAGCCACGGATGTGCTGATTACCTATAGCTGTTTTCCTAGTAGTGACAGCCATTGCGGTTGAGTGAGTTCCCTAGGACAAATCTCCTTCCAGGCTGAACACGGTGCTGCTGCTGAGCTGGTGCATTCACATTGGCTGCTGCAAGCTTCTTGGGGAACTCGTTGGAGTAGTGACCCTTGACTCTGCATTCAAAACAAGTAACCTCAGACTTGTCTTTTCCTACAAAAGGCATGGCATTGTTTCAGTCCTTGGGATAGTATTGGTGTTGTTGGGGATGTTGTTGGGCTTGGGCGGTGCACGGTTAAAATTGCTGGAGTTTCTGAGGTTGCTGTTGTGGTTTCCTCCGGGCCATGGATTTCTTCCTCCACGGTTGGGATAGTTCGGACGGGTCATAGGGGGTCTATTGTTTCTCAGGGCATATCCTGCAGACGGGTTGGGGCGATAGTTCGGGGTATGGTGGGATCCTGGTTGATTCATCATTCGACGCTTGCGATTCTCATTGGCTTGGTTGATCTTGCCTTCCTTCTGGATTGCAGAATCCACTAGGGCTTCTAGATCAGCAAACAGAATGTTGACTAACAATGTCTGCATATCATCATGCAGACCATTCAAGAATCTCTCCTTCTTCTTGGCTTCAGTACTAATCTCATCAGGGGCATACCTAGACAGAGACATAAATATGTCACAGTACTCTAATACAGTCATTCTTCCCTGCTTCAGCTCCTTGAATTCATCCCTCATCCGCAGAATCAAACCTGGTGGCACATGGGTTCGGCTGAACTTGAGTTTGAATTCATCCCAAGCCATCATCTGTCCTCCATTCATGGTGCGAATGCTATTCCACCAAGATCTTGCGTCACCTGCCAGATAATGGGTGGCAAACTGTACTTTCTCATTGGCCTCCACTCCTACGACTTCTAAGTTGTTCTCCATGTTCTGCAGCTAGTCATCAGGATATAATGGCTCTTCAGACTTACTAAATATGGGGGGTTGGTGTTTTGAAAGTTCTTGAGCTTAGATCCATGGTTGTGTTCGTTTCCATGGACTTGATTATTATGGGCCATCTGAGCTATCTGTTGAAGGGTGGCCAAATTAGCTTGACGGTCAGCTCTTCCAGCTTCATGGTTAGCAACCATCATTTGCAAGATTTGCAGCATTGGATCCTGAGATGACCTGCTTCCTCCACGAGGCATCTGAAGATTGAGATAGATCATGAGATAAGAGGGAAATTCTAAGGTTCATGGATTTGTTTTCGAAAAGCTTTTAAACTTTAAGTTTGACTCTGGTTTTGCCAACTAGCAACTTTCTTTTCATTCATTCATTCATAGCACTCAATACAAACACACGCCACACTAAGGTAACATATGGTTTTAAGAACCATTCTATGAAACTATGATACAATGGGGTTGGATACAACTCACACCTATGATAGTGCTCAAGTGCTACTACTCATCAGAAATGGTGGTGTCATCATCAATGAAGGCGGAATCATCATCATCAGTGTGGAAGTCCATGTCGAGGTCATCTAGGTAGTTATCATCATCACTATGGTAGGACTAGGGATCTCCACGGATATCTTCCCCTTCATTCTCCCTCTCCTTAAGCTGCATGTCGCGCTCATGGATGGTCTCCTCCAAGTCTGACACTTTGTGATGAAGGAGAGCAATGATGCGATCCTTCTTGTCACGCAGACAACAAAGTGACTTGCGCTCCTTCATGAGGATGGCGATGGTCTGGTCCTTCTTGACTGCAATGGCATAGTTGTGGTTGGCGTAGGCGCGGGCGTTGTCCAACTCCTTCTGCTTGTCATACAGTATGAAGACGAGATGATATACTTGATGCTTCAGCTCCGGATGACCTGGTACCTCCAATGGTTGTCCCATAGCATCACGCCTTGCGTAGTACTCAAAGCGGGTGCCCTTGATCTGGTTGATGCTTTTCCCACACAGACGGGCAAGAGCCTCCTGCATAGCGCTGGCGAGTCCGTCTAGCCAGTTGTTCTCCCTCAAGCTGAATTGGATCCCTTCTGAGGTGGGTGCCTCCATCTTGCCTCTGAGATTTCCAATGATCAGCCATTGTAGTTCTCCTCCTTGCTGATCATTGAGCTGTGCTCCGAAGAACTCGGGGTGTGGGTACTCAAGAAGTTCTGAGAGTTGGTCTAAATCGCGCTCGAAGATGAGCTGTCCTTCGTTGCCCAACTGGTAGAACTTGCTATACTTCACTTCCATCTATAAGAATGTAAGATGAGTAAGTTAGTGAGGTGATCAAGTGTGTCAAATTTTATGTAGGATTGCAAGATTCTTTGAGGACATGAATTTTCCTGAAATAATCTTAGTGATAAGAATGAGAATAGATTTTAAAATACTCACTTCTTTTGTTTTGAAACTAAGTTTTTGATTCAAGCGTCCATTCTAACTAGGGTATCCTATGGTCAGGATGGCTCTGGTACCAACTTTTCAACACCCGGATTTTTAATCCCAGATGCCTGTTATGCCATACATCACAATCACAGGATTACCATTTTTGCAAGACATAACAGATTGATATCATAGTTCATCATCCATTACAAACCATAATAAAGGTCTTACAAATAAAGGATCTCATGATCCAGTCTTAATACAATCAACGCAGCGGAATATATAATAAAGGTAGCATAGTCGAAGCTCCATCTTCAGGGTCACAGGCAATGCTGACGATGGCAGAAGATCCTAGTTGTCATAGACTTCCTGCTATCCATCATCCTGATAGTCCTCTTCATAGTCTGGCCATAGGAATTCTCCGCACGTCTAACCCACCTAGTATTAACAACATCTTGCAGAACTCGTCACGGGTGTTCTCCACACAGGTATTCCTAGCTCGCCCCTCCATCCAGATTGCATAGGGCTCTCCTATATTCTTCGATGATGGTGAGTCTCTCAAAGCTTGAGCTTCTTGCCCGAATATTCCAAAAATGCCCGTGGACAGATAATGTCTCTACTAGCTGTCAATAATTATGAAATACATTATTAGTTGACCGAAAAAATGTGCAATGATATTTTGATTATATTTTTCATAATTAGTACTGTTGGATTCGTATTAAAAACACTTTTAAAAAAGTTAGGTTGGTACCAACATTATTTATATATTTAGAGTAACTTTTGGTCAAAGAAAAAACATGAAAAACAAGGAGGCCTTATTCTGGGAGTTGGAGGGAGTAGAGTATAATATAAATATGAGCTAAGAAAGTACTAAAGCGGAGTAATTTTCTTATCTAAGTACACAAAATCTTAACTCTACCTAGCATGAACACCGGTTATATTAGTGTTGCCAAGGTCTAGGCATCACATTAGTGCAGTCCATAATCGACCAGTATATATACGGAACACCCACGAATAGAAGAATAGACGAACATGATGAGATCTATCTATTGTCGATGCTAGAGATGCATACATATACTTAAAATTTTGGCAAAAATCAGGGTAGGGCAGCAGCTGCCCTAAATTGCCCCGTTTAAAGGGACCTACGCCCCAGAGACCAACCAACCAAAACATGCCGAGTTGCCTCCAAAACCATCATCAGTCGTGGATCAATACTACAAAATTTGTACTTATTATTACAGTTCACCGTAGATCTAGCCCCAGAACTTACTTGCATGTGTAAAACTGTACTACTCTATGAGAACTACTAGTACTCAACACTAAACCAATGTTAACCAACATGTACTACTATATGATAAATACTAGTACTCAACACCAAACCAATGTTAACCTACCGCCAATAAAAGCTTGACCGCATCTCATCATCAAGATCAAGAGTTTCGGGGATTATGTATATATCGCACTGCCACCAGGATGTCTAAGGGATACGATGGCTCTATAGATGAGGTTGCAAGGGCCTCCGCCCGCCGCCGACTCGCCTAAGATGAGTAAGTTGAGGTGGTGGTGGTCGTCAATGGAGTGAAGCGCAATGGAGATAAAAGTAGAGACACAAGGAGTGCGTGTGAGAGAGATCTGGAGTTGTGGCTGGGGCTGGTGCTGGTGAGGGAATAAATGCAGTGAGGGCAGCCGTATGTTGTGAACAAAGCAAATATGTGCCTTTCCTCGCAATATCCACCTATAAGCAAATCGAACAGCTGCCAATACAGTACTACTAGACTTACTGTAGAAAATTGGGCACGGCAGCCTAAGTGGTTGCATAGGGAAACATCAAACACATAAATATGAAAGTGTATTACATGGTTCCTATAGGAAATACTGGATATGATGTTGCAAGTGCTGATACTACAATATAGTATGAAAGTAGTACATACATAGCATTGTAAATTACATGGTGACTACTACTAGATATAGAAATGATGTTGCGAGTGATGATAACATGCTTTTCTGCCTCTTGGTCAAACTTCAGAAAGCTCGAGGCAGGGTTGGCATGAACCACATTGGCGCCTCGATCATTTGCTCCCTATCTTCAGCTTCTGTGTAGTTAAGTGATGAACCTATCGCAGTCCCCCCACTGACGTGCATGCGGCTCCAATCTCGAACTGGCTATGGGCGATGTTGGGAGCGCACGTGTGTAGCATACACACAGTCTGCCTTGAACACTAGCAGAGCTTAGTCAGCATCGGCAGCAACAGGTTCAGGGTTTTGAGAGGGGTCAAGGACTAATGGATGGTTGATTCCCACAAACACTAATTTCCCATCAAGATTGTTCCTTATGATCCAGTCTGGTGCTATAGGGTCATTCCAATCAAAGGCCCTCCTGAAAACGTGGCAGCGGAGTGAGGGATAAGAGAGAAGCTCCTTACACATGTATGACACTGGATCACCATGGTTGCTGGTTTGTGCACCCCTGGTGTGAATCCACAGGACACCCCAGTCCGACTCTGCCAAGTACCACCTGTGTGATGCAATATATTCATCCTTGGCATCATCACCAGCTTGGACGTTTGTCGTCTTTTCAATTACTGGAGCCTATATGACACGGGGACCTCCAAGTATACCTGTGTGTGCATTTCAGTTAGCAAAAGTATCACTAACAATGGAGTTGTAAGTAATTTATAAATTTTAGTTTTAGATAATGGCACTCACTCCACTTGGTTGGTTCCCAGACCAGAATATCTCCTCGTGGCTCTGTCACCGCGTATATGTAATCAATATGACCAGTGACTAGAGTTACCACAATGGCATCGACATACTTTGCTGGTGCAAGATAGTCGTTCTGAAGGATAGTCCAGTTCCTGTCATAAGAAAAATCTATGGTAGCAATAAATTTGTCAAACACCGCCATCTCCCTATAGTACCATTGGTTGTCAAATCTGTACGGTATACTTTTTATCTTTATCTTCAGCAGCTCGATACTCGCTTGCGTGTAGTTGTAAGTGCATGGGGGCCCGACGAAAACCTGGCCACCGCATGGATGAATATCAACACCCTGCATAGGCGGTAGCTCGATACGTGCCATATTGTAGACACTTTGGAGGTACCAACGCCCCGGGTGCTTTTCCATTGCAATCCACTCTCCTCTAGCACCAACCTAGTGACCCTTGTTTTCATATCCATCTTCGTCCCAAGTTCCTGGTATGTCATCATGAACTGATACAAATATCTTCTACTGATGGATTGTCTAGTAGCATCATCAGTGCAAGGTGTTCCACAAATGGGTAAGTGGCGAGCTTGCTTTGCCAAAATCATGATGAATAAATCATTCATGCAAACAGACGCACCGAGGAAAAAGTGCTTCTTTGGATTAAAGAAAAAGTGTAGGAATAGGAATCTATGGTGGTGGCACTGTTCGATCATTTGGTTCAAAGGAATGAGGTCCCAAGAGACACGATAACATCATAAATATACTCTTGCATGAGGTTTGACTTTGATTTGACCATGTTTATAAGGAATTATATGTTTTTGTTTTCATGTAAACCAAAAAAACCAACTTTTTACAGAATACTTGTGTTTGTCAAACACATGAAATATAAGGACAGACTTGATTGGCCAATACACCTTCCGTTACGCGTATCGACAATCCTGGTCATTCTTGTCTTTCAGTTTGGATGAGAGAGGATTGAGAACATAGGAATGTCACACGTGCAGGTTTGCCGGTGAAACACAGGAGATTGTAAAACATAGGAAAAATACCTTTATGAATGGGATGTCTCGATGCTATGCACATGATGAGAGTTGGGGCTCAAGAAGATGTTCTAATTACAATGGGATTTAGGAATATGAAGGATTTGAATCCTACAAAAATCGTGCAAAACTTCTTCTTACCTTCTCGTCGCGGTCAACTAGCCATGTTTGTGGGTCAAAGTGATGTAGGGCGGGCGAACCAAACGGAAGAGCAGGATCTTCCGCAATCCCTCGACACATGCCAACCATGTCGCGAGCCAGGCAAGCGGTGCTCAGAATATCGGTGCAAGTGGTGATGTTGCTCAGCGGTCCTTAGTGGAGGTTGCCAAATTCCATTGCCTAGCTGTAGCGCTCTGATATCTTACGCTTCATCGCTCTAGATGGACGAACACTGCTGGACGTCGTTCCAGGGAAGAGAACCGTAGAAGATTTGTGGGGATGGTTGGCGGTTTCTACCTTTTTGCAAGGGTGGAGAAGGGCTATGATCGTACATAATCGGCTGAAGAGAAAGAGGAAGACGATGAGGGGCGAGCGGTTTCTGACTCAAAAAAAGATGGGGTGGGGGTAGCCGGCGGTTCTCCTATGGTTGTCAGATTGACTCCTCCGTCCTCGTGACTAGGCATGTCCAAACGCTGAAGTTAACCTAGACGCTTCTGCAAACAGGATTAATAATAACAGAAAATTAGATACATTTCTTAAACGCTCTATCCCGCAATGCTAGCCCCATGTTTAAGGGGCTAATTTTTTTTCCTATCGGTAGCTAAGGCATAATCGTAACACAAATGACACCATTCCGGAAAGAACGTTAGAAGTGCTCGACGCTAGAAAAAAAACTTCTTTTGCATGCATGTATAGTAAAGGTATTGAAATTAACTAGTACTAAATGTACCAATACCTCGGGTTAGGAACCAATCTCAGCTTTGCTCTGACATCGCACAGACTTCAAAATCCTCCTCCCCGCTTCTCTCGTGCTGCCTCCTAAATGCTCTCCGTCTCTTCTCGCTCCCAGATTTTGTTTCAATAAGGGGAAACTTCTTGTGGCAGTATTGTTTATTTATTGAGGAAAATAGTGGAAATATTGTTCACCATGACAAGGGTCACCCATGTACTTCTACCAAGTATGGTAACTCCACCACGCCAAGTTCTTGCATAGCTAAGAACTTGAATTTTTCAGAAACTCTCGGTGGTTTTGATGTACTGAATTCCTACTTAGCTTAAAAAGATTTTTGGAAAATTTTAAGATAAATCTATCACATTTACTTGTACTCCTCTAGTTAAAATTTTACACTTATGGTACGAGTATATTTTACATACAGGACATTAATAACGAAAAATCACATCGAGGTCCATACATTTAGCACAAAGGACCTCCAATTAAGCAAGGAAAGGTGTCGAGTTCGGCTCCTTCTCAAGAGAGGAGCTAATCGAGCCATACTCTTCATACTACTTCCTCTTCAATTATTTCTAAAATATGGCCAAATTTGGGGGCATGAAAATTCTTGGATATGGGATCATCAACATAAACTATGATATAGATATGGCCATGACCTTGGTCATTTGGTTGGAAATCCAAGAATGTTCATACTCATTGATAATTATGCTTAAATTTGTTTAAATTTTACCACTTACTAGATGGTGTGAGTACATTTTACATCAAGTTCCTAAAAAGTAAAATTTCATCAAGGTCCATACATTTCTCACGAAGCACCTAAAATTGAGCAAGGAAAATAGTTTGATCGACTCCAGCCCGAGATAGCAGTTAATCGATCCATACTCTTCATACTACTCACCCTTTGATTGTTTTCAAAATATGGCCATAATTAGTGGCAGGCATATTCTTGGATATGAGATCATCAACATAAAGTACGATGTAGATATGGCCATGTACTTGGTCATTCTGCTTGCAACCCAAGTATGTTCATACTAATTGACAACTAAGCTTAATTTTGTTTAAATTTAACAACTTAATTTTTGGTTCAAATGTTATACGGATGGTGGGAGTACATTTTACATCAAACATCTAAAAATGGAATATTACATCAAGGTCCATACTTTGTAACACCCTCAGATCGTCCCTATGCAAGTTTTAGCGATTCTCGCCAAACCCGCATAGAAACTATTCAAAGGCGCCCACCAGGCACTTTCCTGCGGGTGGAGAATGAAGTAATATAATTACACAAGAGTCCACGACGGAACCCATAGAACAGATAATTACAACACGACTCCATGAGTCAAGAATACAAATATACAATACAAAGATCCAAATCACCTGCGTCCGAGTACGGACAATATGCAAATTGGGCTAAGAGCCCTGAAAAATAACCAGTGTCGTCCATAACACTGCCCAGGCCAAACCGGAAGCGTAACCCTGCTAACGACATCGATCTCAAACCTGCTTAAACAAAAGGGGTGCCCACAAAGGGTAAAGGAAAAGAGAGCGGTCAATAATGAGGCCAGCACACGGCAAGTCTTAGAATTCGGCTGTCCTCGCCTACATAGGTATGGTGGACTGAAGCGGCAGCGCAACATGCACTAAACAACCTATAGAGACTTGGTCTGTTGGGGATATGATATATGGGTATCCTCATAGCATGTCACTTATCCGGATAACCCGGGTGGCCCATAGTCGGTAGCATGGCCTATGGCCTGCTGGGCGGCCCAGTTAGATGGATCCAGAAGGGAGGCCCATGCCGGATAAAGGAAGGATACGGTGGAGTCACCAGCGTACCCGGATCCTTGGAGTGCAAGATACACAAGACTAGCAATAGACGGTGTAGGACTCTGTAACCTGTCTGGCTAGGACTTTTCCCTGTAACCCTAGGACCTGGCGACTATATAAGTTGGGCCTATGGGAGCCTTTAGGGCACGATAACTTAGACTTTCTAGTCACCTCACACAACCAATCCTCGTAACTCCTGCATTGCCCTTATAGTGATTTATAGCGGAGTAGGATTCCGCCACCGCTAGGGATCTCGAACTGGTAAGATGTGTTACCTCGTACCGTCAACCGTCCGCCTTACCCCACATCTCTAAACACGCACTTTGAGGACCCCTCCATGGCGTACTCGTCGGCAATACCACGACAGTTGGCGCCCACCGTGGGGCAAGAGGCGCTTCAGGCTCTTCAGCGGGTGAGGACCAAGATCTTCGCGGGAATCGGCGAAACCGTAGCCATCGGCCGTGTTCTCTTCTCCGGCAACGTTTCGATCGTCCCTCCTGATGAGTTCTGGATCCCGGCGAAGACGAACCCTACAAGGTGTTCAATCGTTCCTATCGGAGACATCCACCTCTTCATCGGCGAAAACGATTCGGGCACTAGTTCCCTGGGAGTCGGAGGAGCATCAAGACCCGCACGGACCGCCTACGGGCAGGACACGTTCGCAGAAGGATCGATGTACGATCTCTCTTTGGAGTTTTCCGGCAAAGATCAGAAAGCATCAAGGCCCGCACGGACCGCCTACTGGTAGTATACATTCACGGAAGGATCGATGTTGGATCTCTCCTTGGAGTTTGCCGGCAAAGATCGGAAAAATTCAAGGCCCACCCAAACCGCCCCTGTGCAAGACATAAAGGTGGAAGATCACTGCAAATCCACCGGCTTCGCCCGTGTGTCTGGACAGCAGAGATCCAAGTTCGTCGGCGTGGTTACCATATTCGATCTGGCGCTCTGCATTCAGAGAGAAGGCGAAAACCCCCGCGATTACCTGGCCAGGTGGCTCCGTATACGAGCCGATCTAGCCCACTACCCCGATGATAACGCTTTGTATCACTTCGTGGAAGGACTGGACCGTGGAACGCTTCTGCGGCATTTTTTAAGACGGCAGCAGGCAACAGGATTCCTTACCCTCGAAGAGATGGTGAGCACCGTCAAAAACTATGGGAAGTTGACGCAGCAGCCTAGATGGAGCTTGCGCTCAGAGACGGAGAACCTCCGATTCAGCAACCGCCACCACCGCCTCCCGCTGCCATCGTCGCAGCAGCACCAACACCTCCAGTCATCGTCGAGGCTGTTGCACCTCCACCGCCTGTTATCGAGGAAGTCCTGGCACCCTCCGACTCTGTCATTGATGCGCTTTATGCGGATTTCAGTGCAGATTTAGAGGAGATAGACTTCAGTCCAGAAGAGCTAGAATCCGCTATGTAGGAGATGGAGGAGGAGTACTCGCGCGACGAGCAAGCCATAAATGCCTTCAAATCTCGAGGGGTGTTCGTTACCATTGGGACGACGATGGATGAAGATCAACCCGGACGAGATCTGCCTACAATGCTGGAAAAGGGGAAGGGGCCACTTATTGCTGCTGACGATGATCGCGCGAAAGTCATGCCTCCTCCGCCTAACCCAGTGCAGCAGCCGCAGGAACTCGGCATCGGCCCGAGCAACAACAACACCGCAAACTTGCCGCCTCCAGCATCTATGTCTGTAGCATCCCAAGTTACTCCAGCTGATAGAGTGATGTACGGCAATCTCCTCGTTGAGCCACTGACCGTTGCTCATATCCGAAACGTGACCCAGCTTGACGAGAAGCGCCAGCAGCTGCTGGAGGAAGCACATGCCATCGCGGAGCAAGACGCTAAGCTAGATCGAGATCTGGTGAACGTGCAGACGTCCATAGAGAAATCTAGAGAAATGGAGGCCGAGTACAAGACTTTACTACAGCAGAAGGCTAAGAAAGCTCCGGCTCGCGTCATCAACGATCCTGGTGTACGGCGCAACCTAGGATGGGCTCCCTCGAAGCCAGCACAGGCCAAGCCATACATTGACAATGAAGGCAACCAGGTGATTCCCACCCCACTCCTTAACCTCGCCGTCGCCAAGACCCTTCTGGAGCAGGATAGATCACCCGAGGCAGTGGAACAGGTCTATGAACTAGTGGCCAAGGCGGTGAAGCAGCATGAAAAGGCCACCTCTCAGAGGCTTGAGTCTGACCCAGCGCTCTGCCAATCTAGCCAGTACAAGACGCCAAGGGACATATCTCCTCTTGATGTCGGGTCCCAGACGGGTTCATCAGAACGAAGACAGAGGGATGCACGCAACAGGAAGGATGCTATCCCCATATCCTCCGACCACGGAGAAAAGGCCCGACCTCGTCGCCCATCGCCACCGCCCCGATCCCCCCGACATCGCGAAGATTACAAGACTCACCATCGTGCGGATATGCCCCCACCAAAGCAGTGCGGCATCGTCATCCGCGATAACGCGGAGCAGACCCGTCATGACGGAGAGCGCAACCAAGGACACAAGAGCAGGTCACGCCATGACCCTCCGCGTCCGACAAGCAACCATGACAGGCGTGAGGCGTCGCAGGAGGGTAACAACAAGAAGGCTAACCCACTGCCACCTCCACCTTCGTCACCGCCAAGAAGTCACCATGGCGGAGGAGGCCCGCGTCGTTCACGCAGCCCATCCCCTATTGACACGAAGAAGCAGAACCCGGAGCCGTACGATGCATGTTCGTGTATCGACAAGATCCACGAGGCCCGGGAAGGACCATACCTGGGACCACGTTGCTTTGGACCTGCAATACGGTCCGCAACTTACCCCAAAGGTTTTCGGATTGACAAGACCATCAAGCCCTATGACGGCACCGCCAAACCAGCCACATGGTTGCAGGACTACGGCAATGCGGTAGAGATTACCGGAGGCAACCCCAATGTTGCCGTCAAGTACCTCCCATTAATGTTGGCGGGCACGGCCCGTCAATGGATCGACGACTTGCCGGGGAAATCCATCTACAACTGGTTGGACATGCAAGAAGCATTCACCAAGACCTTTGAGGGTACATACAAGCGTCCCTGTACTATGGGCGATCTACAGCGGTGCGTGCAAGAGAAAGACGAGACATCTCACACCTACCTCTCTCGCTGGCTGGACATGAAGAATTCCTGTGCGGGATTGCACGCCCAGACCACCATGGCCGCCTTCATCGACGGATTGGAAAGAGGCACGTTGCTCCGACATAAGCTGAAGCGCTTGCAGGACAATCACCAGTTTGACATGAACCAAATGATTCAGTTGGCTAGTGAGTTCGCAGCTGCCAACGACGATGCTCGCGGCTCCTTGTCGGCAACTGCCGTTCCAACTCAAGCTCAGAGGAACAACATCACAAAGCGTAAAACCGATCCAGAAGAAAATCAATCTACCGACATGGTCGCTATGACTTTTGCAGGACGAGGTGATGGCGGACAACGTGGCTGAGGAAGGGGAGTTGGCCGCGGGCAGCAACGAGGAAGTGACACAACCTCGGCGCTGCTCCGCGTTCCCCAAACCTACGAGGAATACCGCGATATGCCGTGCCTCATACACCTCGACGCCAATGGCAAGGCCACCCATACCAATCGACACTGCAAGTTCGTCAACGACCTCAAGGAAGACCCAGAGTCCGGCTACAAGCGAAGTCAGAAGAACAGACCGCGAGGCAAGAGCAAGGGGAAGAAGAAGGAGGAGGAGTCCAAGGATTCAAGTGATATGGACGAAGACGTTGACCCCAAGCACGCTGCCAAGAGAGACAACAAGGGCAAGAACCCCTTCGCAAAGAAGGCTCCAGTCTACCACACTTTCCTTGGCACCGCCACTGTTCGACAACAGAAGACCTCTATGAGGATCCTGATGGTCACTCTCCCCCCAGTTCCCCAGTACCTGCGCTGGTCGGAGGTTCCAATAACTTGGGACAGGACGGACCACCCAGACCTCGTACCAACGGAGAACCAGTATGCCATGGTCATCAACCCCTCGATTGACGGCGTGGAGTTCACCAAGTGTATGGTGGATAGTGGAAGCAGCATCAACATCATGTACCTGGATACACTGCAGAAGATGAACTTAACGGAGGCAAACATAAGGCGGACCAACACCATCTTCCACGGCTTAGTTACTGGTTGGGAGGCTTGATCCCTTGGGTGCATTACACTTCAGGTTGCCTTTGGCGACGTTAACAATTACCGCCAAGAGCGTATGACCTTTGAGGTGGTACCCTTCAAGAGCGTGTACCACGTCATATTCGGCCGCGACATTGTCGTGGTATTGCCGACGAGTATGCCATGGAGGGGTCCTCACAGTGCGTGTTTAGAGACGTGTGGTAAGGCGGACGTTTGACGGGTACGAGGTAACACAGCTTACCCAGGTTCAGATCCCACGATGGTGGCGGAATCCTACTCCTGTTATAAATCACTATAAGGGCAATACGCCGAGTTACAGAGATAGATTCGCCATGGGGTTGTATGAGATTGTCTCAATAGATGCCCTAAAGGATCCCATAGGCCCGACTTATATAGTCGCCAGTCCTAGGGTTACAGTGGAAAAGTCCTAGCCGGGCAGTTACGAGTCCTACACCGCCTATCAATAGTCTTGTGTATCTTGTATTCCAAGGCTCACGCACGGTGACTCCACCGTAGCCTTCCTTTATCCGCATGGGCCTCTTCCGATCCACCTAATCTGGGCCGCCCTAAACACAGGCCATGCTACCGACTATGGGCCACCCGGTTAGTCGGATAAGAGACATGCTATGAGGATACCCATAGCATATCCCCAACAAGAACCCTAGAGAACTCCAAGATCTTGCGCTGCCTTGCCTCTTTCCGTGGATTGCCCGTCTAGATGGATGTCGGCAAATCAAGCAATATCTTGTAGTCCTCCCAAAGAACCCTGCAAAAGTTTCTCCGCCTTCTATGAGTAAGTCGGAGAAATGCTGAATCTTCCATTGTACGCTTCTGTAGTCGGATTAAATCCGTCCATGCCGGAATCTTCGATGGGATGGCTCATCTACCATGTTAGTTATGACGACGTAGGCTGTAGGTCGATGCCTCGTAACTCACACATGCAGAACGCAATCATATCCGATTTCCCTGAAAGTGATACGAACCGCTGGCGGCGGTTGGAGACGTGGCAAATTATCACGACGCTCACGAACACGCCGCTCACGCTGGCAACCGTCCGATTAGCTACACGAATCTTGACGCAGAGTAAGATAAATAGTAACCGTGGGACACTTGCCACTTTTTCACCCCATTCTCTCGCGTCATCATCTTCTTCCTCCACCAAGACGCCTCGAGCTCTCCCGGAAAACCTCAAGAAACCCTAACCTCTCTCGCATCGCAGATCCTCCCTTTCCTCCATGGCCAGCAGCAGCTCATCCCCGTCGATGGCGGCGTCGAGCGAAGCCACGGCGAAGCCGGCGAGCTCCATCGTCATGCCCCCAGAGGGCCTGGTCATCCTCACAGCGGGTGATTGAAACCACCGGTGACCACAATCAAGGGCGCTAGAGCCTCGGAAGAAGAGCCAGACTCACACAAAGGCGACTGGCTCGGCTCGGACATCACCGGCCACGACATCCAAGATATGGTCGCCGAAGGCTACTTCCCGCGATGGAGGGGCTTGCCTGGCGGGCGACGCCAGCCGGCGAGGTGACACCTTCTCCCCAAGCCGGAGAAAAGGTGTACCTCAAGGCGTTTCTTTTCCCATCTCCCACTTCTTTCTGTCCGTCTTGAACCACTTCAAAGTCCAACCCCATAACCTCTCCCCCAATAGTATCTTAGTGCTTAGCAACTGCGGCACTTTGTGAGGGTTACCTAGGGATTAAGCCTAGGTTAGACTTGTTCGTACTTCTTCACCATCAAACGTGAAGCGGACATAGTAGGGAGGAGCTTAGGAACCGGCACCATAAGCTTCAAGATCCGACCTGGCGGTTCCTCGACATCGCCGGCCACGAGTCGCAAAATCGGCAGCGACGATTTCACGGCCCCGACATTCCTTTGGCGGCCGAGTGACGCATGCCGGACTTCATGGATGGAGCCGCGCTGAAGTTTCCACATGGAGATCCCATGCCTCCTTCCTCCGCCTCAACGCCGCGCAATAAGGCAGATCGAGTGGTTCAGAGGCGGTTTGACCGCTTGGACCTAGCCATGTGCTGGTTCATCAGCGAATCCAACCCCGCAAAGACCTTGCGGTTCATGCGCAGTACGGTGATCGAAGGATTCTTCAATCTCCGTGGATAACTTCTCGACTGGCCAAGCTGGCTCCGAAGGACATCCAAGGTGAAGGATAAGAAGCGGCCGCCATCACCGCAACATGTAATGTGACGCAAGTGCCCAAAGGTAGGTATTTATTTTCCGTGTATGACATTGCTCTAGTTTCTATGTCTTGCCAATGCCATCTTATCTAACACGGTGATTTCTTACTTAACAGCTTAGCGATCTAGATGAGGACAACCTGGCTGCCCAAATCTACGATCCAAAGATGAAGGAAGTCACGGTCATGTCCGACGACGATGCCCCGTTGGCGCGAAAGCGGAAGAGCTCCACCTCTGACGCTGCCTATAGAGGAAAGAAGAAGAAGATGGAGGGTGGAGCCTCCAAAAAGAGTAATGCCGCCCTGGAGGCGGAAAAGAAGAAAGCCACCGGGATGTTTGCCAAAGCGCCCCCCCTAGTGTAAGCCTCTCATTCTCCGACATTGTCTTATTTATCTGTCTTATTCCTGTACTTATGCATTTTGCACGTTTCAGGAAGAAAGCCACAACCAGCCTCAAGAAGTCCTCCAAGACTCTTGGGGCTTCTAGAAATATCAAAGATATGCTGTATCGCGACTCCTCCCCCGCCATCGCCCCTGCTACTCCTGCCGTCAAGCCCTCCTCTGCTCCAATAAGCTCCGAAGTCCAGGAGGCACCAGGCCCTTCCGCCATGGAAGTGGATTCTGGCGCCTCTACCGAACTAGCTGTTGTCGGCGAGAAGGCGACGCAGGAGAGCGCTGCTCTTCAAATGGCTGAAGCTCCGGCTAAGGATGTCATCGGTAGCGGCAAGGCGGTGGTGGGAGCTGGTACCTCTGCCGAAGGCGGTGCCCCTACTCCCCAGAAACCCTTTGAGTTCCCGAAGATAGTTTATCCGGCGCTCACGCCGAGTAACACAACTCTTGTTCCTGGAGGAGTGCCGTCATCTCCGACGTGTGGTCTTGAGGAGCTACTCCGATAAGCAGATATCTTCCGAGGAAATAGCATTTCCTTTGGCAAGCTACTAGCCGAGAGCGCTACAAACCTCAAGATCATAGCACTTGTAAGTTTTTACTTTACCTTTTGCATTTCGTATGAGTATCCCACTGTAGCCCCCGAGGATGTAGACGGAAAACCATAGGTTTTGCATCTATATGCTCTAAGAGTGACTAAGTTAGAAAAAACTCTCACTGTAGCCCCCAAGAATTTAGATGGAAGAAATTATTTCGACTAGATGCTTTAAGAGTAGCATACACAGTGTTCATAATTTTCAGATTGCCCCCAAGCCTCTAGTTGTAACTGAATTAGTTCACTAGATGCTTAAAGAAAATTAAACATATTCTCGAAAGTTAAAAATTTATCGTAGGCCCCCCCAAACTCTTAATCGAGAACTGAATTAGCTCCGACTAAGTGCTTAAAGAAAAGCTACATATTGCTAAGTTAAAACTCGTCAGTAGTCCCGAGCATCTAGGTGGAAAATTTCCGACTAGAAGCTCTATGCAGACCAAACAACGATTTTAACTTTGTATTTTTTACCACAGAACGAGAATGCTCGGAGGGGCATGGCCAACGACAAGTACCAGAAGATGCGCGCAGATCTTAAAGCCGAAAAGGGTAAACCGCCATCTTGAAGGAACAGATCATCAAAACAAGAGTCTGCTTTTCTTTTGATTGCCTTACTTTTGTGCCCATACTCTCCGAGTACTCATCAGATACGTGGTTTTATCGACTTGCGTAACATGTTGCCAAGGCCAAGGACATTGTCGAGCAGTCCAAGCATATCCAAAGAATGGACAGAGAACAAGATCCTCAAGGAGGAGAGGAAAGAGATACTAAAGATGCACAAGGATTCCATGAAAGCCTCGCAGATTCCGCCTCGCGGAGATCAATCGCTGAAGGAGGAGCTATGATCCTAAAGGATCGAAGCAAGCCGATGAGCAAAACCTTCCCATAGCGAGGCATTTAAGCTCCTCCAACAAGAGAAGGAATCCTTGGCGACACCGCGTGCTAAGACCAGCATCTTCAAAGTGTCCTCCGCCTTGTATTTCGTAGTCCGGATACTTGAGTTTATTGAACTCATGCAATCCTTGTCGGAATTTTCAGCGCCAATGGGTTTAACCCGCCTCCTTCGGACAAGGAATGCATGGTACTTGCCGCAATTCATCAATACCGCCATCGCCTGGCCAAGGAGATTGCCAAGCCCTCCAGATTTATATCAAGGCCTGACTGCGGCAAGTACCGGAGATTCTGTGTCAACCCCCGAGCGTGTCGCGAAATGGAAATCTTCATGCGCATGGGCACGCAAGGATGGCGCTCTATGGTGAAGGCACACTATGAAGATGCCGACATCGACACGGTGACTTCGGTATCCCGACATGGATCATGACGGCAAGGAGATCGATCATGAAGCCATCCTGTCATCACCGGGTTATGACACCGTGGTTGCCGAGTTGGTGGACGCTGATGTCTTCGTGCCTGTGAACTTCATCGACAACGCCAACCAAGATTCCTCCGAGTCTCATCATAGCGCCCGACGCCGAGGGTGATTCTCCTACCGGGCGATGATGCCTCCAAGTCTCCTACCAAAGAATGAAAAACACTTTGTAATTTTGTGTTACCTTTGGCGTGCACGGAAGAAACTTGGTGATGTAATCTTAAGGAGAAAACAATGGTGGTCGATCCTCGCTACTTAAGAACTAATTCCAAAGATGCATATATTTTTAAGCAAGTGATGGCTTATCCATTACTTTGGTTCTTATGCTTGACTTTTCGTGAGTCTAAGACTGCTGGAACCATGCGCTTAGGTGATGATGCCCAATGGCACCGCCAATAACCTAAACACAAATCGACAATAAGTTTCAAAGTCACTACTCCGTAATACACATAAAAACAACAAAGAACGCACTGTAAAACTTAAACTAACGCCCGTAGGATGAATTTTCACAAGTGCGATCGCAAGACTTGTGCATAAAGGTTTTATATGATCCAAAAATGAACACTAAAGGAGGTAAATGACTCAGCAATATGAGTGAACCAAAGAGCTTTATTTCATTGATCATATAAGAAGTACACAATTAGTTAAAAAATGCTAAGTGTAGAAAGGACGTAGCTGTGCTATGTTCCATGGCCGATCAAGCTCCGGGTAGTCATCATCCGGTCACGCTTACGCTTATGATCCTCTGGTCTATCCTTGAGTTCACGATTGTCGATAAGGTAATAAGACCCATTGAGCAGTGCCTTTCTTATGATGAACGGTCCTTCCCATGGCGGGGATAATTTGTGTGACTTCTTCTGCTTAAGTCGGAGTACTAAATCCCCCTCTTTAAACGAGCGATGCCGAACGGGGCGACTATGCTAGTTGCGTAGCTTCTGCTGGTAGTTGGCGGATCTTTGGCATGCCAAAACACGCTCCTCCTCGAGAAGGTCCACATCTAGGCGTCGGGATTCCTCAGTGTCATCTTCGTCGTAGGCGGCAACTCTTGGTGCATCGTGGAGGATGTCGGAAGGTAGGATGGCTTCTGCTCCATATACCATGAAGTAAGGGGTGTAGCCAGTGGATATGTTAGGTGTAGTTCAGAACTCCAAGACAAATGGCAATTCTTCCGCCAGTTCCTGCTCTATGTAGCGGTGCCTCAAGATGTGGCTTGATTCCCTACAAAATTAATCCATTGGCTCGCTCGACCTGACCATTGGATTGTGGGTGTACCACAGATGCAAGGTCAAGTCGGATGCCTTTGTCCCAGCAATAGGCCTCTACTTCTCCGAGTGATAAGTTCTTCCGTTGTCGGTGATGATGCTATGTGGGAGACCAAATCTCACCACTAGATCTCGGACAAACCTGAGGGCAGTTGCCCCATCATGCTTTCTAATGGGTTTAGCTTCTATCCATTTGGTGAATTTGTCAACTGCTACAAGCAGATGCGTAAATCCACACGGTGCCGTCTGTAACGGTCCCACCATGTCTAGCCCCCCCAGACTGCAAACGGCCAAGTTATTGGTATTGTGCGCAATTCTTCAGCAGGAACATGTGGTTGTCGGGCATAATACTGGCATCCCGTGCATGTCTCAACCAGCTTGTCGGCGTCTGCCTTCGCGGTTAGCTAGTAGAATCCTTGCCGAAAGGCTTTCGCGACCAACGATCGAGGAGCGGCGTGATGCCCGCAATCTCCGAGATGGATCTCGCGCAGGATTTCCATACCTTCTAGCTGGGAAACACACTTTAAGTATACACCAGTAGTGCTCCTTTTATAGAGTTTCCCATTTATTATGGTATAACCCTTTGCTCGTCATACTATTTGCCGTCTTTCGACTTTGTCGTCGGGCTTCCGTGTTCGAGATATTCCATGAACGGTATTGTCCAAGCCGGAGGGATCTTTGTCACCATGTTGACGAAAGAGTCGGCCCTATCCGGGTTGTCGATGTCGGTGCCCTTCACGGATGGTGTGTGTAGATGCTCTAGGAGAACTCCTGGCGGAATTCGCTTGCGCCCTGATCCAAGCTTAGACAGTATATCAGCCGCCTCGTTTTGCTCCCTAGGCACATACTTGACTTTGTATCCCAAGAAGCTCTTGGCTATCTCGTCCACTTCGTCGTGATATGCCGCCATCATAGGGTTTCGTGCGTTCCAGGTGCCAGCCACCTGCTCGGAAACCAAGTCGGAATCTCCATAGCAAACTATGCGCTTGATGCCAATATCTTTGGCTACACGTAGTCCGTGAATGAGTGCTTCATACTCCGCCATGTTGTTTGTAGCCTCGAAGTGGATCTGCAAAACGTAGTGCAGCTTGTCTCTTGTTGGTGACTATAGTAGTACACCAGCCCCCGAGCCATTGAGCAACTTTGATCCGTCAAAGTGCATCACCCAGTACTCTGGTTCTGGTAGTGGAGTAGCACCTGGCATCTCCGTCCAATCTGCAATAAAATCCGCCAAAGCTTGTGACTTGATAGCGTCGCTCCTCTTGTAGGTGATCTCGAAGGCGGCGAATTAAATGCCCCACTTCGTGACGCTTCCTGTAGCGTCGCTGTTATTGATAATGTCGGAAAGTGGAGTCTTGCTCACTACTGTGATTGGGTGTTCCTGAAAGTAATGCCTCAGCTTCTGAGAAGCAAGGAATACTCCATAAGCTATCTTTTGGTAGTGCGGGTAACGCTGCTTGGACTCCGTCAACACCTCGCTCACATAGTAAACTGGTCGTTGAACTCCGTGCTCGTAGCCTGGTTCCTTCCGCTCTACCACGACGACGATACTGATAACCCGGTTGGTTGCCGCCATGTAAATTAACAGGGGCTCACTAGGTTCGGGTGCTGCAAGGATGGGCGCTGAGGAAAGAATCTCCTTGAGCTGCTTCAATGCTGCAACTGCTTCGTTCGTCCATGTAAATTTGTCCGCCTTCTTCAGTAACTTGTACAACAGCAAAGCCTTATCTCCAAGTCGGCTGACGAACCGACTAACTGCTGCAACACAACCTGTTAGTCGTTGGATGTCCTTTAGGCATGTCGGACGGTTTATGTTTAAGATGGCCTTGATTTTCTCCGGGTTGACCTTGATTCCGCGCTGGGAAACAATGAAGCCCAGCAATTTGCCGGCTGGAACCCCGAAGAGGCACTTCTTAGGGTTGAGCATCATGTTGTATTTCCGGAGATTATCAATGGTTTCTTTTAAGTCGGAGATTAAGTCGCTTTTTTAGACATCACCGCGATATCGTCCACATAGGCGTGAACGCTCCGACCAATTTGGTCATGAAGGCAACGTTGCATTGTCCCGGGTAGGAAGCACCGCGTTTTTTCAGCCCAAAGGGCATTGTGACATAGCAAAACGGGTGACGCACGGAGTAGTGAACGGCGGCCAATTGGTCCGACTTTCTCATCTTGATCTGGTGGTATCCTGAGTATGCATCGAGAAAACACAAAAGTTCTGAGCCATCCGTCGAGTCAATGACTTGGTCAATGCGAGGCAAAGCAAACGGATCTTTGGGACATGCTTTGTTCAAGCCGGTGTAATCAACGCACATTCTTAATTCGTTGGTTCCCTTTTTGGGGACAAGTACAGGATTGGCCACCCATCGGGTGTGAAGGACTTCTTGGATAAACCCAGCCTTAAGTAACCTAGCTATCTCTTTGCCAATGGCGCGTCTCTTCTCATCTCCGAAGCGTCGTAGAGGTTGTTTCACTGGTTTACATTTTGGATCTATGTTTAAGCTATGCTCGACAAGTTCCCTAGGTACACCTTTCATGTCAGCAGGTTGCTAGGCAAAGATGCCCCTATTCTCACGGAGGAACTCGACGAGCGCGCTTTCCTATTTGGGTTCCAGGTTCTTCCCAATGGCGACGGTCTTGGAGGCATCGCCTATCACAAGTTCCACTGGCTTGGTCTTGATGGCGGCCTTGAACGCAGGAGCGGAGTCGGAGATCTGCTTCTTCGACGCGGGAATCTCTGAGTCATTGAACTTGCTATTGATCTCCTTGAATTCTTCGCTATAGAGGACAGCTTCTGCAACGGCTGCTTCATTGATCTCGCGGTCCCTTGCCTTGGTAAAGCTTCCGGATACGGTGATGACACTGTTCGGTCCGGGTATCTTGAGTTTGTTGTAGACGAACCATGGCTTGGCCATGAACGTGTGGAATATGTCGCGGCCGAATATGACATGGTACACGCTCTTGAAGGGGACCACCTAAAAGGTCATGCGCTCTTGGAGGTAATTATTAACGTCGCCAAATGCTACCTGAAGTGTAATGCACCCAAGGGACCGAGCTTCCCGACCAGGAACTACACCATGGAACACGGTGTTGGTCCGCCTTAGGTTTGCCTCCGTCAAGTTCATCTTCGCAGGTATCCAGTACATGATGTTGATGCTGCCCACTATCCACAATGCATTTAGTGAACTCCACGATGTCAATCAATGGGTTGATGACCATGGCGCATCGTTCTCCGTGGGAACAAGGTCCGGGTGGTCCATCTGCACTGTTATTGGAACCTCCGACCAGCGTAGGTATTGGGGAACTGGGGGGAGAGTGGCCATCAGGATCCTTAGAGAGGTCTTCTGTTGTCGGACGGCGGGGGTGCCAAGGAAAGTGTGGTAGACTGGGGCCTTCTTTGCGAAGGGGTTCTTGCCCTTGTCGTCGCTCTTGAAGGCGTGCTTGGGGTCAACATCCTCGTCCATGTCACTTGAATCCTTGGACTCTTCCTCCTTCTTCTTCCCCTTTCCCTTGCCTCGCGGTCTGTTCTTCCGACTTTGCTTGTAGCCGGACTCCGGGTCTTCCTTGAGGTCATTGATGAACTTTCAGTGTCGATTGGTATGGATGGCCTTGCCGTTGACATCGAGGTGTACGAGGCATGGCATATCGTGGTACTCCTTGTACGCTTGGGGAACATGGAGCGGCGCCGAGTTGGTTTCACTTCCTCGTTGCTGCCCGCGGCCTGCTCCCCTACCTTGGCCACGTTGTCCGCCTTCTCCTCGTCCTGCAAAAGTCATAGCGACCATGTCGGTAGATTGCTTTTCGTCTGGAGCGGTTTTCCGCTTTGTACTGCTGTTCCTCCGAGCTTGGGTTGGAATGGCCGTTGCCGGCAAAGAGCCACGAGCATCGTTGTCGGTAGCTGCGAACTCACTAGCTAAATGAATCATCTGATTCAAGTCAAGCTGATGATTTACCTGCAAGCGCTTTAGCTTATGTCGGAGCAAAGTACCCCTTTCCAACCCATCGATGAAGGCGGCCATGGCGGTTTGAGCGTGCACTCCTGCGCAGGAATTTTTCATATCCAGCCAGCGGGAGAGGTAGGTACGAGATGTCTCGTATTTCTCTTGCACGCACCACTGTAGATCGCCCATAGTGTAGGGACGCTTGTATGTACCCTCAAAGTTCTTGGTGAATGCTTCTTGCATATCCAGCCAGTTGTAGATAGATCTTTCCGGCAAGTCGTCGATCCATTGACGGGTCATGCCCACCAACATTAACGGGAGGTACTTGACGGTGATGTTGGGGTTGCCTCCGGAAATCTCCACCGCGTTTCCGTAGTCCTGCAACCATGTGGCGGGCTTGGTGGTGCCGTCATAGGGCTTGATGGTCTTGTCGATCCGGAAACCTTTGGGGTAGGTTGGACCGTATTGCAGGTCCGGCAACGTGGTCCTAGGTATGGTCCTCCCCGGCCTCGTGGATCTTATCGATCCAGAACGCATCGCACGGCTCCGGTTCTTCTTCTTGTTTTGACAGGGATGGGCTGAATGACGCGGGCCTCTTCCGCCATGGTGACCGCTGGCGACGGAGGCGTGGGTTATCCTTCTTGTTGTTACCTCTCGCGACGCATCGCGCTCACGTGCTGTTGCTTGTCGGACGCGGAGGATCGTGGTGACTCTTATGTCCTTGGTGGCGCTCTTCATCATGACGGGTCTGCGCCGCGTTGTCGCGAATGACGATGCCGCACTGCTTTGGTGGGGGCATATCCGTACGATGGTGAGCCTTGTAATCTTCCTGACGTTGGGGGAATCGGGGCGGTGGCGATGGGCGCCGAGGTCGGGCTCTTTCTTCGTGGTCGGAGGATATGGGGATAGCATCCTTCCTGTTGCACGCATCCCTCCGTCTTCGTTCTGATGAGCCCATCTGTGATCCGACGTCCTGAGGAGATCTGTCCTTGGCGGTTTGTACTGGCTAGATCGACAGAGTGCTGGGTCAGACTCAAGCCTCTGAGAGGTGGCCTTTTCCTGCTGCTTTACCGCCTTGGCCACTAGGTCATAGACCTGTTCTACTGCCTCAGGTGATCTATCCTGCTCTAGAAGGGTCTTGGCGACGGCGAGGTTAAGGAGTGGGGTGGGCTTCACCTGCTTGCCTTCACTGTTAATGTATGGCTTAGCCTGTGCCAGTTTCGAGGGATCCCATCCTAGGTTGCGCCGTACACCAGGATCGTTGATGACGCGAGCCAGAGACTTCTTAGCCTTCTGCTGCTGCAGCAGAGTCTTGTACTCGGCTTCCATTGCTCTAGCTTTCTCTATGGACTTATGCGCGTTGACCATGTCTCGATCTAGTTTAGCGCCTTGCTCCACGATGGCTTGCGCCTCCTCCAAAGAGCCGGCGCTCGCTGTCGAGTCAAGTTCCGGATATAATCGACGGTTAGTGGCTCGACGAGGAGATTGCCGTGCATCACTCTATCAGCTGGAGTAACATGGGCTGCTGCCGACGTGGATGCTGGAGGCGGAAAGTTTGCGGTGTTGTTGTTCGGACCAAAGGCCGAGTTCGCGGCTGCTGCACTAGGTTAGGAGGAGGAGGCATGACCTTTGCTCGATCATCGTCAGCAGCAATAAGTGGCCCCTTCCCCTTATCTAGCGCCGTAGGCGGAGCTTGCCCGGGCTGATCTTCATCCATCACTGTCCCAATGGTGACGAACACCCCTCGATACATGACAGTGTTCTTAGCTTGCTCGTCACGCGAGTACTCCTCCTCCATCTCCTACATAGCGGAGTCTAGCTCTTCTGGACTGAAGTCTATTTCCTCTGAATCTGCACTGAAATCAGCATAAAGCGTGTCAATGACAGAGTCGGAGGGTCCCATGACTTCCTCGATGACGGGCGGTGGAGGTGCAACAACCTCGACGATGACTGGAGGTGGTGGTGCTGCTACGATGATGGCGGCCGGAGGCGGCGGTGGTGGTGGTGGCTGAATCAGAGGGGCTTCGTCAATGAGCGCAAGCGCTGTCTGAGTTGCCGCTTCAGCCTCCACGTAGTTGTTGACGGTGTTCACCATGCCTTCGAAGGTAAGGCGCCCGACGCTGTGCCTTAGAGAGTGTCGGACAAGCGTGCCATGGTCCAGTCCTTCCACAAAGTGATAGATAGCATCATCATTGGGGTAGTGAGCCAGATCGGCTCGTATACGGAGCCACCTGGCCAGGCAATCGCGGCGTTTTTTGCCTTCTCTCTGAATGCAGCGCGCAGATCAAAGATGGTAAACACGCCGATAACTTGGATCTCTGTCCAAACGCACGACAAAGCCGGATTTGCGTGATCTTCGACCTTTATATCGCACGGGCGGTTTGGGTGGGTCTTGAATTTTTCCGATCTTTGCCGGCAAACTCCGAGGAGATATCCGACATCGATCCTTCCACGAACGTATCCTGCCCGTAGGCGGTCCATGCGGGTCTTGATGCTTTCCGATCTTTGCCGGCAAACTCTGAAGGGAGATCCGACATCGATCCTTCCGCGAACGTATCCTGCCCGTAGGCGGTCCGTGGGTCTTGAAGCTCCTCCGACCAGGGGACTAGTGCCCGAGTCGGTTTCGCCGATGAAGAGGTGGATGTCTCCGATAGGAATGATCGAACACCGTAGGGTTCTTCGCCGGATCCAACTCGGGAGGGACGATCGAAACATTGCCGGAGAAGAGAACGCGACCGATGGCTACGATCTCACCGATTCCCACGAAGATCTTGGTCCTCGCCCGCTGAAGAGCCTGAAGCGCCTCTTGCCCCATGGCGGGCGCCAACTGTCGTGGTATTGCCGATGAGTACTCCACGGAGGGGTCCTCACAGTGCGTGTTTAGAGACGTGGGGTAAGGAGAACGGTTGACGGGTACGAGGTAACACAGCTTACCCAGGTTCAGATCCCACGACGGTGGGGGAATCCTACTCCTGCTATAAATCACTATAAGGGCAATACGCCGAGTTACAGAGATAGATTCACTGTGCGAGGTTGTATGAGATTTTCTGAATCGATGCCCTAAAGGCTCCCATAGGCCCGACTTATATAGTCGCCAGGTCCTAGGGTTACAAGGAAAAGTCCTAGCCGGACAGGTTACAGAGTTCTACACCGTCTATCACTAGTGTGTATCTTGTATTCCAAGGCTCCGGGTACGCTGGTGACTCCACCATAGCCTTCCTTTATCCGGCATGGGCCTCCCTTCTGGATCCACCTAATCCACCCAAGAGGCCACAGCCATGCTACCGACTATGGGCCACCCGGGTTAGTCGGATAAGAGACATGCTATGAGGATACCCATATAGCATATCCCCAACAGGCATATTCCACACGTTCATGGCTAATCCATGCTTCCTCTAGAACAAACTCAAGATACACGGACCAAACGGTGTCATCACCGTATCCGGAAGCTTTACCAAGGCAAGGGACTTCGAGATCAATGAAGCACCGCTATGGAAGTCGCCCTCTACAAAGAAGAATTCATAGAGATCCAGCAAGGTCAATGACTCGAGATGCCCGCGAAGAAGCATCTCGACTCCACTCCTACGTTTAAGGCCGCCATCGAGACCAAGCCGGTGGAACTTGTGGTAGGCGATGCTTCCAAGGTCACCGCCATTGGGACGAACCTGGATCCCAAATAGGAAAGCGCGCTCGTCGAGTTCCTACGTGAGAATAGGGACATCTTTGCCTGGCAACCTGCCGACATGAAAGGTGTACCTAGGGAACTTGCCGAGCATAGCTTAAACATTGATCCAAAATGTAAACCAGTGCAACAACCTCTACGATGCTTTGGAGATGAGAAGAGACGCGCCATTGGCAAAGAAATAGCTAGGCTACTTAAGGCTAGATTTATCCGAGAAGTGCTTCACACCCAATGGGTGGCCTATCCTGTACTTGTCCCCAAAAAGGGAATCAATGAATTAAGAAAGTGCGTTGATTACACCGTCTTGAACAAAGCATGTCCCAAAGATCCGTTTGCTTTGCCTCGCATTGACCAAGTCATTGACTCGACGGCTGGCTCGGAGCTTTTGTGTTTTCTCGATTCATACTCAGGATACCACCAGATCAAGATGAGGAAGTCGGACCAATTGGCCACTTCGCTCACTACCCCATACGACATGTTTTGCTATGTCACGATGCCCTTTGGGCTGAAAACGCAGCGCTACCTACCAGCGGACAATGCAACGTTGCCTCCATGACCAAATTGGTCGAACGCTCACACTTATGTGGACGATATCGGTGATGTCTAAAAAGTCAAATGACTTAATCTCCGACTTAAAAGAAACCTTTGATAATCTCCGAAATACAACATGATGCTTAACCCTAAGAAGTGCGTCTTCGGGGTTCCAGTCGGCAAATTGTTGGGTTTCATCGTTTCCCAACGTGGAATCAAGGTCAACCTGGAGAAAATCAAGGCCATCTTAAACATAAACCATCCGACATGCCTAAAGGACATTCAACGACTAACATGTTGTGTTGCAGCAGTTAGTCGGTCCGTCTGCCGCTGTACAAGTTGCTGAAGAAGGCGGACCAATTCACATGGACGGAAGAAGCAGACGCAGCATTGAAGCAGCTCAAGGAGATTATTTCCTCAGTGCCCATCCTTGCAGCACCCGAGCCTGGAGAGCCCCTGTTAATTTACATGGCGGCAACCAACCGGGTTATCAGCATCGTCGTCGTGGTAGAGCGGAAGGAACCAGGCTATGAGCACGGAGTTCAACGACCAGTTTACTATGTGAGCGAGGTCTTGACGGAGTCCAAGCAGTGTTACCCGCACTACCAACAAATAGCTTATGGAGTATTCATTGCTTCTCGAAAGCTGAGGCATTACTTCCAGGAGCACCCAATCACAGTGGTGAGCAAGACTCCCGTCCGACATTATTAATAACAAATGACGCTACAGGAAGGGTCACGAAGTGGGGCATTGAACTCGCCGCCTTCGAGATCACCTCCAAGAGACGTGACGCTATCAAGTCACGGGCCTTGGCGGATTTTGTTGTAGATTGGACGGAAATGCCAGATGCTACTCCGTTGCCAGAGCCAGAATACTGGGTGATGCACTTTGACGGATCAAAGCCGCTCAACGGCTCGGGGGCTGGTTTATTGCTACAGTCACCAACAGGAGAGAAGCTACACTACGTTCTGTAGATCCACTTCGAGGCTACAAACACCATGGCAGAGTATGAAGCACTCATTCATGGACTACGTGTAGCCAATGATATTGGCATCAAGCGCATAGTTTGCTGTGGAGATTCCGACTTGGTTGCCCAGCAGGTGGCTGGCACCTGGAATGCGGGGAACCCTATGATGGCGGCATATCGAGACGAAGTGCACGAGATAGCCAAGAGCTTCTTGGGCTACGAAGTCAAGTATGTACCTAGGGAACAAAACGAGGCGGTTGATCTGCTGTCTAAGCTTGGATCAGGGCGCAAGCAAATTCCGCCTGGAGTTTTCCTAGAGCATCTACACCCCATCCGTGAAGGGGCGACATCGACAACCCGGGACAGAAATGACTCTTCGTCAACATGGTGACTAAGGTTCCTCTGGCTTGGACAAAACCGTTCATGGAATATCTCGAAGACGTAACTTTGCCTGATGACAAAGTCGAAAGACGGCAAATAGTACGACGAGAAAAGTGTTATACCATAATAAATGGGCAACTCTACAAAAGGAGCACTACTGGTGTATACCTGAAGTGTGTTTCCCAGCTAGAAGGTATGGAAATCCTACGCGAAATCCATCTCGGAGATTGCGGGCATCACGCCGCTCCCCGATCGTTGGTCGCGAAAGCCTTCCTAGAAGGATTCTCTGGCCGATCACAAGGCGACCGACAAGTTGGTTGAGACATGCATGGGATGCCGATTATGCCCGACAACCGCATGTTCTGCTAAAAAGAACCGCAAACAATACCAATAACTTGGCCGCTGCGGTGGGGCTAGACATGGTGGGAGCGTTACAAACGGAACCTCGTGGGTTTACGACCGCTTGTAGTAGTTGATAAATTCACTAAATGGATAGAAGCTAAACCCATTAGAAAGCTTGATGGGGCAACTTCCTCGTGTTTGTCCGGATCTAGTGGTGAGATTTGGTCTCCCACATAGCATTATCACCGACAACGGCAATTTGTCACCGGAGAAATGGAGGCATATTGTTGGGAGAAAGGCATCCGACTTGACCTTGCATCTGGCACACCCACAATCCAATGGTCGGAGCGAGCCAATGGATTAATTCTGCAGGAATCAAGCCACGTCTTGAGGCACCGCTACATAGAGTAGCTGGAGCAAGGGAAGAATTGCCATCTATGCCGTGGAGTTTATGAACTACACCCAACAGATCCACCGCCACATCCCTTACTTCATGGTATATGGAGCGAAGCCATCCCGCCTTCGACATCCTTCACGATGCACCAAGAGCCGCCGCCATTTATAATAGCTGAAGAATCTAGACGCCTAGATGTGGACCTTCTCGAGGAGGAGCGCTTTGGCATGCCAAAGATCCACCATCTACCAGCAGAAGCTACGCAGCTACCATAGTCGCCACGCTCGCATTGCTCGCTTAAAGAGGGGATTTAGTGCTCCGACTTAAGCAGAAGAAGTCACACAAATTATCCCCGCCATGGGAAGGACCGTTCATCATAAGCAAGGCGCTACTCAATGGGTCTTACTACCTTGTTGACAATCGTGAGCTAAAGGATAGACCCAACAAGGATCATAAGCGTAAGCGACGTGACCCAGATGATGACTACCCGGAGCTTGATCGACCATGGAACATAGCACAACTACGTCCTTTTTCCGCCTTAAGTTACATCAACAAGTTTTTTCCGCATATTAACCAAAGGTGAAACAAATATTACAAAGTTGTTTTTCACTCCTTTGGTGCAAAGACTTGAGGCAGATCGTCACCAGCCGGAGAATCACCCTCAACGTCGGCACTGTGATGGGACTCGGAGGAATCTTGGTTGTCGCTGTCGATGATGTTCATGGGCACGAAGACGTCGATGTCCACCAACTCGGCAACTCTGGTGTCATATCCCGTGAGAGACGACAAGATGGCTTCATGATCAATCTCTTTGCCGTCATCATCGACGTTGGGGATACCAGAGGTCACCGTGTCGATGTAGGCACCTTCGAGTGCACCTTCACCATTGACAGCGCCATCCTTACGCCAGCCCATGCACATGAAGCTTTCCAGCTTGTGATACGCTTGGGGGATCGGCGCAGAATCTCCGAGTACTTCGCCACGGAGTCCGATGCCTTGATGTTTATCTGGAGGGGCTTGGCAATCTCCTTGGCTTGGGTGATGGCGGTGTTGATGAAGTTTCCGGCAAGAACCATGCATTCCTTGGCCGGAGGAGGTGATCGGGTTAAACCCATTGGAGTTGAAAATTCCGGCAAGGAGCGCATGAGTTCAACAATTCAAAGTATCCAGACTACAGAAATCCAAGGCGGAGAAAACTTACTGAAGATGCTGGCCTCAGCTTGCCAGAGGGTGTCCGCCAAGGATTGTTTCTCTTGTTGAAGGAGCTTGTACGCCTTGCCATGGCGGTGATTCTGCTCATCGGCAGCTCACTTTTGATGTTTTAAGATCGCGATCTCCTCCTTCAAGCGGTTCATTTCCTCGGTGGCGGAATCCTATAAGGCTTTCATCGACTCCTCATGCATTTTCAGCATGTCCTTCCTCTCCTACTTAAGAATTTTGTTCTCGCTATCCAGCTCTTGAATGTGCTTGGATTTCTCGACAATATTCTTGGCCTTGGCGATGGTTTCTGCATGTCGGAGAAAGAAAAGTACACAGTGAGTACTCGGAGAATATGGGCACAAAACCAAGTCAGAATGCACATTAGAAAACAGACGCTTGCTCTTGGTGATCCGTTCCTTCAAGAAGGTAGTTTTACCCTTTTCAGCTTCTAGATCTGCACGCATCTTCTGGTACTTGTCATTGGCCATACCCCTCCGAGCATTCTCGTTCTGTGGAAAAAAGAACAAAGTTAAAACGTTGTTTAGTCTGCTTGAAGCATCTAGTCGGAAATTTTCCACCTAGACGCTCGGTGGCTACACCGAGAGTTTTTAACCTAGAAATATGCTTAGCTTTTCTTTAAGCATCTAGTCGGAACCAATTCAGTTCTCAATTAGAAGCTTGGGGGCTACAGTATAAAGTTTTTAACTCGGTTATCTGCTTAGCTTTTCTTTAAGCATCTAGTCGGAACTAATTCGCCATAACTAGAGGCTTGGGGGCTACAGTATTGAAATTTATAAAAACTATGTATGCTACTCTTAAAGCATCTAGTCGGAATAATTCATTCCATCTAAATGCTTGGGGGCTACAGTGAGAGTTTTTTCTAACTTAGTCACTCTTAGAGCATCTAGATGCAAAAACCTATGGTTTTTCCGTCTACATACTCGGGGGCTATAGTGGGATACTCATATGAAATGCAAAAGGCAAAGAAAATTACAAGTGCGATGATCTTGAGGTTCGTAGCACTCTTGGCTAGAAGCTTGGCTAAGGATTCGCTATTTCCTTGCAAGATTTTTGCTTGCCGGTGGAGATCCTCTAGACCGCACGTCGGAGATGTCGGCGCCGCACCAGGGACCAAAGCAGTGCTACCCGGTGTAAGTACCGGATAGACTATCTTCGGATAGACTATGGTTTTCTGGGGTGCGGGGGTGCCGCCAACGGCAGAAGTACCAGCTCCCACCACCGCCTTTCCGCCACCGATGTGATCCTTAGACGGAGCTTCAGCCATTTGTTGAGCGGTGCTCTCTTGTGTTGCCTGCTCGCCGACAACAGCGATTTCAGTAGAGGCGCCAGAATCCACTTCCATGACGGAAGGGCCTGATGCCTCCTTAGCTTGTGAGCTTGTCGGGGCAGACGAGGGCTTGACGGTAGGAGTAGCAGGGGTGATGGCGGGGCAGGCATCGCGATGCAGCATGTCTTTGTTATTTTTCGAAGCCCCAAAAGTTTTGGAGGTCTTCTTGAGGCTGGTCGTGGCTTTCTTCCTGAAACATGCAAAATGCATAAGGCAGTGAGCAAGAGATAAATAGACAATGTCGGAGAATGAGAAGCTTACACTAGGGGGGGTGCTTTGTCAAAAGGGATCTCGGTGGTTCTTCTCTTTTCCACCTTCAGGGCGGCAATAGTATTTTTGGAGGCTCCACCCTCCGTCTTCTTCTTCTTGCCTCAGCGGCCGAGGTGGAGCTCTTCCGCTTCCGTGCCAATGGAGCTTCGTCGTCGGACACGACCGTGACTTCCTTCATCTTTGGATCATATATTTGAGGAGCCATGCTCATCTCATCTATGTCGCTAAGCTGTTAAGTAAGAATTCACCGTGTTAGATAAGATGATATTTGCAAGACGGAAGAACTGGAGTATAAGTCGTACAGGAAAATAAAAACCTACCTTTGGGCACTTGCCGTCTACGAACATGTCGTAGGTGATGGTGAAGGCACGCTTCTTGTCCTTCACCTTGACGATGTCCTTAAAGCGGAGCTTGACAGAGTCGCTCGAGAAGTTGTCCATGGAGATGCGGAGACTATCCCTTCTGTCGCTGGTATACTCGTGCATGAGTTTCGCGCGGTGCTGCAGAGGTTGGATTCGCCTGATAAAACAGCCATGGCTAGGTCCAAGCCGGTCAAACCCGTCTCTACAAACCACTCTATCCGCCTTATGGCGCGAGAGGCTTCAATGTCAGAGGGAAGGGAGGCCTGGGATCTCCATGACGAGGCTTCAGCTGCGGGTCCGTCAACGAAGTCCAGGTACGTGACTTGTTGACCAGACATCGGGATGTTTGGGCCGTAAAAGTACGTCTGTTGCCAATTCTTGCAGAACTCGTGGCCGATGATGTCGGGGAACTGCCGGCCAGGTCGAATCTTGAAGCTTATGGTGCCACATTTCCTAAGCTCTTCCTTGCTATGTCCGGCTTCACGTTTGACGGTGAAGAAGTACACAAAAAGGTCTAGCCTAGGCTTTATCCCTAAGTATCCTTTGCAAAGCGTCGTGTAGTTGCTAAGCACTAAGATACTATTGGGGGAAAGATTCTAGGGCTGGACTCTGTAGTGATTCAAGACGGAGAGGAAGAAGTTGGAGATGGGCAAGGAGACGCCGCGTACCAGTTGAGCTTTGAGGTACACCTTTTCTCCGGCTTGGGGAGAAGGTGTCACCTCGCCGGCCGGCGCCGCCCGCCAGGTGAGCCCCTCCGTCGCAGGAAGGTAACCTTCAGCGATCATCTCCTGGATATCACGGTCGGTGATATCTGAGCCGCGCCAGTCACCCTTGTGCGAGTCTGGCTCCTCGTCCAACGACTCTAGCGCCGCCAGATTAAGGTCACCGCCGGTGGACTCGATAACCGCCGATGCGGGGATGACTAGGCCCTCTAGAGGCACGACAATGGAGCTCGCCGGCTTCACCGCGGCTTCTCTCGATGCCACCATGGAGAGAGAGGTGCTGCTGCTAGCCATGGAATGAGGATGGATGTGACTGGTGCAGATTGGAAGCTAGGGTTTTCTCGTGAGTTGGAAGCGAAGAGCTCGAAGGGGAGCGCGCTGGAGGAAGAAGATGATGCGAAGAGAATGAGGCAAAGAGGGGATATTTCCCCACGTTTACTATTTATCTTCCTCGGCATCAAGATTCGTGCAGCTTGATCAGACGGTTGCCACGTAGACGACGTATTCGCGAACGTGCGCGGAAATTTCACCACGCCCAACTGCCGCCACGGGTTCGACGCTTATGCGGGAAAATCAGATATGATTGTGTTCTCTGCATGTGTGAGTTATGAGGCGCTGACCTAATCCTACGTCGTCCTAGCTGACATGGGTATATGAGCCGTCACGTCGAAGATTCCGACATAGACGGATCCAATCCGACTACGGAAGAGTACGATGGAAGATTCAGCATTTCTCCGGCTTACAAGTTGAAGACGGAGAAAGCTTTGCAGGGTTCTTTGGGAGGACTACAATATATTGCTCGACGATTTGCCGACATCCAACTAGATGGAGTATTCATCTGAAGAGGCAAGACGGCGCAAGATCTCGGAGTTCTCCGGGGGCTACTGTTGGGGAAATGCTATATTGGTATCCTCATAGCATGTCACTTATCCGGATAACCCGGGTGCCCATAGTAGGTAGCATGGCCTATGGCCTGCTGGGTGGCCCAGTTAGATGGATCCAGAAGGGAGGCCCATGCCGGAAAAAGGAAGGCTACGGTGGAGTCACCAGCGTACCCGGAGCCTTGGAGTGCAAGATACACAAGACTAGCAATAGACGGTGTAGGACTCTTTAACCTGTCCGGCTAGGACTTTTCCCTGTAACCCTAGGACCTGGCGACTATATAAGTCGGGCCTATGGGAGCCTTTAGGGCACGATAACTTAGACCTTCTAGTCACCTCGCACAGCGAACCAATCCGTGTAACCCGTAGATGTTCTTATAGTGATTTATAGCAGAGTAGGATTCCGCCACCGCTAGGGATCTGAACTGGGTAAGCTGTGTTACTGCACCCGTCAACCGTCCGCCTTACCCCACGTCTCTAAACACGCACTGTGAGGACCCCTCCATGGCGTACTCGTCGGCAATACCACGACATGGTCCAACTGGCGGCTATCAGAGAGGGATACGAAAGACCTATTCGGATCCAACTTGATATTAACACCAAACATACCCATCCTGTATTTCCCCCTCGGGACCAAACAAGGAAGTCAACCGAGGAACTCACACAGTTGGCAGTTTTATTCATTCCGTTATAGTTGCAGCAATTACTAGTCAGATATAGATAACATGAGTCATCCTGATATTATAAACAATGAACAGTTTTAGTTAACTATTCCATTGTAGTTGCAATACTTACTAGTCAGATACATATAGCATGATACATTCCAAACCCAGTAGTTGTTGGTATTTTATTTAGCCATTGTGTTATAATAAAGCTGATTACTAGTCATTAAAAAGTCAAATTTATAGTACTACTTTAGTTATAGTTGTCTATTATCGAGATACTGTGCTCCAAGTTGTCCATAACCGCGGACACGGCTTTTAGAAAGTTTTACCCTACATGGGGCACAAATAGCAACCCACACACGATCAACCTCGGAAAAACAAAATCAAAATCCAACGAGGCATCACGATAAAGAAATCGCAAGATTCATATAATAATTCGTGAGCCACCCGCTATGAAGTTGGATGGCTCCGATGGACCGAGGGTTTGCGTAATGGATGTAAATGACTGGAACCGAAAGTGTGACTGGCTTGTCGATACCGTGTAAACATTCTGCATTTTCCAAAAATAGTACAGCGCTCAAGCAATACTAAATAAAGCGAAAGCATGACATAAGTAGAAGATAGTAATAAATCGCCAAACTACTTTGTGGCCCCAAGAAATAAGATATGACTCAAGCTCGTGCTAAGGGTATTCATGGTCCCACATGCGGATAATCTAAATATTCAAGGAACAGGTATCAAGTTCTCAGGTCCTACGGGACACAAGTGGACGGTTAAAAACCAAATAACATCTATTGCCCACCTGTGCCTCTCCATTATTTACCTACTTTCAATATTAGTTGTTAACTTATAATTGAATCCGTGATCATCTCCAACATAAAGCATGAGGCATTTCTCGAAAAATTGTGGAACATTGAAGTGCGACACAACACTTGCGCAAGCAACTACTACTCGCAAGGCCGACTATCTACCAAACAATAGGTAATAGGATGTGTCCATGGAAATATATGGGCTGCAAGAAAGTATAAAGGGGTACGGAATCTATAGCATCACAACACAGATAGCAATAGATCAACAGGAGGAAATAAAGACAAGAAATGTAAAATAGGTAGAAAGGGGAGAATGCTCGCCTGGAAACATTGCCGCAGGTTCATCTGAAGATTGGGTCGACACTCACATCAACTCAACGGCCTAATCCGTGAAGAAGCTAAACATTAAAAGAAACACCGGATGCACTATTTAATACTACGGCAGAAGATTGGGCATGATGCATGTATGATGTATGACATGGAAAAGGTGCGATGCAACTAGGTAATATTAAATGGAACCGGGGTCCCAATAATTAGTTGGGTGGTTTATGTTGTCTAGATACCCATAATTTAAATTTTGTCTTATCGTGAAAAATATTTCACCGGTTCGCTACAAAAATTTAAATGGAGCCCATATAAGACTAGAAAAGACCACATATGGTCCCCATATTTAATTTAGATGAATCGGCATGATGCCCCCAAACCACGCAATATGCACGAACAATAAATATGCAACAATTTTATAGATGGCAATTATAAAAATATGGGTCGGATAGGAGTCACACATGGGATCGGCGATCTTGGGGTTCTGAGGGTTCGAGGGATCGGTCTTCGGGAGATCTTGACATAATGACAGTTCATGTCGATGGTTCTCCGATAGAGGCGCTTCGGTGACGAAGACATGCTTGGTTCGACGCCGGTGGTCGCACTTATACTCGGTGTGGGGATCTTGAGAGCACCGAAGGGTTCTAGACAAAGGTACGATACTGTGAGAGAGGGGTGAGGACACTGCCTTGATACACCAACACAAAAACACCAAAGCATATATGCACAGACGCTAGCTTCACCTGGTTTACACTGACGCATCAACGATAACAGGGGACAACAGGGTGCTGGCCATGGCCAAACAGAGAGCGGAGGACGGCCCGGCAGAATGGCGCTGGCGAGCTTGCACGGAGTGCCTGCAGAGGAGGTGCCCATGGGGCAGCGTTGGCTCGCAGGGCAGAGGACGGACGGAGAGGAAGGCGGCGAGAGGAGCTCGCGGGGAGGAACGGCAGCGCGCACGCGTCAAGGGGATCCTAGCAGCGGCCGGTTGCAGATGTTGAGGAGGGAGAGGGGCGGCGACGCATGCCACGGCCGACGAATGCTGGCGAGAGGAGAGGAGGCGTCGGGGTCTTGGAGTTTGGCATCAGGGGAGGCTCGAACGGAGAGAGGGTGCTAGAGGCCGCGGAGGTGAAGCTCGGGGACGCGCGCCGCGGCGGAGGTGCATGCAATGGCGTATTCCTGAGGAAGGCGAGGGAGAGGACCAACGAGGCCCTGTTGGTAACAGGCGGCGGGGAGAGACGAGGTTGTGGTGGCCCGAGCGGCGGTGGGGCGGTCACTGTCGAATGGGAAGGAGCTCGGGAGAGGTCGCGCGGACAGCGGGGAGGACCGGTGAGCGGAGGGGGAGTAGTCCATGGCGGTAGAGGAGGGAATCGAGCGGGGGCTAGGGAGGCGACCAAGTCGCGTGTCGGAGATACAGGACGAGGGTTGGGCGTGTGGTGGGGCCTAGGGGTGTCGAGCAGGGCCGGGTTAAAGGGAGAGAGAGGGATTACAGGGCCGGGTGGTGTGCATGCGAGGAACATGGGAAGAGAGGAAATAGGTCCGGGTGGGTCTCGTGGGTGCGTGAGTGCGACAGTGTGCCGGTCTAGGGAGGGGGTACGCTGCACTGGGGGTGGGTTCGTGGTGGTTGAGATGACGTGGGAGCGGCGACGGTAGGGTAATAGGTGGGGGATTTGGGTTGATTAGATAGAGCTAGGGTTTGGGGATCATAGGGTTAGGTTTTCCTTGTTATGGGCCGGGCATGCTGGGGTGGTAGGTGGTTTGGCCTATGGGCTGGGCTCCCTCCCCCAGGGGTTTAATAAAATAGTTATTTATTTATTTATATTTAGTTTTAAATATTTTTTTGGTAAAATAGTTTTTAGGAAAATCAAAATATCCAGACAACCGGGCTTTTATAATTTGAAATAGAGAGGGGATATTTGTAGAAAACAAAATAGGGCTTTTCAAAAATATTTTTAGATAGACATATGCATGATGACATGAGCGTGCCGTCAAGATGATGCACAAAACAAAAATACGGCGCTTTTCTGGTAGTGTTTTACCTGGGGTGCTATAATTCGACACCACTAACAATGGATCTCGCCCTCGAGATCCGCCTTCTGGTACGGGCAATAAGGCCGACGCTCTGAATCTTCTCATTTCGTGTAGATCCTCGCCACACCACTAACAAGGATTCTTTCTTCCTATTAAATTCGGCGACACCACCAAAAAGGATAGTTGCTCATGTTCGTTGCAAGAATACTCCGGAAAACAAAGAACAAAGTAGAGGTCTCAAAAGGTAAGGTCACCTCTAACTTCCGCAAAAGGAGTATAATAGCATCGATTAACCATTCAATGTCCAAGAGTGAATGATAAGAGTAGTCGTATGGTGATCCGTCCATCGCGCACCCAAAGCATTACTCCGCACATGAAAAGGGGAATTATGCAACCAACTCTCGAAATCAGACTAAAGATCTCGACAATCGAGTTTTGGAAACAAAAGAACGATGCAGGATCTTCATCAGATCTGATGCAGATGAGGTCGTCGCGTTGAAAAACACCGGAAGATGCAAAGAAAAAATTTAGTGGATTTTTGGGTCCACTGAAAGGTACATCAGATGAAAGATTTATTAGATAGTATGAAGGCCGGATGTTGAAGCACCGTTACAAAAATACGAAAGCAATACCCTGAAGCTACGATGGAATCCCAACCACGATAATTCCTGGACTCGAATAAAAGATAAGAGAGAAGATTCAAAACACGCTGAGGTAAGAGGAGAATAGCAGAGCTCTAATGAGAAAAAGCAGACCTAATCAGATCTATCCAACCGATTTTCCAAAATAGTTTTAACACTCTACACGTATGTTAGCCAGGTTATCCTACAGGATGGACCAGTGGGGTATCATAACAACGAGCTCGATACCACTGCGGACACCCTTAGATCAGCCCTATGCAAGTTTCAGCGATTCCCGCCAAACCCGCATAGAAACGATTGAAAGGCGCCCACCAGGCACTTTCGTGCGGGTGGAAAATGAAGTAATATCATTACACAATATTCCACGATGGAACCCACATAACAGATAAATACAACACGACTCCATCAGTCAAGAATACAAATATACAATACAAAGATCTAAATCATCTTAAAAACAATACAGCGTCCGAGTACGGACAAGATGCATATTGGTCTAAGAGCCTGAAGAATAAGCAGTGTCGTCCATAACACTGCCCAGGCCAAACCGGAAGCTTAACCCTACTAACGACATCGATCTCCAACCTGCTTAAACAAAAGGGGTGCCCACAAAGGGCAAAGAAAAAGAGAGCGGTCAGTACTAAGGCCAGTACACGACAAGTCTTAGAATTCGGCGGTCCTCGCCTACATAGGTGTGGTGTACTGAAGCGGCAGCGCAGCATGCACTAAACAAACTATAGAAACTCGATACAACTGGCGGTTATCATACAGGGATAAGAAAGACCTATTTGGATCCAACTTGATACTAACACCAAACATACCCATCTCGGTATTTCCCCCTCGAGACCAAACGAGGAATTCAACCGAGGAACTCACACAGTTGGAAGTTTTATTCATTCTATTATAGTTGCGGAAATTACTAGTCAGATATAGATAGCATGAGTCATCCTGATATTATAAATAGTGAATAGTTTTAGTTAACCATTTCGTTGTAGTTGCAATACTTACTAGTAAGATACATATAGCATGAGGCATTCCAAACCCAGCAGTTTTTGGTATTTTATTTAGCCATTCCGTTGTAGTAAAGCTGATTACTAGTCATTACAAAGTCAAATTTATAGTACTACTTTAGTTATAGTTGTCTATGATCGAGATACTATGCTCCAAGTCGTCCATAACCACGGATACGACTTTCAGAAAGTTTTACCATGTAGGGGGCATAAATAGCAACACACGCATGATCAATCTCGGAAAAACCAAATGAAAACCCAACGAGGCATCACGACAAAGAAATCGCAAGATTCATATAATATTTCAAGGGGCAACCCCGCTAAGCTACCCGCTACAAAGTTGGCCGGCTCTGCGACGGACCGAGGGGTTTGCGACAATGGCTGTAAATGACTGTGAACCCAAAAGTGTGACTGGGCTTGTCGATACCGCGTAAACATTCCGCATTTGTTCCAAAACAGTACAGGTGCTCCACGCGCAATAGCAAATAAAGAAGTAAAGCATGGCATAAGTACATGATAGTAATAAAGTCCCAAACTACTTTGTGGCCCCAAGAAATAAGATATGACTCAAGCTCATGCTAAGGGGATTCATGGTACCACATGTGGATAATGCGAATATTTAAGGAACATGTATCAAGTACTCGGGGTCCTGCAGGACACGAGTGGACGATTAAAAACTAAATAACATCTATTGCCTACCTGTGCCTCTCCATTATTTACCTACTTTCAGTATTAGTTGTTAAATTGTAATTGAAGTCATGATCATTTCCATCATAAAGCATGAGGCATTTCTCCAACAACTGTGGAACATTGACGGTGCAACGCATCACCTGCGCAAACAACTATGACTCGCAAAGCCGACTATCTACCACACAATAGGTAATAGGATGTGTCCATGACAATATATGGGCTGCAGGAAAGGCAACCAGGTGATTGACAATGAAGGCAACCAGTTGATTCCCACCCCACTCCTTAACCTCGCCGTCGCCAAGACCCTTCTGGAGCAGGATAGATCACCCGAGGCAGTGGAACAGGTCTATGACCTAGTGGCCAAGGCGGTGAAGCAGCAGGAAAAGGCCACCTCTCAGAGGCTTGAGTCTGACCCAGTGCTCTGCCAATCTAGCCAGTACAAGATGCCAAGGGACAGATCTCCTCTTGATGTCGGGTCCCAGACGGGTTCATCAGAACAAAGACAGAGGGATGCACGCAATAGGAAGGATGCTATCCCCATATCCTCCGACCACGGAGAAAAGGCCTGACCTCGTCGCCCATCGCCACCGCCCCGATCCCCCCGACATCGCGAAGATTACAAGACTCACCATCGTGTGGATATGCCCCCACCAAAGCAGTGCGGCATCGTCATCCGCGATAACGCGGAGCAGACCCGTCAAGACGGAGAGCGCAACCAAGAACACAAGAGCAGGTCACGCCATGACCCTCCGCGTCCGACAAGCAACCATGACAGGCGTGAGGCGTCGCAGGAGGGTAACAACAAGAAGGCTAACCCACTGCCACCTCCACCTTCGTCACCGCCAAGAAGTCACCATGGCGGAGGAGGCCCGCGTCGTTCACGCAGCCCATCCCCTATTGACACGAAGAAGCAGAACCCGGAGCCGTACGATGCACGTTCGTGGATCGACAAGATCCACGAGGCCCGGGAAGGACCATACCTGGGACCACGTTGCTTTGGACCTGCAATACGGTCCGCAACTTACCCCAAAGGTTTTCGGATTGACAAGACCATCAAGCCCTATGACGGCACCGCCAAACCAGCCACATGGTTGCAGGACTACGGCAATGCGGTAGAGATTACCGGAGGCAACCCCAATGTTGCCGTCAAGTACCTCCCATTAATGTTGGCGGGCACGGCCCGTCAATGGATCGACGACTTGCCGGGGAAATCCATCTACAACTGGTTGGACATGCAAGAAGCGTTCACCAAGACCTTTGAGGGTACATACAAGCGTCCCTGTACTATGGGCGATCTACAGCGGTGCGTGCAAGAGAAAGACGAGACATCTCACACCTACCTCTCTCGCTGGCTGGACATGAAGAATTCCTGCGCGGGATTGCACGCCCAGACCGCCATGGCCGCCTTCATCGACGGATTGGAAAGAGGCAGGTTGCTCCGACATAAGCTGAAGCGCTTGCAGGACAATCACCAGTTTGACATGAACCAAATGATTCAGTTGGCTAGTGAGTTCGCAGCTGCCGACGACGATGCTCGCGGCTCCTTGTCGGCAACTGCCGTTCCAACTCAAGCTCAGAGGAACAACATCACAAAGTGTAAAACCGATCCAGAAGAAAATCAATCTACCGACATGGTCGCTATGACTTTTGCAGGACGAGGTGATGGCGGACAACGTGGCTGAGGAAGGGGAGCTGGCCGCGGGCAGCAACGAGGAAGTGACACAACCTCGGCGCTGCTCCGCGTTCCCCAAACCTACGAGGAATACCGCGATATGCCGTGCCTCATACACCTCGACGCCAATGGCAAGGCCACCCATACCAATCGACACTGCAAGTTCGTCAACGACCTCAAGGAAGACCCGGAGTCCGGCTACAAGCGAAGTCAAGAATGCATCATGAGGCAAGAGCAAGGGAAGAAGAAGGAGGAGGAGTCCAAGGATTCAAGTGATATGGACGAAGACGTTGACCCCAAGCACGCTGCCAAGAGAGACAACAAGGGAAAGAACCCCTTCGCAAAGAAGGCTCCAGTCTACCACACTTTCCTTGGCACCGCCACTGTTCGACAACAGAAGACCTCTCTGAGGATCCTGATGGTCACTCTCCCCCCAGTTCCCCAGTACCTGCGTTGGTCGGAGGTTCCAATAACTTGGGACAGGACGGACCACCCAGACCTCGTACCAACGGAGGACCAGTATGCCATGGTCATCAACCCCTCGATTGACGGCGTGGAGTTCACCAAGTGTATGGTGGATAGTGGAAGCAGCATCAACATCATGTACCTGGATACACTGCAGAAGATGAACTTAACGGAGGCAAACATAAGGCGGACCAACACCATCTTCCACGGCTTAGTTACTGGTTGGGAGGCTTGATCCCTTGGGTGCATTACACTTCAGGTTGCCTTTGGCGACGTTAACAATTACCGCCAAGAGCGTATGACCTTTGAGGTGGTACCCTTCAAGAGCGTGTACCACGTCATATTCGCCATGCACGTCGTGGTATTGCCGACGAGTATGCCATGGAGGGGTCCTCACAGTGCGTGTTTAGAGACGTGTGGTAAGGCGGACGTTTGACGGGTACGAGGTAACACAGCTTACCCAGGTTCAGATCCCACGATGGTGGCGGAATCCTACTCCTGTTATAAATCACTATAAGGGCAATACGCCGAGTTACAGAGATAGATTCGCTGTGCGGGGTTGTATGAGATTGTCTGAATAGATGCCCTAAAGGATCCCATAGGCCCGACTTATATAGTCGCCAGGTCCTAGGGTTACAGGGAAAAGTCCTAGCCGGGCAGGTTACAGAGTCCTACACCGTCTATCAATAGTCTTGTGTATCTTGTATTCCAAGGCTCCGGGTACGCTGGTGACTCCACCGTAGCCTTCCTTTATCCGGCATGGGCCTCCCTTCTGGATCCACCTAACTGGGCCGCCCAGCAGGCCACAGGCCATGCTACCGACTATGGGCCACCCGGGTTAGTCGGATAAGAGACATGCTATGAGGATACCCATATAGCATATCCCCAACAGTAGCCCCTAGAGAACTCCAAGATCTTGCGCCGTCTTGCCTCTTTCCGTGGATTGCCCCGTCTAGATGGATGTCGGCAAATCGTCAAGCAATATCTTGTAGTCCTCCCAAAGAACCCTGCAAAAGTTTCTCCGCCTTCTATGAGTAAGTCGGAGAAATGCTGAATCTTCCATTGTACGCTTCTGTAGTCGGATTAAATCCGTCCATGCCGGAATCTTCGATGGGATGGCTCATCTACCATGTTAGTTATGACGACGTAGGTTGTAGGTCAGCGATGCCTCGTAACTCACACATGCAGAGAACGCAATCATATCCGATTTCCCCGCGCGAGTGATACGAACCGTTGGCGGCGGCGGTTGGAGACGTGGCAAAATTATCGCGCACGTTCACGAACACGTCGTCTACGCGGCAACCGTCCGATTAGCTACACGAATCTTGACGCAGAGTAAGATAAATAGTAACCGTGGGACACTTGCCACTTTTTCACCCCATTCTCTCGCGTCATCATCTTCTTCCTCCAGCCGCACGCCTCCTCGAGCTCTCCGCGGAAAACCTCGAAGAAACCCTAACCTCTCTCTGCACCAGTCGCATCCTCCCTTTCCTCCATGGCCAGCAGCAGCTCATCCCCGTCGATGGCGGCGTCGAGCGAAGCCACGGCGAAGCCGGCGAGCTCCGTCGTCATGCCCCCAGAGGGCCTGGTCATCCCCGCGTCAGCGGTGATTGAAACCACCGGCGGTGACCACAATCTGGCGGCGCTAGAGCCTCTGGAAGAAGAGCCAGACTCACACAAAGGCGACTGGCGCGGCTCGGACATCACCGGCCACGACATCCAAGATATGGTCGCCGAAGGCTACTTCCCGCGATGGAGGGGCTTGCCTGGCGGGCGACGCCAGCCGGCGAGGTGACACCTTCTCCCCAAGCCGGAGAAAAGGTGTACCTCAAGGCGTTTCTTTTCCCATCTCCCACTTCTTTCTGTCCGTCTTGAACCACTTCAAAGTCCAACCCCATAACCTCTCCCCCAATAGTATCTTAGTGCTTAGCAACTTCGCGGCACTTTGTGAGGGTTACCTAGGGATTAAGCCTAGGTTAGACTTGTTCGTGTACTTCTTCACCATCAAACGTGAAGCCGGACATAGTAGGGAGGAGCTTAGGAACTGCGGCACCATAAGCTTCAAGATCCGACCTGGCCGGCGGTTCCTCGACATCGTCGGCCACGAGTCGTGCAAAAACTGGCAGCGGACGTACTTCTACGGCCCCGACATTCCTTTGGCAGGCCGAGAAGTGACGTACCCGGACTTCGTGGATGGAGCCGCCGCTGAAGTTTCCACATGGAGATCCCATGCCTCCCTTCCCTCCGCCTCAACGCTTCACGCAATAAGGCAGATCGAGTGGTTCGTAGAGGCGGGTTTGACCGGCTTGGACCTAGCCATGTGCTGGTTCATCAGGCGAATCCAACCCCTGCAGCACCTTGCGAAGTTCATGCACGAGTACACGGGTGATCGAAAGGATTCTCTTCGAATCTCCGTGGATAACTTCTCGAGCGACTCCGTCAAGCTCCGTCTGAAGGACATCGTCAAGGTGAAGGATAAGAAGCGCGGCTTCACCATCACCTGCGACATGTACGTAGACGGCAAGTGCCCAAAGGTAGGTATTTATTTTCCGTGTATGACATTGCTCTAGTTTCTATGTCTTGCCAATGCCATCTTATCTAACACGGTGATTTCTTACTTAACAGCTTAGCGATCTAGATGAGGACAACCTGGCTGCCCAAATCTACGATCCAAAGATGAAGGAAGTCACGGTCATGTCCGACGACGATGCCCCGTTGGCGCGAAAGCGGAAGAGCTCCACCTCTGACGCTGCCTATAGAGGCAAGAAGAAGATGGAGGGTGGAGCCTCCAAAAAGAGTAATGCCGCCCTGGAGGCGGAAAAGAAGAAAGCCACCGGGATGTTTGCCAAAGCGCCCCCCCTAGTGTAAGCCTCTCATTCTCCGACATTGTCTTATTTGTTGGGAATATGCCCTAGAGGCAATCATGTATGATGATATTTCCCATTGTATTCATAAAGTTATTAAATAGTCCTTGTATAAACATCTGATGCGTATCATTGAATATGTGATTCAGTTGTGGAACTATGCATTCATGTTGTTTGTACTAAATATCCTTGGTCATTGAGGTTGTGCTGGACACACAACTTAGACCAATGTGAAAGTTGGCTTGATGACTCGGTTCCACTTGTCATGGGCATGGAGATGCTATTCCAACTTACACAGACTAGGCTAAAGAGTTTAGCGAGTCGGATTGACCCATATTGAGGTACGAACTAAGTTGTCATTTGTATATCTCAATCAATGTAATCCTTAGACCTGAGGTTGTTGCATAGTCCGAGTTGAGGATCACCGACTTAGGTTACATCAAGCGCTGATCCGTGGCTGGGCAGTTATAAAGCGGGTTGGTCGATCGAGAATCAAGCTGCGTGATGTGAATAACCAAGATGGGATTTTGCCCTCCACTCGGAGAGATATTCTCTGGGCCCTCTCGTGAGATATGATTCGGAAAGCATGGCCATGCACGACTCGGTTAAGTGTTAACTGAGGCGATCGACTAAGAGTTAGTCGGGTGAATCACTTATCTCGGATCGAGAAGAGAGTCGGACTATTTAAGGGATGACATATATTCGCCTATAGTCTGACAAGGTATATCGTGAGGCAAAAGGGACTCAGACGTAAGTCGCATTGGAAAGGCAAGTCGTCATGACTCTTTGGTACTTGGGAATCGGTATGTTCTGCTAGGAGCCGATGCCGATTGATCAATTGTGAGTTGGACTCTAATCGTGTCCAAGTAACCATGAGCCTGCGGGGTCACACACTTAAGAGCGGGAGCAGGTTCGGATTGGATCCGAATCTATAATCTGGTTGGGTTGGACCTAAACCAGATTAGGACTGAGTTAGTGAGTTGGACTCACGGTGACTAGTTTTATATGGGCTTTAGTGAATGGGTCGCGCGAGCAGAGCCCACGTTCACTCCCTATATATAGTGGAGCACAGTAACCCAAAAAGGTTAATCGTTGTTCGGTTAGGTCATTCCATGTGTTGGAAACCCTAGCTCCACAGCAGTCCAGCCGCCGTAACGAACCTAGCGATTGCATGGCGCTCCTCCTCGTGTGGATACCGGCGGAGGTGATGTGCGATCACCGGGACGATCGGATCGTGAGGACTGATCGCATCAGCGACGACGCTTCATCGGTAATCCGCCGGCGTCTAGTGGTAAACCTCGTGGCCTTCTACCTCGGCTAGGTCTTGGGATCACCATGTTAGAAGAAAAGTTTTGTTTTATCTCTGCGTGGCCCGGTGGTATCAGGCGATAGCTTCGGTTTTAGGCTCGAGATCTCGCATATGTGATATGCGGTAGGCTATAGATGAGATCTATGTCCTGTTTGGTGGTCGATCTATGAGATAGATCGGTTTTGTATGAAGTTGATTGGATCAAGCGTACTCGGGAATGGTAGATCTGATTTCCGTGATCATCTGCCGAGGGTGGAACGACATACCCCTAGGTCGGCTTCCGCCATCGGGTATCGTGACACGTAAATCCGAGCGGTGATCGAAGATCAAAGAGTTTGATCGAATCGGAGCGATGGTCGGAATCCATGTCGGATCGTAGATAAGATCTACGTTCGGAAAAATCGTCGGTACGGCCGCTGTCGTCAGGCGCCTTAGATGTCGTTGCGAGTTTCACAACGGTAGATATTGTATCTATGCATAACTTGTTTTTGCAGGAAGTTGTGAATGGTATGGTTCATGTGCATGTGATGTATGTGTGTAATCCATACGGGATCTGCGAATCACGGTTTTTGTCAGCCGGCTGGAGCCTAGGTGCTGTCATTTTATTGTATAACGACCTGCGTATCGGATTCTCTATGTAATTTACTTTACTAAGCTAGTGTAGCTGTTTGAGAACCGGAAGGCATGCATAGGCGTTGTACATGTCGGCGACATGGAGTAAGACGGCAAGTGACAAGAGTTGGCACGAGTCGGATTACAGGCTTTGTGGAGATGGAGATCGCCATGAAGATAGCCATACCATTTCACATTATAATTGCTTTATTTTGTGTTATTGTTATGTCTCAGTTTTACCTCTATTAGATAGTCGGTAAAATTTAATCCCTCAAAGAAGGTCTAGTCGGTTTTCCTTGATGTTTGCACCATCACAAGTCGGACATTTTTGGTAGTGGGCTCATAAAATTGAGGTGCTGCCAATTCTTTTCGACTAGGTGGGTTCGAGTCGGACTCTTACTGCAGAAACACTTGGTAAGCTAGGCGGTCTATCACAACGGTTGTGGGACTCGGGAAAGGTCGGATGGGAGCCGGGCATGTGATGCCACCCGTCCAGTGAGTCGCATGAGATGCGATTGACAAGGAGTTGTCTACCTAGATCACTTGGCGGCTAGCGGTGATGCTAAAGCTCACTAGCCGACTTGCTTATTTAGGATCTGAATCACTAAGTAACCATCGGAGGGTGTTGGTTCTAGTGGGAGCATAAAATATTAAAATGTTTAATATGCTTGCTCTTTTATGAATACATGTCTTAAGTGTTTTCCATCTTTTATGTTGAAGATTATGGCACCAAGTAGCGGTCACTCTCAGTTATTCGGTTTTGCGTTTAGAACCATTCTTGAGAAATAGAAACTGAACGACACTAATTTTACCAACTGGTATCGAAATCGAGAATTGTTCTCAAACAAGAAAAGAAGGACCATGTCCTAGACAACCCACTTCGATGAGCGAATGAGAATGCTGTCGCCCACCAATGCCTACCGTAGGGCTAAAGATGAGTCCACGGATATTAGCCGTCTTATGCTTGCTCACATGGAACCGGACTTGCAAAAGTTCGAGCATGTTGAGGCCTACGATATGATCGAAAGCCTCAAAAGTATGTTCCAGGCTCAGGCGAAGACTGAGAGGTATCAAGTCTCTCAGGCTTTGCTGAGTTGCAAGCTTAAGGATGGTGATCCACTGAGTCCGCATGTGATCAAAATGGTTGGTTACGTGCAGTCTCTGGAGAGGCTTAGCTACCCATAAGCGAAGAGTTCGCTACGGATATAATTCGAACTCTCTTCCTAGTGCATATGGGCAGTTCATTTGAACTACCACATGCATGGTATGGATAAGAAGCTCACTGAATTGCATGGGATGCTCAAGCAGGCAGAGGCGGATCTCAAGAAGGGCACCAGTCAAGTGTTGATGGTGCAGAATAAGGCTAAGTTCAAGAAGAGTTCTTGGACTAAGAAAAAGGCTTAGTCAGGAGGAAAGGGCTCAGGACCCGGTCCCAAGCGCTTCCTCAGGACTAAACCATCTCCTTCACCGGATCCACTTGCTTCTCTGCAAGGATGGCCATTGGAAGAGGAATGCAGCAGATTTGGCCGACAAAGCCAAGAGTGGAGGTATGACTTCCGACTCAGGTACACTTGTTTGCAATGTTATAGACATATATCTTGGTCGATGCACCTAATAGTTCTTGGGTATATGATCGGATCGTTATTCACATCTCGCAACTCGCGAGGACCGTAAGAACTAGGAGCATAGCAAGAGGCGAGGTTGATATTCGTCGGCAACAAAGCAAGAGTTGCTGCGTTGGAAGTCGACGATGCAACTTCATTTACCTTCGGATTCATTATGGAACTAAATAATTGTTATTATGTTCCGGCTCACCGAAACATTATTTACGCTTCATGTTTGATGAGGCAAGGCTATGAGTCGAATATCAAGAATAATGGTTGTTCTTTGTATTTGAATGATATGTTTCTGACTTTGCACCCGTCAAAGACGGGTTATTTATTTTGAATCTTGATGGTGAGTCGGTTTATAACATAAATGTTAAAAGGTTGAAACCAAATGATCTGAATATGACTTACTTTTGGCAATCGGCTTGGTCATATAAGTTGGAAACGCATGAAGAAGCTCTATGATGATGGACTCCTAACCCGTTCGACTTGGAGTCGTTCGAGACATGCGAATCTTGCCTACTCGAAAATGACCAAGACACCTTTTGCAAAGAGTTGCGAAAGGGCGTCCGACTTGTTGGGACTAGTACATAGTGATGTATGTGGACCAATGAGCACGACCGGGGTGGTTATGAGTACTTCATTACCTTCATCAAGATTTGAGTAGGTATGGATATATCTACTTAATGAAACATAAATCGGAAGCCTTTGAAAAGTTCAAAGAATTCGAATGAAGCTGAGAATCAACTCGGCAAGAAAAAAAAGTTTCTGTTTTCGGACCGAGTAGGCGAGTACATGAGCCATGAGTTTGATGACCATCTGAAAAGTTGTGGAATAGTTCCTCAACTTACTCCGCCAGAACGCATACAAAGGAATGGTGTTTGGAAAGGCGGAATCGGACCTTGTTGGACATGGTACGATCAATGATGAGTGACAGATCCGCCTTTATCATTTTGGGGTTATTGTCTAGAAACAGTGGCGTTCACACTAAACAAAGTACCATCAAAATCGGTAGAGAAGACACCGCATGAGATGTGGACAGAAAAAGCCGAGTTTGTCTTTTCTTAAGATTTGGGGTTGTGAAGTTTTTGTCAAGCGACTTGACCGGACAAGCTTACGCCAAGTCGGATAAATGTATTTTCGTGGGTATCCGAGGGAAACCTTGGGTTACTTCTACAACCGAGAAGAGGGCAAAGTGTTTGTCGCCGGAACGGTGTCCTCCTTGAGAAAGAGTTTCTCGGTCGGGGAGTAAGTGGAGAGCGGTGCAACTCAAGAAATTCGAGAAGAATCGGCTAATAGCGAATCGGCAAAAACCTTGGAGGTTGAGCCGATCGTGGCAAGTGAGCCGATAGCAAGACTGTACTAAGATCGGCAAGATTACGAAGTGTTCGTGATGTGTTCTTGTTAGGCGGTGATGAGCGCAAATTATTCTAAGCGATGGTGGGATCTGATTCCGAATCATGGCTTGGAGCCATGAGATCCGAGATAAAGTCCATGGATGAAAATCAAGTTTGGAACTTGGTTGATCTGCCAGACGGTGCAAGACCCGTCGAGTGCAAATGGGTCTTTAAGAAGAAAACTGATATGGATGGAAATGTTTCAATCTATAAAGCACGCCTTGTCGCGAAGGGGTTCCGACAAGTTCAAGGAGTTGATTACGACGAGACTTTCTCGCCCGTAGCGATGCTTAAATCAGTTCGGATCATGTTAGCTATAGCGGCCTATTTCGACTATGAGATATTGTAGCATCCCAGTTGTCTAACCACTGTAATGCTACTAAGTTTAATAATAAAATGGGCCACTTCCAACATATAATTGTTGCATCATCATCATATCATGCTCATGTCATCATGTCCCCTTGCATTTGAGCATCATATAAAACCTTTTCTTGTTTGCTTCTTATCTCATGTGCATGATTAATGGTAGTTGCTTCTTGATATTGTATTTGGTTCTTACTAAATTGTTAAATGCCCAAGTTGAGTTGGGGGCATCTCTCTTTTGACTCCACCACCTTATCTTGCACCACCTTATAATTCCACCATCCAATAATATGGGCTTGGCTTTTATTGAGTTTCTCTAGCCCATGTTGTTGGTTGGATCCACTCTAATCTATTGCTTGGCCTTTGCCCACCTTTTGGGAATGCAAGGATTAAAAGCCACAAGAAACAATGTTGTTTTCACAATATGACCTTTGGTTTTAATTGTCTTGCATGGGCCATGCAAGTACCATCCATCCTAGCTTTGGCTTTTGTTTGGATTTCTAAATGGAGCCTTCTTCTTTGCTTGTTTGTTTGGTTAGTATAAAATCCTAGCTACCCCCCCCTCTATCTTTGGATCTTGCTTGTTCCTTTGTGGATCATGCATGGTCCATTAGAACCACATCATCACCTTGACCATCTATCCTCCCTCTTCTCCTTTTCTTGTCTGATCTTGCTAGAGCTTGCTTGAAGCTTGCATAACCAAGATTAGTAACCTTCCACCTTCTTACCCCTTGTTAGCAAAACCCTATTTTCCAAGCTATCCTAAATCCAAATCCTAAATTACCTCTATCCTAAAATTAAACCCCAAATTACACTTCCCTCTAACAAAACCCAAACATTCTCTCTCTCTCTTCTTTTCTATCCTAAACTAAACCCTAATTTAATCCCACCCTAAAATAACCCCTACATCTATTTCTATCTCTAAACCAAAACTCAAACAACACTCTATCTACCCCCCCCCTCTTCCTTAGCTAAACCCCCATGCCCCTAACCCACCTAGCTCGACCCTCCTCCCTACCAGGCATGCCCCACACGGCAGTACCCCTCCTAGCTACCCCACACCCGACCAGGCCCCTCCTATCTACTCTAAACCCTAGCTCGACCCATGCCCCTCTTTTCCTCTCCTTTCTCTCTCTCTCACAAGACTGCCCACTGCCCATCGCCACTGACCCTAGCCGCGCCTGCCCCACCTGCCAGCCACCCCTAGCGGCCACGCCACCCTGCCGTGCCCCCTGGCCCCTGCCTAGCGCGTGAGAGGAGGAGGCCGACGTGCTGCCAGCTTTCCCTCCCCACGCCACACCGCCTCCCAGGCGTTCTTATCTCCCCACCTACCTCTCGCCCAGAGCCCCCAGATCTACCCATAGCGCCCGCCTCCTTCCTTCCCCCACCAGCTCGACATCGCCTCACCCCCGCCCGGATACTCTAGCGGTGGCGTCGCAGCAACTTGTCGAGGAAGCCGAGCTCGTCGCGACGCTACTGGAGCAGAGACGAGGAGGAGACGCCAAGCACGCTGCCGCATCAAGCGCCGCAAGCAAACCCTAGATCGTCGGGCGCCAGCCGCTGCTGATCGCCTCCACCCCGGCGCTTCGAGCACACCGTCACGTCATGGTGAGTTCACGAGCCTCGACAACCTCCCATCTCGCCGCTTCCTGGTTGCGCCGTTTGTTTCGTCGACCGCCCTGCGTGCACCAGCGCCTCGCCACCTGCCGTTAGCACCGCGCGCCGTATCGCCTTACCTAGCTCGGCGACCCAAGCGGCGGCCAGCGGCCACCGCAGCGGGCACCGCATCAAGCCGAGCCTCGGATCCTGGCTCGAACCTGTCCCCGCACGCCAGCGCTGCCGCGCGTCGAAGGGGAAAGATCCACATGCGCCTGGCCCTTTGCGAAACCCCCGGTCGCTTTTTGCTTAACCCGCAATCCCGAGGTCCCACACGTGGCGGTGGCCTTTTTCTAAAAGGCTCCGCAAGACCCCTCTTGAACCCGCAGTCCGCCTGCCCGCGTGTGCGTTTGCGAAGACCCTGTCCTTTTAATTCCCAACCCGGTCCTTCCGGCCTGTCGTTGTCTCTGAGTTTTGCGAAAAGGGTCCTGGGTTTGGTTTATTCAACCAGCGGTCCAGGTTGCTCAGCAGCCACGGGCCACAGGACACCCCATCCCACTGCTCATGCCCCCAGGCTAGGCGAGGCTGTGTTATAAACGGTTCAGAGCTGTTTTCAAATTCAAAATATGTTAAATAAATTCAAATTCAAATTATTTCCAGATTTTAAATAACTTTTGCATACTTTATCCAAAATAGACAAATGATATATGTTTTGGATTCAGAAAAATGAGAAGAATTCAAATATGCCATCTGTTTAGTGTTTTGCACCAGAAAATTTCCAAGTTGTTTAAATTACTTCAATTGCCACTAGAATTTCTTAATTAAATAACTTTTGTTTGGAAAATCCAAATTAAGCAAATGAGTAGTCTAAATTGATCAGCTCGACGAGACCTTTCCGTTTATGATATCCATGACTTCAATTGCAGCATGCATCATATAACTATATAATGAACAACAACTGTTATGACAACAAAATATGACTAAAACCCAATTCAAATGTTACTTTCTTGTTCTTCACACCTCACCATGCCATGATACCTTTCTTGCCATGTAAATTGTGCATCATTCATCATGGCATGATTGTTTGCTTGACGCATCTTATTCATATGCTTGTGCTCTATATTTATGTTGGCCTTGTTTGTTTGGTTTTTCTTGATAGACACGAAAGGTGGGTTGTATCAAGAGAACCGGAGCACTACCCAACTGTCCTTTGCTTCAACAGAGACACTGTGCAAGCACTACCACATGCTTGCATACACACAGTACCTATTGCCTCTATCTTATTCTTGCATCATTGAGTCGCGATTGCATTAAAATGAATCCCAAGTATGCATAGCTTTTACTTTTAAACCCCACCAAGCTTGTTTTCCCTCCATCCCATGAGCCACTACTTTAGGAGTTGTTTGAGCCATGCGAGTCGAGAACGACATGTGTAGGGTTTGTGAGAGTCACGATGGATAACGAGGTACTTAAACAACTTAACACGAGTAGTTCGGGATAACTAAAGAAAGTGGCACCGTGGGCAATATCTCGCTATTTGGTTTTTCCGCTCACTTGTGTCCCGTAAGACCCCGAGTACTTGATTCCTGTTCCTTGATTTATCGCTATCCACATCCGGAGGTATATGGGACCCCTGGACGAGCTTGATTCCGTCTTATTTCTTGGGGCCACAAACTAGTTTGAGGTGTTTTACTATCCTGTACTTATGCCATGTTTACCGCTTTATTTACGACAGCGAGGTGCACGCTGTCTTGTTTAGGTAAGCGGGATGTTTCATGATGTATCGGCAGGTCCCGATTGGGGACCTTTGTCGTTCTGACCATCGACGCAGAACCTTGAGTCCGTCTGAGCTTGCTTACTCCGTTGCGGGTAGCTTAATGGGGTGGCCCCTGAAATATTTCGAATCTGTGATTGTTCATCGTGAAAGCCTCGTTGGGTTTTGATTTGGTTTTTCCGAGGCTGATCGGCGTGTGTTATTGGTGCACCCGCCGGTAAAACTTTCAAAGCCGTGTCCGCGGTTATGGACGACTTGGAGCAGTTTCTTGATCATAGACAAGCACAACTAAAGTACCGCTTCTAATTTGACTAAAACAACTTGACTAGTAAATAGTGCAATACTCATGGAATGGTTAATAAAATTGCCAGCGGATGGGGTTGTTCGTCCGCTTCCTGTTGGTAAGTAGGGAGGAGGATGGATCGGATGAGATTACCATTATAATCGTTATACTTAAGTTCACGGACATCCGTCTATCATTGGTTAGGCGGATGGTTAGCGTTATCTGTAGAATTGCTAGGGTTTATCTTTTGCTGCAATTCGTCACCCTGTTGTGTCCCCTTTAGAGGCATTAAGACTTGCCGAGTACCCTTAGGGTCTCACACGATAAATTCTTGATTCAGATGAATGTACCTTCTCGTGATTTGACATTGGGTGGAGGAAGCCGATGATGGGCAACGATCGTTCGGTGTAGAGATTCCGGAACGGGATCCGTGAGACCTGTAGTTGGGATGTGCTTATTTTCGGCATCTTATGCCTATTTGCTTCTTATCCGCATCGGATCTTGTTTGCCGCTCGCATGATACTACGATGTGTCTTTGTATGAGGAGCTATCCTAAATTATAGATGTATCCAGGTCATTTGAATCTTGCCGTATGGCGTTGGTATATTTCCTTTCTTTCTAGATGGTGTGGCTCTGATGTACTTTTGTATGGTGGCTTGCGTACATACCCACTTGTGTACGTAGTTGATCCCTTCGCCTTGACCACGCCCGCCTGACAGGTCCCGTTGAGAGGTTAGCGGTTGGGACGTCGAAAGGACTACCGGAGTGGCTTTGGGGCCCCAGTACTATTTCAACCGCTATCTCTCATCCAGGCTTGTATCTAGGAGCGTAGTTCACCGAGGTAGTTACAATTGGTATCGAGCCATCCCGACCTTGAGGTTTCAGCCAAACGATCGTTGTCGATCTAGCAAATATTTTGAGTAGTTATGTATATTAGGGAAAACAAAACGCGAGAGTAGGACTGCTTCCATTTTTCTTCTTACCTCCCACCCACCCTTTTCTGGTAAGGAAGTGCAACGTTTTCAATTCTCTTCTCAAAGTTCAAACTAGGATTCACGTGTTCGGGGTTTCCGTAGTACCATAGGATGTGTGTGTGTGTGTAGTCCCTTGTCTATCTGTTGCATCCAAGTTGTTATCTTATCTGCCTTTGGTTATCAACTGTTGGTACATTCCATACCGACAGGCTTTTGTAAACCGACGCAATATATCTTCCTTTTGTATCCGACGCTATCTTGTTTGGGGTGTTCGTTTCGTAGTATCAATCTTTAGGTTTCGTCGTGAGAAGAAGGGGTTAGGATATGTGTTCAACTTGTTCATGTGCGGAGTAATGATTCGAGTGCGGGATGGAGTCGCGACCATACCACTACTTGTATCATTTGCTTTTGTATATTGGATCGGTAGAGTCACTAATCTTGATTCGTTAAGTAATTTTGCGCATCTATTGGTATTTTAATGCCGAAATTTGTGGAAAATTTTTCTTTGATATGTTTGTGTACCACACTTTTCACCGTGTGCGATATGCTTAATATCTTCGAGGTGCTATGAACTTTGTTGATATTTTCATATCATCTCAAGAAATTGTATCCTTTAATCTTGGTTAATTCCATCTTGGTACTATTTTGGATTATTATCATCTTCCATTATAGTAATCGACTTGAGTTTTACATCAATGACAGATGGCTCCCCACGGACCGAGGAGGACATTCCTCCGAATGGGCTCAGCGCTGTCAAGCATTGCAAATGCTCTGGCAGCCATGCAAGAGAACCAGCTGCGCTTTGAGGAGAGCGTCCGAAGGAACGAGTTCACTCCACTTCCTCCACCTCCCAAGCGTGGTGACATCAAGAGCTTCCTCAAGTTCAGCCCGCGCCAGTTCGATGTGTCTGACCGACCTCTTGATGCTGATGATTGGCTGCGCGAGATCTCAAGGCTGCTAGAGACTGCTGATGTGCCAGAACAGGAATGGGTAAAGTGTGCTACTCACCTGCTCAAGGGAGACGCAGCTCTATGGTGGGAAAACTACCTGAAGGCTAGCTGCACTGGGTTCCAGCCCACTTGGGAGAGGTTCACCGCCGCTTTCAAAGAACAGTTTCTCTCAGAGATTGTGATGGAACGGATGAAGGATGCTTTCCTCAACTTGAAGCAGGGCAATGATAACGTCAACACCTACATCAGGAACTTCATGAACTTGTCTCGCTATGGTGGTGATGAGGTATCTGATGACAAGAAAAAGAAGAGATTGTGCAAGGGCTCAATGTCGATCAAGTATGCACTCACGCATGCAAGACCGCAACCTTCCCGAACTGCAGATATGGCACTACAAGAGGAGGCTAGTAGGCGATGTTCGAGGAGTCCAAGAAACACAGCAGGGATGCATCAAGCTCGGCAGCAATGGCAACTCCTTCTAAGCGGCGTGTCTGGGTTCCTAACACCCCACCGTCGCTCCCGGCTCCACCAAGACCTGCGAGCTTCACGCCAAGGCCATCAAACTTCACCACTGCGGCTCCCAGGGGCTACAACAACCCTTACCCTGGAGCGCCTGGCGGAGTCCCTGGCTTCTCTGCTCCACGTCCAGCTAGTGCTCGCTACCGCGTGTGGAGATCCCGACATCGCAATCGAACTGTCCAATGAAGAACAAAGCTCTCCCTCAACCCCCGCCAAGATCTGCAACAAGCTCTCCCTCGGTTCGTGCACCACCGCCTCGGGCTCTCAACATCAACACTAAGCCCGGGTTCGGTTGTTCGCGCCAATCGTCAACGCCTCTCAAGCTTCGCACTTTGGAGTTGTCATGGGTATGCTTTCGCTAACTCGCCTCGCACGAGTTCTCTTTGATTCGTGCATCGCATTCATTTGTGTCTCAAGTTTGCAAATGAGAACGAGTTAGTCTGGGTCCTCTTCAAAAGAAGTTGATGGTTCTTTCTCCGGAGCAAATATGATGGCAACTAAGATCAGCCATGGCAACCAAGTTGAGATTGGTGGTTCTTCATTTCGGCTTCTTTGATTGTTCGGGCAACTCGACATTGATGTCATCTGGCATGGATTGGTTGACAAATGCAGCTGTGATCGATTGTCTTTGAACGCCGTGTCTTTGAAGATCCTCAAGGCCATCTAGTCTTTTCTCCAAGTCGACTCGGATGTCCAGCTCTATTCCTTGGCTGCTCGAATGATGACGCTATGGAAGCTATTCAAGGTACCAAAGGTCCGTGAGTTTCCGGATGTTTTTCTGAAGAGTTGCGGTATGCCTCCGGATCGCGAGGTTGAATTCGTGATCGAGCTTGAACACGAACGGCTCCTATCTCCAAGAGGCCATACAAATGGGTCCTACGAGTGGTGAACTCAAGCGACAACTTCGATGAACAAGAGAAGTTGGGTTTCATTCAGATAGCACTTCTTCTTGGGGTAGTCCAACAATCTTCGTGAAGAAGCGTGATGAACCGATAGGCTCGTGTTGACTACCGGGCTCTAAATGCTAAAACCATCAAGAACAAATATCCTCCTCGGATAAATGATCATGCTTGATCACCAGCAGGAGCGTGGTGTTCTCCAAGCTTGATTTGAGAAGTGGTTATCACCAAATCAAAATTCGCAAAGAGGATGTGCCCAAGACAGCTTTCACCACTCGCTATGGCCTGTATGAGTACACGGTCATGTCTTTCGCCTCACCAACGCACTGCTACCTTCTCGAGGTGATGAACTCCGTTTTTCATGGAGTACTGGACAAGTTTGTGGTGGTATATCCGGATGATATTCTCGTCTATTCCAAGTCCAAGGAGGAGCATGAAGAGCACACGAGGTGTGTCTGAACAAGCTTCGTGAGAACCGCTTGTATGCCAAGTTCTCAAAGTGTGAGTTACGTTGCTGCAAGTAACCTATCTGGGCCATGTTATCTCGCCAAGGGCATTGCGATCAACCCGAAACCGTGAAGACAATTGTTGAATGGCTTCCTCCGCTAATGTCAAGGAAGTGCGGAGTTTTCTCGGCTTGGCTAGCTATTGTCGCTTTGCTTGTGCGTAACTTCAAGATAGCAAAGCCTCTTACCGATCTCCTCAAGAAAGGCAAGAAGTACCTGTGGACACCTGCTTGCCAAGAAAGTTTTGAGACACTCAAAGAGAAGCTCACTTCCACGCCAGTCTTGGTTCCTCCGGATACATCCAAGCCTTTCCAGATCTTCTGCGATGCCTCTTTGCAAGGATTGGGTGCGGTCCTTATGCAAGAGAGACAGGTGGTTGCTTATGCCTCTCGTCAGTTGAAGACGCATGAGGTCAACTATCCCACGCATGACCTTGAGCTAGCAGCAGTGGTCTTTGCTTTGAAGCTATGGAGGCACTACTTGCTTGGGAACCGTTGTGAGATCTTCTCGGACCACAAGAGTTTGAAGTATATCTTCACTCAACCGGATCTCAATCTTCGGCAAAGGAGATGGATTGAAGCCATCAATGACTTTGATGTGACCATCAACTACACTCCAGGCAAAGCAAATGTCATGGCAGATGCGCTTAGCCGTAAAGCTTATGTCAACAACCTCATGGTAGAAGAGCGACCTCTCTTGTGCGAGGAATTCCAGCTCAACCTCGAGATTGTGGAACAAGGGCACCTTCGAACCTTTCCGCTACTCCTCTCTTGGAAGAACAGATTCGGTCTCGTCGCGTGGTGATCCGCACACCAAGAAGCTCATCGCTAAGCTTGGCACTCAGTATGAATCCTTCCATGTTGATGATCGTGGCACGCTCTTCTTTGATCACCGGATGTTTGTTCCAAACTACCCGGTGCGAGAGATCAATTGCTCAAGGAGGCACATGATTCGGTCCTTTCTATCCATCTGGCAGCACAAAGATGTATATGGACTTGAAAACACAATACCGGTGGCCAGGTTGAAAAGGTATTGTGCCAAGCACGTCTCGGAATGTGATGTCGCCGCAGAGTCAAGGCTGTCATCGAAACCATTTGGTCTTCTACAGCCATTGCAACCTCAGAGTGGAAGTGGGAGAAAGTTGAGATGGACTTCATCACGGCTTTCCTAGGTCGCAGAAGGGCAACAATGCAATTTTGTTGTCATCGACAGGCTTTCCAAAGTGGCACACTTCTTCACAGTCAAAGAAACAATTTCTGGGCTTCAGTTGGCTGAGCTCTATATCAACAGGATTGTCTCTTTGTATGGGGTTCCACTGGAAATCAGTTCAGATCGTGGGAGCATCTTCACCTCAAAGTTCGGGAGTTTCCAAAAGCTTTGGGAGCAGTTGAACTTCAGATCGCTTACCACCCTCGACAAGGACAAGTGGAGAGGATCAATCGATTCTCGAGGATGTGCTTAGAGCTCGCGCCATCTCGTTTGGCATGAAGTGGGAGGAATGTCTTCCATATGCTGAATTCTCCTACAACAACAGATTCCAGAAGAGTCTGAAGATGGCACCATTCGAGGCTCTCTATGGTCGGAAGTGCGAACTCCCATTGGTTGGTCAGTCGGGAGAAAGAATCTGGTTTGGTCCTGACATTGTGACTCAAGCAGAGGAGAAGGTGCATATCATTCTGGAGAACCTGAAGATTGCTCAAAGTCGTCAGAAGAGCAACTATGACAGGAAGCACACAGATATGGTATATGCCCCTGGTGATCTCGTCTACCTTCGTGTCACTCCCATGAGAGGAACACACCGTTTCGGTATCAAAGGAAAGTTGGCTCCGAGATACATCGGTCCTTTCAAGATACGTGGTAGAAGAGGAGAAGTTGCTTATGCACTCGAGCTTCCGGAAAAACTCAAAGTCCATGATGTTTTCCACATCTCGCAGCTTAAGAAGTGCTTCAAAGACCCCGGCAAGACTGTGGATCACGAGCTAATCGACCTCCAAGAAGATCTCTCTTATCAAGAGCACCCCACCAAAATCCTCGAGACCGCAGAACGAAGGACTCGCAACAAGTCCATCAAATTACGCAAGGTGCAGTGGTCACACCATTCATTGATGAAGCAACTTGGGAGCGTGAAGATGAACTCCGTGCCAACCATCCTTCTCTTGTGTCTTCTTCTTCTTCCTAGAATCTCGGCGAGATTCCTGTTTAGTGGGGGAGAGTTTGTAGCATCCCAGTTGTCTAACCACTGTAATGCTACTAAGTTTAATAATAAAATGGGCCACTTCAACATATAATTGTTGCATCATCATCATATCATGCTCATGTCATCATGTCCCCTTGCATTTGAGCATCATATAAAACCTTTTCTTGTTTGCTTCTTATCTCATGTGCATGATTAATGGTAGTTGCTTCTTGATATTGTATTTGGTTCTTACTAAATTGTTAAATGCCCAAGTTGAGTTGGGGGCATCTCTCTTTTGACTCCACCACCTTATCTTGCACCACCTTATAATTCCACCATCCAATAATATGGGCTTGGCTTTTATTGAGTTTCTCTAGCCCATGTTGTTGGTTGGATCCACTCCTAATCTATTGCTTGGCCTTTGCCCACCTTTTTGGGAATGCAAGGATTAAAAGCCACAAGAAACAATGTTGTTTTCACAATATGACCTTTGGGCTTTAATTGTCTTGCATGGGCCATGCAAGTACCATCCATCCTAGCTTTGGCTTTTGTTTGGATTTCTAAATGGAGCCTTCTTCTTTGCTTGTTTGTTTGGTTAGTATAAAATCCTAGCTACCCCCCCCCCTCTATCTTTGGATCTTGCTTGTTCCTTTGTGGATCATGCATGGTCCATTAGAACCACATCATCACCTTGACCATCTATCCTCCCTCTTCTCCTTTTCTTGTCTGATCTTGCTAGAGCTTGCTTGAAGCTTGCATAACCAAGATTAGTAACCTTCCACCTTCTTACCCCTTGTTAGCAAAACCCTATTTTCCAAGCTATCCTAAATCAAAATCCTAAATTACCTCTATCCTAAAATTAAACCCCAAATTACACTTCCCTCTAACAAAACCCAAACATTCTCTCTCTCTCTTCTTTTCTATCCTAAACTAAACCCTAATTTAATCCCACCCTAAAATAACCCCTACATCTATTTCTATCTCTAAACAAAACTCAAACAACACTCTATCTACCCCCCCTCTTCCTTAGCTAAACCCCCATGCCCCTAACCCACCTAGCTCGACCCTCCTCCCTACCATGCATGCCCCACACGGCAGTACCCCTCCTAGCTACCCCACACCCGACCAGGCCCCTCCTATCTACTCTAAACCCTAGCTCGACCCATGCCCCTCTTTTCCTCTCCTCTTTTCCTCTCTCTCTGCCAGCACCTGCCCAGCGCCGACCCTAGCTGCCCCACCTGCCAGCCACCCCTAGCGGCCACGCCACCCTGCCGTGCCCCGGCTGAAGCGTGAGAGGAGGAGGCCACGTGCCTGCCAGCTTTCCCCCACGCCACACACCTCCCTGGCGTTCTTATCTCCCCACCTACCTCTCGCCTCGCTTGAGCCCCCAGATCTACCCCATAGCGCCTGCCTCTCCCCTTCCCCTTGCCACCAGCTCGACATCGTCGTCTACCCCCTGCCCCAGATACTCTAGCCGGTGGCGTGCTGCAGCAGCTTGTCGAGGAAGCCTGGGAGCTCGCCTGCGACGCACTGGAGCCAGACGAGAGGAGGAGACGCGCCAACGCTCGTGATCAGCGCCGCGGCGCAAACCCTAGATCGTCGGAGCGCCAGCCTCGCCGTTGATCGCCTCCACCCCGGGCCGTTTCGAGCACACCGTCACGTTCGCGGTGAGTTCCTGAGCCTCCCTGCCAACATCCCATCCTCGCCGCTTCTGGTTGCGCCTGTTTGTTTGTCGAACGCCTGCGTGCACCCGCCACGCCGCCGTTAGCACCGCTGCCACCGTATCGCCTTAGCCATGCGGCGACCCCAGCAAGAGCCGCAGCCACGCGGTGGCACCGCATCATGGCGAGCCTCGATCCCTGGCGAACCCTGTCCCGCCACGCTGTCACACAAAGCGCGCGCTGCGAGGGGGAAAGATCCACAGTGCGCCCCGTCCTTTTGCGAGAAACCCCCTGGCTGTTTCTTTTGCTTAACCCGCAATCCCTGAGGTCCCACCTGTCAGCGGCGGTGGCCTTTTTCTAAAAAGGCTCCCGCAAGACCCCCTGCTGAACCCGCAGCAGTGTGCGTTTTGCGAAGACCCTGTCTTTTAATTCAACCCGCGGTCCTTCCGGGCCCGTTGTCAGTGTCTCTGGGAGTTTTGCGAAAAGGTTCCTGCGGTTTGGTTTATTCAACCCGCGGTCCAGGTTGCTCTCAGGCACTGTCACGTGGGCCACAGGACACCCCAGTCCCACTGCTCTGGCCCAGTAGCCGAGGCTGTGTTATAAACAGTTCAGCTGTTTTCAAATTCAAAATATGTTAAATAAATTCAAATTCAAATTATTTCGATTTTAAATAACTTTGCATACTTTATCCAAAATAGACAAATGATATATGTTTTGATTCAGAAAATGAGAAGAATTCAAATATGCCATCTGTTTAGTGTTTTGCACCAGAAAATTTCCAAGTTGTTTAAATTACTTCAATTGCCACTAGAATTTCTTAATTAAATAACTTTTGTTTAGGAAATCCAAATTAAGCAAATGAGTAGTCTAAATTGATCAGCTCGACGAGACCTTTCCGTTTATGATATCCATGACTTCAATTGCAGCATGCATCATATAACTATATAATGAACAACAACTGTTATGACAACAAAATATGACTAAAACCCAATTCAAATGATACTTTCTTGTTCTTCACACCTCACCATGCCATGATACCTTTCTTGCCATGTAAATTGTGCATCATTCATCATGGCATGATTGTTTGCTTGACGCATCTTATTCATATGCTTGTGCTCTATATTTATGTTGGCCTTGTTTGTTTGGTTTTTCTCGGATAGACACTGAGCAGTGGTTGTATCAAGAGAACCAGGAGCACTACCAACCGTCCCTTTGCTTCAACAGAGACACTGTGCAAGCACTACCACATGCTTGCATACATACGATACCTATTGCCTCTATCTTATTCTTGCATCATTGAGTCGCGATTGCATTAAAATGAATCCCAAGTATGCATAGCTTTACTTTTAAACCCCCAAGCTTGTTTCCTCCATCCCATGAGCCACTACTTTAGGAGTTGTTTGAGCCATGCGAGTCGTAGAACAGCATGTGTAGGGTTTGTGAGAGTCTGATGGATAACGAGGTACTTAAACAACTTAACCTGAGTAGTTCTGGGATAACTAAAGAAAGTGGCACCGGTGGGCAATATCTGCTATTTGGTTTTTCTGCTCACTTGTGTCCCGTAAGACCCCGAGTACTTGATTCCTGTTCCTTGATTTATCGCTATCCACATCCGGAGGTATATGGGACCCCCGGACGAGCTTGATTCCGTCTTATTTCTTGGGGCCACAAACTAGTTTGAGGTGTTTTACTATCCTGTACTTATGCCATGTTTACCGCTTTATTTACGATTGTGCGAGCACGCTGCATCGCTTAGGTAAGCGGGATGTTTTCAGCGATCCAGCCCCGATTGGGGACCTCGCCGTTCTGACCATCGACGCAGACCTTGAGTCCGTCTCGAGCTTGCTTACTCGCTATGGTAGCTTAATGGGTGGCCCCGAAATATTTCGAATTCTGTGATTGTTCAGTCGTGAAAGCCTCGTTGGGTTTTGATTTGGTTTTTCCGAGGCTGATCGAGCGTGTGTTGCTATTGGTGCACCCCGGCCGGGTAAAACTTTCTGAAAGCCGTGTCCGCGGTTATGGACGACTTGGAGCACAGTTTCTTGATCATAGACAAGCACAACTAAAGTACCGCTTCTAATTTGACTAAAACAACTTGACTAGTAAATAGTGCAATACTCATGGAATGGTTAATAAAATTGCCAACGGATGGGGGTTGTTCGTCCGCTTCCCTGTTGGTAAGTAGGGAGGAGGATGGATCGGATGAGATTACCATTATAACTGTTATACTTAAATTCACGGACATCCGTCTATCATTGGTTAGGCGGATGGTTAGCGTTTATCTGTAGAATTGCTAGGGTTTATCTTTTGCTGCAATTGCGTCACCCCAGGTTGTGTCCCCTTTAGAGGCATTAAGACTTCCGAAAATTACCCTTAGGGTCTCACACGATAAATTCTTGATTCAGATGAACAGGTACCTTCTCAGGACGGATACTGGGTGGAGGAAGCCGATGATGTGGGCAACGATCGTTCGGTGTAGAGATTCCGGGAACGGGGATCCGTGAGACCTGTAGTTGGGATGTGCTTATTTTCTCTGGCATCTTATGCCTATTTGCTTCTTATCCGTACTCGGATCTTGTTTGCCGCTTCCGCATGATACTCGATGTGTCTTGTATGAGGAGCTATCCTAAATTATAGATGTATCCAGGTCATTTGAATCTTGCCGTATATGCTGGTATATTCCTTTCTTTCTAGATGGTGTGGCTCGATGTACTTTTGTATGGTGGCTTGCGTACATACCCACTTGTGTACGTAGTTGATCCTTCGCTGCCGACTACGCCCGTCTGCAGTCCCGTTGAGAGGTTAGCGGTTGGGACGTCTGAAAGGACTACCGTGAGTGGCTTTTGGGGCCCCGTACTATTTCAACCGCTATCTCTCATCCAGCTTGTATCTAGGAGTAGTTCACCGAGGTAGTTACAGATATGGCGATGGATGTCAAACGGCTTTCCTTAACGGAAATTTAAAGGAGATGTATATGATACAGCCGAGGTTTTGTCGATCCGCTAATCTTGACAAGGTATGCAAACTTGAAATCCATTTATGGGTTGAAGCAAGCATCTCGGAGTTGGAATATTCGCTTTGATGAGGTAGTCAAATCGTTTGGCTTCATCAAGAGTGATCATGATTCTTGTTTGTACAAGAAGTTTAGTGGGAACAAAGTAAATTTTCTAATCTTATATGTGGATGACATATTACTGATTGGAAATGATGTCCAGATGTTGCAAGAAACCAAGGAATCATTGGAAAGGAGTTTCTCAATGAAAGACTTGGGTGAGGCAACATACATCCTCGAATCGGATCTATAGAGATAGATCAAGGAGGCTCATTGGATTGAGTCAGAGTACTTATTTGGACAAAGTGTTGAAAAAGTTCAACATGGAATCGTCTAAGAAGGGGTTCTTACCGATGTCCCATGGTGTAAAACTTAGCAAGACTCAGTGTCCTTCGACAACTGATGAGCGAAGTCGGATGAGTGCGATTCCGTATGTATGCTTCGATCGGATCCATCATGTACGCCATGATTTGTACTAGGCGATGTTTCCTATGCTCTAAGTGTTGTGGCGAGATACAGTGATCTGGAGATCCTTTGGATAGCGGCTAAAAATATCCTACAGTACTTGAGAAGCACTAAGGATATGTTCTTGGTTTATGGTGGTGAAGATGAACTTAGTGTAAAGGGTTACACGGATGCAAGTTATCTCACCGACGATGATTCTCGTTAATCCGGATACATGTTTATTATAAACGAGGTCGTGAGTGGAAAAGTTCCAAGCAAGAGGCGTATGGTTCCGCTACAACAGGTTGAGTATATTGTTGCCTCGGAGGCAAAGGAAAGGAAGTTTGGATGAGGAATTTCCTCATGGATCTTGGTGTGGTTCGGCTCGTCCAATCCGTTAGACGTGTATTGTGACAACAATGGTGCTATTGCACAAGCCAAGGAACCTAGACAACACCAGAAGAACAAGCACATACTCATGCGGTACCACCTAATTCGCCAATTCGTGGATCAGGGTGATATCAAGTTATGCAAGGTACACACGGATGCAAATATTGCGGATCCGTTGACAAAGCCGTTACCCCAGCCGAAGCATGAGGCATGAGAGCCATGGGCATTAGATGCTTAGACATGTGATGTCGGAAGATTGACTCTAGTGCAAGTGGGAGCTGGGAATATGCCTAGAGGCAATCATGTATGATGATATTTCCCATTGTATTCATAAAGTTATTAAGTAGTCCTTGTATAAACATCCGATGCGTATCATTGAATATGTGATTCAGTGGAACTATGCATTCATGTTGTTTGTACTAAATATCCTTGGTCATTGAGGTTGTCTTTGGACACAACTTAGACCAATGTGAAAGTTGGCTTGATGACTCGGTTCCACTTGTCATGGGCATGGAGATGCTATTCCAACTTACAGACTAGGCTAAAGAGTTTAGCGAGTCGGATTGACCCATATTGAGGTACGAACTAAGTTGTCATTTGTATATCTCAATCAATGTAATCCTTAGACTGAGGTTGTTGCATAGTCCGAGTTGAGGATCACCGACTTAGGTTACATCAAACGCTGATCCGTGAATCGGCGATTATAAAGCGGCAGGTTCGGCCGAGAATCAAGCTGTGATGTGAATAACCAAGATGGGATTTTGCCCTCCACTGGAGAGATTCTTCTGGCCCTCTCGTGAGATATGATTAGGAAAGCATGGCCATGCGACTCGGTTAAGTGTTAATCGAGGCGATCGACTAAGAGTTAGTCGGGTGAATCACTTATCTCGGATCGAGAAGAGAGTCGGACTATTTAAGGGATGACATATATTCGCCTATAGTCGACAAGGTATATCGTGAGGCAAAAGGACTCGACGAAGTCGCATTGGAAAGGCAAGTCGTCATGACTCTTTGGTACTTGGGAATCGGTATGTTACGCTAGGAGCCGATGCCGATTGATCAATTGTGAGTTGGACTCTAATCGTGTCCAAGTAACCATGAGCTCATGGTCACACACTTAAGAGCGGGAGGTTCGGATTGGATCCGAATCTATAATCTGGTTGGGTTGGACCTAAACCAGATTAGACTGAATTAGTGAGTTGGACTCACGGTGACTAGTTTTATATGGGCTTTAGTGAATGGGTCACAGCGAGCCCATGTTCACCCCTATATATAGTGGAGCACAAGAACCCAAAAAGGTTAATCGTTGTTCGGTTAGGTCATTCCATGTTGAAACCCTAGCTCCACAGAGTCCAGCAGAATCTAACCTAGCGATTCGCCAGCGCTCCTCCTCGACGTGTGGATACCAAAGGTGCTGCGATCGACAGTGACGATCGGATCGTGAGGACTGATCGCATCAATCGACGCGCTTCATCAGTAATCCGCAACCGCGCGTCTAGTGGTAAACCTCGTGGCCTTCTACCTCAGCTAGGTCTTGGGATCACCACGTTAGAAGAAAAAGTTTTGTTTTATCTCTGCGTGGCCCAACATTATTTATCTGTCTTATTCCTGTACTTATGCATTTTGCACGTTTCAGGAAGAAAGCCACAACCAGCCTCAAGAAGTCCTCCAAGACTCTTGGGGCTTCTAGAAATATCAAAGATATGCTGTATCGCGACTCCTCCCCCGCCATCGCCCCTGCTACTCCTGCCGTCAAGCCCTCCTCTGCTCCAATAAGCTCCGAAGTCCAGGAGGCACCAGGCCCTTCCGCCATGGAAGTGGATTCTGGCGCCTCTACCGAACTAGCTGTTGTCGGCGAGAAGGCGACGCAGGAGAGCGCTGCTCTTCAAATGGCTGAAGCTCCGGCTAAGGATGTCATCGAGCGGCAAAGCGGTGGTGGGAGCTGGTACCTCAAGAAGTGCCCTACTCCCGTAAACCCTTGAGTTCGAAGATAGTTTATTCGGCGCTCACGCCGAGTAACACAACTCTTGTTCCTGGAGGAGTGCCGTCATCTCCGACGTGTGGTCTTGAGGAGCTACTCCGATAAGCAGATATCTTCCGAGGAAATAGCATTTCCTTTGGCAAGCTACTAGCCGAGAGCGCTACAAACCTCAAGATCATAGCACTTGTAAGTTTTTACTTTACCTTTTGCATTTCGTATGAGTATCCCACTGTAGCCCCCGAGGATGTAGACGGAAAACCATAGGTTTTGCATCTATATGCTCTAAGAGTGACTAAGTTAGAAAAAACTCTCACTGTAGCCCCCAAGAATTTAGATGGAAGAAATTATTTCGACTAGATGCTTTAAGAGTAGCATACACAGTGTTCATAATTTTCAGTGCTGTAGCCCCCAAGCCTCTAGTTGTAACTGAATTAGTTCCGACTAGATGCTTAAAGAAAAATTAAACATATTCTGAGTTAAAAACTTAATACTGTAGCCCCCAAACTCTTAATCGAGAACTGAATTAGCTCCGACTAAGTGCTTAAAGAAAAGCTAAGCATATTGCTAAGTTAAAAACTCTCGCTGTAGTCCCCGAGCATCTAGGTGGAAAATTTCCGACTAGAAGCTCTATGCAGACCAAACAACGATTTTAACTTTGTATTTTTTTCCACAGAACGAGAATGCTCGGAGGGGCATGGCCAACGACAAGTACCAGAAGATGCGCGCAGATCTTAAAGCCGAAAAGGGTAAAACTGCCATCTTGAAGGAACAGATCATCAAAAACAAGAGTCTGTTTTCTTTTTGCGCATTTTCGTCTTACTTTTGTGCCCATACTCTCCGAGTACTCACTGTATACGTGGTTTTCTCTGACTTGCAGAACATGTTGCCAAGGCCAAGGACATTGTCGAGCAGTCCAAGCATATCCAGCAGCTGGACAGCGAGAACAAGATCCTGAAGGAGGAGAGGAAAGAGATACTAAAGATGCACAAGGATTCCATGAAAGCCCTGCAGGATTCCGCCTCCGCGGAGATCAATCGCTTGAAGGAGGAGCTTGCGATCCTAAAGGATCAGAAGCAAGCTGCTGATGAGCAAAACCTTCCCCATAGCGAGGCGTTTAAGCTCCTCCAACAAGAGAAGGAATCCTTGGCGGACACCGTCTGGCAGGCTAAGACCAGCATCTTCAGTAAGTGTCCTCCGCCTTGTATTTCTGTAGTCTGGATACTTGGAGTTTATTGAACTCATGCAATCCTTGTCGGAATTTTCAGCGCCAATGGGTTTAACCCGCTCGCCTCCTTCGGACAAGGAATGCATGGTACTTGCCGGCAAATTCATCAATACCGCCATCGCCCAGGCCAAGGAGATTGCCAAGCCCCTCCAGATTTATATCAAGGCCTCGGACTCCGTGACGAAGTACTCGGAGATTCTGTGCCGAACCCCCGAGCGTGTCGCGAGCTGGAAATCTTCATGCGCATGGGCTGGCGCAAGGATGGCGCTGTCTATGGTGAAGGCACACTATGAAGATGCCGACATCGACACGGTGACTTCTGGTATCCCCGACATGGATCATGACGGCAAGGAGATCGATCATGAAGCCATCCTGTCATCACTCGCGGGTTATGACACCAGGGTTGCCGAGTTGGTGGACGTTGATGTCTTCGTGCCCAGGAACTTCATCGACAACGTCAACCAAGATTCCTCCGAGTCTCATCATAGCGCCGACGTCGAGGGTGATTCTCCGGCTGGCGATGATGCGGCCTCCAAGTCTCCTGCGCCCAAAGAATGAAAAACACTTTGTAATTTTTGTGTTACCTTTGGCGTGTGCACGGAAGAAACTTGGTGATGTAATCTTAAGGAGAAAAACAATGGTGGTCGTATCCTGCTACTTAAGAACTAATTCCCAGTATGCATATATTTTTTAAGCAAGTGATGGCTTATCCATTACTTTGGTTCTTATGCTTGACTTTTCGTGAGTCGGAAGACTCGTTTTCGGAACCATGCGCTTAGGTGATGATGCCCAATGGCACCGTCAATAACCTAAACACAAATCGCCGACAATAAGTTTCGAAAGTCACTACTCCAGAATACACATAAAAACAACAAAGAACGTGTAGACCAGAAAACTTAAACTAACGCCCGTAGGAGGAATTTTCACAAGTGCGATCGCAAGACTTGTGCATAAAGGTTTTATATGATCCAAAAATGAACACTAAAGGAGGTAAATGACTCAGCAATATGAGTGAACCAAAGAGCTTTATTTCATTGATCATATAAGAAGTACACAATTAGTTAAAAAATGCTAAGTGTAGAAAGGACGTAGCTGTGCTATGTTCCATGGCCGATCAAGCTCCGGGTAGTCATCATCCGGGTCACGTCGCTTACGCTTATGATCCTCGTTGGGTCTATCCTTGAGTTCACGATTGTCGATAAGGTAATAAGACCCATTGAGCAGTGCCTTTCTTATGATGAACGGTCCTTCCCATGGCGGGGATAATTTGTGTGACTTCTTCTGCTTAAGTCGGAGTACTAAATCCCCCTCTTTAAACGAGCGATGCCGAACGCGGCGACTATGCTAGTTGCGTAGCTTCTGCTGGTAGATGGCGGATCTTTGGCATGCCAAAACACGCTCCTCCTCGAGAAGGTCCACATCTAGGCGTCGGGATTCCTCAGCGTCATCTTCGTCGTAGGCGGCAACTCTTGGTGCATCGTGGAGGATGTCGGAAGGTAGGATGGCTTCTGCTCCATATACCATGAAGTAAGGGGTGTAGCCAGTGGATCTGTTAGGTGTAGTTCGTAAACTCCACAGCACAAATGGCAATTCTTCCGCCCAGGCTCCGGCTGCTCTATGTAGCGGTGCCTCAAGATGTGGCTTGATTCCCTACAGAATTAATCCATTGGCTCGCTCGACCTGACCATTGGATTGTGGGTGTACCACAGATGCAAGGTCAAGTCGGATGCCTTTGTCCCAGCAATAGGCCTCTACTTCTCCGAGTGATAAGTTGCTTCCGTTGTCGGTGATGATGCTATGTGGGAGACCAAATCTCACCACTAGATATCGGACAAACCTGAGGGCAGTTGCCCCATCATGCTTTCTAATGGGTTTAGCTTCTATCCATTTGGTGAATTTGTCAACTGCTACAAGCAGATGCGTAAATCCACACGGTGCCGTCTGTAACGGTCCCACCATGTCTAGCCCCCCCAGACTGCAAACGGCCAAGTTATTGGTATTGTGCGCAATTCTTCAGCAGGAACATGTGGTTGTCGGGCATAATACTGGCATCCCGTGCATGTCTCAACCAGCTTGTTTGCCGTGCGCCTTCGCGGTTAGCTAGTAGAATCCTTGCCGAAAGGCTTTCGCGACCAACGATCGAGGAGCGGCGTGATGCCCGCAATCTCCGAGATGGATCTCGCGCAGGATTTCCATACCTTCTAGCTGGGAAACACACTTTAAGTATACACCAGTAGTGCTCCTTTTATAGAGTTTCCCATTTATTATGGTATAACCCTTTGCTCGTCGTACTATTTGCCGTCTTTCGACTTTGTCGTCGGGCAAAGTTCCATGTTCGAGATATTCCATGAACGGTATTGTCCAAGCCGGAGGGATCTTTGTCACCATGTTGACGAAAGAGTCGGCCCTATCCGGGTTGTCGATGTCGGTGCCCTTCACGGATGGTGTGTGTAGATGCTCTAGGAGAACTCCTGGCGGAATTCGCTTGCGCCCTGATCCAAGCTTAGACAGTATATCAGCCGCCTCGATTTGCTCCCTAGGCACATACTTGACTTTGTATCCCAAGAAGCTCTTGGCTATCTCGTCCACTTCGTCGCGATATGCCGCCATCATAGGGTTTCGTGCGTTCCAGGTGCCAGCCACCTGCTTGGAAACCAAGTCGGAATCTCCATAGCAAACTATGCGCTTGATGCCAATATCTTTGGCTACACGTAGTCCGTGAATGAGTGCTTCATACTCCGCCATGTTGTTTGTAGCCTCGAAGTGGATCTGCAAAACGTAGTGCAGCTTGTCTCTTGTTGGTGACTGTAGTAGTACACCAGCCCCCGAGCCATTGAGCAACTTTGATCCGTCAAAGTGCATCACCCAGTACTCTGGTTCTGGTAGTGGAGTAGCACCTGGCATCTCCGTCCAATCTGCAATAAAATCCGCCAAAGCTTGTGACTTGATAGCGTCGCGCCTCTTGTAGGTGATCTCGAAGGCGGCGAGTTAAATGCCCCACTTCGTGACGCTTCCTGTAGCGTCGCTGTTATTGATAATGTCGGACAGTGGAGTCTTGCTCACTACTGTGATTGGGTGTTCCTAAAAGTAATGCCTCAGCTTCTGAGAAGCAAGGAATACTCCATAAGCTATCTTTTGGTAGTGCGGGTAACGCTGCTTGGACTCCGTCAACACCTCGCTCACATAGTAAACTGGTCGTTGAACTCCGTGCTCGTAGCCTGGTTCCTTCCGCTCTACCACGACGACGATACTGATAACCCGGTTGGTTGCCGCCATGTAAATTAACAGGGGCTCACTAGGTTCGGGTGCTGCAAGGATGGGCGCTGAGGAAAGAATCTCCTTGAGCTACTTCAATGCTGCATCTGCTTCGTCTGTCCATGTAAATTTGTCCGCCTTCTTCAGTAACTTGTACAACAGCAAAGCCTTCTCTCCAAGTCGGCTGACGAACCGACTAACTGCTGCAACACAACCTGTTAGTCGTTGGATGTCCTTTAGGCATGTCGGACGGTTTATGTTTAAGATGGCCTTGATTTTCTCCGGGTTGACCTTGATTCCGCGCTGGGAAACAATGAAGCCCAGCAATTTGCCGGCTGGAACCCCGAAGAGGCACTTCTTAGGGTTGAGCATCATGTTGTATTTCCGGAGATTATCAAAGGTTTCTTTTAAGTCGGAGATTAAGTCGTTTGACTTTTTAGACATCACCGCGATATCGTCCACATAGGCGTGAACGTTCCGACCAATTTGGTCATGAAGGCAACGTTGCATTGTCCGCTGGTAGGAAGCACCTGCGTTTTTCAGCCCAAAGGGCATCGTGACATAGCAAAACGTGGCGTACGGAGTAGTGAACGAAGTGGCCAATTGGTCCGACTTTCTCATCTTGATCTGGTGGTATCCTGAGTATGCATCGAGAAAACACAAAAGTTCTGAGCCATCCGTCGAGTCAATGACTTGGTCAATGCGAGGCAAAGCAAACGGATCTTTGGGACATGCTTTGTTCAAGCCGGTGTAATCAACGAACATTCTTAATTCGTTGGTTCCCTTTTTGGGGACAAGTACAGGATTGGCCACCCATCGGGTGTGAAGGACTTCTTGGATAAACCCAGCCTTAAGTAACCTAGCTATCTCTTTTCCAATGGCGCGTCTCTTCTCATCTCCGAAGCATCGTAGAGGTTGTTTCACTAGTTTACATTTTGGATCTATGTTTAAGCTATGCTCGGAAAGTTCCCTAGGTACACCTTTCATGTCGGCAGGTTGCTAGGCAAAGATGCCCCTATTCTCACGGAGGAACTCGACGAGCGCGCTTTCCTATTTGGGTTCCAGGTTCTTCCCAATGGCGACGGTCTTGGAGGCATCGCCTATCACAAGTTCCACCGGCTTGGTCTCGATGGCGGCCTTGAACGCAGGAGCGGAGTCGGAGATCTGCTTCTTCGACGCGGGCATCTCTGAGTCATTGAACTTGCTCTGGATCTCCTTGAATTCTTCGCTATAGAGGACAGCTTCTGCAACGACTGCTTCATTGATCTCGCGGTCCCTTGCCTTGGTAAAGCTTCCGGATACAGTGATGACACTGTTCGGTCCGGGTATCTTGAGTTTGTTGTAGACGAACGATGGCTTGGCCATGAACGTGTGGAATATGTCGCGGCCGAATATGACGTGGTACACGCTCTTGAAGGGGACCACCTCAAAGGTCATGCGCTCTTGGAGGTAATTATTAACGTCGCCAAATGCTACCTGAAGTGTAATGCACCCAAGGGACCGAGCTTCCCGACCAGGAACTACACCATGGAACACGGTGTTGGTCCGCCTTAGGTTTGCCTCCGTCAAGTTCATCTTCTGCAGTGTATCCAGGTACATGATGTTGATGCTGCTTCCACTATCCACAATGCATTTAGTGAACTCCACGCTGTCAATCAATGGGTTGATGACCATGGCGTACTGGTTCTCCGTGGGAACAAGGTCTGGGTGGTCTGTCCTGTACCAAGTTATTGGAACCTCCGACCAGCGTAGGTATTGGGGAACTGGGGGGAGAGTGGCCATCAGGATCCTTAGAGAGGTCTTCTGTTGTCGGACGGTGGGGGTGCCAAGGAAAGTGTGGTAGACTGGGGCCTTCTTTGCGAAGGGGTTCTTGCCCTTGTCGTCGCTCTTGAAGGCGTGCTTGGGGTCAACGTCCTCGTCCATGTCACTTGAATCCTTGGACTCTTCCTCCTTCTTCTTCCCCTTGCCCTTGCCTCGCGGTCTGTTCTTCCGACTTTGCTTGTAGCCGGACTCCGGGTCTTCCTTGAGGTCATTGATGAACTTTCAGTGTCGATTGGTATGGGTGGCCTTGCCGTTGACATCGAGGTGTACGAGGCATGGCATATCGTGGTACTCCTTGTACGTTTGGGGAACACGGAGCGGCGCCGAGTTGGTTTCACTTCCTCGTTGCTACCCGCGGCCTGCTCCCCTACCTTGGCCACGTTGTCCGCCTTCTCCTCGTCCTGCAAAAGTCATAGCGACCATGTCGGTAGATTGCTTTTCGTCTGGAGCGGTTTTCCGCTTTGTACTGCTGTTCCTCCGAGCTTGGGTTGGAATGGCCGTTGCCGGCAAAGAGCCACAAGCATCGTTGTCGGTAGCTGCGAACTCACTAGCTAAATGAATCATCTGATTCAAGTCAAGCTGATGATTTACCTGCAAGCGCTTTAGCTTATGTCGGAGCAAAGTACCCCTTTCCAACCCATCGATGAAGGCGGCCATGGCGGTTTGAGCGTGCACTCCTGCGCAGGAATTTTTCATATCCAGCCAGCGGGAGAGGTAGGTACGAGATGTCTCGTATTTCTCTTGCACGCACCACTGTAGATCGCCCATAGTGTAGGGACGCTTGTATGTACCCTCAAAGTTCTTGGTGAATGCTTCTTGCATATCCAGCCAGTTGTAGATAGATCTTTCCGGCAAGTCGTCGATCCATTGACGGGTCATGCCCACCAACATTAACGGGAGGTACTTGACGGTGATGTTGGGGTTGCCTCCGGAAATCTCCACCGCGTTTCCGTAGTCCTGCAACCATGTGGCGGGCTTGGCGGTGCCGTCATAGGGCTTGATGGTCTTGTCGATCCGGAAACCTTTGGGGGTAGGTTGCGGACCGTATTGCAGGTCCGAAGCAACGTGGTCCTAGGTATGGTCCTCCCCGGGCCTCGTGGATCTTATCGATCCAGGAACGTGCATCGTACGGCTCCGGGTTCTTCTTCTTGTTTTTGACAGGGGATGGGCTGCGTGAATGACGCGGGCCTCTTCCGCCATGGTGACTGCTTGGCGGCGACGGAGGCGTAGGTGGTGGTGGGTTAGCCTTCTTGTTGTTACCCTCCTGCGACGCATCGCGTCTGTCACGGTTGCTTGTCGGACGCGGAGGGTCGTGGTGTGACCTGCTCTTATGTCCTTGGTGGCGCTCTTCATCATGACGGGTCTGCGCCGCGTTGTCGCGAATGACGATGCCGCACTGCTTTGGTGGGGGCATATCCGTACGATGGTGAGCCTTGTAATCTTCCTGACGTTGGGGGAATCGGGGCGGTGGCGATGGGCGCCGAGGTCGGGCTCTTTCTTCGTGGTCGGAGGATATGGGGATAGCATCCTTCCTGTTGCACGCATCCCACCGTCTTCGTTCTGATGAGCCCATCTGTGATCCGACGTCCTGAGGAGATCTGTCCTTGGCGGTTTGTACTGGCTAGATCGACAGAGTGCTGGGTCAGACTCAAGCCTCTGAGAGGTGGCCTTTTCCTGCTGCTTTACCGCCTTGGCCACTAGGTCATAGACCTGTTCTACTGCCTCAGGTGATCTATCCTGCTCCAGAAGGGTCTTGGCAACGGCGAGGTTAAGGAGTGGGGTGGGCATCACCTTCTTGCCTTCACTGTTAATGTATGGCTTAGCCTGTGCCAGTTTCGAGGGATCCCATCCTAGGTTGCGCCGTAAACCAGGATCGTTGATGACGCGAGCCAGAGACTTCTTAGCCTTCTGCTGCTGCAGCAGAGTCTTGTACTCGGCTTCCATTGCTCTAGCTTTCTCTATGGACTTATGCGCGTTGACCAGGTCTCGATCTAGTTTAGCGCCTTGCTCCACGATGGCTTGCGCCTCCTCCAGCAGCTGCTGGCGCTTCTCGTCAAGCTGAGTCAAGTTCCGGATATAATCGACGGTTAGTGGCTCGACGAGGAGATTGCCGTACATCACTCTATCAGCTGGAGTAACATGGGCTGCTGCCGACGTGGATGCTGGAGGCGGAAAGTTTGCGGTGTTGCTGTTGCTCGGACCAGTGCCGAGTTCCTGCGGCTGCTGCACTAGGTTAGGAGGAGGAGGCATGACCTTTGCTCGATCATCGTCAGCAGCAATAAGTGGCCCCTTCCCCTTATCCAGCGCCGTAGGCGGAGCTTGCCCGGGCTGATCTTCATCCATCACTGTCCCAATGGTGACGAACACCCCTCGATACATGACAGTGTTCTTAGCTTGCTCGTCACGCGAGTACTCCTCCTCCATCTCCTACATAGCGGAGTCTAGCTCTTCTGGACTGAAGTCTATTTCCTCTGAATCTGCACTGAAATCAGCATAAAGCGTGTCAATGACAGAGTCGGAGGGTCCCATGACTTCCTCGATGACGGGCGGTGGAGGTGCAACAGCCTCGACGATGACTGGAGGTGGTGGTGCTGCTACGATGATGGCGGCCGGAGGCGGTGGTGGTGGTGGCTGAATCAGAGGGGCTTCGTCAATGAGCGCAAGCGCTGTCTGAGTTGCCGCTTCGGCCTCCACGTAGTTGTTGACGGTGTTCACCATGCCTTCGAAGGTAAGGCGTCCTGACGCCTGTTGCCGTCTTAGAGAGTGTCGGAGAAGCGTGCCATGGTCCAGTCCTTCCACAAAGTGATAGATAGCATCATCATTGGGGTAGTGAGCCAGATCGGCTCGTATACGGAGCCACCTGGCCAGGCAATCGCGGCGGTTTTTGCCTTCTCTCTGAATGCAGCGCGCCAGATCAAAGATGGTAAACACGCCGACGAACTTGGATCTCTGCTGTCCAAACGCACGGACAAAGCCGGCGGATTTGCAGTGATCTTCGACCTTTATATCCTGCACAGGGGCGGTTTGGGTGGGTCTTGAATTTTTCCGATCTTTGCCGGCAAACTCCGAGGAGATATCCGACATCGATCCTTCCACGAACGTATCCTGCCCGTAGGCGGTCCATGCGGGTCTTGATGCTTTCCGATCTTTGCCGGCAAACTCTGAAGGGAGATCCGACATCGATCCTTCCGCGAACGTATCCTGCCCGTAGGCGGTCCGTGCGGGTCTTGAAGCTCCTCTGACTCCGAGGGGACTAGTGCCCGAGTCGGTTTCGCCGATGAAGAGGTGGATGTCTTCGATAGGAATGATCGAACACCGTGTAGGGTTCATCTTCGCCGGGATCCAGAACTCGTCGGGAGGGACGATCGAAACATTGCCGGAGAAGAGAACGCGACCGATGGCTACGATCTCACCGATTCCCACGAAGATCTTGGTCCTCGCCCGCTGAAGAGCCTGAAGCGCCTCTTGCCCCATGGCGGGCGCCAACTGTCGTGGTATTGCCGATGAGTACTCCACGGAGGGGTCCTCACAGTGCGTGTTTAGAGACGTGGGGTAAGGAGAACGGTTGACGGGTACGAGGTAACACAGCTTACCAGTTCGATCCCACGGTGGGGAATCCTACTCCTGCTATAAATCACTATAAGGGCAATACGCCGAGTTACAGAGATAGATTCACTGTGCGAGGTTGTATGAGATTTTCTGAATCGATGCCCTAAAGGCTCCCATAGGCCCGACTTATATAGTCGCCAGGTCCTAGGGTTACAAGGAAAAGTCCTAGCCGGACAGGTTACAGAGTTCTACACCGTCTATCACTAGTGTGTATCTTGTATTCCAAGGCTCCGGGTACGCTGGTGACTCCACCGTAGCCTTCCTTTATCCGGCATGGGCCTCCCTTCTGGATCCACCTAACTGGGCCACCCAGCAGGCCACAGGCCATGCTACCGACTATGGGCCACCCGGGTTAGTCGGATAAGAGACATGCTATGAGGATACCCATATAGCATATCCCCAACAGGCATATTCCACACGTTCATGGCTAATCCATGCTTCCTCTAGAACAAACTCAAGATACCCGGACCAAACGGTGTCATCACCGTATCCGGAAGCTTTACCAAGGCAAGGGACTGCGAGATCAATGAAGCAGCCGTTGCGGAAGCTGTCCTCTACAGCAAAGAATTCATAGAGATCCAGAGCAAGGTCAATGACTCAGAGATGCCCGCGTCGAAGAAGCAGATCTCCGACTCCACTCCTACGTTTAAGGCCGCCATCGAGACCAAGCCGGTGGAACTTGTGGTAGGCGATGCTTCCAAGGTCACCGCCATTGGGACGAACCTGGATCCCAAATAGGAAAGCGCGCTCGTCGAGTTCCTCCGTGAGAATAGGGACATCTTTGCCTGGCAACCTGCCGACATGAAAGGTGTACCTAGGGAACTTGCCGAGCATAGCTTAAACATTGATCCAAAATGTAAACCAGTGCAACAACCTCTACGATGCTTTGGAGATGAGAAGAGACGCGCCATTGGCAAAGAAATAGCTAGGCTACTTAAGGCTAGATTTATCCGAGAAGTGCTTCACACCCAATGGGTGGCCTATCCTGTACTTGTCCCCAAAAAGGGAATCAATGAATTAAGAAAGTGCGTTGATTACACCGTCTTGAACAAAGCATGTCCCAAAGATCCGTTTGCTTTGCCTCGCATTGACCAAGTCATTGACTCGACGGCTGGCTCGGAGCTTTTGTGTTTTCTCGATTCATACTCAGGATACCACCAGATCAAGATGAGGAAGTCGGACCAATTGGCCACTTCGTTCACTACCCCATACGACATGTTTTGCTATGTCACGATGCCCTTTGGGCTGAAAAACGCAGGCGCTACCTACCAGCGGACAATGCAACGTTGCCTCCATGACCAAATTGGTCGGAACGTTCACACTTATGTGGACGATATCGCGGTGATGTCTAAAAAGTCAAATGACTTAATCTCCGACTTAAAAGAAACCTTTGATAATCTCCGGAAATACAACATGATGCTTAACCCTAAGAAGTGCGTCTTCGGGGTTCCAGTCGGCAAATTGTTGGGTTTCATCGTTTCCCAACGTGGAATCAAGGTCAACCTGGAGAAAATCAAGGCCATCTTAAACATAAACCATCCGACATGCCTAAAGGACATTCAACGACTAACATGTTGTGTTGCAGCAGTTAGTCGGTCCGTCTGCCGCTGTACAAGTTGCTGAAGAAGGCGGACCAATTCACATGGACGGAGGAAGCAGACGCAGCATTGAAGCAGCTCAAGGAGATTATTTCCTCAGTGCCCATCCTTGCAGCACCCGAGCCTGGAGAGCCCCTGTTAATTTACATGGCGGCAACCAACCGGGTTATCAGCATCGTCGTCGTGGTAGAGCGGAAGGAACCAGGCTATGAGCACGGAGTTCAACGACCAGTTTACTATGTGAGCGAGGTCTTGACGGAGTCCAAGCAGTGTTACCCGCACTACCAACAAATAGCTTATGGAGTATTCATTGCTTCTCGAAAGCTGAGGCATTACTTCCAGGAGCACCCAATCACAGTGGTGAGCAAGACTCCACTGTCCGACATTATTAATAACAGCGACGCTACAGGAAGGGTCACGAAGTGGGGCATTGAACTCGCCGCCTTCGAGATCACCTCCAAGAGAAGCGACGCTATCAAGTCACGGGCCTTGGCGGATTTTGTTGTAGATTGGACGGAAATGCCAGATGCTACTCCGTTGCCAGAGCCAGAATACTGGGTGATGCACTTTGACGGATCAAAGCCGCTCAACGGCTCGGGGGCTGGTTTATTGCTACAGTCACCAACAGGAGATAAGCTACACTACGTTCTGTAGATCCACTTCGAGGCTACAAACAACATGGCAGAGTATGAAGCACTCATTCATGGACTACATGTAGCCAATGATATTGGCATCAAGCGCATAGTTTGCTGTGGAGATTCCGACTTGGTTGCCCAGCAGGTGGCTGGCACCTGGAATGCGGGGAACCCTATGATGGCGGCATATCGAGATGAAGTGCACGAGATAGCCAAGAGCTTCTTGGGCTACGAAGTCAAGTATGTACCTAGGGAACAAAACGAGGCGGTTGATCTGCTGTCTAAGCTTGGATCAGGGCGCAAGCAAATTCCGCCTGGAGTTTTCCTAGAGCATCTACGCACCCCATCTGTGAAGGGGGCAGACATCGACAACCCGGACAGAGCTGACTCTTTCGTCAACATGGTGACTAAGGTTCCTCTGGCTTGGACAAAACCGTTCATGGAATATCTCGAAGACGTAACTTTGCCTGATGACAAAGTCGAAAGACGGCAAATAGTACGACGAGAAAAGGGTTATACCATAATAAATGGGCAACTCTACAAAAGGAGCACTACTGGTGTATACCTGAACTGTGTTTCCCAGCTAGAAGGTATGGAAATCCTACGCGAAATCCATCTCGGAGATTGCGGGCATCACGCCGCTCCCCGATCGTTGGTCGCGAAAGCCTTCCGGTAAGGATTCTACTGGCTGACCGCGAAGGCGGACGCTGACAAGCTGGTTGAGACATGCATGGGATGCCAGTATTATGCCCGACAACCGCATGTTCCTGCTAAAGAACTGCAAACAATACCAATAACTTGGCCGTTTGCAGTTTGGGGGCTAGACATGGTGGGACCGTTACAAACGGAACCCTGTGGGTTTACGCATCTGCTTGTAGTAGTTGATAAATTCACTAAATGGATAGAAGCTAAACCCATTAGAAAGCTTGATGGGGCAACTTCCCTCAGGTTTGTCCGGGATCTAGTGGTGAGATTTGGTCTCCCACATAGCATTATCACCGACAACGGCAGCAATTTGTCACTCGGAGAAATGGAGGCATATTGTTGGGAGAAAGGCATCCGACTTGACCTTGCATCTGTGGCACACCCACAATCCAATGGTCAGGTTGAGCGAGCCAATGGATTAATTCTGCAGGGAATCAAGCCACGTCTTGAGGCACCGCTACATAGAGTAGCTGGAGCCTGGGCGGAAGAATTGCCATCTATGCTGTGGATTTTATGAACTACACCCAACAGATCCACCGGCTACATCCCTTACTTCATGGTATATGGAGCAGAAGCCATCCTGCCTTCCGACATCCTTCACGATGCACCAAGAGCTGCCGCCTACGACGAAGATGACGCTGAAGAATCTAGACGCCTAGATGTGGACCTTCTCGAGGAGGAGCGCGTTTTGGCATGCCAAAGATCCACCATCTACCAGCAGAAGCTACGCAGCTACCATAGTCGCCACGTTCGGCATTGCTCGTTTAAAGAGGGGGATTTGGTGCTCCGACTTAAGCAGAAGAAGTCACACAAATTATCCCCGCCATGGGAAGGACCGTTCATCATAAGCAAGGCGCTACTCAATGGGTCTTACTACCTTGTTGACAATCGTGAGCTAAAGGATAGACCCAACGAGGATCATAAGCGTAAGCGACGTGACCCAGATGATGACTACCCGGAGCTTGATCGGCCATGGAACATAGCACAACTATGTCCTTTTTACACTTAGCATTTTTTATCTAATTGTGTACCTCTTATATGATCAATGAAATAAAGCTCTCTGGTTCACTCATATTTCTGAGTCTTTTACCTCCTTTAGTGTTCATTTTTGGATCATGTAAAACATTTATGCACAAGCTTTGCATTTGCACTTGTGAAAATTCTGCCTACGGGCGTTAGCTTAAGTTTTCTGGTCTACACGTTCTTTGTCGTTTTTATGTGGATTCTGGAGTAGTGACTTTTGGCACTTATTGTCGGCGATTTTGTGCTCAGGTTATTGACGGTGCCATTGGGCATCATCACCTAAGCGCATGGTTCCGACAACGAGTCTTACGACTCACGAAAAGTCAAGCATAAGAGCCAAAGTAACGGATAAGCCAACACTTGCTTAAAACATATATATACATGCTGGAAACTAGTTCTTAAGAAGCAGGAAATAAACAACCATTGTTTTCCGCCTTAAGTTACATCAACAAGTTTTTTCCGCATATTAACCAAAGGTGAAACAAATATTACAAAGTTGTTTTTCACTCCTTTGGTGCAGGCGACTTGGAGGCAGCATCGTCACCAGCCGGAGAATCACCCTCAACGTCGGCACTGTGATGGGACTCGGAGGAATCTTGGTTGTCGCTGTCGATGATGTTCATGGGCACGAAGACGTCGATGTCCACCAACTCGGCAACTCTGGTGTCATATCCCGTGAGAGACGACAAGATGGCTTCATGATCAATCTCTTTGCCGTCATCATCGACGTTGGGGATACCAGAGGTCACCGTGTCGATGTAGGCACCTTCGTAGTGCACCTTCACCATTGACAGCGCCATCCTTACGCCAGCCCGTGCACATGAAGCTTTCCAGCTTGTGATACGCTTGGGGGATCGGCGCAGAATCTCCGAGTACTTTGCCACAGAGTCCGATGCCTTGATGTTTATCTGGAGGGGCTTGGCAATCTCCTTGGCTTGGGTGATGGCGGTGTTGATGAAGTTTCCGGCAAGAACCATGCATTCCTTGGCCGGAGGAGGTGATCGGGTTAAACCCATTGGAGTTGAAAATTCCGGCAAGGAGCGCATGAGTTCAACAATTCAAAGTATCCAGACTACAGAAATCCAAGGCGGAGAAAACTTACTGAAGATGCTGGCCTCAGCTTGCCAGAGGGTGTCCGCCAAGGATTGTTTCTCTTTTTGAAGGAGCTTGTACGCCTTGCCATGGCGGTGATTCTGCTCATCGGCAGCTCACTTTTGATGTTTTAAGATCGCGATCTCCTCCTTCAAGCGGTTCATTTCCTTGGTGGCGGAATCCTATAAGGCTTTCATCGACTCCTCATGCATTTTCAGCATGTCCTTCCTCTCCTACTTAAGAATTTTGTTCTCGCTATCCAGCTCTTGAATGTGCTTGGATTTCTCGACAATATTCTTGGCCTTGGCGATGGTTTCTGCATGTCGGAGAAAGAAAAGTACACAGTGAGTACTCGGAGAATGTGGGCACAAAACCAAGTCAGAATGCACATTAGAAAACAGACGCTTGCTCTTGGTGATCCATTCCTTCAAGAAGGTAGTTTTACCCTTTTCAGCTTCTAGATATGTACGCATCTTCTGGTACTTGTCAATGGCCATACCCCTCCGAGCATTCTCGTTCTGTGGAAAAAAGAACAAAGTTAAAACGTTGTTTAGTCTGCTTGAAGCATCTAGTCGGAAATTTTCCACCTAGACGCCTATGGCTACACAGAGTTTTAACCTAGAAATATGCTTAGCTTTTCTTTAAGCATCTAGTCGGAACCAATTCAGTTCTCAATTAGAAGCTTGGGGGCTACAGTATAAAGTTTTTAACTCGGTTATCTGCTTAGCTTTTCTTTAAGCATCTAGTCGGAACTAATTCAGTTACAACTAGAGGCTTGGGGGCTACAGTATTGAAATTTATAAAAACTATGTATGCTACTCTTAAAGCATCTAGTCGGAATAATTCATTCCATCTAAATGCTTGGGGGCTACAGTGAGAGTTTTTTCTAACTTAGTCACTCTTAGAGCATCTAGATGCAAAAACCTATGGTTTTTCCGTCTACATACTCGGGGGCTATAGTGGGATACTCATATGAAATGCAAAAGGCAAAGAAAATTACAAGTGCGATGATCTTGAGGTTCGTAGCACTCTCGGCTAGAAGCTTGGCAAAGGATTCGCTATTTCCTTGCAAGATTTTTGCTTGCCGGTGGAGATCCTCTAGACCGCACGTCGGAGATGTCGGCGCCGCACCAGGGACCAAAGCAGTGCTACCCGGTGTAAGTACCAGATAGACTATCTTCGGATAGACTATGGTTTTATGGGGTGCGGGGGTGCCGCCAACGGCAGAAGTACCAGCTCCCACCACCGCCTTTCCGCCACCGATGTGATCCTTAGACGGAGCTTCAGCCATTTGTTGAGCGGTGCTCTCTTGTGTTGCCTGCTCGCCGACAACAGCGATTTCAGTAGAGGCGCCAGAATCCACTTCCATGACGGAAGGGCCTGATGCCTCCTTAGCTTGTGAGCTTGTCGGGGCAGACGAGGGCTTGACGGCAGGAGTAGCAGGGGTGATGGTGGGGCAGGCGTCGCGATGCAGCATGTCTTTGTTATTTTTCGAAGCCCCAAAAGTTTTGGAGGTCTTCTTGAGGCTGGTCGTGGCTTTCTTCCTGAAACATGCAAAATGCATAAGTACAGGAGCAAGACAGATAAATAGACAATGTCGGAGAATGAGAAGCTTACACTAGTGGGGGTGCTTTGTCAAAAGGGATCTCGGTGGTTCTTCTCTTTTCCACCTTCAGGGCGGCAATAGTATTTTTGGAGGCTCCACCCTCCGTCTTCTTCTTCTTGCCTCCGTCGGCAGCGTCAGAGGTGGAGCTCTTCCGCTTCCGTGCCAATGGAGCTTCGTCGTCGGACACGACCGTGACTTCCTTCATCTTTGGATCATATATTTGAGGAGCCATGCTCATCTCATCTATGTCGCTAAGCTGTTAAGTAAGAATTCACCATGTTAGATAAGATGATATTTGCAAGACGGAAGAACTGGAGTATAAGTCGTATAGGAAAATAAAAACCTACCTTTGGGCACTTGCCGTCTACGAACATGTCGTAGGTGATGGTGAAGGCACGCTTCTTGTCCTTCACCTTGACGATGTCCTTAAAGCGGAGCTTGACAGAGTTGCTCGAGAAGTTGTCCATGGAGATGCGGAGACTATCCCTTCTGTCGCTGGTATACTCGTGCATGAGTTTCGCGCGGTGCTGCAGAGGTTGGATTCGCCTGATAAAACAGCACATGGCTAGGTCCAAGCCGGTCAAACCCGTCTCTACAAACCACTCTATCCGCCTTATGGCGCGAGAGGCTTCAATGTCAGAGGGAAGGGAGGCCTGGGATCTCCATGACGAGGCTTCAGCTGCGGCTCCGTCAACGAAGTCCGGGTACGTGACTTGTTGACCAGACATCGGGATGTTTGGGCCGTAAAAGTACGTTTGTTGCCAATTCTTGCAGAACTCGTGGCCGATGATGTCTGGGAACTGCCGTCCAGGTCGAATCTTGAAGCTTATGGTGCCACATTTCCTAAGCTCTTCCTTGCTATGTCCGGCTTCACGTTTGATGGTGAAGAAGTACACAAAAAGGTCTAGCCTAGGCTTTATCCCTAAGTATCCTTTGCAAAGCGTCGCGTAGTTGCTAAGCACTAAGATACTATTGGGGGAAAGATTCTAGGGCTGGACTCTGTAGTGATTCAAGACGGAGAGGAAGAAGTTGGAGATGGGCAAGGAGACGCCGCGTACCAGTTGAGCTTTGAGGTACACCTTTTCTCCGGCTTGGGGAGAAGGTGTCACCTCGCCGGCCGGCGCCGCGCGCCAGGTGAGCCCCTCCGTCGCAGGAAGGTAACCTTCAGCAATCATCTCCTGGATATCACGGTCGGTGATATCTGAGCCGCGCCAGTCACCCTTGTGCGAGTCTGGCTCCTCGTCCAACGACTCTAGCGCCGCCAGATTAAGGTCACCGCCGGTGGACTCGATAACCGCCGATGCGGGGATGACTAGGCCCTCTAGAGGCACGACAATGGAGCTCGCCGGCTTCACCGCGGCTTCTCTCGATGCCACCATGGAGAGAGAGGTGCTGCTGCTAGCCATGGAATGAGGATGGATGTGACTGGTGCAGATTGGAAGCTAGGGTTTTCTCGTGAGTTGGAAGCGAAGAGCTCGAAGGGGAGCGCGCTGGAGGAAGAAGATGATGCGAAGAGAATGAGGTAAAAAGTGGAAATTTCCCCACGGTTACTATTTATCATCCTCGGCATCAAGATTCGTGCAGCTTGATCAGACGGTTGCCGCGTAGACGACGTATTCGCGAACGTGCGCGGAAATTTCACCACGTCTCCAACTGTCGCCGCCAGCGGTTCGTATCGCTTGCGCGGGAAAATCAGATATGATTGTGTTCTCTGCATGTGTGAGTTATGAGGCGCCGCTGACCTAATCCTACGTCGTCCTAGCTGACATGGGTATATGAGCCGTCACGTCGAAGATTCCGACATAGACGGATCCAATCCGACTACGGAAGAGTACGATGGAAGATTCAGCATTTCTCCGGCTTACAAGTTGAAGACGGAGAAAGCTTTGCAGGGTTCTTTGGGAGGACTACAATATATTGCTCGACGATTTGCCGACATCCAACTAGATGGAGTATTCATCTGAAGAGGCAAGACGGCGCAAGATCTCGGAGTTCTCCGGGGGCTACTGTTGGGGAAATGCTATATTGGTATCCTCATAGCATGTCACTTATCCGGATAACCCGGGTGCCAATAGTAGGTAGCATGTCCTATGGCCTGCTGGGTGGCCCAGTTAGATGGATCCAGAAGGGAGGCCCATGCCGGAAAAAGGAAGGCTACGGTGGAGTCACCAGCGTACCCGGAGCCTTGGAGTGCAAGATACACAAGACTAGCAATAGACGGTGTAGGACTCTTTAACCTGTCCGGCTAGGACTTTTCCCTGTAACCCTAGGACCTGGCGACTATATAAGTCGGGCCTATGGGAGCCTTTAGGGCACGATAACTTAGACCTTCTAGTCACCTCGCACAGCGAACCAATCCGTGTAACCCGGCGTATTGCCCTTATAGTGATTTATAGCAGGAGTAGGATTCCGCCACCGTTGTGGGATCTGAACCTGGGTAAGCTGTGTTACCTCGTACCCGTCAACCGTCCGCCTTACCCCACGTCTCTAAACACGCACTGTGAGGACCCCTCCATGGCGTACTCGTCGGCAATACCACGACATGGTCCAACTGGCGGCTATCAGAGAGGGATACGAAAGACCTATTCGGATCCAACTTGATATTAACACCAAACATACCCATCCTGTATTTCCCCCTCGGGACCAAACAAGGAAGTCAACCGAGGAACTCACACAGTTGGCAGTTTTATTCATTCCGTTATAGTTGCAGCAATTACTAGTCAGATATAGATAACATGAGTCATCCTGATATTATAAACAATGAACAGTTTTAGTTAACTATTCCATTGTAGTTGCAATACTTACTAGTCAGATACATATAGCATGATACATTCCAAACCCAGTAGTTGTTGGTATTTTATTTAGCCATTGTGTTATAGTAAAGCTGATTACTAGTCATTAAAAAGTCAAATTTATAGTACTACTTTAGTTATAGTTGTCTATGATCGAGATACTGTGCTCCAAGTTGTCCATAACCGCGGACACGGCTTTTAGAAAGTTTTACCCTACATGGGGCACAAATAGCAACCCACACACGATCAACCTCGGAAAAACAAAATCAAAATCCAACGAGGCATCACGATAAAGAAATCGCAAGATTCATATAATAATTCAGGGAGCCACCCCGCTATGAAGTTGGATGGCTCCGCGATGGACCGAGGGGTTTGCGGTAATGGATGTAAATGACTGGGAACCCGAAAGTGTGACTGGGCTTGTCGATACCGTGTAAACATTCTGCATTTTCCAAAATAGTACAGGCGCTCTGCGCGCAATACTAAATAAAGCAGTAAAGCATGACATAAGTAGAAGATAGTAATAAATCGCCAAACTACTTTGTGGCCCCAAGAAATAAGATATGACTCAAGCTCGTGCTAAGGGGATTCATGGTCCCACATGCGGATAATCTAAATATTCAAGGAACAGGTATCAAGTTCTCAGGTCCTACGGGACACAAGTGGACGGTTAAAAACCAAATAACATCTATTGCCCACCTGTGCCTCTCCATTATTTACCTACTTTCAATATTAGTTGTTAACTTATAATTGAAGCCGTGATCATCTCCAACATAAAGCATGAGGCATTTCTCGAAAAACTGTGGAACATTGAAGTGCGACACAACACTTGCGCAAGAAACTACTACTCGCAAGGCCGACTATCTACCAAACAATAGGTAATAGGATGTGTCCATGGAAATATATGGGCTGCAAGAAAGTATAAAGGGGTACGGAATCTATAGCATCACAACACAGATAGCAATAGATCAACAGGAGGAAATAAAGACTAGAAATGTAAAATAGGTAGAAAGGGGAGAATGCTCGCCTGGAAACATTGCCGCAGGTTCATCTGAAGATTGGGTCGACACTCACATCAACTCAACGGCCTAATCCGTGAAGAAGCTAAACATTAAAAGAAACACCGGATGCACTATTTAATACTACGGCAGAAGATTGGGCATGATGCATGTATGATGTATGACATGGAAAAGGTGCGATGCAACTAGGTAATATTAAATGGAACCGGGGTCCCAATAATTAGTTGGGTGGTTTATGTTGTCTAGATACCCCGCAATTTAAATTTTGTCTTATCAGCGAAAAATATTTCACCGGTTCGCTACAAAAATTTAAATGGAGCCCATATAAGACTAGAAAAGACCACATATGGTCCCCATATTTAATTTAGATGAATCGGCATGATGCCCCCAAACCACGCAATATGGACGAACAATAAATATGCAACAATTTTATAGATGGCAATTATAAAAATATGGGTCGGATAGGAGTCACACATGGGATCGGCGATCTTGGGGTTCTGAGGGTTCGAGGGATCGGTCTTCGGGAGATCTTGACATAATGACAGTTCATGTCGATGGTTCTCCGATAGAGGCGTTTCGGTGACGAAGACATGCTTGGTTCGACGCCGGTGGTCGCACTTATACTCGGTGTGGGGATCTTGAGAGCACCGAAGGGTTCTAGACAAAGGTACGATACTGTGAGAGAGGGGTGAGGACACTGCCTTGATACACCAACACAAAAACACCAAAGCATATATGCACAGACGCTAGCTTCACCTGGTTTACACTGACGCATCAACGATAACAGGGGACAACAGGGTGCTGGCCATGGCCAAACAGAGAGCGGAGGACGGCCCCGACAGAATGGCGCTGGCGAGCTTGCACGGAGTGCCTGCAGAGGAGGTGCCCATGGGGCAGCGTTGGCTCGCAGGGCAGAGGACGGACGGAGAGGAAGGCGGCGAGAGGAGCTCGCGGGGAGGAACGGCAGCGCGCACGCGTCAAGGGGATCCTAGCAGCGGCCGGTTGCAGATGTTGAGGAGGGAGAGGGGCGGCGACGCATGCCACGGCCGACGAATGCTGGCGAGAGGAGAGGAGGCATCGGGGTCTTGGAGTTTGGCATCAGGGGAGGCTCGAACGGAGAGAGGGTGCTAGAGGCCGCGGAGGTGAAGCTCGGGGACGCGCGCCGCGGTGGAGGTGCATGCGATGGCGTATTCCTGAGAGGAAGGCGAGGGAGAGGACCAACGAGGCCCTGTTGGTAACAGGCGGCGGGGAGAGACGAGGTTGTGGTGGCCCGAGCGGCGGTGGGGCGGTCACTGTCGAATGGGAAGGAGCTCGGGAGAGGTCGCGCGGACATCGGGGAGGACCGGTGAGCGGAGGGGGAGTAGTCCATGGCGGTAGAGGAGGGAATCGAGCGGGGGCTAGGGAGGCGACCAAGTCGCGTGTCGGAGATACAGGACGAGGGTTGGGCGTGTGGTGGGGCCTAGGGGTGTCGAGCAGGGCCGGGTTAAAGGGAGAGAGAGGGATTACAGGGCCGGGTGGTGTGCATGCGAGGAACATGGGAAGAGAGGAAATAGGTCCGAGTGGGTCTCGTGGGTGCGTGAGTGCGACAGTGTGCCGGTCTAGGGAGGGGGTACGCTGCACTGGGGGTGGGTTCGTGGTGGTTGAGATGACGTGGGAGCGGCGACGGTAGGGTAATAGGTGGGGGATTTGGGTTGATTAGGTAGAGCTAGGGTTTGGGGATCATAGGGTTAGGTTTTCCTTGTTATGGGCCGGGCATGCTGGGGTGGTAGGTGGTTTGGCCTATGGGCTGGGCTCCCTCCCCCAGGGGTTTAATAAAATAGTTATTTATTTATTTATATTTAGTTTTAAATATTTTTTTGGTAAAATAGTTTTTAGGAAAATCAAAATATCCAGACAACCGGGCTTTTATAATTTGAAATAGAGAGGGGATATTTGTAGAAAACAAAATAGGGCTTTTCAAAAATATTTTTAGATAGACATATGCATGATGACATGAGCGTGCCGTCAAGATGATGCACAAAACAAAAATACGGCGCTTTTCTGGTAGTGTTTTACCTGGGGTGCTATAATTCGACACCACTAACAATGGATCTCGCCCTCGAGATCCGCCTTCTGGTACGGGCAATAAGGCCGACGCTCTGAATCTTCTCATTTCGTGTAGATCCTCGCCACACCACTAACAAGGATTCTTTCTTCCTATTAAATTCGGCGACACCACCAAAAAGGATAGTTGCTCATGTTCGTTGCAAGAATACTTCGGAAAACAAAGAACAAAGTAGAGGTCTCAAAAGGTAAGGTCACCTCTAACTTCAGCAAAAGGAGTATAATAGCATCGATTAACCATTCAATGTCCAAGAGTGAATGATAAGAGTAGTCGTATGGTGATCCGTCCATCGCGCACCCAAAGCATTACTCCGCACATGAAAAGGGGAATTATGCAACCAACTCTCGAAATCAGACTAAAGATCTCGACAATCGAGTTTTGGAAACAAAAGAACGATGCAGGATCTTCATCAGATCTGATGCAGATGAGGTCGTCGCGTTGAAGAACACCGGAAGATGCAAAGAAAAAATTTAGTGGATTTTTGGGTCCAATGAAAGGTACATCAGATGAAAGATTTATTAGATAGTATGAAGGCCGGATGTTGAAGCACCGTTACAAAAATACGAAAGCGATACCCTAAAGCTACGATGGAATCCCAACCACGATAATTCCTGGACTCGAATAAAAGATAAGAGAGAAGATTCAAAACACGCTGAGGTAAGAGGAGAATAGCAGAGCTCTAATGAGAAAAAGCAGACCTAATCAGATCTATCCAACCGATTTTCCAAAATAGTTTTAACACTCTACACGTATGTTAGCCAGGTTATCCTACAGGATGGACCAGTGGGGTATCATAACAACTGAGCTCTGATACCACTCTGTGACACCCTTAGATCAGCCCTATGCAAGTTTCAGCGATTCCCGCCAAACCCGCATAGAAACGATTGAAAGGCGCCCACCAGGCACTTTCGTGCGGGTGGAAAATGAAGTAATATCATTACACAATATTCCACGATGGAACCCACATAACAGATAAATACAACACGACTCCATCAGTCAAGAATACAAATATACAATACAAAGATCTAAATCATCTTAAAAACAATACAGCGTCCGAGTACGGACAAGATGCATATTGGTCTAAGAGCCTGAAGAATAAGCAGTGTCGTCCATAACACTGCCCAGGCCAAACCGGAAGCTTAACCCTACTAACGACATCGATCTCCAACCTGCTTAAACAAAAGGGGTGCCCACAAAGGGCAAAGAAAAAGAGAGCGGTCAGTACTAAGGCCAGTACACGACAAGTCTTAGAATTCGGCGGTCCTCGCCTACATAGGTGTGGTGTACTGAAGCGGCAGCGCAGCATGCACTAAACAAACTATAGAAACTCGATACAACTGGCGGTTATCATACAGGGATAAGAAAGACCTATTTGGATCCAACTTGATACTAACACCAAACATACCCATCTTGGTATTTCCCCCTCGAGACCAAACGAGGAATTCAACCGAGGAACTCACACAGTTGGAAGTTTTATTCATTCTATTATAGTTGCGGCAATTACTAGTCAGATATAGATAGCATGAGTCATCCTGATATTATAAATAGTGAATAGTTTTAGTTAACCATTTCGTTGTAGTTGCAATACTTACTAGTAAGATACATATAGCATGAGGCATTCCAAACCCAGCAGTTTTTGGTATTTTATTTAGCCATTCCGTTGTAGTAAAGCTGATTACTAGTCATTACAAAGTCAAATTTATAGTACTACTTTAGTTATAGTTGTCTATGATCGAGATACTATGCTCCAAGTCGTCCATAACCGCGGATACGACTTTCAGAAAGTTTTACCATGTAGGGGGCATAAATAGCAACACACGCATGATCAATCTCGGAAAAACCAAATGAAAACCCAACGAGGCATCACGACAAAGAAATCGCAAGATTCATATAATATTTCAAGGGGCAACCCCCCAAGCTACCCGCTACAAAGTTGGCCGGCTCTGCGATGGACCGAGGGGTTTGCGACAATGGCTGTAAATGACTGTGAACCCAAAAGTGTGACTGGGCTTGTCGATACCGCGTAAACATTCCGCATTTGTTCCAAAACAGTACAGGTGCTCCACGCGCAATAGCAAATAAAGAAGTAAAGCATGGCATAAGTACATGATAGTAATAAAGTCCCAAACTACTTTGTGGCCCCAAGAAATAAGATATGACTCAATCTCATGCTAAGGGGATTCATGGTACCACATGTGGATAATGCGAATATTTAAGGAACATGTATCAAGTACTCGGGGTCCTGCAGGACACGAGTGGACGATTAAAAACTAAATAACATCTATTGCCTACCTGTGCCTCTCCACTATTTACCTACTTTCAGTATTAGTTGTTAAATTGTAATTGAAGTCATGATCATTTCCATCATAAAGCATGAGGCATTTCTCCAACAACTGTGGAACATTGACGGTGCAACGCATCACCTGCGCAAACAACTATGACTCGCAAAGCCGACTATCTACCACACAATAGGTAATAGGATGTGTCCATGACAATATATGGGCTGCAGGAAAGTATAAAGGGGTTCAGAAACTATAGCATCGCAACACAAATAGAAATAGATCAAAAAGAGGAAATAAAGACTAGAAATATAAAATAGTTAGAAATGGGAGAATGCTCGCCTGAAAACATTGTCGAAGATTCATCCGAAGATCGGATCGACACTCGCATCAACTCAACGCCCTAATCCGTGAAGAAGCGAAACACTAAAAGAAACACCGGATGCTCTATTTAATACTATGACAGAAAATCAGGCATGATGCATGTATGATGTATGACATGGCAAAGGTGAGATGCATCTAGGCAATATTAAATGGAACAAGTGTCCTGACAATTAGTTGGGTGGTTTATGTTGGCTAGATACCCCGCAATTTAAATGTTGTCTTATCAAGGCAAAATATTTCACCGGTTTGTTACACAAATTTAAATGGAGTCAATATAAGACTAGTAAATCCCACATATGGTGTTCATATTTAATTTAGATGAATCAGCGTGATGCCCCCAAACCACGTAAGTATGTATGCAAGAATGAACAATTAATATTGAATAATGCTATAGATGGAAATTATAAAAATATGGGTCGGATAGGGGTCACACATGGGATCAACGATCTTGGGGTTCTGATGGTTCGAGGGATCAGTCTTCGGGAGATCTTGACATAATAACAGTTCATGTCGGTGGTTCTCCGGTAGCGGCACTTTGGTGACGAAGACGTGCTTGGTTCGGCGCCGGTGGCCGCACTTATACTCGGTGTGGGGATCTTGATAGCGTCGATGGGATCTAGACAAAGGTCCGATATTGTGAGCGAGGGGTGAGGACACTGCCTTGATACACCAACACAAAAACACCAATGCATACACGCACGGACGCGAGCTTCACCAGGTTTACACTAACACATCAATGATAACAGGGGCCAACAGGGTGCAGGCCACGGTCAGACAGAGAGTGGAGAACGGCCCCGACAGAGCGGCGCTGGCGAGCTTGCACAGAGCGCTAGCAGTGGAGGTGCCCATGGGGTAGCGCTGACTCGCAAGGCAGAGGACGGCTGACGAGGAAGGCGGCGAGAGGAGCACGCGGGGAGGAACGGCAGCGCGCATGCGGCCAGGGGCTCCTGGCAGCGGCCGGTTGCAGAGCTTGAGGAGGGAGAGGGGCGGCGACGCGTGCCACGGCCAGCGGACGCTGGCCGGAGGAGAGGAGGCGTCGGGGTCTAGGAGGTTGGCATCGAGGGAGGCTCGAACGGAGAGAGGGTGCTGGACAGGGGCGAAGGACCCCTTCGGGCAAGGTATGGCAGCTGCCTACCTTGAATTTTTGTAAAAAATTGCATATACATAAGCTTCTATTCGATATACATTCAGTTCTCTGCAAAGTACGTGAGTTCTGAAGAAAAACTACTACTCCATTCGATTCATATTAATTGACTCACATTTGTCTAGATTTAGATAAGTCTAGAAACTATTTCGTATATAGATGATTTAAATTTTGACAAATTCAAGTCAATTAATATGGGAGTACTGCAAATAGAAAATGGGCTACGTTAGAGGGGATTCGGTCGTACCGGTCGTTTGTTGGGCCGCGCACTAGGCAGCAGTAGGCCCCCTGATCGTGTGTGCATATGTGGCCGAAGCCCTTTCCTGTCTTTGCCCCGGAGCGATCGAAGCCTACGAGTCCAGGACTCGAGCGACGAGCAGGACAGGAGGAACACCGCCGTCTTGTACTAATCTACTCCCTGCCGGGAAAACTGTCCGCCGATTAGGCCGCCCTCCCCATAGTCCTCCTCCAACATTCTCATTTTCTTAAATTTTAAATTTCACGGTGACACGCACCTGGCTAGGGCTCCTTCTCATCTCAGTTATAATTTTTGACCCTGCTTCAAAATATAGGGTTATGCTCATTCCTATTAGTGGCCTCTAGTCTCCGCAAATTTGTGGTAGAGATAGACAAGAAGGGAAGAAACCTGCAGCTTCAAAGGGGACATGTATAATTTGTGATTTTGTGGTCAATTAAACTATTGAAGCAAGTTTGAATTTGTGGTCAACTGATTATGCTATTACCATTGTATCGATACAATTTTGATTCTTTACATCATATTTTCTATATTTTAGAGTTTGCCCGACCTTCGCCACTGGTGCTGGAGGCCGCGGTGGTGAACCTCGAGGGCACGCGCCGTGGTGGGGGTGCCTGCGACGTCGTCTTCCTGAGAGGAAAGTGAGGGAGAGGACCCACGAGGCCCTGCTGGTAATAGGCGACGGAGAGAGGCGAGGTGGAGGTGGCCCCAGCAGCGGTGGGGTGGTCGCTGTCGGATGGGAAGGAGGTTGGGAGAGGTCGCGCGGACAGCGGGGATGGCCGGTGAGAGAAGGGGGAGATGGCCATGGCGGCGACAGAGGGGGGAGTCGAGCAGGGGCTAGGGAGGCGACCAAGTCGCATGCGTGAGATACGGGACAAGGGATGGGCACGTGGTGGCGCCCAGGGTGTCGGGCAGGGTCGGGTGAAAGGGAGAGAGGGATTATAGGGCCGGGTGGTGTGCATGCGAGGAACATGGGGAGAGAGGAAAGGGGTCGGGTGGGTCTCCTGCGTGCGTGAGTGTGGCACTGTGTCGGTCGAGGGACGGGGTACGCTGCGCTGGGTGTGGGTTGGTGGTGGTTGAGATGAGGTGGAAGCGGTGGGGGTAGGGAAATATGTGGGGGATTTGGGTTTGGGGATCATAGGGTTAAGTTTTCCTGGTTATGGGCCGGGCATGCTAGGGTGGTAGGTGGTCTGGCCTACGGGCTGGGCTGCCTTCACCTGGGGGTTTAATAAAATAGTTATTTATTTATTTTTATTTAGTTTTAAATATTTTTTTGTTAAAATAGTTTTTAGGCAAAACAAAATATCTAGACAACCGGGCTTTTATAATTTGAAATATAGAGGGCCTATTTGTAGAAAACAAAATAGTGTTTTTTGAAAATATTTTTAGATAGACATATGCATGATGATATGAGGATGCAGTCATGATGATACACAAAACAAAAACAAGGCGATTTTCTGGCAGTGGTTTTACCTGGGGTGCTACATACTTTTAGCATGAAGCACCAAAAATAAAACAGTCGGGTTCGGCACATTCTCAAGAGAGTAGCTGATCGAGCCATACCCTTTAGACTATTTCCTCTTTGATAGTTTTCAAGCCAAATTTGGCAGCATGCAAATTATTGGATATGGGATCATCAACATAAAGTATGATGTAGATAACGCCATGACCTTGGTCGTTCGGCTTGAAATCCAAAAATGTTCACACTCATTGTGACAACTAAGCTTAAATTCATTTAAAATTTACCACTTAATTTTAGGTTCGAATTTTACATGAACGATGGGAGCATGTTTTACATCAAGGACCTAAAAAAGGCAAAATCACATCGAGGTTCATACATTTAGCACTAAGGACTCTAAAATTAAGCACGGCAAACATTCGGGTTTGGCTCCTTCTCGAGAGAGTATGCAAATGATCGGGCCATACTCTTGATACTACTTTCTCTTCGATTGTTTTCAACATATGGCAAAATTTTGAGGCATGCAAATTCTTGGATATGAGATCATCAACATAAAGTACATGATGTAGATATGACTTTCTTTAATTTAAAGGAAAACACTAATTATTTTAATTTATAAATTCCAAAATGTCTTTTTTTTCATAAAACATGGAAACTCCCATTATTTAGGAGCATTTTGGTTCACCATGCCAAGATGCACCCACCTACAAAGTATGGGATTGAACATTACCACAGAGTATGGCCATTAACCCTACATTTTTGGCCTGAAGCCCGATAATGTTCATACATGGCAGGACAAATTTTGAAGGATTTTGTTTTTTCGAATGTTCTGAATTCTCATGATTATCATCTTTGACGGCAAGTACTACAAGTCAGAGGACATCATGCGATGTTTTTTATTGATTTCGAATAGAGTTCAAATTTTTCTAGATACAAAATCAATTTTTTTAAGCCTTAGTTTGTCACTTAGAAAATTGAATTTTTTTTCCTAATCCTATAAATTGAAAAACATTCTTGTCACTTAGAAAATTGGTAATCTTAATAAATTGAGTAATTTAAGTGGGCGGGGTTTTACTAGTAATAAGAAGCTTGAAAACTCAAGGAACTTGGGAATTGCGAGTAAGAGCATGGTCATCCACTCTATCTCATTTCGAGTCATAGACTTCGTACATTCTTTATAGACAAAACACTCATCTCGCACGAAAAATTATCATAAACTTGTTCCTGATATTTGGGAACTCCTGCTAGCAAATTAGATTAGTACAACAAGATGCACACAATATAGAATATGTCGAAACTCTATCCTAAATAAACATATAATGTCAATAAGGGCATGACCTTTGTCATTTAGTTTGAATTGAAACTAGAGAATACTTAATAATAGAACGCCACACAAAATATATTGTACTTTTTATTCTTTATTTGAATGTTAACAAACCCATGTCAAGTTTGTCTGGATGCGGATGCATAACAAGAACTTAAATTTTTTAGAACTTTCCGTGGATTTCGATGTACTGAATTCCTGGTTAGCTTCAAAAGTTTTTTTAAAATTTGAAGAGAAATCTATTGAGCTTACTTGTAGTAAAAGATTGACATGGTCGGTGGGAGTACAGTTTACATCAAAGACCTCAAATTATAGAAAATTACATAGAAGTTTTTATATTTAGCACAATGGCCCCTAAAATTAAGCAATCAAAATCAGTTTGGTCTGCCCCTTCTCCAGCGAGCAGCTGAGCCACACCGTACTACTATACTTGCTTCACACACACAAAAACGCTCTTCAGTTTTGAACCAGCATGCTGCAGGTCCCACAGACTGTGAAATGGAAGGACAAGACAAGTCGACGCACGTGCGCAACATATTGGACGAGGGAGAGATCAGCTGGCTGAGGTGTGGGGATGGTATGAGGAAGTGAAGGAGAGAGAAAACACAATTTGATTACTTATTACCCATCACTGTAGGTCTATATCATGTACCTCGTGTCAGGAACTCATCACAGCTTTGCTCTGATATCGCACATCCTTCAAATCCTACTCTTCGCTGCTCTCGCCCTGCCTCCTGCATGCTCTCCATCTCTTCTCGCCCCCAGATTTTTTTTCAACAGGAGGAACTCCTTGTGGCAATATTGTTTTTTTATTAAAATAGTAGCAATATTTCTCACCATGCCAAGAGGCACCCATGTACTTCTACCAAGTATGGTAACTCCACCACGCCAAGTTCTTGCATAGCTAAGAACTTGATTTTTCATAAACTATCGGTGGTTTTGATGTATTGAATTCTTAGTTAGATTAGAAAGATTTTTAGAAAATTTTATGATGAATATATCGCATTTACTTATACTCCTCTAGTTAAAATTTTGCACTAATGGTGGGAGTGCATTTTACATCAAGGACATAAACAAGGGAAAATCATATCAAGGTCCATACATTTAGCACAAAGGACCCTCCAATTAAGCAAGGAAAATATTCAGGTTCGGCTCCTTGTCAAGAGAGGAATTGATCAACCCATACTCTTCATACTACTTCCTCTTCAATTGTTTTCAAAATATGGCCAAATTTGGCGGCATGCAAATTCTTGGATATGGGACCATCAACATAAACTATGATGTTGATATGGCCATGACCTTGTTGGTCGTTTGGCGAGGAATCCAAGAATGTTCATACTGACTATCAACTATGCTTAAATTCATTTAACTTTTACCACTTACTTAGATGGTGGGAGTACATTTTACATCAAGTTCCTTCAAAAGGAAAATTACATCAAGGTCCATACATTTCGCATGAAGCACCCTGAAATTAATAAAAAAAATAAAACAGTCAGATTCTATGCATCTTCGAGAGAGCAGCTGACCGAGCCATACTCTTTATACTACTTCCTCTTTGAAAGTTCTCAAAATATGGCCAAATTTGGTAGTATGAAAATTCTTGGATATGAGATCATCAACATAAAGTATTATGTAGATAATGCCATGACCTTGGTCGTTCGGCTTGAAATCCAAGAATGTTCACACCCATTGTGAAAACTAATCTTAAATTCATTTAAAATTTACCACTTACTTTTAGGTTTGGATTTTACAAGAATTATGGGAGTATGATTTACATCAAACACCTAAAAAGGGAAAATCACATCAAGGTTTGTACATTTAGCACAAATTGCCCTAAAATTATGCAGGGCAAACAGTCGGGTTCGGCTCCTTCTCGAGAGAGCAGAAGATGATCGAGCCATACTCTTCATATTACTTCCTCTTTGATAGTTTTCAAAATATAGCCAAATATGGCAGCTGATTGAGCCATACTCTTCATACTACTTTGTAACACCCTCAGAATCGTCCCTATGCAAGTTTTAGCGCTTCCCGCCAAACCCGCATAGAAATGATTGAAAGGTGCCCACCAGGCACTTTCGTGCGGGTGGAAAACGAAGTAATATCATTACACAATAGTCCTCGATGGAACCCACAAAACATATATACAGCAGCGACTCAACGAGTCAAGAATACAGATATACAGTACAAAGATCCAAATCACCTTGAAAACGATACAGCGTCCGAGTACGGACAAGATGCAAATTGGGCTAAGAGCCCTGAAAAATAACCAGTGTCGTCCATAACACTGCCCAGGCCAAACCGGAAGCGTAACCCTGCTAACGACGTCGATCTCAAAACCTGCTACAAAACAAAAGGGGTGTCGGCAAAGGGCAAAGGAAAAAAGAGAGCGGTCAGTACTGAGGCCAGTACACGGCGAGACTAGAATTCGGTGGTCCTCGCCTACATAGGTATGGTGGACTGAAGCGGCAGCGCAACATGCACTAAACAACCTATAGGGACTCAATACAACTGGCGACTATCAGATAGGAATAAGAAAGACCTATTCGGATCCAACCTGAAACTATCACCAAGCATACCCATCCTGGTATTTCACCCTCGAGACCAAATGAGGAAGTCAACCGAGAAACTCACACAGTTGGCGGTTTTATTCATTCTGTTATAGTTGCGGCAATTACTAGTCAAATATAGATAGCAAGAGTCATCCTGATTTAATAAGCAGTGGGCAGTTTTAGTTAACCATTCCATTGTAGTGGTAGTACTTACTAGTCAGATACATATAACATGAGGCATCCCAACACCCAGCAGTTGTTGGTACTTTTATTTAGCCATTCCGTTGTAGTTGCAATACTTACTAGTCAGATACAATGGTAACAGGTGACAATCCAAACCAGCAATTGTTGGCACTTTTATTTAGCCATTCCATTATAGCGAAGCTACTTACTAGTCATTATAAAGTCAAATTTATAGCACTACTTTAGTTATAGTTGTCTATGATTGAGATACTGTGCTCCAAGTCGTCCATAATCACGGACACGGCTTTCAGAAAGTTTTACCCTGCAGGGGGCACAAATAGCAACACACGCACGATCAACCTCGAGAAAAACCAAATGAAAACCCAACGAGGCATCACGACAGAGCAATTGCAAGATTCATATAAATTTCAGGGGGCCACCCCACCAAGCTACCCGCGACAAAGTTGGCCGGCTCCGGAATGGACCCAGAGGTTTGCGTCAATGGCTGTAAACGACTGGGAACCCGAAAGTGTGACTGGGCTTATCGATACCGCGAAAACACTCCTCTTACCTAAACAGTACAGGAGCTCCACGCGCAATCGTAAATAAAGCAGTAAGGCATGGCATAAGTACAGAATAGTAATAAATCCCCAAACTACTTTGTGGCCCCAAGAAATAAATATGACTCAAGCTCTGGCTAGGGGGATTCATGGTCCAACATGCGGATAGTGCGAATATTCAAAGAACAGGTATCAAGTACTCGGGGACCTACGGGACACAAGTGGACGGTTAAAACCAAATAACATCTATTGCCCACCTGTGCCTCTGCATTATTTACCTACTTCAATTTTAGTTATTAAACAATAATTAAAGCCATGATCATCTCCAACATTAAACATGCGGCATTACTCCAACAACTGTGGAACATCGACGGCGCGACGAAACACCTGCGCAAGCAACTACGACTCGCAAGGCTGACTATCTACCAAACAACAGGTAATAGGATGTGTCCAAGGCAATTTAATGGCTGCAAGGGATATCACGGGTACGAAAACTAGAGCATCGCATCACAGATAGCAAAGATCAACAGGAGGAAATAAAGACTATAAAGTAAGATAGGTAGAAAGGGGGAGAATGCTCGCCTGAAAAACATTGCCGAAGTTTCATCCGAAGATCGGGTCGACACTCGCATCAACTCATCGGCCTAGCCCGTGAAGAAGCAAAGCACTAGAACAAACACCAGATGCACTATTTAATACTACGGCAGAAGATCGGACATGATGCATGTATGATGTATGGCATGGCAAGGATGCGATGCAGTTAGACCATATTAAGCGGAACCGGGGTCCCGACAATTAATGAGTAGGTTTATGTTGTCTAGATATCCCGCAATTTAAATGTTATCTTAACATGGCAAAATATATCACTGGTTTGATGCACAAATTTGAATGGGACCAATATTAGACTAGATTCGCCCGCATATGGTATCCATATTTAATTATTAGATATGTCGAGAAACACCCCCAAAGACCCATAATATGTATGCAAACATGTTCATATTAATATGCAACAAGTATATGTCAATATTGTAAAAATAAGGATCTTGGATAGGGGTCACACATGGTTCGAAGATCTTGGGGGGTTCGGGGTTCGGGTTCGGTCTTCGGATCCGAGAGGGAGGAGGACGCCGTGATCGGTCTTCAAGGGTCCATGGAAAGTATCTTGCCAATCCGACAAGGAGATCTTGGGCCGGGAAGGAGATGTTGTCGTATCCAAAGGGAACTTGAAGCCCACGATGGAGATCTTGGCGATAACGACTTCATTTGTCGGTGCCAGACTCGGGTTGCAGCACCAGTGGTTCATCGAGTTTGTCTTGGTCGGTGTCGATCATAACCGAGGTAATCGAAGCTAGGCGAAAATACACCATCCTCACTGCCCACATACAAGCACTACTTCAGAAGCACGTCTCCCCTTCACCGTGTGTAACATCAGGAGACTCGTTCACTAAACATCAACATATAGGGAAAGGCTATCTGTAACAGACGCAGCAGGCACTTCACGTGGCCTCAGGGGCAGCAGGCTTGGCGATGCAGTCGAGGCCACAGACGGCAAGGTTGGCGAAGTGGGGCCCGGCGGGGTAGTTGTCGGACGCCGGACGAGGCGGAGATGTGCTGGTCGCAGGCGAACAACGCGGAGACGCTGCTCGCGGGAAGAGGCGGCCGGCGGAGGCTCAACGGCGGAGAGGCACAGGTGACGAGGAGGCTGACACGGACGCAGATGAGGCGAGGAGGATCTGGGGGGGTCGACAGCATGGAGGCGGGCGACGGAGCAGGGCGACACCGCAACAGCGTGGGTGTTGTTGATGCAGAGAGGGGGGTGGGGAGGCGCAGGCAGAGGTTGTCGGTGAGGAGACCGATGGCCTGGCGGTTAGGGAGGAGAAGAGGGCAGCCGGGAGGCGAGGCGAATCGGCCGTGGGAACAGGTCGCTGCATGGGCGGCGCCATGGAGGCGGAGGACGAGGCTGGGGAGATGAGGGAACCTATCGGCGGCTGGCTGAGGTCGAGCCGGGGGCATTGCGAGACGGGCAAGAGGGCCTGCGGGCGAAAGGACCCATGGGAGGGGATGAAGGAGCAAGCCGGCGGCGGGGTTCTTGGCGATCAGAGGAGAGAGGCAGGCGGGGAGGTGAGGAAGACGATAGGGAGGTGGGGGTCGCGAGGTTGGTGAGAGGGCGAGAGGACGCGGTCCAAGGCGAAGGGGTGGAACGCGTCGTGGGTTACGGGCGGTCGGGGTGGGGCCTGTAGGGAGCGTGGGTTGTGCGGTGGTGTACGGGGCAGTGGGTGACAGCTGGGGTGTGTGCGTGTGTTGTGTGTGGGGTTGGGTGGGACTGGTTGAGCACGCGCGAGCTATGAGGCTGGAGGCGGCGGGGTGCGGTTTGGGGTTGGGGTGGGACTAGGGATTAGGGTTTGAGGTAGATAGGATCTGGAGGTGGTCAGCTGGGCTTTTGGGCCTGGCTAGCTGCCTCCTAAAAAATAATACAAAAGGTTAATTATTACTTTTAAAAGACTTTTGTACACTGTTTTTGGATATTCAAAATATTCAGGAAGACCTGAGGATTGTATTTTGAAATAAAGAGGGGAAGTGATGTCAAAATAAATATAGGGTTGTAGCGAAATGTTTTTAGGCAAAGGTATGCATGATGATGTCATGATGATGCATGAAGATAAAAAAACACGCGATTCAAGTAGTGGATTTACCCAGGGTGCTACAATTCGACACCACTAACAATGGATCTCGCCCTCGAGATCCGCCTCATGGTACGGGGAAGAAGGCCGACGGTCTGAATCTTCTCGCTGTTACCACCGTATTTTGGCTAAAGATGGAGATGGGCCGTGATCAAGATGGGCTTAGAAGATACATATATTCAACGTGTTGTTGGATCGGCCTAGTGCGTAGATTTGGGCTGAATTGCCCGTGTATCTTGTATCATAGTAGGATTCGTGTTTGTTTAGGTTCCGTTTATGTTTAGGTAAAGATAGAGTTGTAGAGTTATTCCAAAAGTAGAGAGTCTCCGGACTATAAATATGTACCTAGGGTTATTGAAAGAAGACAACAACCACGTTCACAACAAACACAATCTCGGCGCATCGCCACCCCTTGTTCCTAGGGTTTCTTTCGGTAGTAATCTTTGCCTAGATCGCATCTTGCGATCTAGGCGATTCACTTGTTCGCTACCTGGTTTTACTCGCATCAAGCGTTGTTGATGGCGAGTAATACCATTATCCTAGATTGTTTGAGGCTAGCATCGTTGCTTTTTCATTACTATCGTCGAAGTTATGCTGCCTCTAGCTATCTCGCTGCCCTTGCACCTTTTCCCAAAGTGCGAGGGTAGCATCTTGCTTGATCTTTATTTAGTCGATTCGATCTGTTATAGTTGTGCCTTGTTCGTCAAGGTTTAGTTTAATATCTACGTAATCAGGCCTTACAAACGGGTTGAACGATCCGGTAATGCATAAGGGTGTGGCTTATTCGTTCTAGAGAGGATGTTCCGGTAATTGGCTTTATGTTGATTGTTAGGCCTCCTCTAGGGTTGATATTCTTCATCTTTTGTACGTACTAGGCTCAATTACGCGTAGGACGTTCCAGTTACGTGGTGAAAACATTAAACTATCGTAGATCGATTTAACTTGTAATGATCAAGCAAAACCCCATGTTATCATAAATCTAACGCAGAACCATGGGGCAATCGGCTTTAGGAGCCGATTTACAGGGAAACCTGGGAGCCGATTACGGCTCGAATTTTACGTATACTTGTTTATCATGCAGGAAATCAATCGGAGCAATCCTTCACCTTCCTGACCAGGTATAGGTCGTGGCACGCTCGAACCAAGCCAGACGTGCCGGAGCTTTTGCGTCCGCCCGAGGGACCAGGCCCACCAGCAGTCTGGAGCCTCCCTCTTCGTGTTGTCGCCGCTGCTCGCGGTGGGTTTTGGCAGCAACACATTCTCGCACGCCGGTGGGACATTCAACAACGTCTACATCAACACCCGACGCTGCGATGGAGAACAGACTGCCACTTACGACGATCCGCTGCGAGCACAAGGCCAAGTATGACGAGATCAAGGCCTTCGAGGAAGACCTCATCGCTCTTTTGAGAGGACCCGTGACGGCATCGTGGAAAGGGTTCTCGAGGGCGCTCTTAATGAGGTGGATCTGTCGTTCCTTCGAGGAGCGCACTGTGGCTCTACGACAGAAGTCAACTACATGGTGGCTCATTCCTTGCACCGCCATTCCGAGAGCCCGTGAACGCTGAGCGGTCGCGCCCGTAGTCCAGAGATCATGAAGCATCGATTCGCCGGGACCTACTTTAGGGACTCACCAGGAGAAAGACCGCATCAGTGCCGCAGATCCTGCTCGCACTTGCCGCTCCAACCACCAGGGCAGCGGCTACGCCGCTCACAAGGCTGGAGGCGACCAGCGATTGCCAATTCCTGTTTGAGCCACCTAAGGAGATCCCACACGGATATATATGCGCCACGCGGTGATCGCAATAACGACACGCACCAAACAGATTGCAACCGTAGGAGTTTCGCGCAGGAGCCCTTGGGTCGATCTTCCGGCAAAGCGTCCGAGCAGCGATGGCTGGGATGGACGCCGACAAACAGCGTGGCTAGCCAAGTATGCCATCGAGCAAGTCATGCGAGTCTAGCCCTACAGCTCAAACAAAGGAGCAAATCGGCACCATCCCGAGGGACCGCTTGCGTCGAAGAGAAGGACAATCGGCTATTCAAAGCCGTACTCAACGAAGTTTGATCCGATTCGCCGCCACCCAAGTATAAGCTCCCGAGTTCTCAAGGTTCAGCGGGTCGAAGGGTCAAGCTCGATCGAGCACATAAGCCGATACCGCACAACTAGGCATGATTTCGCATCGGATCGATGCGCGTAAGATTCTTTGCGCAATCTCCGACAGACCAGCCTTTGGGTGGTACACCTCACTACCACCGATTCAATTCATACCGAAGCAACCGGAAGAGCAGTTCCACGCCCGCACCATTCGAGGCTACCGAGGTCGGCATTGCGACTGGCGCAGTGCGAAGCGAGGAGAAATCAGCCGAGTACATCCAGTAACCAGATCGCAAGAACCGATGTTACTCGGCTGCTTAATCGAGAAGGAAGCAATGTTTGGCAGTGTTGGGGCTCAAGACCCATCAAGGACTGGCGTTCGTAGAGTACAACTCATTGGCGCACATGGCCCGTAAACGACGATGTATGAGCAGCGCCACCGAGTTGTACCAAGACAAATTCAAACGTCCGATAAGCCCGGTCGATGCGTAAGAAGAAGATCCTACGCAGACCAGGAGGTGGCCGTAGCTGAATGGGCTCGGGGCGATCCTCGTGGCCTCGCAAATGGGTGAAACAAAGAAGGGCCCGCGAAAGGGTTCGATGTGAGCAACGCTGAGCAGATATTCGATCCATCGCTGAAGGAGAAACAATTGAGGTTACCCAAGGCCACAAAATCCCTACGGCTCCAGAGATGAACGGAGACCATACTGCAAGTGGCATCATTCGCTCACTCACACCACCAACGAGTGCAAAGAGCTCACCGCCAAATCCAAATGGCGATAGAACAAGGCCGTTCGATCCTTGGGCGCCATGAAAGTGGACACAAACCCATTTCCGGCCAACATGGTAGAACTCAGCCGCCCGCAAGACGTAAGCTAGATTTCGCTCGCGTTAACATGGCAGGCTGGATACCACCATGACACGCACAAGGAGGACGGCGGTCGCTCTGGGCAAGGAAAGAAAGGGCAGTCCCATGCGATCGCCCACCACAATGACAAAGCGGTGCGACAGAGGAACAAGTGAGGAGAGTGCGATATCGTTACATTCCACGCATCTCCTTAACAAGTATGAGCGCCAGTACGACCAACGTCGCCAGCGCGACAGAGACGACGAAAGATATGAGCACCTTGCTAAGGGACCGTCGAGAGAAAAGGAAGGCACAGACAGGCATTGGGATTGTCCTTTCTTCAAATATTGCTGGGGCGCAGGAATGAGCCGATTGCCTACAGTAGACAACTGCCCGGAATGCAATCAGCAAGGAGGACACAAGGCCGGTCGATTCAAACGCTTAGGGCCTCTTCCGCCTGTGGCCACAGGAGTCCGCTGAGCGAAGGCCTCGAGAGCCAAAGGATGACAAGGACGAAGACAGTATCACCGTCCAAGGTGGTGCCCGACGGACTCGTACACACCTAAGCGAGAGTGCAGGTCACAGTAATCTTAGAGGAAGTCAAGCACGATTCCACGCTTTGAAGAAAGCACGCCTGATCTGCCGCCAAAGTGAGGCTGTGGAAACGGAAGACCGCCCGACCAAGAAAGAGTGGCGCCTAAACCGGTAAGAGCCGATGCAAAGACATCGGCTAGCACAAACATGGTGTTCGTGCTCCCGCCGTACCGCGCGCCAAGAACCGATGAGCTACCCGTGGCACAATTTGATCGCGCCCACACGGGTTATCTTTGAGAAGCCACGGAGAAGGGTTACAAACATCCGAAGGCCCTGCACCGCGAGGTTACATCAATGGGCAACCCGCCGCAAGATGTTGGTGGACACCGAGCGGCATCAACATCATGCCATACTCCATGCTACGACGCTTGGGACGCCCACCGCAGATCCGATCAAACCAATGTCACGTTGAGCGACTTCAATGGTCAGTCTTCGGAACACAAGGTGTGCCGAACGTGGACTTGACAAAGGCAGGAAGACCGCACTCCACGCTATTCTTCGTCGTGGATGCAAGAGCACTTACACGCCTTGCTAGGAAGGGATTGATTCACGCTAATTGTTGCATCCGTCCACAATGCATCGCGTTCGATCCAAAGGGATGGAGACAAAGTAGAGGTCATCCACGCACGATTCTATCGAGATCTCCATAGCTGGCATGAACGTCTGGAAGCGGAAGACCAAGAGCCGATCTCCGAATCAATCTAGACGGCTGCGAACGTATTGAAGCTACAAAACGGGTGAGGCTGGTCTTATCCACCGCCTTACAGAGTAGAAGAGCCCACGATCATCCGTGGCACGGCCGATCCTCGCGATCGCCACAAAAATAAAAGCAGCGATCATACGACAAGCGGTTCATGTAGTCGAAAGGCAGAGATGCTCGCCACCGTAAAATAATAAGGTGTAAACCGCCCTGACAGATGCAGCAAAATGGGGCCGATTCAGCGATCGCCCAAATTATTTTTGTTGTCCTCACCCACCGTTCGCCCTGTGTTTAGCGTCGATTTGACAGGTGACGGAAAGCTCGGGTACGGGTTTACATCCGCTGATGAGCTAGACGAGATCGACATTGGTCCTGGGGATAAGCCACGACCAACATCTATCAAGCAAGAATGTGCTTTCCTGGGAGCGGACGACCAAAGAGCCGATATCTCCAATTACTTGAAGGATTCGGCTCGGGGGGCACCTAAACGGATAAGAAATTCCAAGGAATTCCAATGAGATCTGTGTGAAATTCCAAAGGACGTACATGCTCGGGGAGCGACGGCGAAGTTCCCAGGCGGGCCAACGGACAATACCTCAAGAAATATCTCCCAAGCATGTGGGATGTTGGACAGTAAAACTGGAGGAGCCGTTACACGAAATCGGCTAGGTAAAGACACGAGAAACGATGGACAGTAAAAATATGGGGGCCGATGCTGAAAATCGGCCGAATAAAAACAAAATACATAGTCGACGCACGGTCATCGACTCTGAAGGTGCACACATCGACTCAAGGTCATCGACTCTGAAGGTTCACACATGGTACAAACAGGTGCTAGTTTAGCTGTTGAAGAAAGTCTTCGAAGGCATGAAGGGCGTCAGTACGGACATGATCCACCTCGGCGATCTCAGCTTCGTCATCTTCGTCCTTACCCTTCACCAGCTTGCTTGCTCGTGGCACGATATCCGCCAGTCGGTCTTCGCTGAGCTTTAAGGCCTTCCGCCTGCTTTGGGAACGGGCTATGGATTCTTCCTTGTCACGAATGAGCTGTTTGGTCACCCGACCTTCTCCTCAAGATCTTCCAACTCCTTTTCAAGGATGCGAGCTCGGCATCGACGGAGGTGTCCGCTTTAGCATCTAGGGACGCCTTCTTCTCATTGAGCCCGACATCCGCCTGCAATGTCGGCCTTCAACGGAAGTTGGGCATGACGCAGTTGATCCTTTCATGAGCCGACCTCACCCGTGGCTCAAGAAGGACAAATTTGCAACCGCCCAAAGCTTCACCGCAAAACCACCGAGATGGCCCGAGTTCGGCGAGGCGCCTTCACTCCTCGAGCCTCGATCAACTCCTCGATCGGGGAGGACAACAAGGTTTGAAGACGCCGAAATTGAGGTAGAGCGGCCCTAGCTTGTGGCTCAGTGGGGGCAACAGAGGGAGTTGGTTCGATGGATTCAGGGTCAAACAACAGCAAACTTGAAGGATCGCAACTCTGGCAGCCAGAAAAGTGTTAGTATCTCGTCTAAACATGCTAAAACGAGCCAAAAGAACCTGAACGTACCTCTCCTAAAGTCAAGGGGATGTCTGGGGAGGAGACCATCGGGTCGTGTGTAGTTGCTGGAGGCTGGACGAGGTTGGTAGCCGTTTCACCTACGCCTTCGGAGGTGCCCAGATCCGGCGTTGGCACTACCTCAGCTGCCTCGCCGAAGACGCCAGTCATCTGAACGAAGAGTGTTCTCGGCGGTATAAGTAGATTGGCAGACGGAAAGGGAACAAGCATTAAAGGACGGGGGGGTTATTGAAACCTCCTGGCTCGACGAAGAAGCTTGTTGTCCTTTACGAGTTCTCTTAGGACCCGCAGATGGCCCCGCCTCACCTGGTGCTCGGGGGGCAACAGGTTCAGGAGCCGACCGTTTTCTGGAAGCCGATGGTGGTGAATCTGGCTGGTTCGGTGTGAGGGTTTTCTCGGAATCCGTTGGGCCCAGTTCTCCTCGACTAATCTGAGTATCCTCACTGGAGGTATCTTCAACGGAAGCCTGTGCAAGAGGGGAGCCAGTAAGTGTAACCTGTACAAGAGGGGAGCCAGTAAGTGTAAACATTTTTGCAAGAATGAAAGAATGACGAGGTTCGGTCGATGCCTGAATTAGCTTACATGCGAGCTGTCTAGGGAAGGGCTCCGGCGCCTCAAGGTCTTCCTAGCAGCTACCTTTCTCACCGTCGTCCTAGTCTTAGTCGGGACTCGAGGGCAAATGACTTAGGAGTTGCTGGTTTCTTGAGCCGATGGCGGGCTATCGGCTGTTCTGCATTATAACTTTTTCGAGGCGGCGAGTCTTTGCGTAAAAGAACCACAGAGCTGGAGGAAGAACTCGAAGAGGGATCCGTCGCTATGTGTTGGCTCAGGACCCTCTTGTTGCTGCAAGGAGAGGAATGAATTAGTAACAGGATCAATTGCAAGTTGCATCAAAATTTGCAGTAGTAGTACCTGTTCCACGGGGATATCGTAGTCAGCATCAAGCTGTTTCAATAACGGTCCCAGAGCCTCCTCAAGGCATGAGTTTTCCACATCATCCACCAGTCTTGAAGCCGTTAGTTGACGAAGAAAAGGTGAGGTCGTTGGAATAGGGATGGGCAGCATCAAGAAAGAGTAACACCTCCGATCGGTGAGAGGATCAGGTCGGCTCTACACTGTAAGTTGATGAAGAAAGAAGTGGGGAGCTACTTGCCCGAGGCCAAATTGACGAGCCACCACGATCGGTTGGTAGAATTGCACTGTTTGATTATCCTGTTAGATGTGCTCATGCCAACCGGAAGGAAACAGGGACGAATAACGGTGGAAAAGAGTTGCGAGTGCTAGTGTCATCGCAAAATTGTTCACTCAAGGAGAGTGGATTCTCGAAATGTTCTGCTTCTTCCATATAGGGGAAGAAGTTGGGGTTGTCCAGGCCTTGGAAGAAGATACTGAACCATTTTGACGCCTCTTGAGGGGTCAGTTTACTGCCTGGCAGTCGATACAAAGCTTGGCCATAGCTGGTGCATCGGATTTGCTTCCCTTTAACATCGGGGAAGGAACAGCTCGCCAGAAGGGGAAAGTCTGGGATGCGGTTTTGGAAGTACAGCTGAGCCCACAGCTGGATGAACCACCAAGGTCCACCTGTTCTGATTGCTATGCCTGAAAACAGCTTGACAGACATCAACTGGAGATATCGATAGACCTCTCCAAGGAACAGTTTGCCGATGCCAAGTGGAGTACCTTTGGCTAGTTCGTAGGCCAAGGAGAGATAGTTCTTGGTGGGAGCCAGGGAAGGGCCACAGAAGATGAAATGCTCTAGCCAGAAGTTGAGGAAGGCTGTATGTTCTTTCTCTGAAACAGGACCCTTTGTTTTCATATGACGGTGGAGATAAGCACCCCAACCGTATAGTCTGCTTGGAGGACAGTTTTGTAGGGACTGTGGTCAGTTTGAAAGGTATGGGCTGCGATGTAACATCCATCGTAATCATCACCACGCCTAGTAAGGTTGGTGACATAGGGCCGTGGCAAAACATAAAACAATTGAGCATCGCACTGTAAGCCGATGGTTTTGAGGAGATTCTCGTGTTTCTCAAGAGGAGACAACGATAGATGCAAGGCATCGGCTATTCCCAAAGTTTCCCATTGGGATTGGTAAGCTCTAGCTACTCATCGAACCAAGAAACCCAATGTTCGTGGGGGATTAGGCCAGGCTCGCAAACATGCCCAAGAGTTCAGATCTAAGTCTTGGCTTACGAAGGATTCTATTTGCTTCGCAAGAAATCGATGGGCAGGATCGAATCAGGCGAGGACCAAGAGAGGGAATTTGGGAGAGAAGGATGCGGCAGCAGATGTCGAAACCTAGAAAATTTAATAGCAGAATAAAGGCATTAACTCGGATGTTCGCCATCAAGTTCTTACATTGCTCGATCGAAGGGTAGGCGACTCGCATCGAGACCTCTGGATTGGTGTTGGACGATTCTGCCATTTAGTTGGCTGGCGGAGATGGATCTGTGCGGGGTAAGAAGCGAAGGTTCTTGTGGCTATGAGCTCGATCTGGTCGATAGGCGGTTGGGGATCTAGGCCGCTCTTTTTGAAGAGAGCCGCAGGTTACCGTTTGGGGCTAGGAGGTGGCCGTTTGGGTTTGCCTAAATATGCGGCTGAGTTGACCTTGTCAACAATTTGGGGAAAGCCGATGTGCATCGGCTCTATGAGTTGTAGTTTGGTTGACTGTGGAAACATGACCAAGTGAAAGCCGATGCGTTGCTATCGGCTCCTGGAAAATCGACTTATTTATGTTATCGACAAGATTTGGGTAAAGACAATCATGGAAATGGCTTTTTCATTCATTCATTCAAAAGCGATGGCTTACAATCGATAGATTACAAAAGGATCCGCCACTACTACGGCTACTACTAATGATTCCTAATCAAGGCCGAGGTCGCCGCCGCCGCCGTCGCCTTGTGCGCTATCCTCAAGATCGCTACCGCTTCGCCTTCACCGTTATCAAGAAGCCAGGGCCTCCTCGTCTCGTCGTCATTATCCTCGCTGACCCGGCGAAGTACGCACGGCCGGTACTCCTGAGGAGGTGTCCTCCTCTTCTTCTTCTTCTTCGGAGAAGTCGATGCCGCCCCAGACATAGCGCATCAAGATCGCCCCGCCTCCGGTTCCCCATCGGCGAGGAATCGCAGGTCCTCCTCGCTCGGTCATGGATGCGTCATCCTCCGACTGCAAAGTCCCAACCCTCTCGCCCCACCATTGTGGGCGAGAGTGTTACGCCGCCATCGGTGGATGCTCGCGTCGGCTCGGTCGCTCATCGAATTGGAGGCATGGGAAGATGCAGAGGAAGCAGAGGAGGCCATGGCGAAGAGGGTTTTTTCGAAGGAAGAGGGTTTTCCGCAACCGGAGGAAGATGGGGACCGTGAACTGCTGCTGATTTAAATAAAGGGAATAGTGGACAGACGGTTCAATGCCATAGCGGTTTCCCAGATTGCACTGCCAAAATCGTCAAATCACGCGCTGCGCAGGAGTTGAGAAGACAGGGCATAATGATGAAGGGGTAGCGTGATTTGCGTTGCTCGCCACGATTCTCGCGACGCAGAGCGGTAAAGAAAAAAGAGAAGAAGAGGAAAAAACACACAGAGTGGTTTTGGAATTATCATTGCCAAAACCAGGGGGGCATGTGTTACCACCGTATTTTGGCTAAAGATGGAGATGGGCCGTGATCAAGATGGGCTTAGAAGATACATATATTCAACGTGTTGTTGGATCGGCCTAGTGTAGATTTGGGCTGAATTGCCGTGTATCTTGTATCATAGTAGGATTCGTGTTTGTTTAGGTTCCGCTTATGTTTAGGTAAAGATAGAGTTGTAGAGTTATTCCAAAAGTAGAGAGTCTCCTGACTATAAATATGTACCTAGGGTTATTGAAAGAAGACAACAACCACGCTCACAACAAACACAATCTCGGCAAGATCGCCACCCCTTGTTCCTAGGGTTTCTTTCGGTAGTAAGTATGCCTAGATCGCATCTTGCGATCTAGGCAAGATTCACTTGTTCGTTAATTCGGTTTTACTGCATCAAGCGTTGTTGATGGCGAGTAATACCATTATCATGGATTGTTTGAGGCTAGCATCGTTGTTTTTCATTACTATCGTCGGTTATGCCTCTAGCTATCTCACGCTGCCCTTGCACCTTTTCCCAAAGTGCGAGGGTAGCATCTTGCTTGATCTTTATTTAGTCGATTCGATCCGTTATAGTTGTGCCTTGTTCGTCAAGGTTTAGTTTAATATCTACGTAATCAGGCCTTACAAACGGGTTGAACGATCCGTAATGCATAAGGGTGTGGCTTATTCGTTCTAGAGAGGATGTTCCGTAATTGGCTTTATGTTGATTGTTAGGCCTCCTAGGGTTGATATTCTTCATCTTTGTACGCATCAGGCTCAATTACGTAGGACGCCCAGCCACGTGGTGAAAACATTAAACTATCGAGATCGATTTAACTTGTAATGATCAAGCAAACCCCATGTTATCATAAATCTAACGCAGAACCATGGGGCAATCGGCTTTAGGAGCCGATTTATTGTGGAAACCCGGAGCCGACACGGCTCGAATTTTACGATACTTGTTTATCATGCAGAAATCAATCGAGCAATCCTTCACCTTCCCGACCAGGTATAGGTCGGTGGCACCTCGAACCAAGCCGGATGTGTGTCGGAGCTTTTGCGGCCGCCCGAGGGACCAGTGGCCCACCAGTCCCGGGAGCCTCCGGCTCTCGTGTTGTCGATCGCCTTTCACGGTGGGTTTTGGCAGGCAACACTCGCATCATGTAGATCTTCATGACACCACTAACAAGGATTCTTCTTCGTCTTGAAATCGGCGACACCACCAACAAGGGTCAATGCTCCCGTTCATCGAGAGAACACTCCGGGGAAACAAAGACGAAGTTAAAGGTCTCGAAAGGTAAGACCACCTCTAACTTCTATGGAATGAGTATAATTGCATCGATCCACCAATTCAATGTTCAAGAGCGAATGATAAGAGTAGTCGGATGGTGATCAGTACATCGCGCACCCAAAGCATTACCCTGCACATGAATAGGAGAATTATGCAACCAACTCTCGGAATTCATACTGAAGATCTCGCCAATCGAGGTGCGGAAACTAAGGAAGGATGGAGATTCTCATCAGATCTGATGTAAATGACTTCGTCGTATCGGAAAACACCGGAGGATACAAAGAAAAAAAATTAGTGAATTTTTGGTCCACTAAAGGTACAACAGACAAAAGATTCCTCGGGTAGCATGAAGGTCGGATGTCAAAGCACCGTTACAAGAGGAAGGGAGCGAAACCCTAAAGGTACGACAAAAACCCAACCACGAGAATTCCTGGACTCGAAAAAAGGATAAGAGAGTAGATTCAAAACACGCAGAGGTAAGAGAAGAATAGCAAAGGGGTAAGGAATAAAACCAAACCTAATCAGATCTATCCAACCGATTATTCAAAATAGTTTTGACACTCTACGACGACCGTTAGCTAGGTTATCCTACAGGCTGGACCAGTGGGGTATCGTAACTACTGAGCTCTGATACCACTCTGTAACACCCTCAGAATCGGCCCTATGCAAGTTTTAGCGCTTCCCGCCAAACCCGCATAGAAACGATTCAAAGGTGCCCACCAGGCACTTTTGTGCGGGTGGAAAACGAAGTAATAGCATTACACAATAGTCCTCGATGGAACCCACAAAACATATATACAGCAGCGACTCAACGAGTCAAGAATATAGATATACAGTACAAAGATCCAAATCACCTTGAAAACGATACAACGTCCGAGTACGGACAAGATGCAAATTGAGCTAAGAGCCCTGAAGAATAACCAATGGCGTCCATAACCCTACCCAGGCCAAGCCGGAAGGGTAACCCTGCTAACGACATCGATCTCAAAACCTGCTAACAACAAAAGGGGTGCCGGCAAAGGGCAAAGGAAAAAAGAGAGCGGTCAGTACTGAGGCCAGTACACAGCGAGACTAGAATTCGGCGGTCCTCGCCTACATACGTATGGTGGACGGAAGCGGCAGCGCAGCATGCACTAAAAAACCTATAGAGACTCAATACAACTTGCGACTATCAAATAGGGATAAGAAAGACCTATTCGGATCCAACCTGAAACTATCACCAAGCATACCCATCCTGGTATTTCCCCCTCGAGACCAAACGAGGAAGTCAATCGAGGAACTCACACAGTTGGCGGCTTTATTCATTATGTTATAGTTGCGGCAATTACTAGTCAAATATAGATAGAAAGAGTCATCCTGATTTAATAAGCAGTGGGCAGTTTTAGTTAACCATTCCATTGTAGTGGTAGTACTTACTAGTCAGATACATATAACATGAGGCATCCCAACACCCAGCAGTTGTTGGTACTTTTATTTAGCCATTCCGTTGTAGTTGCAATACTTACTAGTCAGATACAATGGTAACAGGTGACAATCCAAACCAGCAATTGTTGGCACTTTTATTTAGCCATTCCATTATAGTGAAGCTACTTACTAGTCATTATAAAGTCAAATTTATAGCACTACTTTAGTTATAGTTGTCTATGATCGAGATACTGTGCTCCAAGTCGTCCATAATCACGGACACGGCTTTCAGAAAGTTTTACCCTGCAGGGGGCACAAATAGCAACACACGCACGATCAACCTCGAGAAAAACCAAATGAAAACCCAACGAGGCATCACGACAGAGCAATTGCAAGATTCATATAAATTTCAGGGGGCCACCCCACCAAGCTACCCGCGAAGAAGTTGGCCGGCTCCGGAACGGACCCAGAGGTTTGCGTCAATGGCTGTAAACGACTGGGAACCCGAAAGTGTGACTGAGCTTGTCGATACCGCGAAAACACTCCGCTTACCTAAACAGTACAGGCGCTCCACGCGCAATCGTAAATAAAGCAGTAAGGCATGGCATAAGTACAGGATAGTAATAAAGCCCCAAACTACTTTGTGGCCCCAAGAAATAAATATGACTCAAGCTCTGGCTAGGGGGATTCATGGTCCCACATGCGGATAGTGCGAATATTCAAAGAACAGGTATCAAGTACTCGGGGTCCTACGGGACACAAGTGGACGGTTAAAACCAAATAACATCTATTTTTAGGGGTTCGTAGCATGGAAAACAAAAATTTTCTATCGCATACAAACAAACAAGCCAAGATCTATCTACTAGATTGTAGCAACGAGTCGATGGAATAACTTACCCTCGAAGATTCCAAAGCGGTTAACGAGAGCAGATTCTCGTGGGTGATGTAGTCGCATTTTCCGATCTCAAGATCGCGAGACTATCATTCAAGGCTGCGTTCGGCAGCGCTCGTAGTCGGTCACACGTTCGGTACTCGACGAAGACCTTCCTCTCCCTTGTTCCAAAGAAGTGGAGGTTGTAGCACTCTCTCGCGATTCCGAAAGACAACGTGGTACCGGAAGTAGAGGGGAGATCTCGCAGGGCTTCGCCTTAAGCCGGAGCGAGTATGGTGGAGTATGAGAGAGGCTTTAGTGGTCTAGGGATTAGACACACCAATTAGAAGGCTCTAAACCGAAGGCTAGGGCAATTACAAGCTCTAAACCAAAACGACTCTAAACCGGAGGCTTTGGCTAGGGTTTAGATTAGAGGATAGGAACTTGTGTGTCTAGAGGAGGAGGCCCTGCCCCTCCTTTTATAGGTGGAGGAGTGCGGACAAGGGAGGAGTCCCTCCCCAACTCGGCCTTGGGTGGTGCGCCAGCTTGGAGAGGAGGGACTCCTCCCCCAAGTCGGTTTCAACCTCCTCCTTCCTCTTTCCCTCACTTTCCTGTTTTAGCCATTTGACTTTCAAACTGGCCGTTTGACTTTTCAGTTTGCGATTCAATTTAATCCTTTATTTGGAACAGCGTGAACACTTAGTACATGATGCAATAATTCAAATATGCAATGACACATTCATGTACCCCTTCCCCTCCGGAGTGTCGGACATTCCGAACCTTCTAGAACAGTCCGATGAAAACACCTAATCATTCCCGAACTCAAACGGGACTTTCCTTATATGAATCTTATTCTCCGGACCATTCGGATCACCTCATGATATCCGGATCCCATCCGAGACCAACAACATTCGGTCTCTTTCTCATAATACCATAACTACTCAAACAACGTCGAATCCTTAAGTGTGTCTCCCTACGGTTCGTGAATTATGCGGACATGATCGAGACACTTCACCGATCAATAACCAACAGAGGAATCTGGAAATTCATATGGCTCTACATATTTCTACGATTATTTATGATCGAATGAACCACTTACATACGATACCAATTTCCCTTTGTCTCACGATAGTTTACTTATCCGAGGTTATGATCGTCGGTATCTCTGCATACCTAGTTCAACCTCGTTACCGACAAGTACTCTTTTCTCGTTCCCGTGGTATGTGATCCCTTGTGAACCAGTCACATGCTTGCAAGCTAATTGGATGACATTTCACCGAGAGGGCCCAGAGTATATCTATCCGTCATATGGATGGACAAATCCCACTCTTGATCCATGTGTTTCAACCAATACTTTCTGAACACTCAATGCCACCTTTATAGCCACCCTGTTACGGTGTGGTGTTTGATGACATCAAAGTATCCATCCGGTAAAGGTGATATGCATGATCTCATGGTCGAAGGAATTAGGTTACTATGTATCAGAAAGCATATAGCAATTGAACTAATGAAATGACTTGATCTTTATGCTACGCTTATCTATAGGAGTATGTCCATCACATCATTCTCCTAATGATATGAATCTGTTGTTAATAACATCTCTATGTTCATGATCAGGAAACCATGATCATATATTAACCGACAAGCTAGTTTAACAAGAGGCTTTACTAGGGACTCTTTTATGTTTACAAATCACACAAGTATTAATGTTTCCGGTTAATACAATTATAGCATGGTATGTAAACATTTATCATAAGTATGAAGATATGATAATAACCTACTTTATTATTGCCTCTTGGGCATATCTCCAACAGTCTCCCACTTGCACTAGAGTCAATAATCTAGTTTCAAACCTTTGTGTATTCAACACCTATGGCTTTCCGGTGTTATATGTACACGATTGCTAGTGGTCAATCGATTCCGGATCGACACTTCCAGTCCGTGTAATTGCATGTCTTTATGCCTCACGCATCACTCATTCTCTAATGAGATGGCTTCGTACTAATTTGGTCCTTTGGTGTGACCTTTAGTTCTTTGGGGTTAAAACATGTTGATAATATTGTCACAATATATCTTCATAGTACTATGCCACTTGTGAACTACACCTATTTTGATAACAAACTACTTGACACAAATGCCCTCTTTGTCTTGCTATAATTGCAGTCATATACTTAGCCTTTTGTTGTAGTATCTCACACAATGTCTTAACTTTGGAACTCATCCAAATCCATTATGGAACTTTCTTTCCATTATATTGTGCCACCCTTAGTTTAGATTGAGATAAACTTAATTTGTACTTTGTGACAAAACTAGTATCAATGTAGTACTTTTACAATGAACTAACCATCTATTTGTCACTTCTACAAATAATATACTCTTAGTTCTTCCAAAAGATCATAAGAATATCCTTACTATTGTCCAATGATCATCTTATGAATTATTCGGTATATGCTCATAACATTTAGAGCATAGGACATATCTGGATTTGTACATATCACAAAGATGATTGATATAAATATTCTTTGTGATTTCATACATCAAGTATCAATCTATACTTGAATCTTTGTTTCACTTACCAAATGTAAATACACTTGAATATATCATCAATATTGAACTCATTCAATCCTTTCTGTGCGACAAGAACCTTTCTTGTAGTTTCTATATTGAACTCATTCAATATCTCGTCTATGTACTTCTGGCACCACCATATTAGCATCTATTGATGCCAAATATTTGGGTTTTGCCTAAGTCTTTCATCGGGATGAAATTCTTAATATGTGTTAATAAAAGATACACCATTTCCAATCAACAATATGTCTTCCACATAATGTATTAGAAACATGTCTTAGCACTCCCACTTAATTTCTTGCAAATGCAAGCATCTTCATTGTCTCTGATGAAATTAAACTCTTTTAACAATTTCATCATAGTGAAGATTCCAACTCCGCTATGCTTACTTCAACCATTGAAGTTTGCATATGCATTTAGCATCCTTTGAATTAACAAAGCCCTATGGACCGTGTCATGCACACGTCCTAGGTAACAATTCTATTAGAAGAATTTGTTTTGTTTATTCTACTACCATATAACAAAATTATATGTAGTGGTTGCTACATTTATCCGTCTAGACTAAATATCGCTATGAAAGATCAAATCTTGTCATAGTCAACTTTTGAACATTGTTGTGAACTCTTTCCCAACATGTCGACTATTTCATAGATGTGCAACATCCATGTCTATTTCTTTTATAGATCCAAACACGACTGTAAGGTCTTACACCTTTCTCGAGGGTCCTTCAAGTTCAAAACTTGATTTCTCGTGCATGGAACTATCACGGATTTTATGGCTTCAAGCCATTTGACGGAGTCAGGGCCCATCATCGCTTCTTTGCATGTAGTCGGTTCATTATTCTCAAATAATGATTCAACCCTCAAACCTTGGTATTTGATTGTTTACACAACCTACTTGGTTCAATAGAAACTTTGACCTTCGTAACCACAACCTTTGAGGCACGTGAGCCATGAGCATTGTTGCTGCCTCCGGAACACTTTTCTGCGTTGCGCAACTTTGCACATATAGCTAAGGTTCCTTTAACCTTATCAACGTTCTATTGTCCTCCCACTTATCTTTTCACGAAAAAATCCTTCTCAAAGAAACTTGACGTTCTAAGCGACAAACACTTTTGTCTCTGGTGTTTATGGAGGAATACTTAACAGTTATTCGAAGTAACATACAAAGACAGGTTCATCCGACTTTGGTTGCACACATCTTTCTTATGCATAGCATACCAATGTTTTAAGAAAGGACTACTTGGGTTTAATCCCAAACCATAACTTTATATGGTGTCATTTCAACGGATTATGATGGAGCTCTTTTCAGTGGAAAACGGTAGTCTCTAAAGCTTTTAATCTTTAAAACATAATGGCAGTTTTATGAATTATACCTTTGATCTTACCATGTTAAACAAGGTTTTAATCACATATCTCGAACGCTCCATACTCTTATGGTGTTTCGAGAAATGAAAATCCACAGAACGATTCCTTAAATCTTAGGTATTATGCTAAACTTGTAACTCAAATATCTTCCTTTATGATCTTATCATAAACTATTTATATTCTTGTTACAATGATTTTGCACTTCATCTTGAAAATCTTTGAACTTTTCAAATATTTCACACTTCATCCTTATTAAGAAAATATTCATATATTCACTCAAAATTTTTTGGAGAAAGCATATGAAGTTGAAATCCATCGCTCTTGACTACACATAATGGATTTCGTACAACAATATGTACAAGTTCCAATAAGCTAGTCATTCGTTCCCTTTTGGCCTATGAACGAAGTTTTAATTATCTCTAGGAAAGTTTCACAAGCGTCATTTGATCAAAATCAAATAGACTCCAAAATTCCATCCATATGGATTTTCTTCATGTTTTCTTTCCAATATAATTTAAACTGCGATGTCACTTCCTAAGTGATCTTTCAATCAATTTGTCTTTCGACATTTTTAGCACTAGTTTTATGGATGTGATTTCTCCAACGAGATTTGTGAATCATCCATCTTTTATGGATTACGGCAATTATTTGAACAACCCTTTTGTTCTCATAATACCTGATAAAACAAATCTTGAAGGCAAGCTTTGATGTTTTAACGAGCAACACAATAACCCTTAAATTGTTCTCGATGAACATCATCACATATTCTTTTGCTAGTTACTTAGGCCATTGTAGTTCATGAATTCATTGTTTCGTATGACGATTCACACCAACAAATTCAGTATCAAATACTTAAGAACCACATTGTTTAATAAGCAAAGAATATAGCCATAACATGTATATCATCTATATACTTAAACTGAACAATTCTAGTCTTTTCTTTTCTGCCATATATTTATGAGATTTTATTTCAATATTTCCTTTTCTGTTTGAAAGAATCTATCAACATCAATAGTGGAGTCATACACATGACATATAGTCCAAAGCGTGTATAGTTAAATACCAATGTCTTTGGACTTGCACTTTGAAGTAGATCACCATCATCAAATGTTTGGTGTTCTTTCGAAATTCCTTTCTTTAGTAATCTCTTGGTGTAGTTAACATTTTACCTACATCAAATATTCACCCTTATCATGGAATCGTCCATGATCAAGCTACTTTTAGCTTATAACGATGAATTATGAGTATAATGTTGCTATCCAAAACCTTTTGGAGGATTAGGACAACAAGTGTCTCCAACCTTTTGCAAATTCTCATCAAAATATGAGAACATGAACTTTGCCATATTATACTCTATCATGTTGTAACCAAAACTTCATTTTAGATATCACAATATCTTCCACACATCATGGTTTCTGAAACAACTCTTTCAGATCCTAGATAACCTCGATATTAAGAGAATCCTTTGAATATCAAGAATCATGGAGACAAACATGATACTTATATACTAACACTTGGAATTGTTACTCTTGATTTAATACTAATTATTTAAACTTCATGGAGTAACCGGAACTTACTGAAAGTTTGCAATAGGACTTTTAAACTTTAGATTAACACTTCAAAACAATACGATACCAGTTCGTAAAGTAACTAACCAGAATTCTATAGTTCTATCATCTCAATTATAACTAAGCACAAGGTGGTAAACGGATGCCAATGACTACAACAACTATGCAAATTCACTTTGATTTAGTTTATGATAAATTGAGTTCTAATTAATAATTAAATTAATCTAGGTGAACTCCCACTCAAAACAATATCCCTCACATTGTTTTAGTGATCACACGAACCAAATCCACCACATCAAAACCGATCATCACGAGAGTTGATGCAACTTCAATGGCGAACAATCAACATGTTCATCATATCTACTATATGACTCATGCTCTACCTTTCGGTAATCCGTGTTCCTGAGGCCATGTCTGTGCATGCTAGGCTCGTCAAGATAAAACCTTAGTTTCCGCATGAGCAAATCTGGCTTTCTCACGTTGTATACACTTCTAGAATCTAACACACCCGATCATCACGTGGTGCTTCGAAACAACAAGCTTTAGCAACGGTGCTAACTAAGGGTGAACACTTTATGACTTGAAATTCATGTGCATGAGGGATCATCTTATAATGCTTCCGTCGTCTACTAAGCAATACAAGATGCATAAAGGATTAACATCACATGCAATTCATAATATGTGATATGATATGGCCTTTCTTCTTTGTGCTTCCGATCTCCATCTTCTAGCACGGACATGATCTCCATCATCACCGGCATTGCATCAAGGTCAATGACGCTTCTCCATGGTTGTCGTCCACCGGCTTCAACTATTACAACTACTTTGAATAGACACGCGGGTCTTAACATAAATTAAAGACAACCATATGCCTCCTGCCGGTTGACAACTTACAATAAGGAACATTGCATATATCAAATATAATCACAATCATGGCCATATCACATCACTGCACACCCCTGCAAAACAAAGTTAGATGCCTCTACTTTCTTTGCATATTTTACGTGGTTTTGGGGCTTTCAATAAGTGTCGTTCTAACTAACGAACAAGAACCACAACATTGATACTAGTATTGTTAATCACCCGTTGTAAATTGGATCTTAACTATGCTAGGAGAAACAGGCACCCGCAAAGCCACTTATGCAATACAAGTTGCATGTCAAGCGTGGAGCAAGTCTCATGAACGATGTCATGTAAGGTTAGCCCGGCCGCTTCATCCCAACATACCGCAAGATGCAAAGTACACAAGAAGCAATCGACAATAAAAGCATCAATGCCCATAATGACCATTGTGTTCTACTCGGCAACATCTACATATAGACACGGCTCGATACATTTGTAGGGGTTCGTAGCATGGAAAACAAAATTTTCTATCGCATACAAACAAACAAGCCAAGATATATCTACTAGATTGTAGCAACGATTCGATGGAATAACTTACCCTCGAAGATTCCAAAGCGGTTAACGAGAGCAGATTCTCGTGGGTGATGTAGTCGTACACTTCTGATCTCAAGATCGCGTAGACGATCCTTCCGCGCTGCTCGGCAGCGCTTCCGTAATCGGTCACACGTTCGATTTTCGGCGAAGACCTTCCTCTCCTTGTTCCAAAGAGGTGGAGGTTGTATCACTCTCCTCGCGATTCCGGCAGCACAACGGCGTGGTACCGGAAGTAGAGGGGAGATCTCGCAGGGCTTCGCCTTAAGCCGGAGCGAGTATGGTGGAGTATGAGACAGGATTTAGTGGTCTAGGGATTAGACACACCAATTAGAAGGCTCTAAACCGAAGGCTAGGGCAATTAGAAGCTCTAAACCAAAACGGCTCTAAACCGGAGGCTTTGGCTAGGGTTTAGATTAGAGGATAGGAACTTGTGTGTCTAGAGGAGGAGGCCCTGCCCCTCCTTTTATAGGTGGGAGGTGCGGCCAAGGGGAGGGAGTCCCTCCCCAACTCGGCCTTGGGTGGTGCGCCGGCTTGGAGAGGAGGGACTCCTCCCCCAAGTCGGTTTCAACCTCCTCCTTCCTCTTTCCCTCACTTTCCTATTTTAGCCGTTTGACTTTCAAACTGGTCGTTTGACTTTTCAGTTTGGGATTCAATTTAATCCGTTATTTGGAACAGCGAGAACACTTAGTACATGATGCAATCATTCCAATATGCAATGACACATTCATGTACTCCTTCCCCTCTCGGAGTGCCGGACATTCCGGAACCTTCTAGAACCTTCCCGATGAAAACACCGGAATCATTCCCGAACTCCGAAACGGGACTTTCCTTATATGAATCTTATTCTCCGGACCATTCCGGATCACCTCGTGATATCCCGGATCCCATCCGAGACTCCGAAAAACATTCGGTCTCTTTCTCATAATACCATAACTAAACAACGTCGAATCCTTAAGTGTGTCTCCCTACGGTTCGTGAATTATGCGGACATGATCGAGACACTTCTCCGATCAATAACCAATAGAGGAATCTGGAAATTCATATGGCTCCCACATATTTCTACGATTACTTTGCGATCGAATGAACCACTTACATATGATACCAATTTCCCTTTGTCTCACGATAGTTTACTTATCCGAGGTTATGATCGTCGGTATCTCTGCATACCTAGTTCAACCTCGTTACCGACAAGTACTCTTTTCTCGTTCCCGTGGTATGTGATCCCTTGTGAACCAGTCACATGCTTTCAAGCTAATTGGATGACATTTCACCGAGAGGGCCCAGAGTATATCTATCCGTCATATGGATGGACAAATCCCACTCTTGATCCATGTGTTTCAACCAATACTTTCTGAACACTCAATGCCACCTTTATAGCCACCCTGTTACGGTGTGGTGTTTGATGACATCAAAGTATCCATCCGGTAAAGGTGATATGCATGATCTCATGGTCGAAGGAATTAGGTTACTATGTATCAGAAAGCATATAGCAATTGAACTAATGAAATGACTTGATCTTTATGCTACGCTTATCTATAGGAGTATGTCCATCACATCATTCTCCTAATGATATGACCCTGTTGTTAATAACATCTCTATGTTCATGATCAGGAAACCATGATCATATATTAACCAACAAGCTAGTTTAACAAGAGGCTTTACTAGGGACTCTTTTATGTTTACAAATCACACAAGTATTAATGTTTCCGGTTAATACAATTATAGCATGGTATGTAAACATTTATCATAAGTATGAAGATATGATAATAACCTACTTTATTATTGTCTCTTGGGCATATCTCCAACACTATTGCCCACCTGTGCCTCTGCATTATTTACCTACTTCAATTTTAGTTATTAAACAATAATTAAAGCCATGATCATCTCCAATATTAAACATGCGGCATTACTCCAACAACTGTGGAACATCGACGGCGCGACGAAACACCTGCGTAAGCAACTACGACTCGCAAGGCTGACTATCTACCAAACAACAGGTAATAGGATGTGTCCAAGGCAATTTAATGGCTGCAAGGGATATCACGGGTACGAAAACTAGAGCATCGCATCACAGATAGCAAAGATCAACAGGAGGAAATAAAGACTATAAAGTAAGATAGGTAGAAAGGGGGAGAATGCTCGCCTGAAAAACATTGCCGAAGTTCCATCCGAAGATCGGGTCGACACTCGCATCAACTCATCGGCCTAGCCCGTGAAGAAGCAAAGCACTAGAACAAACACCAGATGCACTATTTAATACTACGGCAGAAGATCGGACATGATGCATGTATGATGTATGGCATAGGATGATCTTGATTAGACCATATTAAGCGGAACCGGGGTCCCGACAATTAATGAGTAGGTTTATGTTGTCTAGATATCCTGCAATTTAAATGTTATCTTAACATGGCAAAATATATCACTGGTTTGATGCACAAATTTAAATGGGACCAATATTAGACTAGATTCGTCCGCATATGGTCTCCATATTTAATTATTAGATGTGTCGAGAAACACCTCCAAACACCCATAATATGTATGCAAACATGTTCATATTAATATGCAACAAGTATATGTCAATATTATAAAAATAAGGATCTTGGATAGGGGTCACACATGGTTCGAAGATCTTGGGGGGTTCGGGGTTCGGGTTTGGTCTTCGGATCCGAGAGGGAGGTGGACGGCGTGATCGGTCTTCAAGGGTCCGGGGAAAGGATCTTGCCAATCCGAAAAGGAGAACTCGGGCGGGGAAGGAGATCTTGTCGTATCCAAAGGGAACTTGAAGCCCGCGATGGAGATCTTGGCGATAACGACTTCATTTGTCGGTGCCAGACTAGGGTTGCAGCACCGGTGGTTCATCGAGTTTGTCTTGGTCGGTGTCGATCATAACCGAGGTAATCGAAGCTAGGTGAAAATACACCATCCTCACTGCCCACATACAAGCACTGCTTCAGAAGCACGTCTCCCCTTCACCGTGTGTCACATCAGGAGACTCGTTCACTAAACATCAACATATAGGGAAAGGCTATCTATAACAGACGCAGCAGGCACTTCACGTGGCCTCAGGGGCAGCAGGCTTGGCGATGCAGTCACGGCCACAGACGACAAGGTTGGCGAAGTGGGGATCGGCGGGGTAGTTGCCGAACGCCGGACGAGGCGGAGATGTGCTGGTCGCAGGAGAACAACGCGGAGACGCTGATCGCGGGAAGAGGCGGAGGCTCAGCGGAGAGGCTGTGTGAAGGAGGCTGACGCGGACGCAGATGAGGCGAGGAGGATCTAGGGGGGTCGACAGCGTGGAGGCGGGCAACAGAGGGCGACACCGCAACAGCGCGGGTGTTGTTGATGCAGAGAGGGGGTGGGGAGGCGCAGGCAGAGGTTGTCGGCGAGGCGACCGATGGCCTGGCGGTTAGGGAGGAGCAGAGGGCAACCAGGAGGCGAGGCGAATCGGCTGTGGGAACAGGTCGCTGCATGGGTGGCGCCATGGAGGCGGAGGACGAGGCCGGGGAGATGAGGGAACCTGTCGGCGGCGGGATGAGGTCGAGCCGGGGGCGTTGCGAGACGGGCAGGAGGGCCTGCGGACGAAAGGACCCATGGGAGGGGATGAAGGAGCAAGCCGGCGGTGGGGTTCTTGGCGATCAGAGGAGAGAGGCAGGCGGGGAGGTGAGGAAGACGATAGGGAGGTGGGGGTCGCGAGGTTGGTGAGAGGGCGAGAGGACGTGGTCCAGGGCGAAGGGGTGGAACGCGTCGTGGGTTACGGGCGGTCGGGGTGGGGCCTGTAGGGAGCGTGGGTTGTGCGGTGGTGTACGGGGAAGTGGGTGACAGCTGGGGTGTGTGCGTGTGTTGTGTGTGGGGTTGGGTGGGACTGGTTGAGCGCGCGCGAGCTGTGAGGCTGGAGGCGGCGGGGTGCGGTTTGGGGTTGGGGTGGGACTAGGGATTAGGGTTTGAGGTAGATAGGATCTGGAGGTGGTCAGCTGGGCTTTTGGGCCTGGCTGGCTGCCTCCTAAAAAATAATACAAAAGGTTAATTATTACTTTTAAAAGACTTTTGTACACTGTTTTTGGATATTCAAAATATTCAGGAAGACCTAAGGATTGTATTTTGAAATAAAGAGGGGAAGTGATGTCAAAACAAAGATAGGGTTGTATGGAAATGTTTTTAGGCAAAGGTATGCATGATGCCGTCATGATGATGCACGAAGATAAAAAACACGCGATTCTAGTAGTGGATTTACCCGGGGTGCTACATACTTCCTCTTCGATTGTTTTCAACATATGGAAAAAATTGGCGACATGCAAATTCTTAGATATGAGATCATCTACATAAATTATATGATGTAGATATGAATTTATTTAATTTAAAGGAAAATGTTAATTATTTTCATTTTAGAAATCCAATATGGATTTTTAGTTCATAAAACTTGGAAACTCCAATTATTTAGCAGCATTTTTATTCACCATGCCAGGATGTACCCACCTACAAAGTATGGGATCGAATAATACCACAAAGTACGGCCATTTACCCTTGTCATTTGGCTTGAAGCCCGAGAATTTTCACAAATGGCAGGACATATTTTGAAGGAGTTTTTTTTCGAATGTTGCGAATTCTCATGATTATCATCTTTGACGGCAAGTAGTACAAGTCAGACGACATCGTGCGATGTTTTTTCATTTGTTTTTTATTGATTTAGAATTAAGATCAATTTTTTTAGATGCAAATTGATTTTTTTACATTCGATATTTTTGAAGCCTGAGTTGTCACTTAGAAATTTGAAATTTTTCATGATCCTATAAATTGAAAAACATTCTGTCACTTAGAAAATTGGTAATCTTAATAAATTGAGTAATTTAAGTGGGAGGGGTTTCACTAATAATAATAAGCTTGAAAACTCAAGGAACTTGGATATCGCGAGTAAGAGCATGGTCATCCACTCTGTCTGAAACTAGAGTGTAGCATTTTGAGTCATAGATTTCGTACATTCTTTATAGACAAAACACTCATGTCACACGGAAACAATCATAAACTTTTTTCCCGATATTTTGGAACTCCTTCTAGCAAAATGGATTAGTACAACAAGATGCACCCAATATAGAAGATGTCGGAACTCTATCCTAAATAAACATATGATGTCGATAAAAGCATGAACTTCATCATTTAGTTCGAGTTGAAACCAGAGAAGAATTAATAAGAGAACGCCACACAAAAAATATTGTAATTTTTATTTTAAATGTTAACAAAACCATGTAAACTTTGTCGAGATGCGGATGCACAGCAAGAACTTGAATTTTTTAGAACTTTCGGTGGCTTTCGATGTACTAAATTCCTAGTTAGCTTCAAAAGTTTTTTGGAAATTTTTAAGAGCAATCTACCAAGCTTACTTGTAGAAAAAATTTTCCATGGTCGGTGGGACTATAGTTTACATCAAAGACTTCAAATAATAGAAAATTACATAGAGATCCAAACATTTAGCACAAAGGACCCTCAGATTAAGCAAATAAAAGCAGTTTCATCCGCTCCTTCTCCAGCGAGCAGCTGAGCCATACGGTACTACTGTACTTACTTGCTTCGCACAAAACAAACGCTCTTCACTTTTAAACCAGCGTGCTACAGGTCGTGCATGGTGTAAAATGGAAGGACAAGGCAAGTCGATGCACGTGCGCATCGCCACGTATTGGACGAGGGAGAGATCAGCCGGCCGGGGTGTGGGGATGCTAATGAGGAAGTGAATGAGAGAGAAAACACAATTTGTTTACTTATTACTCGTCACCTTAAGTATGTGCCTTGTACTTCGTGTCAGGAACCCATCGCAGCTTTGCTCTGACATCGCACAGCCTTCAAATCCTACTCTTCGCTGCTCTCGCTCTGCCTCCTGCGTGCTCTCCATCTCTTCTAGATCCCATTTTTTTCAAAAGGGGTAAACTCCTAGTAGCAATATTGTTTTTTAGGAAAATAGTAGCAATATTGTTCACCATGCCAAGAGTCACCCATGTACTTCTACCAAGTATGGTAACTCCACCACGCCAATTTCTAGTTAGCTTATAAAGATTTTTGGAAAATTTTAAGATCAATCTATCGCATTTAATTGTACTCTATAAATCAATCCCTTGTGCACCACTATCTTTTGAATAACCATCCCTCTGGATGTTTGCGAAGGAAGTGAAAATTTCAAAATCGGGAAAATTTGAACTTCTAAGCAGTAGTAGGAGTGCTACTTTTTGCTATCAAGCCGAAAAATGGTTCCTTCTTAAGCACACCAATGCAGGACACAGCTGAGTGAGATACTCACACGGAGCCGCCGGCATAAGGAGGATCCACACATGTGCACAACGCCACGTTTTCCACGAGGGAGAGATGAGTCGAGCGGGGTATGGGGATGGTGAAGTAGTGAAGGAGAGAGAAAACACAATTTGCGTGCATATATAATAGTACTAGTAGTACTAGTAGTCCACTATATCATGTACCTCGTGTCAGTAAGCCATCACAGCTTTTCTCTAATACTTACTACACCACTTTCAACTCCTCCGCTTTCCGTTTAAAAAAAAACCTCCTGCTCTTCACTACTCTCTCAAGCTGCCTCCTCTTTGCTCATAGACTCGCTTCTCAATCTTTCTTTTTTTATACAGATACATGTTCTTCCTACTTGCTTTACAGAAAATACACTCCTGTCCGCTAAAAATGATTATTTTTATTTTCCTAATGGTTGCAAACTCCCAGTAGGAATATTGTTTACCATGCCAAGATTCACCCATCTACTCCCAAATATGGGAACATCACGAACCGGGTGAGTACATTTTACATGAAGGACCTAAAAAAGGTAAAATTACACTGAGGTCCATACATCTCGCACGAAGAACACATAAAATTAAGAAAAGAAAATAGTTGGGTTGGCTCCTTCTCGAGAGATTATCTCATCGAGCCATACTCTTCATACTACTTCCCTTTCAAATGTTTCCAAAATATGGAAAAATTTGGCGGCATGCAAATTCTTGGATATGGGATCATCATCGACATAAAGTATAATGTACATATGGCCATGACCTTGGTCATTCGGCTCAAAATCCATAAATGTTCATACTCATTGACAACTAAGAGTAAATTCGTTTAGATTTTATTTAGGTTAAAATTTTACAAGGGCGGTGATAGTACATTTTACATCAAGGGCCTAAAATAGGGAGAATTACATCGAGGTCCATACATTTACCATGAAGGGACCTAAAAAAGGGAAAATTACACCATGATCCATAATACTATAGCACGAAGCACCATATAATTAAGCAAGGAAAATAGGTGGGTCGGTTCTTCTTGAAAAGAACCTGACAAGGTCATACTCTGCATACTACTTCGCCTTCGATTGCTTTCAAAAAATGAACAAATTAATTTGGCGGCATGAAAATTCTTGTATATGGGATCCTCATCGACATAAAGTATGATGCACATATGGCCATGACCTTGGTCGTTCAACTCGAAATCCAAAAATGTTCATACTCATTGACAACTAAGCTTAAATTCGTTTAGATTTTACCGCCGAATTTTAGGTAAAAGTTTTAGACGGGCAGTGGGAGCACATTTTACATCAAGGTCCTAAAAAAGTAAAATTACATCAAGGTCCATACATTTACCCGCTATTCAAAAAATAGGCCGAATCAGCGATTAGTAGGCTAATTAATCGCTACTAGGGACCTGGCCGTGTCGATTAACACTAATCATTTGTGTTAATCGTTTAACCCGATTAATATCTCTGACACTCTGATTACTAGGTATGTTCCCGATTAACTACTAAACTTTGTAAAAAAATTGCAAGATTATCAACACATATCGCCCATCCATCCGCTAGCCCGCCCCTACGAAGTAGGTTTTTCGAACCTCCCGCTCGATCCCTGCCTCCAGGAGCTCGATTTCTGCCATCACCAGCCAGTTCCTTATCGTTGTTGAACAGTTCCTCGTAGTTGCCGATCAGACCTTAGATAAAAGAGCTCGAGCTCCTTGAGGATCTCATCCGGGAGCTCGAGGCTGCCTTTAATAGGGTAGGTGGTTGAGGTGCAAGAGAATTCATATGTGTTTTAGGTGCTAGTTTTTGTAGGTTGCACTGATTAATAGCCGACCGATTAAATCAGTTAATCCTCTGAATTTCGATTAGTCGCTACTCCCAAGACAACCGAGAAGTTAATGATTAACGATTTCCTTACCTACTCTTCATTTTTCATCAAGTCATACTCGCCATGCCAGGATGTACCCACCTACAAAGTATGGGATCGAATAATACCACAAAGTATGGCTATTTACCCTTGTCATTTGGCTTGAAGCCCGAGAATTTTCACAAATGGCAGGACATATTTTGAAGGAGTTTGTTTTTTTCGAAAGTTGCGAATTCTCATGATTATCATCTTTGACGGCAAGTAGTACAAGTCAGACGACATCGTGCGATGTTTTTTCATTTGTTTTTTTATTGATTTAGAATTAAGATCAAAATTTTCTAGATGCAAATTGATTTTTTTACATTCGATATTTTTGAAGCCTGAGTTGTCACTTAGAAATTTGAATTTTTTCCTGATCCTATAAATTTAAAAACATTCTATCACCTAGAAAATTGGTAATCTTAATAAATTGAGTAATTTAAGTGGGCGGGGTTTCACTAATATAAATAAGCTTGAAAACTCAAGGAACTTGGATATCGCGAGTAAGAGCATGGTCATCCACTCTGTCTGAAACTAGAGTGTAACATTTTGAGTCATAGATTTCGTACATTCTTGATAGACAAAACACCCATGTCACACGGAAACAATCATAAAGTTTTTTCCCGATATTTGCGAACTCCTTCTAGCAAAACGGATTAGTACAACAAGATGCACCCAACATAAAATATGTCGGAACTCTATCCAAAATAAACATATGATGTCGATAAGGGCATGAACTTCGTCATTTAGTTTGAGTTGAAACCAGAGAATAATTAATAAGAGAACGCCACACAAAAAATATTGTACTTTTTACTTTAAATGTTAACAAAACCATGTCAACTTTGTCAAGATGCGGATGCACAACAAGAACTTGAATTTTTCAGAACTTTCGGTTGCTTTCGATGTACTAAATTCCTAGTTAGCTTCAAAAGTTTTTTGGAAATTTTTAAGAGCAATCTACCGAGCTTACTTGAAGTAAAAATTTGGCATGGTCGGTGGGACTATAGTTTACATCAAAGACTTCAAATAATAGAAAATTACATAGACATCCAAACATTTAGCACAAAGGCCCCTCAAATTAAGCAAATAAAAGCAGTTTCATCCGCTCCTTCTCCAGCAAGCAGTTGAGCCATACCGTACTATTGTACTTACTTTCTTCGCACAAAACAAACTCTCTTCACTTTTAAACCAGCGTGCTACAGGTCATGCATGGTGTAAAATGAAAGGACAAGGCAAGTCGATGCACGTGCGCATCGCCACGTATTGGACGAGGGAGAGATCAGCCGGCCGGGGTGTGGGGATGCTAATGAGGAAGTGAATGAGAGAGAAAACACAATTTGTTTACTTATTACTCGTCACCTTACGTCTGTGTCTTGTACCTCGTGTTAGGAACCCATCGCGGCTTTGCTCTGACATCGCACAGCCTTCAAATCCAACTCTTCGCTGCTCTCGCTCTGCCTCCTGCGTGCTCTCCATCTCTTCTAGATCCCATTTTTCAATAGGGGTAAACCCCTAGTAGCAATATTGTTTTTTAGGAAAATAGTAGCAATATTGTTCACCATGCCAAGAGGCACCCATGTACTTCTACCAAGTATGGTAACTCCACCATGCCAAATTCTTGCATAGCTAAGAACTAGAATTTTTCAGAAACTCTCTGTAGTTTTGATGTACTAAATTTCTAGTTAGGTTAGAAAGATTTTTGGAAAATTTTAAGATCAATCTATCGCATTTACTTGTACTATATAAAACAATCCCTTGTGCACCACTATCTTTCGAATAACCATCCCTCTGGATGTTTGGGAAGGAAGTGAAAATTTCAAAACCTGGAAACTTTGAACTTCTAAGCAATAGTAGGAGTACTACGTTGTGCTGTCAAGCCGCAAAATGGTTCCTTCTTAAGCACATCAATGCAGGACATAGCCGAGAGAGATACTCACACGGAGCCGCCGACACAAGGAGGATCCACACATGTGGGCAGCACCACGTTTTCAACGAGGGAGAAATGAGCCGAGCAGGGTATGGGGATGGTGGAGTAGTGAAGGAGAGAGAAAACACAATTTGTTTTGCATGCATATATAATAGTACTACTAGTCCGTACTAGTAGTACTAGTAGTCCATTGTATCATGTACCCCGTGTCAGGAAGCCATCACAGCTTTTCTCTAAACCACTTTCAACTCCTCCTCTTCCCGTTTAAAAAAAATCCTACTCTTCGCTGCTCTCTCGAGATGCCTCCTCTTTGCTCATAGACTCTCTTCTCACTCTTTCTTTTTTTATACAGATACATATTCTTCCTACTTGCTTTATAGAAAATACACTCCTGTCCCCTAAAAATGATTATTTTTTTCTTTTCCTAATGGTTGCAATCTCCCAGTAGGAACATTGTTTACCATGCCAAGATTCACCATCTACTCCCAAATATGGGAACATCACGAACCGGGTGAGTACATTTTACATGAAGGACCTAAAAAAGGGAAAATTACACTGAGGTCCATACATCTCGCACGAAGCACACATAAAATTAAGCAAAGAAAATAGTTGGGTTGGCTCCTTCTCGAGAGATTAGCTCATCGAGCCAAACTCTTCATACTACTTCCCTTTCAAATGTTTTCAAAATATGGACAAATTTGGCGGCATGCAAATTCTTGGATATGGGATCATCATCGACATAAAGTATAATGTACATATGGCCATGACCTTGGTCGTTCGGCTTGAAATCCATAAATGTTCATACTCATTGACAAATAAGATTAAATTCGTTTAGATTTAATTTAGGTTAAAATTTTACAAGGGCGGTGAGAGTACATTTTACATCAAGGGCCTAAAAAAGGGAAAATTACATCGAGGTCCATACATTTACCATGAAGGGACCTAAAAAGGAAAAATTACACCAAGATCCATAATACTATAGCACGAAGCACCATATAACTAGGCAAGGAAAATAGTCGGGTCGGTTCTTCTTGAAAAAGAACCTGATAAGGTCATACTCTTCATACTACTTCGCCTTTGATTGCTTTCAAAATATGAACAAATTAATTTGGCGGCATGAAAATTCCTGTATGTGGGATCCTCATAGACATAAAGTATGATGCACATATGTCCATGACCTTGGTCGTTCAACTGGAAATCCAAAAATGTTCATACTCATTGACAACTAAGCTTAAATCCGTTTAGATTTTACCACTGAATTTTAGGTTAAAGTTTTAGACGGGCAGTGGGAGTACATTTTACATCAAGGTCCTAAAAAAGTAAAATTACATCAAGGTCCATACATTTACCCACTGTTCAAAAAATAGGACGAATCAGCGGTTATTAGGCTGATTAATCGCTACTAGGGACCTGGCCGTGTCGATTAACACTAATCATTTGTGTTAATCGTTTAGCCCAATTAATATCCTTCTCAAGAAAGCACCTCATCGATCCATACTCTTCATACTACTTCCTCTTTGTTTGTTTTCAAAATAAGGCCAAATTCGGTGGCATGCAAATTCTTGGAAATGGGACCATCATCGACATAAAATAGATTTTCATACTCATTGACAGCTAATATTAAATTCATTTAGATTTTACCACTCATTTTTAAGTTAAAATTTTACACGGACCGGGTGAGTACATTTTAAATCAAGGGACCAAAAGGGGAAAATTGCATCGACGTCCATACATCTGGCAGGAAGCACCATAAAATTAATCAATTAAAACAGACGGGTCGATCCTTCTCAAAAAAGCACCTCATCGAGCCATAGTCATCATACTACTTCCTCTTTGATTGTTTTCAACATATGGCTCAATTTGGCGTCTTGCAATTCTTGTATATGGCTTCATCATCGACAAAGTATGATGTACCTATGGCCATGACCTAGGTAGTTCGTATAGAAATCCAAAAATGTTCATACTCATTGACAACTAAGATTAAATTCATTTAGATTTTACCTCTTACTTTCAGATTAAAATTTTACGCAAGAGGTGGGAGTACATTTTACACCAAGGTCCAAAAAAGGAAAATTAAATAGAGGTTTGTACATCTACCAAAAAGGGCACTAATTTTTTTGTGGTGACCCAGCATACCACTGCATATGTAGGACAATATAGTCGTTGACATGACATTCACAGAATACCGTTCCGTAAATATCACATCCCTTAGAGTGGTACAACAGAAACATTGTGGGTCCATATTACAAACATACATGCATTATTATTATTACAATACTAGAAGTTCAAGACTTCAAAAGATTCAACTTACAAACCAAATATAAACTGTTTCAGTGGAAGTTTTAAAGTACAACTTCATCTCCGAATTAAGCTCAGCAACTTATTATTATATAAGGTCCATGTTTCTCGGCTCAATTGGTTACTTATACTAAAGTGATTATTCTGACTCATGGTGCTCTCCTACATAGATGACGTCGTAGTCCACCCCTTCTATAGCACCGTACAGATCGGGCTCTTCATAAAAGACCTCCTCTTGGCTTTCAGTTGCATACATTGGGGTATCTTCTGGATCCTCGGAGTCTAAGCAGGGGATCAAAGGAAAAGGTGAGTAACAGCGTTACCCAGCAAGTTCATTATATGCAAGGTGAGAATTTTGATACTCTATCTACCACCTCGGACTATAAGTCCTTGGCACTATGCAGTTTTCACAAATCTTTCTTCAAACATTGATTTTATTGTTAAAACTATGCCCATCATCCTTCACAGGTTTACCAGAACTTTCATGGAGTTCCTTTCCTGCCACGTTCGTAGAACCTTCTCGGAATAGGGAGTAATAAGTTACAGTTCTTACACTCTGCAGAGGTGCGTTACTTTACCCATGAGAGATCAACTCCTTGTTGCACAACCAGGCGTACTTTCCCATCCACAAGTCTATGATGTGGGGCCCAGTAGGTGATCCAAGCCAATCACTGCCCTTTCCGCGACCCCATATGTCTGCACGATCCTTCGGGGCTTGCTCACCTCCGTTAAGGCCCCTTTCGGTCAGGCTAAAACCGTGATGAGTTCTCGAAGACTCTATGAGCTGGTGATGCCCCTGGCAAGTACCATATAGGTCCGGCTATACCTCCGACAGTCACTCATAGATAATGTAGACACCAAAAACGTGGGGCCTAAGGGTGCCCACCCATATGCTGGATCCGTACAAGGAATCACAACGTCACATTAAGGTCGTCTTGCCTCCATACGAAAGGAAAAGGATACAACTGACTTCTCCATCCCATTCCAAATCTCATGGTTAACGCTTTATATACGACGCTAGAATCACTGATGTCATGGGTTGTTAAATTCCTAGGTGATTATCATTGTTGCAAATAGAAACCTAAGTTCTATTGATCCACTATATCATCACATAGGATGATATCGACAATTTATTAATTTGAGAAAATAATATTTTCTTTCCTTGAAACATAGATGTTAACACATGATTTATAAATACTTTGGTAAAGACTCTTCAAAGGACATGAGCAAGTGATGAACTTGCCTTGTGATTGCAAGGTAGTGAAGTCGGATGCTTGCACTGGACCTTGAGCTTCTATGTCTACAAAACATCATTATTGCCCGGTAAGGACTTAAAGTAGCAAAAATGAACATGCATAGTAATGTAACGCATTATTTGTTATTTATTTTCTTTATGTGTTTTACCCAATATTTTAGTTTTCCGTAATATTCTTAGGAACTTAAGAATTTCCTTCTTAAGGAACAACCTTAATATATTATAAATATTATTTTCACTATTTTATAATGTAATATATTATTTATAGAGTTAAAGGATAATTTTTATTTAATATAAAATCTTATACTTATTTATTTAATAATTCTTTTTAAGAATTAGCATTTAAATAAAAGAGAATTTATTTTGGTAACTCTAAATATCGATTTAGTATTTCCCTAAAATACTATAATAACAAGATATAATAAAAGTTATTTTTATTGATTTTTATCTATTCTCTTTAATTTTATAAAATTCCGTAAGGAATATATATATTTTAAATCCTTAACCAAAAATTCATTTATTAAAAATGGTTACTTAATTTAATTAAATAGGTTGGTTTATTATGAGTCTAAAAATATATTCTTTGTAGTTTTAAGACTTCTATTTTCTTTTCTATAATTTATTGAGTTCTGTGGGTATTTTGGTCTTTTACTTAATTATTAAAGTTCCTTTTAGGGTTTTGGACCAACCCATTGGGATTTTTGGGTCCATCTTGGCCCAATTGGCATGGTCAAAGGACCTCCCCGAAGGTGTACTAGCCCTATCGGCCCAGTCATCTGCCTCATCTTCTATCGACCTCACCTCTTCTCTTCCTCGACCCCGTGGCCGTTGACACCGCCTCTAACCCCAGGAAACTCTGATCACTTTAGGTTTTTATTTTGGCTAAAAATTTACCCGCATTTTACAGATGAATGCATGCATATGAACAAATTCCTAAATCTACCCTTTGTTGGTTCCTAAATGCTGAGTTTTTATAGACTCCCCCCATTAAATTAAACTTCGTCCCGAAGTTTGCTGACATGTACCTGAATAGTTCTGATAGGTTTCTCTAAAGTCATCCTCTTTCTCCCAGGTGGCTTCTCTCTCGGGGTGATGCTCCCACTGTACTTTGCAGTACTTGATTACCCTGTTTCTCAACCTTTTCCAGTTCTCTTCCAGAATATTACAGGGTTTCTCAACATATGTCAATCTTCTTGTAATTCCACCTCTTGATGTGTAATTGCATCATCAGGAACCTTATGACATTTTCGGAGTTGTGACATATGGAAACCATTGTGAACTTGAGCCAATCTTGGTGGTAACTCTAAAGCATAAGCTATAGTCCTGTTCTGACTCAGTACTTTGAATGGTCCTATATATCTGGGACTCAATTTTCCTTTAAATCCGAACCTCTTAACTCCATTCATTGGGCTTGCTTTGAGATATACCATGTCCCCTACTTCAGGGTTCCATGATCTTCGGCTTTGATCTAAATAACTTTACTGTCTACTTTGAGCTATTTTCAATCTATCCTTGATTACATCAATCATATCTTGCCTTTCTTTGATATAGTCTAGTGAAAATTCTTTGCTACTACCAGGCTCATACCAACATATTGGTTATCTACATTTTCTTCCATGGAGTACTTGATATGGAGCTACCTTTAGGATACTTTGATAGCTGTTGTTGTAGGAAAATTCTGCCAATGGTAGATGATCTTCCCACGAACCTCCAAAACCTAATACACAAGCCCTAAGCATGTCTTCCAATATTTGATTGGTTCTTTGAATCTGACCCCTAGTTTCCGGATGATAGGCGGTGCTGAAATCTAACTTTGAACCAAGTGCTTCATGTAATTGTTTCCAAAATGCTGAAGTAAACATAAATCCTCTTGCAGTTATGATCATCCTGGGCATTCCATGCTTACTTACTATCTCCTTGACATAAATTTCTACTAACTTCTCTGCATTGTCTTTCTGATTCACCGAAATAAAATGTGCACTCTTAGTGAGTCTATCAACAATCACCCATATCATGTCTTTCTTTTTTGGTGTCATGGGTAATCCTATGATGAAATCCATACCAATTTCCTCCCATTTCCATTCCGGAATTTCCAAAGGTTGTAACGGTCCTGCTGGACTTTGATGTTCAGCTTTTACCCTTTGGCAAGTATGACATTCTGACACGTATTTTGCAATATCCCTTTTTATGTTATTCCACCAGAATAATTCTTTCAAATCCAGGTACATTTTGGTACTTCCTGGATGAATGGAATATGGTGTCTCATGTGCCTCTCGGAGTATTACTTCACGAATTTCTGACACATCTGGAACACAAAGACAATCCTAGAACCATAAAGATCCATAATCTCCTAAGCAAAAAACTGATGCTTGACCTTGAGATATCCTCTGAATTTCTTCTACGATAAAGGATCTTCAATTTGATGTCTAAAAATTTCATGCCTGATATCACTATTCTGTTCTGCAACTACAAGCAAGGTAGCTAGTCCTCCAAGATTTTCTGTTTTTATGAATTGAAGTTCCAACCTCTCCAAATCCATCTGTAGCTCTTTTGGTAGTTCTCGATTGATAGGCTGAATATCTGTGCTCTTTCGACTTAAAGCATCCGCTACAACATTGGACTTTCCAGGGGTATAATTGATTGTCAGATCATAATCTTTGATTAGCTCTAACCAACACTTCTGTCTCATATTCAATTCCTTTAGAAGGAAGAAGTATTTGAGACTTTTGTAGTCAGTGTATAACTCACACCTTGCTCCATAAAGAAAATGCATCCATCCTTTTAAGCCAAATACTACTGCTACTAGTTACAAATCATGGGCTGGATAATTGACTTCATGTGGTTTCAGTTATCTTGATCCGTAATCAATTACTTTATGATCTTGCGTTAACACACAACCCAAACCTTCTTTAGATGCATCACAATATACTGTATAGTCCTTTCCTATTTCAGGAACTGCTAAAATTGGAGCGGTAGTTAATCTAGTCTTCAACTCCTGAAAACTTGCTTCACACTTCTCATCCCAGATGAATGGTGTGTTCTTTCTTAGCAATTTGGTCATTTGTCCAGATATCTTGTAGAAACCTTCAATGAACCTCCGATAATAACCAGACATACCCAAGAAACCTCGAATTTGCTTCACATTGGTTGGTGCATTCCACTCTAATACTGTTTGAACTTTGGATGGATTTACAGCAATCCCATCCTTGCAAATCACATGACTAAGTAGTTCAACTTCATCTAGCCAAAATTCACACTTGTTGAACTTAGCATAAAGCTTATGTTCTCTTAAGATCTGCAATGCTATTCTCAAACAATCAGCATGCTCTTTCTTATCCTTTGGATATATCAAAATATCATCAATAAACAGTATGACAAACTTGTACAAATACGGCATGAAGATTTTGTTCATCAGATTCATGAATATTTCTGGTGCATTGGTCAAACCAAATGGTACGACAAGATAATCATGGTGTCCATATCTTGAGAAAAATGTTGTCTTTGGAACATCTTTCGGTTTGATTTTTATCTGGTGGTATGCTGATCTTAGATCAATCTTGGAAAATACTCCAGCTCCCTTAACTTGATCAAATAGATCTTGAATTCTTGGCAATGGGTACTTATTCTTGATGGTAACATTGTTGAGATTTCTATAGTCCCCACACATTATTCGTCCTCCATCTCTTTTATCTACAAAGATCACCAGAGTTCCCCATGGAGATACACTTTCTTGAATGAATCCCTTCCTGGCTAACTCGTCAATTTGCTCTATAAGTTCTTTTTAATTCCTTCGGACCCATCTTGTATGGTGCTTGAGCTATTGGTGATGTACTCGGATTTAGATCAACAGTGAACTCTATTTCGCGATCTGGTGGCATTCCTGGTAATTTTGCTGGGAAAACATCCTGAAACTCATTTACTAAAAGAATTTCCTCCAACTTGACCTCCTTCATTGATTTAAACTGAAGATCTACCATGATATGACTATGCTTATCTGCCTGATATACAATTCTTGCTCCACTTGGAGTCTTGATTGAGACAGTTTTATCCTCACAATTAATCTGAGCCCCATGTTCGGTCATCCAGTCCATACACAACACTACTTCAATCCCCTTCAAAGCAATCACATAAAGGTCCACAAAGTATGTACAACCATAGATCGAGATAACCTGATCTTGTTTAATGTGGCGTACAACTACATTCCCCCCTGTGGTCAACATGGTCATAGCGTTTTCTAACGCTGCCCTTCTAATCCCGAATTTATCACAGAATTCTTCAGAAATGAATGAAGTGGTTGCACCGGTATCAAATAGAACTTTTCCGGGATTGGTAAGGATATTAAGCGTACCTATCACTGCATGCTCAGAGTTATCCACCTCCTCCAAGGTTGCACCATTCATCTTCCCGGTAGACTTGCTCCTCTTGCCGTTATTGTTTTTTACAAAGCTTCCTCCTCTATTCAGTTGTCCATTGCTTCCACTGGTTTGTCCTCCACCTTTAACAGGCCAACCACCTTGTGGTTTACTCGGACATTTTGGCTTTATATGAACTCTCTGGCCACAAGCATGGCAAATTATCACTGGTTTCTAGCAATCCTTACTCATATGCCTAGAAGTTTGCAATTATGGCATATAATATTCCTTCCGGTTGGATTTGCACTCCGGTTGGAATTGTTGATGTTGTAGGGTATACTCCTTGGCTTGAACTCCAAATTGGGTTTGGGTTTACTCGCTTGAATCCTATTTGTCTCTTTCTTGGCTCTCTCCCTTCGGTCCTCTTGGACATTCTTATAGTCATCTTCAAAAGTGATGGCTGCATCCAGTAACTGCTGAAAAGTTTGTTTATTGTCCAACCTCAACTGCATCTTCACGAATGGGTTTAATCCTCATAGAAAATGCTTCTTCATTTTCTCCCCAGTGCTCGCTTCATCCTCGGCATAATGAGACAATTGGCTAAACTCCTGGATGTACTTCATGACACTAGTATAACCTTGTTGAAGCTCCTCAAACTCCCTACGCTTCAACTCCATCACACTTTCAGGAACATTATAATCAAGAAACCTCTGCTTGAACTCTTCCCAGGTATACTCTCTCCCTGGAGGTTGCATTGCTAACTGATTTTCCCACCATGATGTTGCAGGTCCAGTCAAAAGATGAGTTGCATACCTCAGCTATTCTTCATCATTGCAACCTACATTTTTCAACTTCCTCTCAGTATCCGCTAGCCAATCCTCTGCATCCATTGGTTCTAGAGCTGATGCAAAAGGTAACGGCCTTGCATTCTGGAAGCCATAAAGACTCACGCCTCCGCCTTCAGGTGCTCTATGGTTTCCTGCTTGCCCCAACAACTCCTCCATAAATTTGTTATGGGACTTTTGCATCATTTGCATGTATTGCATAAAGTTCTGCTCCATTAGCGGCCTCATTGGTGGTGGTGGTAATGCTCCCTGATTTCCAGCATCTGCATCTGCTTTTTTCTTAGCCTCGTGTTCCACGCGCTGCTGTTCAGATTCGGTTTCTACACCCGATTCCATGACCCCCTAGTCCTGCAACATAAAGCGAATACTCATAATTACATCATGCACATGTGTTCTGAGCTCAACTTTACGCACAGAACTAGTCACATAATGGAAATCAAAACCCAAATAAAATCCAAATATGCAATTCACATAATATCCATTACAAACCATTAGTAAATACAGCGTCATTATCAACCTGTACCTGTAGGGTTCGCAACATAGAAAACAAAAAATTTCCTACGATGGGAACAACAATGTAATAAGATCTATTTACTAGATACAAGCAACAGGTGGATATACATCCATAGAATACATACCCTCGAACACCGAATAGCATTAATGAGGTTGTACTCATGGATTACTTAGTCAAACTCTTGCCGATCTCAAGATCGAGAAGAAGTCCATCCGGTCAAGCAGGTCCAGCACCATCTAGTCCAGTAGCACAAAGCAGTGGTGCATCCGTGATTGCACACACGTCCGGGTACCGCGACAACCTCCACGCCCTCGCTCCAGCGAAGCAGCGGAAGCAACAAATCCTTTTATAAAAAGCCACCGGGAACATGTATCTCGCTGATCCGAGACCATGGGAAAATTTTAAAGGGGGGGGAGAGAGATCCTTCACGAGGAGGTGTGTTGTGAGAGGAGGAGAGGGGGACTTTTATAGGGAGAGGGGGCACCCCAAGGATCATGGCACCCAGCCATGGTGGCTGCCCCACCTCTTCCACATTCATGTGGGTGGAGCTCCCACTCAAAATGAAAAGCCTCCACTCCCATAAAAATGCCTCCACTCAAAAATCCACTCACATGCATTAAATTTCCATCAAATTTAATGCAAGATCTCATTTAAATAAAACTCTTTTATTTATTTATTCAGAATTTTTTAATTACTATAATTAACAAACATTCACATAAAACCCTTTACAACATTTCAATTTCACATGCAGAACCAGTTTCAGCAATTTCAACCGAAATAGTTCCGGTGTCTAGTGAAATAAATTCCTGCGCTTTCCTTTTTCTTTCTCTGGCATATTATTTGGTCCAAATGGTGTCGGTATCCCTTAAGTGTGTCACCCTATGGTTCGCAAATAATGTAGACATGATCGAGACCTCTCTCCGATTAACACGGGACCTAGAGATCCGTACTGACTCTCACACATTCAACGATGAATTATGTGATCGTGTGAACCTTATACGCATGTAACTCAATCCCTTTGTCTCGCGATATATTACATGTCCGAGATTCGATCATTGGTATCCCCATACCTAGTTTTATCTCGTTACCGACATGTACTCTTTTTTTGTTCCTGTGATATAACATTCTAGTGATCAAATCACTTGCTTGCAAGCTAACTGATGTGATTTCACCGAGAGGGCCCAGAGTATATCTATCCGTCATCGGGATGGAAAAATTCCACTCTTGATCCAGGAGCCTCAACATAACACCTTCGTAGCACTGAACCCATCTTTATAATCACCATGTTACGATGTGACGTTTGATGTTATCAAGATACTCTTCCGGTGTTAGTGATTGACATGATCTCATGGTCTAAGGACTAAGATTACTTCATATGATGTTATAGAAATATAAACACAATGACCTTGATCGTCATGCTATACTTCGGAAGAATGTTCATCTCATCATTCCAACAATGGTGTGACCTTGTTATTAACAACATCCAATGTCCATGATCAGGAAACCTTTGATCATCTTGTTAATCAACGAGCTAACAAGTATTAAACACACAAGTATTAACAAGGAACTTCCTTTTTGTTTATTAAACACACAAGTATTAACGTTTCTGTATTAATTTAATTATAGCATATAAAATAAACATTTATCATAAATAAGGAATACGATAATAACCACTTTATTATTGCCTCTCGGGCATATTTCCTTCAGTCTCCCAATTTCACTAGAGAAAATAATCTAGTTTGAAAACTTTACGTATTGAACACCTATGGCTCTCTAGTGTTCCATATATGCAATTGCAAGTGGTTAACATAATCTACAGATCTAACGCTTTAGGTCCGTGTGTATTTGCAAGTCTTTGCGTCTTCACACATCACTCATTCTTCGGTGAGATGACATTGTATAAATTTGGTCTTTTGGTGAGACCTTTAGTTCCTTGGGGTTAAATCATGTCGATACTATTGTTGTACAATATATCTTTAGTGTTAGAACGTTGCGAACCACACCTTAGTTTGATAACAAACTACTTGACACAAATGCCCTCCTTTGCTACTACTATAGCAGTCATATACTTAGACTTTTGTTGTAGTATCCGGCGCAATGTCTTAACTTTGGAATTCATCCAAATCCATCATGGAAACTTTCTTTCCATTTCATTGTGCCACCCATAGTTTAAATTGAGATAAACTTAATTTGTATCTTGTGACAAAACTAGTATCAATGTAACACTTTACAATGCACTATTTGTAACTTATACATATGGAATATATACTTAATTCTTCCAAAAGATTAGAAGAATATCCTTACTTTCGTCCAATGATCATTTTATGATTCATTCTGGTATATGCTCATAACACTTAGAGCATAGAACATATCTGGATGTGTACATATCATGGTATGATTGATCAAAACATTCTTGTGATTTCACTCATCAAGTGTCAAAGCACTTGAATCTTGTTTCAGTTATGTCGATAAACTTGAATCTTGATTCAATTCTTTTCCAAGCGACAAGATCCTTTTCTCATCATTTCTATATTGAACCCCTTCAATATCTCATATATGTACGTTTGGCACGCCCATATTAGTGTCATTGTCTATCCATGTAGACATTCATGCTAAATATTCGGGTTTTGCCTAAGTCTTTCATCAAAATGAAATCCTTAACCTTTGTTAATAAAAGATACATCATTTACAATCAACAAGATGTCATCCACATAATGTATTAGAAATATGTCTGAGCGCTCCCACTTAATTTCTTGCAAATGCAAGCATCTTCATCGTCTCCTGATGAAAACTCCTTTAACAGTTTCATCACGGCGAAGATTCCAACTCCGCGATTTTTACTGCAACCATTGAAGTTTGCATGCGCTTTTTAGTATCCTTTGAATTAACAAAACCATTTGGATCGTGTCATGCACACGTCATAGGTAACCATTCTTTTAGAAGAACTTTGTTTTGTTTATTCATCTACCATATACCAAATTATATGTAGTGGTAGCTACTTTAATCCGTACAGATTAATATCTCTATGAAAGATCAAATCTTGTCATAGTCTACTCCTTGAACATTGTCAAAAAAAAATTTTACGACATGTCGACTATTTCATAGGTGTGAAACATCCATGTCTGTTTCTTTATAGAGCCAAATACGACCGATAGGTTTTTACACCTTTCCGGAGGCTCTTCCAAGTTTAAAAAACTTGATTTTTCGTGTATGGAACTATCACGGATTTTATGGCTTCAAGCCATTTAACGGAGTTAGGTCCCATCATCGCTTCTTTGCATGTAGTCGGTTCATCATTGTCAAACAACAATGATTTACTCTCAAATCTTAGCATTTGGTTGTTTATCCGACCTACTTGGTTCAATAGGAACTTAGACCTCTGTGACCACAACCTTTGAGGCACGTGAGCCATAAGCATTCTGGCAGCCTCCAGAATGTTTTCCGGTGCTGCGCAACTCAGCACATATAGCTAAGGTTCGTTAACCTTATCAAAGTTCTATTGTCCTCCCACTTAACTTTTTGTGAAAAAATTCTTTTTCAAGAAACTTCACATTTCAAGCGCAAACCTTTTGTCCTCGGTGTTATGGAGGAATACCCAATTGTTATTCGAAATAACCTATAAAGACATGCTCATCCGACTTTGGTTGTAAACATCTTACTTATGCTTAGCATACCAAAATTTAAGAAAGGACAAATTGGGTTTTACCCCAAACCATAACTTACATGGTGTCATTTCAACGGATCAAGATGGAGCTCTTTTCAGTGTAAAAGCGGTAGTCTCTAAAGCTTTAATCTTTTAAAACATAATGGCAGTTTTATAAATAACACCTTGTCAAACAAGGTTTCATTACAAATATCAAACACTCCATATTCCTATGGTGTTTTGGGAGATGGAAATCTAGGTGTTTTGCTAAACTTGCAACTCAAATAAATCCCTTTATGATAAAATCATAAATAATTTATTTTCTTGTTACACTTGCAACTCAAATAAATCCCTTGATGATAAAATCATAAATCATTTATTTTCTTGTTACACTGGCAACTCAAATAAATCCCTTTATGACAAAATCATAAATCATTTATTTTCTTATTACAATGATTTTCTACTTCTTCTTGAAAGTCTTTGAATGTTTTCAAATATTTCATATTTCTTTCTCATAAAGTGAATATTCACTCAAATTTCCGGACAAATCATATGAAGGTGAAATCCATCGCTTACGGCTACACATAATGGACTACATACATCGATATGTATAAATTCCAATAATTTAGTCGATCGTTCTTCTTTGGCCTTTTGAACGAAGTTTTAATTTTCCCAAGGAAAGTCTTACAAGCATCACTTGATCAAATCAAAGACTCCAAAAATCCATGAATTATGGAGATTCTTCATGTTTTCTTTCCAATATAATTTAAACGGCGATGTCACTTCGTAAGTGATCTTTCAATCATTTATCTTGCGACATTTTAGCATTAGTTTTTATGGATGTTATTTCTCCAACTAGATTTCTAAATCATCCATCTTATATGGAATAGGTAATTATTGAACAATCTTTGTTCTCATAATACCTGATTTAAATAACTATTATTAAAACAAATCTTGAAGGCAAGCTTTGATGTCAACGAGAAATACAAACAATGGCTTGTTTGTTTTTGATGATCATCATCACATATTCTCTTGCTAGTTACTTAGGCCATTATAGTTCATTAATTGTGTCGTTCTGTATGAAATTTCATACTAACCAATTCGGTATCCAATACCCAAGAACCACATTGTTTAACAAGCAAAGAATACAACCATAACATGTATATCATCGATATACCTAAACTGGATATTTCTAGTCTTTTCTTTTCTGCCAAATATATTTTATAGATTCTCTTTCAGCATTTCCTTTTCCTTTTTAAAAGAATCTATCAACATCAATAGTGGCGCCATATACATGACATATAGTCCAAAGCATGTATATTCAAATACTAATACCTTTGGGCTTGCACTTTGAAGTAGATCACCATCATCAAATGATCGGCATTCTTTCAAAATCCATTCTTTAGTAATCTTTTAGTGTAGTAAACACTCTACATACATCTTCTATCCATCCTTATCATGACGACTTTCATGATCAAGCTAATGTAGCTTATAAAGGAGAATTGTGAGTATAACATTACTTTCCAAAACCCTTTTGGATGATTAGGATGTCTAGCATCTCCAACCTTCGAAAAATCTCATCCAATATGAGAATATATAATATAGTCTATCATATTGCAACCAAAACATTGTTTCAGATATCATTATATCTGCCGCACATGATGGTTTTTAAAACAATTCTTTCAGCTTCTAGATAATCTCGATATTTAAATCAAGAATCATGGAGGCAAACATGATACTTAAGATACTAACACTGGAATTGTTACTCTCGATTTAATACCAATTATTAAATTTCATGGAGTAAACAGAGTTTGCTGAAAGTTTGCAATAGGACTTTAAACTTTAGATTGACACTCAACACAATATGATACCAGTTCGTAAAGTAAATATCCAGAATTCTATAGCTCTATTATCTCAATTACAACTAATCATAAGGTGGTGAACGAATGCCAATGACTATAACAAATTATGCAAATTCACTTTGATTTAATTTATGATAAATTGAGTTCTAATAATCCAAATTAGAAATAAACTCCCACTCAAAAACGATATCCCTCATGTCTTTTTGGTGATTACATGAACCAAATCCACTACACCAAGTCCGATCATCACGTGAGTCGGTGTAGCTTCAAAGGCGAGCATCAAATGGGCATCATATCTTTAATATGACTCATTCTTAACCTTTTCATCCGTGTTCCGAGGCCATGTCTGTACATGCTAGGCTCGCCAAGTAAGAACCTTAGTATTCGCGAGTGTAAACTGTCTTACACCCAAAATATGATCGTGGATCCAAGAACACCCGATCATCACGTGATGTCTTGGAGCGACGAAACATAATCGGTGCATACTTAAGGGAGAACAAATTTTTATCTTGATATCTGAATAAGGGATCATCTTATTATGCTAACAAAGCGCCAAACAAGCAACATAAGATGCAACAAACATCACATGTTAATAAGTGAAATGATATGGTTCTTGCACTTGAACTCCATCATGTGCATTTTGTTATGATCCTCATAATTGATTTATGTGTAAGGCCAAGGTCTATGGAACTTACATGTTATATGTGTTGTAAGATTATCGAATTATACTTTTACTTACAACATCACCATATCATGACACTAGCCTAGCAACAATCTAAACTAGACGCCTCTAATTTATCCATTGCAAGTTTTACGTGGCTTAGGGCTTTTGAAGATAGAACCATTCTTACCTACGAACATGAACCACAACGAGGATAACCAAATTGTTGACAACTCATTGCAAATTAGATATTGACTATAGTAGGAGAGAAAGACACCTGCTAGCCACTTATGCAAAACTAGTTGCATGTCAAGCGTGGAACGGGTCTCATGTGCGAGGACATGTAAAGTTTGTCCGGGCCGCTTCATCCCACTATGCCACGAATATCCAAAGTACAACTAAGAAGCAATAACATGATCATCATCGCCCACATATACATTTGTGTACTACCCGTGCAAAGCATCTACGCATAGATCCGGCTCTGATACCACTGAAGGGTTCGCAGCATAGAAAACAATTTTTTTCCTACGATCGGAACAACTATGTACCAAGATCTATCTACTAGATACAAGCAATGGGTGGATATACATCCATAGAATACATACCCTCAAAGACCGAATAGAGTTAACGAGGTTGTACTCGTGGATGATGCAGTCAAACGCTTGCCGATCTCAAGATCGAGAAGAAGTCCATCCGGTCCAGTAGGTCTAGCACCGCAAAGCAGTGGTGCATCCGTGATCGCACACACGTCCGGGTACCCCGAAAACATCCGCGCCCTCGCTCCTACGAAGCAGTGGAAGCAATAAATCCTTCTAGAAAAAGGCACCGGGAACATGTATCTCGCTGATCCGAGACCATGGGGAAATTCTAAAGGGGGGAGAGAGATCCTTCGCGAGGAGGTGTGTTGTGAGAGGAGGAGAGGGAGGCCTTTTATAGGGAGGGGGCACCCCAAGGGGCATGGACCCCAGCCACGGTGGCTGCCCCCACCTCTTCCACTTTCATGTGGGTGGAGCTCCCACTCAAAATGAAAAGCCTCCATTCCCATAAAAATGCATCCACTCAAAAATCCACTCACATGCATTAAATTTCCACCAAATTTAATGCAAGTCTCATTTAAATAAAACTCTTTTATTTATTTATTCATAATTTTGTTAATTACTCTAATTAACAAACATTCACATAAAACCCCTTACAACATTTCAATTTCACATGCAGAACCAGTTTCAGCAATTTCAACCAAAACAGTTCTGGTGTCTAGTGAAATAAATTCCTGCGCTTTCCTTTTTATTTCTATGGCATATTATTAGCTCCAAATGGTGTCGGTATCCCTTAAGTGTGTCACCCTATGGTTCGCTAATAATGTAGACATGATCGAGACCCCTCTCCGATCATAATTAGCAGCGGGACCTGGAGATTCGTACTGACTCCCACACATTCAACGATGACTTATGTGATCGTGTGAACCTTATACGCATGTAACTCAATCCCTTTCTCTCGCGATATATTACATGTCCGAGATTCGATTATCGGTATCCCTATACCTACTTTGATATCGTTATCGACATGTACTCTTTTCTTGTTCCCGTGATATAACATTCTAGTGATCAAATCACTTGCTTGCAAGCTAACTAATGTGATATCACCGAGAGGGCCCAGAATATATCTATCTGTCATCGGTATGGACAAATTCCACTATTGATCCATGAGACTCAACATAACACCTTCTTAGCACTGAACCCATGTTTATAATCACCCTGTTACGGTGTGACGTTTGATGTTATCAAGATACTCTTTCGGTGTTAGTGATTGACATGATCTCATGGTCTAAGTACTAAGATTACTTCGTATGATTTTATGGCAATATAAACACAATGAAATTGATCGTAATGCTATACTTCAGATGAATGTTCATCACATTACTCCAAAAATGTTGTGACCTCATTATTAACAACATCCAATGTCCATGATCAGGAAACCTTTGATCATCTTGTTAATCAACGAGCTAGTTTATAAGAGAGGCATAACTAGGAACTTAATTTTTGTTTATTAAACACACATGTATTAATGTTTACGTATTAATACAATTATAACATGCAAAATAAACATTTATCATAAATAAGGAATATGATAATAACCACTTTATTTGTAACATCCCAGCATTAGAGCCTAGAAATAAGTTGAACCCAGATGTGTGCATTGCATTCATGCATAGAAAATCCGAATAATTTTCACTCTTTTAAACAAAACTTGTCAAAGAGATTGAAGCTTCTCTTAGCTTGATGGAATTGAAGTAGATCATCAAGTTGACTGCGATAAGTTTCAATAAGATCTTTGCTAAAACCTCATTTTGGGTAAGAGAGATTTGATCTAAGGGTATATCAAAATTGTACCATAAGATGAACCTTAATATAATATGAATTATGTTTGATCATTAGGTAATCATACTATAGTGTTCCTTACAATCATTCATAAGTATCAAATTATGTATATAAAACCAATAATAAGAATGTAACCACTATATCCTAAATTCCATCTGCATACATTCTGAGAATCATAGTAACACCTAATCTTAAAAACTCTTTTGAGGAATTGGAGTTGGAAAGAGATTAAGTCAAGATCATCCACTATATATATATATCTTCGTCTTATACAATCTTGAGGGAAATTATCTCCATGTCTGTTGTTCATCAATGATTGGATAATTCCCATTGATTCACAACTTATTTAACTAATAGTCCTTGATCTATTAATTAATCCTATCAGAACATTTACTCAAATATTCTAACAAAGGCATAGTCCATTAATAACCTTAATCCAATATAAGATATGAAGAAGATAATTTTCAGACAATAAAAGGTAGGATTGATGAAGCCCTGCTTAACCAACCAAGAACTTCAGTAATAAGTGATTAAAGTATTATAATGGTAATGCTCTGGTCACTAATATGGAATGCTTATAACTAGTATAGATAATATTGGTAGGTAGAATATGATTGGAACCTTAGTAAAGAGAAATTATCCTAGAGAAGTATTTGCAAACCACATAAATATAATTTAGGGATTGAAGTGTAAGTCATGAGGGTTAAGTAAGTATAAGATGGTGTTATTCAACTAAAGCTAGTATAGAATAGAGTCATTAAAAGTGGTGTATTCATCTTTAAGGATAGTTTACTTTAGAGAAAGAATAGTGAGGGGGATTAAGGAAGGTTGGGAGTAGAGTTTGAAGGAACTACTGGTGGGATGGAAGATTGTCAAAAGTAAAATAGTAGATTCAGCCAAGCAAGGATTGAGAAAGCTATGAAGTATATTTATATCAAACTCATTGGATTCATTCCAAAGTTTAGAAGAATGATATACTGAATAATAAGATTTTAATAAGTAAATCCCTCAAACTAACCATGGTAATGGATTGAAAGAGGTATTGTATCTAGGAAATGAATTCCTTAATTAGAAAACCAAGGTGGAGAAATATAGTTATATATATAAATCATTTCCCTATTTTAATCATGGTAAGCATTCCACTCTAAATCTCAACTCAAACATAATATCCATCATATACCACTGATTCATCATCTGATGTCTATAACACTTTATAGAGATAGTTTCCTATAGCAAATTACATAAGCATATCACTGTTAATTTCAACCATCCTCACTATATGTGCTTAAGTATATTCACTTCTATAAAACACTTTAATTATAATTTTCTAATTTAAAAGGGAGATTTCATCCAATACTATACACAAAAGGCAATACACTTAGTTGTTAAATCCTAAATCTTAAAAAGAATCTAAACCTATATAAAATCCTAAAACCAAGGGTAATATTCCAAGATTCAAAACCCTAAACTTCTTTGTTATTCACATACATTGCTATTTTCCAAATTAATGGGAGTAATAATTACCATATCAATGTCTTTATATTTCATACATCAAATAATGGTATAAAATCATTAAACTTATATATAAAGTTTCTATTCAAAATATGAGCTCATTAAAATTAAATTTATAAGCAAATAAGAACATATCATTCAATAAATCTCTAATTAAAGATAGAAGAGAAAAATAATAAGAAGAAGTTTCTTCCAAATATTAAAAAGAGTTCTTATTGAGAAAATAAAAGAAATATAAAAAGAAGGCATAATAAAGGTTCCCAAAGGTTGCCAAATATATTTTAATATTACTTCCAATATCCAGCAAATTAAGCATACAAAGAAAAGTTCAAAAATCTAATTCAAATTTAAATCTGAATTAGAAAACAGAAAATAGAAAAAGGTTAAAACAAATAAAAAACTAAACCTGGCCGCAGCCCAACACCCTATACCTATCTGACGCCTATGTTTATCCCACAACGGCCCAGTACCAGCCTAGGTTCTTGTCTGTCTATGACTGACAAGTGAGGTCAGGAACAGACCGCGGGTTGAGCTAAAGAAAACGTCAAGGGCTTATCTGCAAAATGGTCATAGTCGTCACCGTCACGCACACAGGCAGCTCGCTGGCGGAGCTCGTCGCTGCCTGATGCCGTCATCGCCGTCATTGCGTCAAGATACTCAGCGCCGATGCCAGGAGGGGATAAGAAGGCCACTGCGATGCATCGTCTCAATCCTTATCCCCAATCCCTCCTTATCATCTCAGATACAAATGAGACCAAACCCTAGCTCACCGGAGCCACTCTTCGCCGTCGAACTACGCCACCCCACACCATTCTGAGCCGTCATGGAGAAACGCCAGCCTCCGTAGATCCTATGGATAGAAGCGTGCATCAAGGGGAGCACTGGAGCGGTTGAATTTGTTCGATTTCCTTCGCGACAGTTCGTCGGAATCCTCGACGGGAAGCTCGATTCTGGCCGCGCCTGTCCTCGCCAACCACTCGATCATCATCAGGGTGAGTTCCTGAATCTTCCAGCATCCTTGAATCATTTGATCTCTTTGTAAATCGCCGTTTCACTGTAAGCCACCGTCGGCCACCGTCGGAGCTCGTCGGAGCTGAGGCTCCGATGACCATTTCCGAGCTGCGCTGCCACTCCTAGGTTCAGTAGCTTACGCTGATTCGAACTAGACCTATTTCGCTTGCTGGGGTGCAGTAGATCGTCATCGGTGACCACACACCGACGGTGTGGTGATGCCGACTGTCACATCCCAAGTTTTAGATCATTCTGCATTCATGAACCTTCGTCAATTCCACAACCCTGCATTCAAATCCTAGACAAAGTGCCTCAAGAGTTCTTACAAAGAAGAATAGTTGGATCCTTGGAGTCACTGGTTTGTAATACCCTTTTGGTTGCCAAAATGATCCTAGCTTGAACCCTAGTATTTTAGAAAATTTTGAAAACAAAAATCAACTCATTTGATTTAACCAATACAAAAGTTATGAAAGAATTAAGAAAAGCAAAAAGGAAAAAGAAAGAACAAAAAAAAACTAGCCAACCCAACCTACCCGACCCAGCCCACCTGCCCCGCCTACCCTATCCGCCACCCATGACAGCGTGGCGGCAAAGAGGGCCAGCCGGGCCCAGCGAGCACCAGCAGCCCGCTCCCCTCCTGCAGCCGCTGACGCCCTGGACCCGCTTGTCATCACCCTCCTGGAGCTGGGGACCGACGCGAGCACGAAAACGGCCGGGAAAATCTCCAAATTCGGCCAAACCACCCTCCCCCGCGTCCAATCTTTCCCCCTCCTACTTAAACCGAGGCCTGCCCCGCTTTTCCCCTCTCCTAAACCCTAGATCCATGCCACCAGGCCGCTGGAATTCGTCGCCGAAGTTCCGCCGCCGCCGCCGCTTCGGAGCTCGAGGTGCTCGGCCCGCAGTCGCCCTCTGGACCTCCGGTTCCCATCCTTCTCTTCCCCTTGACGGAACGCCCGCGCTGACCTGGTTCCCCTCTCCGCAGATCGCCGTCGTGCCCTCCGATTTATCGCCGGAGACCCGACGCCGCCCGCCTACTCCGGCCGCTCGCAGGCGGTTCCCTAGGAAGCAATCGGCGCCGACGACCTCGCCGTCGAGCTCGCCGAGACGCCCCGCATCCCGTAGCCGCCGCTACACTCGCCAGGAGCCGCCGGAGCACGCGCCGCCACCACCGTCTGCGACCACCGCCGCCGACAGCCGCCGCTCGCCTCCAGGTGAGGACCCGAGCCCCCCTCACGGCCGTCCGATCGCTTTTCAATGCACGAGATTAGAACGCGGCCGAACCGGTACCGTCCAGTACCGGCGCGCCCCGTGGCAGCCGCGTGGAGCCGCATGGGCGCCGCGTCAGCGCTGACGCGTCAGCCGCGTTGACCGCGCAGTAAAGGATTTAATTTGATTCAGAAAATTCAGAAAATAGCAGAAACTTGCAAAATTCGTAGAAATTAATCTACTGGTCCAACAATTGCAAATAAAATATGTGTAGATTCAGTAAGTCGTGTAGAATCTTGCTGTACCATTGTTTCACACTTTTGCAGCAAGATTTTGTCCAGGTTAATTAATAGAGTTAATGGCCTTTTTGGAGTAATTAATTCGTAGAAAAATATCTGTAACTCCAAAAATTGCATATGATATGTCCCTGGATTCAGTAGAACAAGGGTAATCTCAAAGTGAATTAAAAGAATAGACTTACAGTAAAAACGTTTGCAGAAAATATTTAATGGCCTTCTGCAGTGTTTTAATTACTCAGGGAGTTTTATAATTCCTTTTTGAGTAATTCCAATTGGTACTGTTCCTAAATAGCAATGCCTATACAGTACAATTTTCCCAAGATTTTACAAATAGTATACTACCAGTAGTGAATTATTTGGTTTCTGGCTCTAGTTTTGAGCACTATATTTTGCATAATAGTTTTCCTTGCGCTAAAACTATTTTCCATGCATGCAATCAGTAGCTTTACTGAATAGGATTATGTGGTGCTGCTGTAGCATCACTTCACTTGTCATGCATGCATTCATACATCATCTTTGTTGCATATGTATGTGGATTGCTTGTTTATGGTTGCAATTGTATTGTGTAGATTGTGACGAGTGCAACGCTTGCTCGTGTGTGGATTGTTCTTCCGACCGCTACAACCAAGGCAAGTAGATGCTACTTTGTTCATAATATCGTCCTACTATTTTCAATGCATTGTCGTGTATTTTGTAGATGCATGTGTAGGATGATACTATCGCTATGCTATGTCCTATTATGTGGTAGGGCCTTCCTTGTAGATGAACCACCGTTGGTAGATGTGCTTAGCCATGCTACGATGTACGAGGGCTGGGTTACATCATTGGATCTTGTTTCTAAAAGTATTGGTTTGTGAAAACTAAAACAACTTAATCAATGAATCTCCTGGGTGTGATGGGATTGATAAATTTTGGTGGTTTCATTGCGGAAAGGCACCCAGGTATCAAGAGAAAATGATTGGCTTCTTTATTTTGTAGCCTACGTGTACAACCATGTGCCAATAATTAAATGGGCAGTTGGTTGGACTTATTAGGTTGTGGTAACCCGAACCCGCGTATCCAGAGATGTAGAATTTTGGTAGGTTGGACCGGTGCGCGTCGAGATTGGGGAGCTACTTCCCGAACAGTCCCTTCTTGGACTTCTCCCTATCATCACCCAAAATGAGAGTGATGGTACGAGCTGGGCTGGCCAAGTCACATGGGTAAAGTGTACTAACCCCTGCAGGGTGTATAATCTAATCGATTAGCCGTGTCCCCGGTTATGGACAACTGAGTTGCTTGATATTGATTCCATGACATGTTTCTCGCTCATTCTAATTTCATAATTGCTTTAATATTGTTGGGTTAACTTAATTGGGATCTTTTCAAATAAAACCAAAAACTGTTTATGAAAGTAGGACAAAGGTATTTGCAAATGCAAGCCAGACACAGCTCCACTTGCCAGATATGCATGTCGATGTTAGCACTATTGTCTCCTTTACTAGCTCTACTTGCCATACATTCCATGTATTGACCCTTCGGGGCTGCTACGTTTCATGTTGCAGGATATTCCGATTCTGAGTAATCGATATAGGCCACGGTACTCCACTCGGCACTTGTTCACTTATGGGGAATTTGAAGAATGGAGGATTTACTTTATTTATGTTGCTACCTGAATAATTTGAGCTAGCCTTGAGCTAAGCTTTCATTGTAATAATGGTACTCTAGATCTTCGTTATTTGTGATACACGGATATTTTGCTATGTTATTCATCTTATTCTATTGTGGGCCAATGAACCGATCCAGGGATTGACATGTCACATAGAAGCCACGAACTTTTTAGAACCGCGGTGTTACAAGATGGTATCAGAGCCCGTGTGTCGACTGTAGGATCGTGACCTTGGATTGTATTAGGAAGCCATAGAATTATTAAAGCTTATATTAACTCTGTCTTTCATCTTTTGCCTTTCACTCTCGTAAATTCTTACCATATGCTATTCTCACACTTTCCTCTTTTAATTGATAGATGGGAGAAGTCAGGACTGAGTATGCAACCATGGATTCACCAAGGCCTTTTGCAAGACAGTTAGCACAGCTCTCGCAGTCATTGGGATTGCCACTGCCCATGTTCAAGGGAAGAAGGCTGTACACCTATGGATATGGTGAGGATGCATGGGAGATCACCACCTTCATCTTCAAGGATGCCGCCTTGCCAAACCCTGTGCATCTGATCTATGCCAAGACATACTGCAACTGGGGACTTGGAATTAATTTGGCCATACATGAAGCCCTGTCTCTTGGTGCCATCAAGTCGACACCCTCGCCAGCAGATTCACCCTACCGTGACTATGGGAGGCGTGATGAAGATGGGCATATTGTGATTACCCCGGGCGACAGGAACAACATGCCGCCCCGTCGGAGGCACATAGAGGACATGGAAAGGGAGAATGGAGCTCTGGCTGATAAAGGAGATTGCAGATTTTGCTAGCAATGGTATGGTGGTCCAAGGACAGGAGATTGAGACCTTGCATGAAGCTGTGGGAGTTCTGGATAATGCCCTGATAGCCAGAGATGCAACCATAGCTCATCTTCATGGTACTGTGCAGGAGAACGCCCAGAACATACAACAGTTGCAAGGGACCGTCCAGGAAAGGGATCAGACTATTGAAGCTATGACAGCCCAGATTGCCGCTCTCCAAGCACAGCTGAATCCACCCTCTGATGATGAAAATGGAGATGGTGGCAAAAATGATGATGATGATGACAGTGGGAATGCTGATGATGATGAGGACGAGGATGATGATGATGGAGACGATGATGGTGGAGGAGATGAAGCTATTGCAGTTGCAGCTGAGAGTGAGGAAGAATAGGAGGATTTAGAAGAGGTGGAGTTTGAGATTTCAAGTGATGACTCAGGAGACGTGTACACTCTGCCGCCATGGTTGAACCGTGGACAGAAGCGCCAACGCATGAGTGCAAGGACCTACCGCAACCTCTTCAAGAAGTAGATAGAAGTCCACCAATTAGTCCTCGTTAGGTAAAATCATTAGGATTAGTCTCGATCAATGTGAAACTTAATTACTGTTAGTTTAAGAGTGTTTAGTTGCTTATTTGTGTACTCCAATATCCCAGGAATTATTTGTGCGAATTTTATGAAAGAGTTATGGCAAGTTTGGTTAATATCTGTGTTATTTTCGTTGCAGTTTTCTGCTGATACAGCAGTACTGTACGATTTTTCATATTTTTCTGGTAACTGGGAAAAATCTGAAAAAAATAGGGCTGGTTCGAAACTCTCTGTACTGTGTGTGCAAAAATCAGCATAATTTTATGACGAGTCATAGTCAGGTAGAAAAATTCGTGAACACTGCTGGACTGTTCTGGCAGATTGCTGTTTTTGTTGCTTAGTTGATCAACTGTTTAGTTAACCATTGCCAACTCTTGTAAAACTATTTTAGTAGGTATATACTTCTAGGATAACCCCTGTGATGTTGCTGGATCACTTGTTTGTTGATGTGTTGCTTGCTTGAGATTGTCTGCTATTGTTTGTTGTTGTTTGATCATAATGCATGGGTAGAATCCTATTAACGTAGTTGATTCTTTCTAAGCTTACATGTGCTGAACCGCAGATGCCTCCCCGCCGTCAACCCACTGAGTTGGAGAAGCTCATGGCAGCTCAGGCACAACTGACCCAAGTTATGACTCAGTTCATGGAAGCTCAGAACAACAACAACAATGGGAACAACCAGCCTCAGGGAGATGCTCTCACCAGGTTTCTGAGGCTAAGGCCAACTAAGTTCTCTCTGCGACGGAACCAATGGTTGATCTCGACTGGTTACGTTCAGTCAACAAGGATCTGGTAACTGTTGGATGCACTGATGCGGAGAAGGTGAGGTTTGCCGCTCACCTACTGGAGGGACCAGCCGCTTCTTGGTGGGACACTTTTCAGATCACCCACCCGCTGGACACTGTTACTTGGGAAATCTTTGAGGAAGGTTTCAGGACCAACCACGTGTCTTCAGGAGTTCTGAGCCTGAGAGGAAGGAGTTCTGCAACTTGCGTCAAACCAATCGCACCGTGACTGAGTACATTGAGGAGTTCAACAACCTGTCCCGTTATGCACCTGAGGATGTTGACACTGATGCAAAAAGGAGGGAGAGATTCCTGGATGGCCTCAGTGATGAGCTTTCAGTGCAGCTACTGGTGGTCTATTGCCCCACTTTCCAGGAGCTTATGGACAAGGCCAGGATCTTGGAAGGGAAGCACAAGCAGGTGGAAAGCCGCAAGAGGAAGAGCAACAATCACCACTCTGGTTCTCACCACAAGTCTCGCACTTCATATGAAGGGTACTCCAAGCATGGAGGGAGTGACCATGGGAGCCATGATCGCCACCACCATGGAGGCGATGGACATCGCCATGACAACCACAAGAGCAGCCACCACAGCCACAAGGGAGGACACTCTCACCATTCTGGAGGACACGGTGGACATGACCGCAACCGTGATCGCAAGTTTGTGAAGAAGGATCTGAGTGAGGTGACATGCTTCAAGTGTGGAAAGAAGGGACACTATGCTGACAACTGTCCGGAGAGGAAGGGACTGAAGCCAACCAACAACCAGAAGGCCACAGTGAACCACATGAATGTGGAGGAGATCCCAGATGAGCCTGATCTTGTGATTGGTAAGTTCCCAATCAACACTCACCCTGCACTTATACTTTTCGATACTGGTGCATCGCATTCATTCATATCGAGGGCATTTGTGGATAAGTATAAGCTACCTACTGAGTCTATGAAAGAGTCAATTAGAGTAAGCTCACCTGGAGGAGATATGATAGCTAGCGCGGGATGCCGCGGCTTAACTGTGAGGATTGGAATACACAACTTCATTGCACATCTGGTAGTGTTGGAATCACAAGGGTTAGATGTTATTCTGGGTATGGATTGGATGTCTATGCATGGGGGACACATAGATTGTGCACAACGAGCTGTTTCACTCAAAACCCCGGATGGTAAGAGAATTAGATTCAAGTCGGTTGCGCGACCGGGAAGGTGTAAGCTGAATTCTCTTAAGGGGGTTAGCATGGACACTGTGCCTGTGATTAGGGATTACCCCGACGTGTTTCCGGAAGAGCTGCCAGGGATGCCACCTGACAGGGAAGTGGAGTTTCTCATCGACCTGATGCCGGGAACAGGACCTATTGCAAAGAGACCATATAAGATGGATGTGGATGAGCTGAAGGAATTAAAGAAGAAGCTGAAGGAGCAGTTGGACAAAGGATTCATTCATCCTAGTTCGTCGTCATGGGGTGCACCTGTTCTGTTTGTGGAGAAGAAAGACAGCAGCAAGAGATTAGTGGTGGACTATCGCTCGCTGAATGAGGTGACCATCAAGAACAAATACCCCGTGCCGAACATAAATGATTTGTTTGATCAAGTGGAAGGGGAAAAGGTGTTTAGTAAGATTGATCTGCGATCGGGCAACTTCCAATTGAAGATCCGGGAGGAAGACATACCAAAGACCGCTTTCACCACTAGGTATGGTTTATATGAGTATACAGTTATGTCTTTTGGACTAACGAATGCCCCGGCATACTTCATGACCATGATGAACAAGGTATTTATGGAATACTTGGACAAGTTCGTGGTGGTGTTTATTGATGACATACTGATATATTCCAAGGATGATGCTGAGCATGAGAAACATCTGTGACTTATTATGGAGAAGCTGAGGGAACACAAGCTGTATGCCAAATTCAGCAAGTGTGAATTCTGGCTTAACACTGTTGGATTTCTTGGACACGTAGTGTCAGGAGAAGGAGTCGCTGTTGATCCTAGCAAAGTGACTGCAGTAACTGAGTGGGAAGCACCCAAGAATGCAGGAGAGATCTGAGCTTTTGGGACTTCTTTGGATATTACAGGAGATTCATTGAAAACTTCTCCAAGATTGCTAAGCGATGACTAAACTTGAAGAAGGAGAGGAAGTTTGAATGGTCGACGTATGTGAAGCCAACTTCGAGGCGGGCGTCGACTAGTGACCGCGCACTCGTGTTTACCAGATCTTGAAGGATTTCCAAGTGTCTTGTGATGCTTCTCGGCAGGACTTGGGAGTGTCTTGCAGATGGGAGAGTGGTGTCATATGCCTCGCGGCAACTTAAACACCATGAGAGGAATTATCCCACACACGACTTGGAACTAGCATCAGTTGTTCATGCGCTCAAGGTATGGAGGCATTACTTAATGGGAAAACACTGTGATGTGTACACCGACCACAAGAGCCTGAAATACATATTTACACAGAAGGAACTGAACATGAGGCAAAGGAGATGGTTGGAACTTATCAAGGACTATGATATGAATCTGCAATACCACCCAGGAAAGGCCAATGTAGTAGAAGATGCTCTGAGCCGGAAGGTTTATGCCAATGGATTGACAATTGGGGAATTGCCCGAGGATTTGTGCAAGCAATTCAAGGACCTTAGACTGGAGGTAGTGTTTGAAGGATACTTGGCAGCAATGGAAGTCCAACCAACGCTACAGGACAGAATCAGGAAGGCTCAAGTGGGAGACAAAGAGATAGATGATGTAAAGGAAAAGATGAAGGAGGATCGAGCGAGGGAATTCCGCGAGGATGAGCAAGGAACCTTGTGGTATGGAGATCGTTTGTGCGTTCCCAACGATCCCGAGATAAGGAAGTTGATTCTGCAGGAAGCTCATGACTCGCCGTACTCTATACATCCGGGCAATACGAAGATGTATATGGACCTAAAGGACAGATTCTGGTGGAACAACATGAAGGGAGACATCGCGGAGCATATTGCCCTATGTGATGTATGTAGCGGAACACCGAAGCCGGGACTGCTACAGTACTGCCGTGCAGAGGAATGGAAGTGGGATAGAGTGGGGATGGATTTTATCACAGGATTGCCCAGGACCAGGTCGGGATATGACTCTATTTGGGTAGTGGTCGACCATTTGACCAAGGTAGCCCACTTTATACCAGTAAAGATAACCTATACGAGTGCAAAGTTGGCCAAGATTTACATGGACAGGATTGTGTGCCTACATGGGGTTCCCAAGAGTATTGTATCAGATAGAGGCACCCAATTTACCTCACACTTCTGGCGCCAGCTGCACGAGTCACTTGGTACTAGATTGGAGTTTAGCACAGCGTTTCACCCACAGACTGATGGACAGACCGAAAGGGTGAATCAGATTTTGGAGGACATGCTGAGAGCTTGCGCTTTGGCTCATGGTTCTAGTTGGGATGCGAATTTGCCTTATTAGTTTTCCTACAACAACAGCTATCAAACCAGCATCAAGACGTCACCGTTCGATGTGCTATATGGGAGACGGTGCCGGACACCACTGCTGTGGGATGGAGTAGGAGAACGCTAGTTGTTTGGACCTGATTTGATCAAGGACGCTGAGGAGAAGGTCGCCTTGATTAGGGACAGGCTGAAGGTAGCACAATCAAGGCAGAAGAGCTACACCGACGCCAAGCGTAAGGAAGTGGTGTATGAGGTAGGTGATAGAGCATACCTCAGAGTGTCGCCACTTCGTGGAATCAAGAGATTTGGAATCAAGGGTAAGCTGGCACCTCGGTTTATTGGACCGTATCGGGTCCTAGCACGCGAAGGAGAAGTTGCTTATCAGTTGGAGTTGCCAGAGGCTCTGCCCGTTGTTCACAATGTGTTCCACGTGTCCCAGCTGAAAAAGTGCCATCCAGAGATGGTGGATACACCATTGAGAGACACTGTGCCACTAGAGGAGGTTCAGCTTGAGAACGACTTGACCTATGAGGAGAAGCCGGTCAAGGTTCTGGAGACAGCGGAGAGGATTACCCATACCAAGACGATCAAGTTTTGCAAGGTGCAGTGGGGCCACCACACCGAAGAGGAAGCCACTTGGGAGCATGAGGATGACATCCGAGAGGACTACCCGCACCTATTTGCTAGCCGCGCCTTATCTCGGGGACGAGATTCATCTTAAGGGGGTTAGTCTTGTCACATCCCAAGTTTTAGATTCGGTTCTGCATGTCACTCATGGAATTCTGCATTCATGAACCTTCGTCAATTCCAAAACCCTGCATTCAAATCCTAGACAAAGTGCCTCAGGAGTTCTTACAAAGAAGAATAGTTGGATCCTTAGAGTCACTGGTTTGTAATAGCATTTTGGTTGCAAAAATGATCCTAGCTTGAACCCTAGTATTTTAGAAAAATTTGAAAACAAAAATCAACTCATTTGATTTAACCAATAAAAAGTTATGAAAGAATTAAGAAAAGCAAAAAGGAAAAAGAAAGAACAAAAAAAAACTAGCCAACCCAACCTACCCGACCCAGCCCACCTGCCCCGCCTACCCTATACCCCCCAAGACCATGAAGCGGCACATAGCCATATATCCAGGAGGCCAGTGAGCACCGCGGCAGCCCGCTCCCCTCCTGCAGCCGCTGACACCCTGGACCCGCTTGTCATCACCCTCCTGGAGCTGGAGACCGACACGAGCACGAAAACGGCCGGGAAAATCTCCAAATTCGGACGAACCACCCTCCCTCGCGTCCAATCTTTCCCCCTCCTACTTAAACCGAGGCCTGCCCCGCTTTTCCCCTCTCCTAAACCCTAACTCCATGCCGCCAGGCCGCTGGAATTCGTCGCCGAAGTTCCGCCGCCGCCGCCGCTTTGGAGCTCGAGGTGCTCGGCTCGCAGTCGCCCTCTGGCCCTCCGGTTCCCCTCCTTCTCTTCCCCTTGAACCAACACCCACGCTGAACTGGTTCCCCTCTCCGCAGATCGCCGCTGTGCCCTCCGATTTCTCGCCGGAGACCCGACGCCGCCCGCCTACTCCGGCCGCTCGCAGGCGGTTCCCTAGGAAGCAATCGGCGCCGCCGACCTCGCTGTCGAGCTCGCCGAGACGCCCCGCATCCCGTAGCCGCCGCGACACTCGCCAGGCCGCGGAGCACGCGCCGCCACGTCTCACGACCACCGCCGACAGCCGCCGCCACCGTGGAGGACCAGCCCCGGCCGTCCGATCGCTTTTCAACGCACGAGATTAGAACGCGGCCGAACTGGTACCGGCCAGTACCGGTGCGCCGCGTGGCAGCCGCGTGGAGCCGCGTGGGCGCCGCGTCAGCCGCGTTGACCACGCAGTAAAGGATTTAATTTGATTCAGAAAATTCAAAAAATAGCAGAAACTTGCAAAATTCGTAGAAATTAATCTACTGGTCCAAAAATTGCAAATAAAATATGTGTAGATTCAGTAAGTCGTGTAGAATCTTGCTGTACCATTGTTTTACACTTTTGTAGCAAGATTTTGTGCAGATTAATTAATTGAATTAATGGCATTTTTGGAGTAATTAATTCGTAGAAAAATATCTGTAACTCCAAAAATTGCATATGATATGTCCCTGGATTCAGTAGAACAAGGGGAATCTCAAAGTGAATTAAAAGAATAGACTTACAGTAAAAACTTTTGCAGAAACTATTTAATGGCCTTCTACAGTGTTTTAATTACTCAGGGAGTTTTCTAATTCCTTTTTGAGTAATTCCAATTGGTACTGTTCCTAAATAGCAATGCCTATACAGTAGAATTTTCCCAAGATTTTACAAACATTATACTACCAGTAGTGAATTATTTTGGTTCTGGCTCTAGTTTTGAGCACTATATTTTGCATAATAGTTTTCCTTGCGCTAAAACTATTTTCCATGCATGCAATCAGTAGCTTTACTTAATAGGATTATGTGGTGCTGCTGTAGCATCACTTCACTTGTCATGCATGCATTCATACATCATCTTTGTTGCATATGTATGTGGATTGCTTGTTTATGGTTGCAATTGTATTGTGTAGATTGTGACGAGTGCAACGCTTGCTCGTGTGTTGATTGTTCTTCCGACCGCTACAACCAAGGCAAGTAGATGCTACCTTGTACATAATATCGTCCTACTATTTTCAATGCATTGTCGTGTATTTTGTAGATGCATGTGTAGGATGATACTATCGCTATGCTATGTCCTATTATGTGGTAGGGCCTTCCTTGTAGATGAACCACCGATGGTAGATGTGCTTAGTCATGCTACAATGTACGAGGGCTGGGTTACATCATTGAATCTTGTTTCTAAAAGTATTGGTTTGTGAAAACTAAAACAACTTAATTAATGAATCTCCTGGGTGTGATGGGATTGATAAATTTTGGTGGTTTCATTGCGGAAAGGCACCCAGGTATCAAGAGAAAATGATTGGCTTCTTTATTTTGTAGCGTACGTGTACAACCATGTGCCAATAATGAAATGGGCGGTTGGTTGGACTTAGTAGGTTGTGGTAACCCGAACCCGCGTATCCAGAGATGTAGAATTTTGGTAGGTTGGACCGGTGCGCGTCGGGATTGGGGAGCTACTTCCCGAATAGTCCCTTCTTGGACTTCTCCCTATCATCACCCAAAATGAGAGTGATGGTATGAGCTGGGCTAGCCAAGTCACATGGGTAAAGTGTACTAACCCCTGCAGGGTGTATAATCTAATCGATTAGCCGTGTCCCCGGTTATGGACAACTGAGTTGCTTGATATTGATTCCATGACATGTTTCTCGCTCATTCTAATTTCATAATTGCTTTAATATTGTTGGGTTAACTTAATTGGGATATTTTCAAAGAAAACCAAAAACTGTTTATGAAAGTAGGACAAAGGTATTTGCAAATTTAAGCCAGACACAGCTCCACTTGCCAGATATGCATGTAGATGTTAGCACTATTGTCTCCTTTACTAGCCCTACTTGCCATACATTCCATGTATTGACCCTTCGGGGCTGCTACGTTTCATGTTGCAGGATATTCCGATTCTGAGTAATCGATATAGGCCATGGTACTCCACTCGGCACTTGTTCACTTGTGGGCAATTTGAAGAATGGAGGATTTACTTTATTTATGTTGCTACCTGAATAATTTGAGCTAGCCTTGAGCTAAGCTTTCATTGTAATAATGGTACTCTGGATCTTCGTTATTTGTGATACACGGATATTTTGCTATGTTATTCATCTTATTCTATTGTGGGCCAATGAACCGATCCAGGGATTGGCATGTCACATATAAGCCACGGTCTTTTCAGAACCGCGGTGTTACACAGACTGTAAGGTTCGCAGCATAGAAAACAAAAATTTTCCTACGATGGGAACAACTATGTACCAAGATCTATCTACTAGATACAAACAACGGGCGAATGTATATCCGTAGAGAACATACCCTTGAAGACCGACAAAGCTTAACGAGTCCAAACTCGTGGTTGATGTAGACGATCTCTTGCTGATCTCAAGATCGAGAGGAAGTCCTAGCGCCGCAAAACAGCAGCGCATCCGTGCTCGCACACACGTTCGAGGCACCGAGCAACCTCCGCCTCCGTGCTCCAGCGATGCAGCGGAAGCACAACTCTTACTTGCCGAAAAGCCACCGGGAACATGTATCTCGCTAGTCCAAGACCATGGGGAATAAATTCTAGAGGGGGAGAGAGATCCTTCACGAGGAGGTGTGAGTGAGAGAGAGGGAGGGGGCTCCTTTTATAGGGATAGGGGGGCACCCAAGGGGCCATGCGCCCAGCCATGGGGCTGCCCTCACCTCTTCCACATTCATGTGGGTGGACACTCCACTCACTCAAATGCCTTTCAATTCCCTCCACTCAAAAACCCACTCAAATTCCCATTAAATTTCCACCAAATTTAATGCAAACTCTCATTAAATAAAACTCCTTTTATTTATTTAGAATTTTTTCAATTACTTTAATGAAAAACATTCACATATAACCCCTTGCTAGTATTTCATTTCACATGCAGAAACACTTTCTGCAATTTCACCCGAAAACCCGTTTCGGTATCTAGTGAAATAAATTCCTGCGCTTGTTATTCTTTTCGGCATGAAACTTTTGCTCCAATTGGATGTCGGTGTCTCTTAAGTGTGTCACCCTACGGTTTGTGAATAATGCGGACATGATAGAGACCCCTCTCAGATCAATAATCAGAAGCGGGATCTGGAGACCCATACTGACTCCCACACATTCAGCGATGACTTTCTTGTGATCGTCGGAACCTTTTACGCTAGTATCTTAATCCTTTTGTTTCACGATATCTTACATGTCCGAGATTCAATCATCGGTATCTCCATACCTAGTTTGATCTCATTACTGACATGCACTCTTTTCTCGTTCCCGTGATATAACATTCTAGTGATCAAATCACTTGCTTGCAAGCTAATCAATGTGATATCACCGTGAGGGCCCAGAGTATATCTATCCGTCATCAGGATGAACAAATTCCACTCTTGATCCATGAGCCTCAACATAACACTTTATTAGTTCTGAATCCATCTTTATAATCACCCTGTTACGGTGTGACGTTTGATGTTATCAATAAACTCTTCCGGTGTTAGTGATTGGCATGATCTCATGGTCTAAGGATTAGGATCACTTCGTAAGTTGTTATAGCAATATAAACTCAATGACTTTGATTGTAATGCTATACCTCGGATGAATGTTCATCACACCATTACACTAATGTTGTGATCTCGTTATTAACTACATCCAATGTCCATGATCAGGAAACCTTTGATCATCTTGTTAATCAACGAGCTAGTTTATAAGAGAGGCATAACTAGGAACTTCCTTTTTGTTTATTAAACACACATGTATTAACGTTTCCGTATTAATACAATTATAGCATGTAAAATAAACATTTATCATAAATAAGGAATACGATAATAACCACTTTATTATTGCCTCTCGGGCATATTCCCTTCACCGACGCCATCGTGACGTCATGATTGCACCACGTCAGCTAGTTTGACTGGTCTTTGCTAACGTGGCTAATGACGTGGCCCAGGGCCCACATGTCACCGACAGTGGGTAGAGAGGAGCTCAGTAACAAATGTATTTTCATTAACCAGTGAGATGAGGTGGACCATGGCCCACTAGTCAGTGACTGGGGGCTAGTTCTGGGTTCGGTGTAAAAAGTATTTTCTATTAAAGAGTTAAAATCAAATGTTATAATTCAATTAATAATATTCCAGAAATCAAATAAAGGATTAAATCTTGTTTAATTAATAACTTTTGATTCATAATTCAGAAAAATGTGTATAATATTTGTAATTTTTAGAAAAATAAAATCTATAACTTAAACTTATTATTATTGAGATAATTATTTAAATAAATATCATTTAATAAAGATTAGATAAGTAATGAAACTTTGATAATTCATATGTTTATAATAACAAATATTAATAATAGTGATAAAATACCAATTTTTTTTAGAAAAATAAGAATTCTAATTTAAACTATAATCATTTATTATCATTTCAGTTAATTAAATATTTATTATTTATTAAGTAATTATAAAGTAATAATAATTATAATAATCATATCTTATTATTTATAAATCATAAAAATAAATATGTTATGCCAAAATGATCACAAAAATATTATTTACATGATAAAAATCTAATAATCTCCTTTGGAGATAAATAGAAAAATTAAATATTTTAATAACTCAAATTTAAACTTATTTACTTCATTAATAATTCATATAAAGATAAATAAAATTTATTAATACTCCTAAAATGAGTCAAATAAGTCTAATTAATAGTGTTAGTCTTAAATATTAATAATCTAATGCCATAATGGTTTAAAACATTATAAATATTCTTATTTAAGAAGAATCCACAACCTTAAATGAAGATTATCTCTAAGAAGAATTCCACTAATAATGAATCCTTCAAAGACAACTTGTAAATAATAAAATATTTTCTAAACCATATTAATTACCAAATTACAAAAACTACTACAACACCATATAAATCCGTAAGTAATTAAATAACATTATGTTGGGTTCATAAACTATACTCACTTGTCTATAAAAGAGAAATGATATTACTCCATACTCACATCAAGAAACCAGTACTCAAGTAACAGAATAAACATTCTTAAGTAACTTAAAGAACACATTTCAATTATACAAGATACCAATGTATAAGTACGATACTTTCAAAACTATATATACTTTAAAGTTAACTTTAGTCTACAAAATCTTAATATAACACTATAAGCATTATTATATGTTTTATAGTTAACTTTGGTCTGAAGTGGTTAAACTATAAAGCAACTCAAGCCAAACCATATGAGCAAACAAATGACATCAACCACCACCAACTAACTAACCACAAAGTTTGTTTAGACCTTAGAAGTGAAACCTTTTCTTTGAAGGTTATCCTTTTTGCCACTTTAAATCAGAAACCTTGTATAAGTAATCCTAACTAGTATGTCATAAGTATGTACGCTTTATTCCTACATATGTGTTATTTACAACCACTCATAAACTCTAATGAAAGTACCACTAGGAAACTTATCTAAAAGGACCACACATTCCAAAGTAACCCTTTTCGGAATCCAAACCCTAGGACAACGTTATTCCCTGGATTTACGCTTAGAACGTGCATCACATTACTTATGCATAAAAGCATATTGCTTCTTTAAACATTAGTCCTTACCGGACCAATGATGCTGATTTCAGATTTTGGATCTTACATTGACTCGAAGACCGTGAGTGCATAATCTTGCAATCACAAAAGGCAAGTTCACACTTGATCATGTCCTTTGTTTAATTTCTGTAAAGTATTTTAAAAATACAATGTTGTCTTCACCTGCATTTGAAAAAGGTCAGAAAACACTATTTTCAATAATAATGAGAACTATTGATTACTGATCCAGGGTGATCAGCTAATCTATTAAATCTCACAGTTGGGATACCACTTTTCAGAACTATATCACTTAGGACTTAACAACCAATGTCGCCAGTGATTCTTGCGCCGTATATTACGCGTTGACCATGAGATTTGGAATGGGACGGAGAAGTCAGTTGTATCTTCTTCCTCTCGCATGAAGCCGGATGTGCAGGTCATGGCTGTTATCCTCGTAGCATGCATATTAATTGGTAATTTGTAGAGGATATGCAGCATATGGGTGGGAACCCTCAACGTCCCACGATAGTTCTGGCATCTAACGGTTTGTACAAACCATTGTCGTAATTCTTTATGTGGGCATGGTGTACACCAAGGAGGCATGCGGGGTCATGAAGGGGGCAGTGATTGGCTTGGATCATCTTCTGGGCCCCACATCATGGAATTGTGGACGGGAATAAGCTGTCCGGTTGTGCAACAAAGAGTTGATCTCTCATGGGTAAAGTAACACACCTCTGCAGAGTGTAAGAACTGTAACTTGTTACTCCCTGTTCCAGGAAGGAGCTGCGAACGCGGCGGGAAAGGAACCCCATGAAGGTTCTAGTAAACCCGTGAAGGCTGACGGACATAGATTTTCAGAATAAAAGCAACCTTTGAAGAAATGTTTATGAAAACTTGCATTGCCTACGACCTACGATCTGTGGCTGTAGATATAGTGCATCAAACACTTCTTTTCTAGTGAATTTGCTGAGTACGCTCGTACTCAAAGTATCTTCTTAACCCTTGCTAGATTCTGAAGCCGGAGTAGACAACCACCACATCAAGTTATGCTCCAGGACTTATCTTGCTCAGCTAAAGATTTTCAATAAAGACAAGGAAGACAACATATACCTCAACTCAAGTGAAGACGAAGTTACTGATTAGATAGTAATATAATCTCTAGCCAAAGAACCTATCTCTGTAGTGCGTTGCAATAGCCCCAACACCAAAACCGTAGTTAAAATACTAGTTCTAGTAGTATAATTTTTTTTGCGTTGTTTATCTTTGATTCTTATTCATAAGAAGTTATTTCTCTCTCTTAAACCTAGAGTGTTCTCTAGATCTTGTGTAAAGAGTGAGTTGTAACCTTTAGCCATGTATTGGACCCGCTGTGTTTCTGTTGTGACATTATGAGGGATGTAATACTAGTGAACGGTGTTTCATTGGTGTTATGTCCACGACTATAGTATACTACATCATGAAGTGGTATGCTGGGTCACCGCAGTTGGTATCAGAGCATATGCTTTGACCTTAGGTTGGAAACCTTGTAAATGGGTAGAACCTATAGGACACATCCTAGCAATAATGAAGAGTTCTTTAGTGATATGAGGGATATTCACTTGAGAATAATCCTGTTATGTTACTAGTGCGATAACTCTTTTATATGATTGTAATTCCAATCATTACCCAAGAGTTTTAACTCTATGTGACTGATGATAATTTCTTATCCACAGTTCCACATGGCACCTCGATATCCACCCCGAAATGTTCAACTGATGAACAGGACGTTGGATGTCTACGGAGGGGATTGGACAAACTATCTCCGACAACTTCTATGAAGTTTGGAATGTGAATAAAGACTTCTGGTCAAGATTTACACTTTCTATGATGGGCAGGTATTAGCTAAATACCGTGTCATGATCATGTTACCCAAGAAGTTAGGACTTCAGGGAGAAATGCCAGCAGGAGAGGCAAGGTTCATGGCATCTGCATATCAGATTGCCGTAGTAGCAGCCATAACCATGATCCGAGAGAATAAATCCCAAGCTTTAGAAGGTAGTACTCATACCATTATACCCCATGAAACCTCAAACTCAGAGCATGAGTTAGACCACTCTACCTTAGTCCAAATTGAACCAACTCTAGCTGTAGAATATATGGATCGTTATCGGTCTTTGCTAAACACTTATCATAACACTCACCAAGTCTTAGTTCAGGAGCTGGATACGGTCATTGAGGATTTTACCGATCCTGATAAAGAAATGGCTTGTAGGAAGAAGTTAGATAAAGAAGCTAGGCATCCCAAATACATACCTTCAGGAGAGGTGTTTGAGGAAACTGAGTTCGATGACCCAAACTCAGAAAATTATGCCTATTACCAGAATGACTTCAAGCCACCTGAAGACTTATGGACCAAGTACAATGCCGAACAACAAGAATGGAATAAAGTTATTCCAAATAAACCTGAGCCTAACAAATATGGATGGGAAATAGAATCTCAAGGTAAAACCATAGGGAATCCTATACCTTGTGATACAAGTATTGAAGATGAGACCAACTATAACCATAGAGAGCCTTATGGGCCATATGGGGGTGATACTAATCAAATCAACTTAGAAGGGTATCCCAATAGCTACTACACCAATTTGTATGACTAGATCCAAGAAAAATCTAAGGAACCAACTTACTATGAGGAAGCGTTGCCAGAAAATCCGAACTATTCGGTGGAAGATTACGCCAACTCTAGTCATTTTTCAATGACCAATCTCAGTCTCGGTACTTCTAATCAAGATTATGCACCACCTGGATGCTCCTATGCTCCAGAAGGCAGTCGTAGGACTTCACGTCATCATGGACGGAACTCCAGGAAGCACTAGAGGAAGATGAAAGTAAAAAAGGAACGACATCCCAAGGGATGAGAGTTTGAATAATGTATATAGAGGGTAATGCGTTTTGTAGTTTGAAAGGTTTGTCGGAATAAGTGAGGATATATCCACAGGAACAAGAAGTTCTTGTAAGATAGTGGTGCAAATAGATATGGAGCAAACCGTTGGAATATCTAGTACATTTGTAAATTATCTAAAACCTATGTATAATAGATGGTATCTGTTTGGTTGTTTATCGACTTTTGAATCTTATTGATTTTTCTTGATTGACTAGATATGTACATGAAGTTTAATTCGGTGTGCAAATGCATGATGCAACACCCAGTTATTACTTGATGTTATAGACCTAGATAGGAATGGGAATCTGTGTAAGGGAGCGACGAATTTTAAAGATCAAAAAGGAAGACTTACGGGAATGAAGAAGTAAGATATAAGGAGTGTTAACACCACTTAGAGGATAGATAAAGCATAAATTATTCCTAGCCAGACCCAAGAAGGAAGTTTGGTATAGAAGATGTATGGAACCACAAGATATAATAAACTTAAAGCTTAATCAAAGCGGGTAATATTACTAAGAAGTAAAGGAATAGTTGTACCAAGTTCATGGAAGTGTCATGAATAAGTATAAATAGTTACCTTTGGAACCAAAATGGTATCCAAGATCTGACAATACTGAGTAAATGCGAGAAGAATGTGGAAAACCATAATGTAATATACACACCCTAGGACGATTCGCAGCTCGTAATAATCCGCAACTGGTATTTAGTCCATAGCTAGTAACTAATCCCCAGTGGGTATTTTATCCACAGCTGGTATTTGGTTAAAATAGTGAACCAAATCTTATTAAAAATTGCATAAAGAGCATTAAATTTGGCCTAAGTTAAGTAACCTAAGAAAGTTAATAGATTTGAAGATAATCGCTTGGCAAGATACTTTGCAAAGTCCAGTTTATTCGGCAAGAATGTCCCAATAGTAGTACGACATTTAGTGCTGAAAGATTTGCTTCGGACATCCACAACTATGTGGATGCATCGTATAATCTTTCATTGGACCTTAAACCAGTAAAATATAAACTGAACAGGAACCAACATTTTAGTTCTAGAATCAATGACTTCTATGTATGGAGTTTCAAAATTATTAAGTAAAACTTAAGGGGGAGAGTAAACATTATGAATGAAAGTTGAAGAAAATACTATAGGAAATACAGAAAAGTCATTTAAAAGAAAATCTTAAGGAGGTATAAACTTGAGGATGATAAAGGATATATTTAACAATCAAATTTAAAAAGAAACAAAATTTAAGTAACCTTAAGAAGTAATAAAATTCTGATGGGTAGGGACAAATTGAGTTCAAATCCAATCTTGAAAGGAATACCAATATCAATGGTATAGTGATAGGGATAGTAAGATAGTCTATTGACTATTAAAACGCGTATACAGAAACTTAAGAACTCATGGTAGTGAGAACCTCCAAACTGTACTTAAAAAAGTGATGAAGTTGATGCTTCAAGAAAAAGAATTGAATCAGGATATCTAATCAGGTTATGAATAATCCAATTAATTCCATTAAAGATCATCATGGAGTGGAGAGAATAGAAACCACTACAAAACAATTTCTCACTCCGAAATATGGGAGTTTGCGAACTTCGAGGACGAAGTTTATTTTAAGGGGGAGAGTCTGTAACATCCCAGCATTAGAGCCTAGAAATAAGTTGAACCCAGATGTGTGCATTGCATTCATGCATAGAAAATCCGAATAATTTTCGTGCTTTTAAACAAAACTTGTCAAAGTGATTGAAGCTTCTCTTAGCTTGATGGAATTGAAGTAGATCATCAAGTTGACTACGATAAGTTTCAATAAGATCTTTGCTAAAACCTCATTTTGGGTAAGAGAGATTTGATCTAAGGGTATATCAAAATTGTACCATAAGATGAACCTTAATATAATATGAATTATGTTTGATCATTAGGTGATCATACTATAGTGTTCCTTACAATCATTCATAAGTATCAAATTATGTATATAAACCAATAATAAGAATGTAACCACTATATTCTAAATTCCATCTGCATACATTCTGAGAATCATAGTAACACCTAATCTTAAAAACTCTTTTGAGGAATTGGAGTTGGAAAGAGATTAAGTCAAGATCATCCACTATATATATATATATATATATATCTTCGTCTTATACAATCTTGAGGGAAATTATCTCCATGTCTGTTGTTCATCAATGATTGGATAATTCCCCATTGATTCACAACTTCTTTAACTAATAGTCCTTGATCTATTAATTAATCCTATCAGAACATTTACTCAAATATTCTAACAAAGGCATAGTCCATTAATAACCTTAATCCAATATAAGATATGAAGAAGATAATTTTCAGACAATAAAAGGTAGGATTGATGAAGCCCTGCTTAACCAACCAAGAACTTCAGTAATAAGTGATTAAAGTATTATAATGGTAATGCTCTGGTCACTAATATGGAATGCTTATAACTAGTATAGATAATATTGGTAGGTAGAATATGATTGGAACCTTAGTAAAGAGAAATAATCCTAGAGAAGTCTTTGCAAACCACATAAATATAATTTAGGGATTGAAGTGTAAGTCATGAGGGTTAAGTAAGTATAAGATGGTGCTATTCAACTAAAGCTAGTATAGCATAGAGTCATTAAAAGTGGTGTATTCATCTTTAAGGATAGTTTACTTTAGAGAAAGAATAGTGAGGGGGATTACGGAAGGTTGGGAGTATAGTTTGCAGGAACTACTGGTGGGCTGGAAGACTGTCAACAGTAAAATAGTAGATTCAACCAAGCAAGGATTGAGAAAGATATGAAGTATATTTATATCAAACTCATTGGATTCATTCCAAAGTTTAGAAGAACGATATATTGAATAATAAGATTTTAATAAGTAAATCCCTCAAACTAACCATGGTAATGGATTGAAAGAGGTATTATATCTAGGAAAGGAACTCCTTAATTAGAAAACCAAGGTGGAGAAATATAGTTATATGTATAAATCATTTTCCTATTTTAATCATGGTAAGCATTCCACTCTAAATCTGAACTCAAACATAATATCCATCATATACCATTGATTCATCATCTGATGTCTATAACACTTTATAGAGATAGTTTCCTATAGCAAATTAAATAAGCATATCTCTGTTAATTTCAACCATCCTCACTAGATGTGCTTAAGTATATTCACTTCTATAAAACACTCTAATTATAATTTTCTAATTTAAAAGGGAGATTTCATCCAATACTGTGCACAAAAGGCAATACACTTAGTTGTTAAATCCTAAATCTTAAAAAGAATCTAAACCTATATAAAATCCTAAAACCAAGGGTAATATTCCAAGATTCAAAAACCTAAACTTATTTGTTATCACATACATTGCTATTTTCCAAAGTAATGGGAGTAATAATTACCATATCAATGTCTTTATATTTCATGCATCAAATAATGGTATAAAATCATTAAACTTATATATAAAGTTTCTATTCAAACTATGAGCTCATTAAAATTAAATTTATAAGCAAATAAGAACATATCATTCAATAAATCTCTAATTAAATAGAGAAGAGAAAAATAATAAGAAGAAGTTTCTTCCAAATATTAAAAAAGAGTTCTTATTGAGAAAATAAAAGAAATATAAAAAGAAGGCAAAATAAAGGTTCACAAAGGTTGCCAAATATATTTTAATATTACTGCCAATATCCAGCAAATTAAACATACAAATAAAAGTTCAAAAATCTAATTCAAATTTAAATCTAAAATGGAAAACAGAAAATAGAAAAAGGTTAAAACAAATAAAAAACTAAACCTGGCCGCAGCCCAACACCCTATACCTATCTGACGCCTATGTGCAGCCCACAACGGCCTAGTACCAACCCAGGTTCTTTTCTGTCTGTGACTGACAAGTGGGGTCAGGAACGGACCGTGGGTTGAGCTAAAGAAGACGTCAGGGGGTTATCTGGAAAACAGTCATTGTCGTCACCGTCACGCACACAGGCAGCTCGCTGGCGGAGCTCGTCGCTGCCCGATGCCGTCATCGCCATCATTGCGTCAAGATACTCGCCGCCGATGCCAGGAGGGGATAAGAAGGCCACCGTGACGCATCATCTCAATCCCTATCCCAAATCCCTCCTTATCCTCTCATATACGAACGAGACCGAACCCTAGCTCGCTGGAGCCACTCCTCACGGTCGAACTACGCCACCCCACACCATTCTGAGCCGTCATGGAGAAGCGCCAGCCTCCGTAGATCCTCTGGATAGAGGCGTGCATCAAGAGGAGCACTAGAGGGGTGAATTTGGTCGATTTCCTTTGCGGCAGTTCGTCGGAATCCTCGACGGGAAGCTCGATTCCGGCCGCGCCTATCCTCGCCAACCACTCGATCATCATCGGGGTGAGTTCCTGAATCTTCCAGCATCCTTGAATCATTTGATATCTTTGTAAATCGTCGTTTCACTGTAAGCCACCGTCGGCCACCGTTGGAGCTCGTCGGAGCTGAGGCTCCGATGACCATTTACAAGCGGCGCTGCCACTCCTAGGTTCAGTAGCTTACGCTGATTCGAACTAGACCTATTTCGCTTGTTGGGGTGTCAAAAGCTTCTTAAACAAAAGGGGTGCCGACAAAGGGCAAAGGAAAAAGAGAGCGGTCAGTACTGAGGCTAGTACATGGCGAGACTAGAATTCGGCGGTCCTCGCCTACATAGGTATGGTGGACTGAAGTGGCAGCGCAGCCAACACTAAACAACCTATAGAGACTCAATATAACTGGCGGCTATCAGATAGGGATAAGAAAGACCTATTCGGAACCAACCTGAAACTATCACCAAGCGTACCCATCCTGGTATTTCCCCCGCGAGACGAAATGAGGAAGTCAACCGACGAACTCACACAGTTGGCAGTTTTATTCATTCCGTTATAGTTGTGGCAATTACTAGTCAGATATAGATAGCATGAGTCATCCTAATATATTAAGCAGTGGCCAGTCTTAGTCAACCATTCCGTTGTAGTTGTAGTACTTACTAGTCAGATACATATAGCATGAGGCATCCCAAAACCCAGAAGTTGTTGGTACTTTTATTTAGCCATTCCGTTGTAGTTGCAATAGTTACTAGTCAGATACAATGGTAACAGGTGACAACCCAAAACAGCAATTGTTGGCACTTTTATTTAGCCATTCCATTATAGTGAAGCCGATTACTAGTCATGATAAAGTCAAATTTATAGCACTACTTTAGTTATAGTTGTCTATGATCGAGATACTGTGCTCCAAGTCATCCATAACCGCGGACACGTCTTTCAGAAAGTTTTACCCTGCAGGGGGAACAAATAGCAACACACGCACGATCAACCTCGAGAAAACCCAAATGAAAACCCAACGAGGCATCACGACAGCAATTGCAAGATTCATATAAATTTCAGGGGGCCACCCCACCAAGCTACCCGCGACGAAGTTGGCCGGTTCCGGAACGGACCCAGAGGTTTCCGTCAATGGCTGTAAACGACTGGGAACCCGAAAGTGTGACTAGGCTTGTCGATACCGCGAAAACACTCCGCTTATCTAAACAGTACAGGCGCCCCGCGCGCAATCGTAAATAAAGCAGTAAGGCATGGCATAAGTACAGGATAATAATAAAGCCCCAAACTACTTTGTGGCCCCAAGAAATAAATATGACTCAAGCTCTGGCTAGTGGGATTCATGGTCCCACATGCGGATAGTGCGAATATTCAAAGAACAGGTATCAAGTACTCGGGGTCCTACGGGACACAAGTGGACGGTTAAAAACCAAATAACATCTATTGCCCACATGTGCCTCTGCATTATTTACCTACTTCAATTTTAGTTATTAAATAGTAATTAAAGTCATGATCATCTCCAACATTAAACATGCGGCATTACTTTAATAACTGTAGTACTTGACGACACGCAACCGCACCTGAGCAAGCGACTATGACACACAAGTCCAACTATCTACCAACCAACAGGTAATAGGATGTGTCCAAGGAAATATAAGGCTGCAAGGGATATCACGGGTACGAAAACTAGAGCATCGCCACATAGATAGCAATAGATCAACAGAAGGAAATAAAGACTATAAAGTAAAATAGGTAGAAATATGGAGAATGCTCGCCTGAAAACATTGCTGGAGGTTCATCTGAAGATCGGGTCGACACTCGCATCAACTCGTCGGCCTAATCCGTGAAGAAGCAAAGCACTAGAAGAAACACCGGATGCACTATTTAGTACTACGATAGAAGATCGGGCATGATGCATGTATGATGTATGGCATGGCAAGGATGCGATGCAATTAGGCAATATTAAGCAGAACCGGGGTCCCGACAATTAATTAGGTGGTTTATGTTTTTTAGATACCCTGCAATTTAAATGTTTTTGTAACATGGCAAAAAAATTCACCGGTTCAATGCACAAATTTAAGTGGAACCAATATTAGACTAGATTCGCCTGCATATGGTCTCAATATTTAATTACGATGAGATGAATTGGCATAATGCCCCCAAATCCACGTGGTATGAATGCAATCATGAACAATTGATGAAACAAATATATATGTCACTTATAAAAAATAGGGCTTCGAGGATAAGGGTCAAACATAGGGGCTCGACGATCTTGGGGTTCGGGGAGGGTTCGACGTGGATTGGTCTTCGTCTCCGGGGACGGGGTCTCGGACTTCGTATCCATGTCGGAAGGCTAGGTGGTCTTCAGGTACGTGACAGCGTCCTCTTTGCTCCGTGTCGAAGGCATCGGGTTTATGGTTACGAGGTTCGTTGTCGACCTTGGATTGGTGCCGGGAAGACATGAACGAGGCTGGTCTTGGCAGCGAACAACATCGGGACACCAAAGAACTTGGGGTTCGCAGAAGGCTTCTGAGCACAAGGGAAAAGCTGCAACGACATCAACTTGGCTGGACCCGCGCAACTGAAACAGGAGCTTGGCTAGAGTCAAAATGGAGCAGCGTTGCGGTCTCCGTGAGGAGCGTTGGGTGGAGAACAACATGCCGCCGGTGCGGCAGCACTCGCGGGAACAGGGCCGACGATGAGCTGACTAGGCCTGGATGCGGCAACAGAGAGGAACTCGGCAACGTAGGGTGTGGTCGGGGCGAAGGACGACCGTCGAGGAAGGCGGCTCGGCGAACGCGCGCTGGGGCGAGGCGACAAGGAGGGGTGGCGGTGGTGCTGTGGCCAGAGAGACGCCCGCATGCGCGCGATAGATGGTGCCGCTCGCGCGCGGCAGGCTCTGGCGGCGGGCAAGCGCACGATGTTTCGGGAGCTTGGTGCAGCCACGGGGAGGCGGCAGGGAGGCGAGGCGGTGGAGCCTAGGGGTCGGGGGAGGGCGCGCGGAGGACGGCAAAGCAAGGAGGGAGGAGCGGCAGACGGCAGGGTTGGCAGAGAGCAGGGGCACCGAGGGAGCTCTGCAGGTGGCTGCGACGGGGAGGCACCCGAGGGGAAGAGGGAGATGGAGGTGGGGGCGAGCGCATCAGGTAGGGAGGAATCGGGGATTCTCGGGGTGGGTCGCGAGAGCGAGGGACGAGGTGGGGACGCGGTCGGTGGAGCGAGACTAGGTGGGGCCGCTCGCGACAGAGAGGGCAGCGGGATAGGGGCGCGTGCGTGGGGATGTGTCGTGCGGGTTGTCGTGTTGGGTGGGAAGGTGGGTTGACCAGGTGAGTGCTGGGACTGGTGGGCGGAGAGAGGGAGTGTGGCGGCGGGGTGAGGGAGTGGGGAGGGATTAGGTAGGGTTTGGTCTAGGGATTTTAGGGTTTGGGTAGACGGTGTCTGGCTGGCCCTTTTGGGCCTGGCCGGCTGCCTTCCCGGGGTTTTTAGAAAATCTTATTATCATTTATTTTTAAAATAAAATATTTGTAAATAATTTTTAGTCAATAAAATATCTGGATCGAAATAGGATTTTTAATTTGAATAGAGGAGGGAATAATTAGAAAATAAAAATAGGTTTTTAAGAAAATACTTTTATGATCAAACATGTATGAGTCATGACGATGCATAAATTAAAAACACGGCAATTTTCTAGTAGTGATTTTAACCGAGGTGCTACTATTGATTCGCCCGCATATGGTCTCAATATTTAATTACGATGAGGTGAATTGGCATAATGCCCCCAAATCCACGTGGTACGAATGAAATCATGAACAATTGATGGAACAATTATATATGTCACTTATAAAAAATAGGGATTCGAGGATAAGGGTCAAACATAGGGGCTCGACGATCTTGGGGTTCGGGGAGGGTTCGACGTGGATCGGTCTTCGTCTCCGGGGACGGGGTCTCAGACTTCGTATCCATGTCGGAAGGCTTGGTGGTCTTCAGGTACGTGACGGCGTCCTCTTTGCTCCGTGTCCAAGGCATCGGGTTTACGGTTACGAGGTTCGTTGTCGACCTTGGATTGGCACCGGGAAGACATGAACGAGGCTGGTCTTGGCAGCGAACAACATCGGGACACCGAAGAACTTGGGGTTCGGAGAAGGCTTCTGAGCGCAAGGGAAAAGCTGCAACGACAACTTGGCTGGACCCGCACAACTGAAACAGGAGCTTGGCTAGAGTCAAAACGGAACGGCGTTGCGGTCTCGGTGAGGAGCGTTGGGCGGAGAACAACATGCCACCGGTGCGGCGGTACTCGCAGGAACAGATAGTTTACTTATCGGAGGTTATGATCGTTGGTATCTCTGCATACCTAGTTCAACCTCGTTATCGATAAGTACTCTTTTCTCGTTCCCGTGATATGTGATCCCTTGTGAGCCAGTCACATGCTTGCAAGCTAATTGGATGACATTCCACCGAGAGGGCCCAGAGTATATCTATCCGTCATATGGATGGACAAATCCCACTCTTGATCCATGTGTTTCAACCAATACTTTCCGAACACTCAATGCCACCTTTATAGCCACCCAGTTACGGTGTGGTGTTTGATGTCATCAAAGCATCCATCCGGTAAAGGTGATATGCATGATCTCATGGTCGAAGGAATTAGGTTACTATGTATCAGAAAGCTTATAGCAAATGAACTATATTAAATGACTTGATCTTTATGCTACGCTTAACTATAGGAGTATGTCCATCACATCATTCTCCTAATGATATGACCCTATTGTTAATAACATCTCTGTGTTCATGATCAGGAAACCATGATCATATATTAACCAACAAGCTAGTTTAACAAGAGGCTTTACTAGGGACTCTTATTTTAGTTTACAAATCACACAAGTATTAATGTTTCCGGTTAATACAATTATAGCATGGTATGTAAACATTTATCATAAGTGTGAAGATATGATAATAACCACTTTATTATTGCCTCTTGGGCATATCTCCAACAGTCTCCCACTTGCACTAGAGTCAATAATCTAGTTTCAAACCTTTGTGTATATAACACCTATGGCTTTCCGTGTTGTATGTACACGATTGCTAGTGGTCAATCGATCTCCGGATCGACACTTCCTGTGTGTGTAATTGCATGTCTTTGCGTCTCTATGCATCACTCATTCTCTAATGAGATGGCTTTGTATAAATTTGGTCTTCGGTGTGACCTTTAGTTCTTTGGGGTTAAAACATGTTGATAATATTGTCGCACAATATATCTTCATAGTATTATCCTCCGTGAACTACACCTAGTTTGATAACGAACTACTTGACACAAATGCCCTCTTTGTCGCTATAATAGCGTCATATACTTAGCCTTTTGTTGTAGTATCTGTCACAATGTCTTAACTTTGGAACTCATCCAAATCCATTATGGAACTCACTTTCCATTATATTGTGCCACCCTTAGTTTAGATTGAGATAAACTTAATTTGTACTTTGTGACAAAACTAGTATCAATGTAGTACTTTTACAATGAACTAACCATCTATTTGTCACTTCTACAAATAATATACTCTTAGTTCTTCCAAAAGATCATAAGAATATCCTTACTATTGTCCAATGATCATCTTACGAATCATTCTGGTATATGCTCACAACATTTAGAGCATAGGACATATCTGGATTTGTACATATCACAGTATGATTGATATAAATACTCTTCGTGATTTCATATATCAAGTATCAATCTATACTTGATTATTTGTTTTACTTTATCAAATGTCAATACACTTGACTATATCATCAACATTGAACTCTTTCAATCCTTTCTGTGCGACAAGAACCTTTCTTGTAGTTTCTATATTGAACTCATTCAATATCTCGTCTATGTACTTCTGGCACAACCATATTAGCGTCTATTGATGCCAAATATTTGGGTTTTTGCCTAAGTCTTTCATCGGGATGAAATTCTTAATATGTGTTAATAAAAGATACATTATTTCCAATCAACAATATGTCTTCCACATAATGTATTAGAAATATGTCTTAGCGCTCCCACTTAATTTCTTGCAAATGCAAGCATCTTCAACTTCTCTGATGAATTTAAACTCTTTTAACAATTTCATCATTGTGAAGATTCCAACTCCGCGATGCTCACTTCAACCATTGAAGTTTGCATATGCTTTTAGCATCCTATGAATTTACAAAACCCTATGGACCGTGTTATGCACATGTCCTAGGTAACGATTCTATCAGAAGAACTTGTTTTGTTTATTCAACTATCATATAACAAAATTATATATAGTGGTTGCTACATTAATCCGTCTAGACTAAATATCACTATGAAAGATCAAATCTTGTCATAGTCAACCTTTGAACATTGTTGTGAACTCTTTCCCAACATGTCGACTATTTCATAGATGTGCAACATCCATGTCTATTTCTTTTATAGATCCAAACACAATTGTAAGGTCTTACACCTTTCTCGAGGGTCCTTCAAGTTCAAAACTTGATTTCTTGTGTATGGAACTATCACAGATTTTATGGCTTCATGCCATTTTACGGAGTCAGGGTCCATCATCGCTTCTTTGCATGTAGTTGGTTCATTATTCTCAAATAATGATTCAACCCTCAAATCTTGGTATTTGATTGTTTACCCGACCTACTTGTTTCAATAGGAACTTGGATCTCCGTGACCACAACCTTTGAGGTACGTGAGCCATGAGCATTGTTGATGCCTCCGGAACACTTTTCGGTGCTGCGCAACTCTGCACATATAGCTAAGGTTCTTTTAACCTTATCAAAGTTCTATTGTCCTCCCACTTAACTTTTTCACGAAAAATTCCTTCTCAAAGAAACTTGACATTCTAAGCGACAAATACTTTTGTCTCTGGTGTTATGGAGGAATAATCAACAGTTATTCGAAATAATCATACAAAGACAGGTTCATCCGACTTTGGTTGCAAACATCTTTCTTATGCAAAGCATACCAATGTTTTAAGAAAGGACAACTTGGGTTTTATCCCAAACCATAACATATGGTGTCATTTCAACGGATTATGATGGAGCTCTTTTCAGTGGAAAAACGGTAATCTCTAAAGCTTTTAATCTTTAAAATATAATGGCAGTTTTATGAATTATACCTTTGATCTTACCATGCCAAACAAGGTTTAATTACATATCTCAACGCTCCATACTCTTATGGTGTTTCGAAATACAAATCCACGGAACGATTCCTTAAATCTTAGGTATTATGCTAAACTTGTAACTCAAATATCTTCCTTTATGATCCTATCATAAACTATTTATATTCTTGTTACAATGATTTTTCACTTCATCTTGAAAATCTTTGAACTTTTCAAATATTTCACACTTCATCCTTATTAAGTAAATATTCATATATTCACTCAAATTTTTGGAGAAAGCATATGAAGTTGAAATCCATCGCTCTTGACTACACATAATGGATTTCGTACAACAATATGTACAAGTTCCAATAAGCTAGTCATTCGTTCCCTTTTGGCCTATGAACGAAGTTTTAATTATCTCTAGGAAAGTTTCTCAAGCGTCATTTGATCAAAATCCAAAATTCCATCCATATGGATTTTCTTCATGTTTTCTTTCCAATATAATTTAAACGGCGATGTCACTTCCTAAGTGATCTTTTAATCAATTTGTCTTTCGACATTTTTAGCACTAGTTTTATGGATGTGATTTCTCCAACGAGATTTGTGAATCATCCATCTTTTATGGATTACGGCAATTATTTGAACAACCCTTTTGTTCTCATAATACCTAATAAAACAAATCTTGAAGGCAAGCTTTGATGTTTTAACGAGCAACACAATAACCCTTTATTTGTTCTCGATGAACATCATCACATATTCTTTTGCTAGTTACTTAGGCCATTGTAGTTCATGAATTTTGTTGTTTCGTATGACGATTCACACCAACAAATTCAGTATCAAATACTTAAGAACCACATTGTTTAATAAGCAAAGAATATTGCCATAACATGTATATCATCTATATACTTAAAATGAACAATTCTAGTCTTTTCTTTTCTGCCATATATTTATGAGATTCTCTTTCAGTATTTCCTTTTCTGTTTGAAAGAATCTATCAACATCAATAGTGGAGTCATTCATATGACACATAATCCAAAGCGTGTATAATTAAATACCAATGTCTTTGGACTTGCACTTTGAAGTAGATCACCATCATCAAATGTTTGGTGTTCTTTCAAATTCCTTTCTTTAGTAATCTCTTGGTGTAGTAAACATTTCACCTACATCAAAAATTCACCATCATCATGGATTTATCCACGATCAAGCTACTTTTAGCTTGCAACGGTGAATCTCAAGTATAATGTTGCTCTCCAAAACCTTTTGGAGGATTAGGACAACTAGTGTCTCCAACCTTTTGCAAATTCTCATCAAATATGAGAACATGACTTTTGCCATATTATACTCCATCATGTTGTAACCAAAACTTCGTTTCAGATATCACAATATCTTCCACACATCATGGTTTCTGAAACAACTCTTTCAGATCCTAGATAACTTTGATATTAAGACAATCCTTTGAATATCAAGAATCATGGAAACAAACATGATACTTATACACTAACACTTGGAATTGTTACTCTTGATTTAATACTAATTATTAAACTTCATGGAGTAATCGGAACTTACTGAAAGTTTGCAATAGGACTTTTAAACTTTAGATTAACACTTCAAAACAATACGATACCAGTTAAAGTAAATTAACCAGAATTCTATAGTTCTATCATCTCAATTATAACTAAGCGCAAGGTGGTAAACGGATGCCAATGACTACAACAACTATGCAAATTCACTTTGATTTAGTTTATGATAAATTGAGTTCTAATTAATAATTAAATTAATCTAGGTGAACTCCCACTCAAAACAATATCCCTCACATTGTTTTAGTGATCACACGAACCAAATCCACCACATCAAAACCGATCATCACGAGAGTTGATATAGCTTCAATGGCGAACAATCAACATGTTCATCATATCTACTATATGACTCATGCTCTACCTTTTGGTAATCCGTGTTCTTGAGGCCATGTCTGTACATGCTAGGCTCTTCAAGATCAAACCTTAGTTTCCGCATGAGAAAATCTGGCTTGCTCACGTTGTATACACTTGTAGAATCTAACACACCCGATCATCACGTGGTGCTTCGAAACAACAAGCTTTAGCAACGGTGCTAACTAAGGGTGAACACTTTATGACTTGAAATTCATGTGCATGAGGGATCATCTTATAATGCTACCGTCGTCTACTAAGCAATACAAGATGCATAAAGGATTTAACATCACATGCAATTCATAATATGTGATATGATATGGCCTTTCTTCTTTGTGCTTCCGATCTCCATCTTCTAGCACGAACATGATCTCCATCATCACCGACATTGCATCAAGGTCAATGACGCTGCTCCATGGTTGTCGTCCACTAGCTTCAACTATTACAACTACTTTGAATAGACACGCGGGTCTTAACAGAATTTAAAGACAACCATATGGATCCTGCCGGTTGCCAACTTACAATAAGGAACATTGCATACATCATATATAATCACAATCATGGCCATATCACATCACAGCACACCCCTGCAAAAAAAAGTTAGACGCCTCTAATTTTCTTTGCATGTTTTACGTGGTTTGGGGCTTTCAATAAGTGTCGTTTCTAACTTACGAACAAGAACCACAACATTGATACTAGTATTGTTAATCACCCGTTGTAAATTGGATCTTAACTATGCTAGGAGAAACAGGCACCCGCAAAGCCACTTATGCAATACAAGTTGCATGTCAAGCGTGGAGCAAGTCTCATGAACGATGTCATGTAAGGTTAGCCTGGGCCGCTTCATCCCAACATACCGCAAGATGCAAAGTACACAAGAAGCAATCGACAATAAAAGCATCAACGCCCACAATGACCATTGTTTTCTACTCGTGCAACAGATCTACATATAGACGGCTCTGATACCACTGTAGGGGTTCATAGCATGGAAAACAAAAAAATTCTATCGCATACAAACAAACAAGCCAAGATATATCTACTAGATTGTAGCAATGAGTCGATGGAATAACTTACCCTCGAAGATTCCAAAGCGGTTAACGAGAGCAGATTCTCGTGGGTGATGTAGTCGTACACTTGCCGATCTCAAGATCGTGAGCGATCCTTCAAGGCTGCGTTCCAGCGCTCCCGATCGGTCACACGTTCGGTACTCGACGAAGACCTTCCTCTCCCTTGTTCCAGCAGGCAGCGGAGGTTGTAGCACTCTCCTCGCGATTCCGGCAGCACAACGGCGTGGTACCGGAAGTAGAGGGGAGATCCCGCAGGGCTTCGCCTTAAGCCGGAGCGAGTATGGTGGAGTATGAGAGAGCTTTAGTGGTCTAGGGTTTAGACACACCAATTAGAAGGCTCTAATCCGAAGGCTAGTGCAATTAGAAGCTCTAAACCAAAGCGGCTCTAAACCGGAGTCTAGGGCTAGGGTTTAGATTTAGAGGATAGGAACTTGTGTGTCTAGAGGAGGAGGCCCTGCCCCTCCTTTTATAGGTGGGAGGGGCGGCCAAGGGGAGGGAGTCCCTCCCCAAGTCGGCCTTGGTTGGCGCGCCGGCTTGGAGGGACTCCTCCCCCAAGTCGGTTCCAACCACCTCTTGCTTGTTTCCCACAGTTTCCTGTTTCCCACAGTTTCCTGTTTCCCACAGTTTCCTGTTTTCCACAGTTTCCTGTTTTAGCCGTTTGACTTTCAAACTGGCAGTTTGACTTTTCAGTTTTGGAACAGCAAGAACACTTAGTACATGATGCAATCATTCAATATGTAATGACACATTCATGTACCCTCCCCCCCGGAGTGCCGGACAATCCGGAACCTTCTAGAACATTCCCGATGAAAACACCGGAATCATTCCCGAACTCCGAAACGGGACTTTCCTTATATGAATCTTATTCTCCGGACCATTCCGGATCACCTCGTGATATCCCGGATCCCATCCGAGACTCCGAACAACATTCGGTCTCTTTCTCATAATACCATAACTACTCAAACAACGTCGAATCCTTAAGTGTGTCTCCCTACGGTTCGTGAATTATACGGACATGATCGAGACACTTCTCCGAACAATAACCAATAGAGGAATCTGGAAATTCATATGGCTCCCACATATTTCTACGATTACTTTGCGATCGAATGAACCACTTACATACGATACCAATTTCCCTTTGTCTCACGATAGTTTACTTATCCGAGGTTATGATCGTCGGTATCTCTGCATACCTAGTTCAACCTCGTTACTGATAAGTACTCTTTTCTCGTTCCCGTGATATGTGATCCCTTGTGAGCCAGTCACATGCTTGCAAGCTAATTGGATGACATTCCACCGAGAGGGCCCAGAGTATATCTATCCATCATATGGATGGACAAATCTCACTCTTGATCCATGTGTTTCAACCAATACTTTCCGAACACTCAATGCCACCTTTATAGCCACCCAGTTACGGTGTGGTGTTTGATGTCATCAAAGCATCCATCCGGTAAAGGTGATATGCATGATCTCATGGTCGAAGGAATTAGGTTACTATGTATCAGAAAGCTTATAGCAAATGAACTATATTAAATGACTTGATCTTTATGCTACGCTTAACTATAGGATTATGTCCATCACATCATTCTCCTAATGATATGACCCTGTTGTTAATAACATCTCTGTGTTCATGATCAGGAAACCATGATCATATATTAACCAACAAGCTTGTTTAACAAGAGGCTTTACTAGGAACTCTTATTTTAGTTTACAAATCACACAAGTATTAATGTTTCCGGTTAATACAATTATAGCATGGTATGTAAAAATTTATCATAAGTGTGAAGATATGATAATAACCACTTTATTATTGCCTCTTGGGCATATCTCCAACAAAATAGACACACAAAAATAAAGGGGGAATTTCCTAAGGTTGTTTTCCTTAGAGAATTTCCTCCCTATTTCTTAGTTGATTCTCCATGAGTGCGGATGCAAAAGAGGACTACGCACGAGAGAGTCAGCACACCCGGCACACCATCATGCTGCTAGATCCCAGGTTCCAGTGGATTTGCTTTCGCATCCCGGCTGGATCAAGGAGAACGGGAGTCGTCGCTAGACATCGTATGTGTATGAGCCCGTGGATAGCGCTACCATTAACGGAGCCAAGGCTATCGTGCAAGGACCAGGAGATGACGTGCGAGGAGCTTCACGACCTTGAGGTCGGCAAGGATCATCTACTTCAACTACGTTCCTCGTGGGATGTTAATAGCGTTAAAATCTGTAAGGGTGTGTAATCGTAACCCCTCCCATTACTGCATTAACTAAAAGATAGATCTTGGGCTTCCGGATGTTCTATCTAGGATAATTTTGTGTTTTCCGCTACAAACCCCTTCAATCGACACACTTGACAAAGCCCAAGACATTGAACTATAGAGGGAAACCACATACCAACAGAAGTAATTATCACAACCATCAACCGCGTCCCAAGTCCTTCGTCATAGGGGACCTGGTCCTTCGTATCAAGAAAGATGACCACTGCAGGCTGGAATCGCCATGGGAAGGACCCTACATTATCACAGAAGTAATCCCCAACAGAGCATATTGGCTCCAATACAAGAAGACCGGAGTTTAGTACCCAGCCCGTGGAACGTTTGTACACTTAGAATATTTACTTTCTTCAATTTATATTTAATAAGGTCTATGGCAAGGATTTTCAGCCAAATACTCGTACTTTACTTTTAATAAAGCCCAATGGCCAGGCCATCACGCCAAAAATGTACCTCGGTAGTCGAGGATAAAATAAAGCTAAGTTCTATAACTCAGTCTCAATTTCAGCTCTTTACTTTTTCCTACACCCGATAATTAGGAGCTCAATCAATAAAATAATATACATAAAATCACACCCAATACTCGGGGCTTCGCAATTCAGTTCAAAACTAAAAACTTCGGCTTTGCCATCAAACACAAATCTGGAGCATGCTTTCATCCGAGTAGACGATTTTTCCCTAGGGCATCATGCTAACAAAAGGGTCACATGCGGGGCATTTTTTCATCTACCATCGGCACAAAAATAAACAAAACTACAAGTACATAATCGTCTGGTATAAACATAGATTTTACATAATTTACATGTTTTCTATATAGGAAAAAGTTTGCAATCATATTGGAAAGTTAAGGAAAAATTCTTGATCTTTGTCAAGACACCTACGGATGATCCGAATAATGGGCTTACGAGCAGCCGCATATTGGGCTCCATATTTATCGATGCACCCCTTGGTGGTAAGGGCAAGTCCTGCGATATGGTGTCCATGTTAAGCATCGGGTGGTGTACGTGTACCCATGCAAGTGCAAGCCCTGCACCCGCGACGAGCAGCAATTTGATGAATTGGTGAATTTCTCGCCTTGCTAAAATTTCGTCATCAATATGGCAAGCCCTTGAGGCTGAGGATCCCGAGAAAATATAGCATTGTACACAAGAGCACTCAATAAATTCCTCCACCTCGAAAACCTGATCCTAGAGAATGGCCAACATATAATCGTGTATATGGTTAGTCCAGAAGTCAGTACTGGCACACTGAGAAGCTTCCATAAGGGCGTTCATTTGAATCTTTAGTCGTCGAGTCTCCTCTATCGAAGATAATCAGATGTCTAAGAAAAAAGTCGAAGGATTTCACTTTATGGAACTAGAAAATGATGCTTGGGGCTCTCCAAGAAACTTATAGAGCATATTTTAGCTCGCCCTTGAGATTTCCTCTAGAAGATACGCCTCGAGATTCATGGTTTTCAACATCTTCGAGTGAGTGATATCCACCACACTACTAGAGAAAGGATTATAGATAGATTTATTATCAGTTGAGCATTTTTTTGAATATGTTCCACTGATAAGTATCAGTGTGGCGCATTTAAAAAGATGCTCCGCTGATATTTTGTTTAACCAATGGCGCATATCAGGAAAAATGTGCCACTGATAATGTGGGACCGGTACCCCGGAGGGCTGTGGACCAAATTTCAATGGCGCATATGCACATATGTGCCATTGATATATCCACCCAATGGCACATCTTCCACAAACTGCGACATTGATAAATTGTGGGCGCCACCTAGACCTCACAACTCATAAAGGTGGCGGGAATATCAATGGCGCATATTAGAGATGCGCAACTGACATTTTTCTGCCAATGGCACATGTTACAAAATTTTCGCCACTTATAAAATTCGTGTGTATGTATGGATATTGAAGTTCATGTGACTAATATTTCTTAAAATAAATTAATAGATTTATTTAAAATAAATGGACTTGAAAATGGATGTCCTTGTTTTAAATAGATTTGTGAATGATGAACTTAATTATTATTTGTTAGAAAATATACTATATAGCATTAAAAAATATTAATAACAAGTATTAAAATATTAAAAAATATTAATGACAAGTATTTTGGAACATATTAAAAAATATTAATGTTAAACTTAATTACTTCCACAAGTATTTTGGAACATATTTTGTAAAATATTAAAAAAATAATGTTAAACTTAATTACATCCACAAGTATTTTGGAACATATATTGTAAAATATTAAAAAATATTAATGTTAAACTTAATTACTTCCACAAGTATTTTGGAACATATTTGATTTGTAAAATATTAAAAAAATGAAACATAAAATTGTGAGGCAATCATGATTTGAACATGGATGCCCCAGGTTTTGCTAGCGCGGCTCCGTGGCCTACCACTGCGGTAGGCTTGTGTTGTGGTCATATATGAGGGCGTCGTCGTATTTGGCTAAGTGCCTCATATCAATGGCGCATATTAGCCGGTATGCTCCAGGGATGTTTGACACTTAGCAAAAGTACCGATCAACCTCTCTCTCCCTTTCTTCTCACTCTCACTCTCATGGCCATGCGCACAGGAACCCTAGATATCGCCCCATGCCATCGCCCTCCACCAGGGTTGCCCTGCCGCCCCCTGTCGCTGCCTGCCACCGAAGTCACCCTGCCGTCCCCGTCACCGGTGAGCCTCCCCAACCTCTCCCCCTCCCCTCGCCCTCCCTTCCCCTGATCTCGACCTCCGCCTCCTTTGCCCTTGCAGCACCAAGCGACGTCGCCTCGGTTCCCCTCATACGAGAGATACGCAAAGAAGAAGACACCGAGAAGAAGCTGACACCGATCAGAGAAGAAGCGAGGCAACCAGGCGCTGCCCTGTCCCCATTATCGTGGTGTCGAACACGACAGTGCCATCGGGGATGGCAAAAGAGGGACACTCTGACGCAATCGATGGCTCACGCAACGGGTTGGGCATGATGGACTGCAAACACAGCGACGTACCCAGGTTCGAGGCCCTCTTGGCGAGGTAACACCCCTACTCCTGCAAGATGAACTATATGGGGGAGAACACCCAGTACAGATGCTCCTGGAGCTGTTTCCTTAGCTACTATCGAGAGCTAGAGGAAGATGGAACTACAGGCAAGCTCTTGCTACTATCAATCTTACTTACCTAGAACCCCAGCTCTGCCCGCCCTTATATACTGGTCGGGGGAGGAAGATTACAATTTGGGCTCTAGGGTTTACTGTTTGGATATGGGTTTACAGGGCAGGGCCAGCTACAGGGTCCAGCCAGTGGGCCAGGACCCAGTCCGCCCTTCTTTTTAGCGGTCACCCAGGCTTCCTATGGGCGTCACCCCTTCTTTAACGGTCACCCAGACTGCTTTGGCGGTCAGCCGACCACTTTGCTTTATCTTCGTCGGGTAGTGTAGGCCGTGAAGGCACGCCAGCGTGCCCGATGACGAAGGGAGCCAGAGGCGTACCCCACAAGGAGCATCTCCCCCTCTGCGCTTTCAATCGAATTCGAGGTAAGTCGGGTGGAGGTGACCACCCGGCCGGCTCTTCTGGCTATCTGCTAGATGGGCCAGCCGAGAAAGCTTTAACCCAGCCGGGTGGTACTAGCCAAGCTGTTGGAGTTGTCCTGCTTGATGTACACGCGGCCTGTATCTTCTGGAGCCGGCCTACTTGGGCTTGGCTTTCCCCACCCGGGGGTTACCCCCTGACACTAGTCCCCAAGCGCATAAGGACTTGGCCGGTGGGTAAGGTCTTGCATGCTCCTTTGTATCTTGATGTAGTTTTTTGACCGGGTTCGGCTGCGCCTTTTAATTTTGCTTTCCGACTGCGGAATCGATGGCCGCCCACTGGGTGTAAACATCAAAGGCAGCGACCGGCTGGCGAAGCTAGAGATGAATCGTCAGTTTGATGAGGTTGGTGATGTCGTCAGACACGATTGTTGCTCTGGCGCACGTCGCGTCAGTTGGACTTCCGCGTCACTGCGTCAGTTTTTTGGTGACTGCGCACGCCACTTGCCACACCAGTTTCTCGGGGCGAGCGCACATGCCTCGTCTCCTGGTAACGCCTTCGGATCTTCTGTGCTGGGTTGCGATGGTGCAAAGGATCCGAAGCCGTAGCATCGTGTGGCTGGGGTGCCTTGTGTCCACGTGCCGTGCGGAAGCACAGGAGGCGACGGTGCCCCCCGCAGGGATAAATAGGGCCCTGGAGGGGAACGGGTCTCACACTTCGTCTTCCTCCAGCTCGTCCTTCCCTGATTCTGTGTTCTCCTATACTTTGCTCCTTGCGTCGCCTCTTTGTGGTCGCCGGAGCCAACAGACACCATCCACCACGTCCGCTCCACTTGCCGACATGCTGTCGGAGCAGCGCGGAGGCTGGTGTGGGTCCTTCATGAACGACGATCTGGTCTACAAGTACCGGCGGGGGAATTTTATCCCCTTGTCGATGCTGGTGAAGCATCGGCTCGCGCTGGAGGTGGAGCGGGTGCCTGACCCCTGACCAGGGGAGCGCGTCGTCTTCCTCGCACACTTCGACCGTGGCTTCAGCCCTCCTATAACACCCCAGTTTTTAGTAAATAATAATTAGGGTTGATTGTGCATTGCATAAGCATCATCTCTAAAATTGCATGTAAGAAAATAAAGAAAACCCTAAAACTCTAATCTTCCCCTCTCTTTGAAAGCAATTCAAAATGCTTTGAATTTTGAAAACTACCAAAAATATTGGAGCCCAAATTGAATACAAGGGCTCATAAGTATTTTTCATATTTGATAAAAGCCTCTGGTAATTTAAAATTATTCCAAACCGATTTAGAATTCAAAACACAAAACAGAAATTTGAAAACAGAAAAAGAAAAACAATTTTTCAAATAAAAACAGTAGCCAGAGCCTCCAGGCCGGCCTAGACCTCTCCTCTCTCTAATCGCCGTCAGCGCGTAGCAGCTAAGGCCTAGCAGAAGCCCAGCCGCGGCCCATGCGCATCCCATACCGCTTCAGCGTTATCTTTCGTTTTCCTCTTCCTCCACGCCTCGCCGAGATGCCCGCCGCGAAGAGATGAGCGCTACCTCCATGGACGTCATCTATAAGACCCCCTGCCGCCGCCGGACGAACCCTATCCTCTTTCTTCTCTCCCAATTTCTCTCTGCCGAACCCTATCTCTGGCTAGAGCCTCCCGTCGCCGTTGTTCCCGACGTCCCCTCACCGTTCTGAGACCATCACCGGAACTGCCTTGCTTGCCTCCTTCATTTGCCCCTAGCGGAGAAGGCTGGCGTGGTCTGCTCTGCCTCAATCGAGACCTCGGTCTCCGACGACCTACGTCGCCGTCCTCGTCGATTCCGGCCGCGCCTCGCCTCCCCGAACCTCTACTCGCGCTCAGGGTGAGCCACCGGTCCCTCGGGACCTCTCCTTTGCCTTTCTCGCAAGCCGTAACTGTCGCCCATCGTCGTGTTGCGAGCACCGCTGCCGCTTGCCATCGATACCCGCACTCCGGTGACCAAGAATCGAAGGCGCCACCGTAGATAGGTTCGCCTATGTGCGCCCGTTCGAACGAGACCCGTCCCGCGTGCTGGCGCGCTCTGTGCCATCGCCGGCGACCACCATCTGACGGTGGCCATCGTGGTGATGTCATTGTGGCGTCAGGCCGACGTGGCCCGTTGGCCGTTGGCTGCTGACCACCACGGTGGAAACCAACGTGGCCTCGGCACCCACCTGTCTGTGTCTGGGGATATCCCAGTCCTATGTGTAAAAAGTTTTAGGGCGTGTGTTGATGTCAGGCTTGCGCAGTAAATCAATTAAAATGGTTTAATAATTTTAGAATTTGAATAAAACTTGTAAATTCAATAACTAATTCATTTTAAATCAGAAAAATACAAATAATATATCAAAATGTTTAGAAAAATAAGCTCTACCTCTTTAAGCTATAATCATGCATTGATCAACAAATAAAATGACAAGTTTAATTAGAGACCAAAATCAACCCCTCTCATGTGTTACCAGAGTTTCCCCGAGTTAGGGTTTGCGCCCCTCGGAACCCCGATTAAATTGTAGAGCATGTCTTAGGGTTTCAATTTAGTGCAATTTAACTTGTCATATCATCATCATTGCTTGAGCATTGCATCGATGCCATGTGTTGATTGTTTCCCCTTTATTTCCGGTGTTTGGTTCATCGCGGTAGAATACGATGCCGAGATCGAGATCGAGATTGAAGTCAAAGATCAAGACCATCGAAGATCGAAGATCGACGAACAATACTTGAACAATTATAAGAAGTCAAGTACAAGGCTCCCGAAGATCTTCTTATCTGTTATCAACTAGCAAAGGCAAGCATAGCCCCACCATGATATAATCCTATGATTTCGAAAGCATTTCAATTCCTGCCATGATGCATACGATTCTACTGTGGTCTTTTATCGATAGATAGAGTATCCTATCTATTGCATTACTCCCTTTGAGCTTATATTACCTGATCCACTGCTCCTAGCATAACTAGGTTTGGCTTGTGTGCACTGCTAGAGCTCTTATTCGTGTCTGCTTAGCCATGCATAGCTGTTGAGTCTGGTCCATCCAGATGATGTATCAGATGCAGAGAATCTAGTATGACATGAGAACTTGATGAGATGTGATCAGTGATATGAGATTAAACATGCTAAGGCTTGTATGGGAGGCCACGGTGGGATGTGGTTTTCTAGTCCCATGCTCGCCACCACTAGGACCTGAGTTCTTGCCTTTGGAACCAAGACGTGCGTGCAACCACACGGGGCCTAGACAACCTAACGAGCAACTAACTTTCCTAGTAGATTCCATGAGTCACATAGTTCGGGCGTTCCATTCGACATATGCATAGAAAACCTTTTGAAAGATTTGTCGGGTGCAGGTGCATTCATAATAGGTAGGTAAGCGTGGCCGAGGTGCTTGGGGTAGATAGCGCCCCTGGTAAACCAACCTCGCCTCACATCTTTAATTACCACCTTCAGGATTTGACCCGTTACGGCGGAACCATACTTATTGCGTGACTCATGGTCTCGGAAAAAGCAAGGTAAAGGTCGTGTCTAACCACCCTCTGCCGGTCTTCCAAGGAAGATGGCTAATCATTGTGGCATTAAGAGAAGGTTAGTACGTGTGGGTAAAGTTGTACACCCCGGCAGGGTAATAATCTTTTCGAAAAGCCGTGTTCACGGTTATGAACGACTTGGTGACCGGACTCAAGATCATAAAGAACTATAACCTAATCATAAAACTTGTTGATCAACATGTGCTCAAGGATGCTTCCTTATGGGTACGAGGGGGTGATCTTAGTTGGTAGATGATGATGATTTGGTGGATATCAAAAGATGATGATCAATATTTCGGGGATATCGCTCTCTTATCCCCTTTTAAAATACTTTGAATAGACGAGCTTCTTCTTCTCCCTCTTGTTTTATAAACAAAGATGGCTTTATGCAAAACAACTTCACCAGCCATAAGTCTTGCGGAGTACATCCTGTACTCACCCTTGCCTTGTTGATACTTTTGGCAGAGTAAGTGCTTCCTTGAAGACGAGTTCCGTACTACATCGACACCGACGAGTAGCTTGGGGTTCCCGGCCGGCAGCCTGGAATCTATGGGCTAGGACGTCATCGTTATGCTTCAGGCCTCTTAGGCCATTTGTTAAGTTTGCTATACTTAATAGCATAATTTGCCTTCTGTTGTTTGATGTTTGTGGTCAGTGACCTCTGCTTGTAATAATTTGGTTCTCTGCTCAGTTATCAGCTTGCTGTAATAAATTTTGTGTCGTAGGGTCACTGTTGTGTTATCGATTCTTCACTAGATATCCTTGAGCTCAAAGTTAGGCTTATGTCAGACGGAGGTCTGGGATTTGTTTAGCCCTGATCCCGGGGGTGTCACAGGTTTTGCTATCAGAGCAGTACCGACCGTAGGAAAACCTTGCTATTGGTCGATGTTGAATCTAGTGTTTGAGAAAACTATTTTAAAGCTGAAAAGTATTTGAAAAAAAAACTCTAGTATGCTTCTTTTACTCCTTATCCAGTTTCGCTCTAACTCTGTGCTGTCTTATCTGGTGTTGATTTTGGAAAAGTTTGGATATCTCTTCTAGTCTTTCAAAACTTAGGTGCCTTCTTGGCATGCTGTTTTTCAGCCAGTTGACCTAGTGTTGAGTTCTCTAGAGTCGTGTATGTTGCACACTTCTTGTTTCCTTTGTTCTTGTTCATATGAGAGATTCCTTTCTATCATGATATCTCTATCTTTTGGGCCACAACATCATGTTGATGGTTCCACAATATTCTGTTCTAGGCTTCGAGGTTTCCTTTCGCCTCGTGTGCCTCCTTTTTATTTGTTTGGGTACTTCAGAAGTTGTTTCTTCTCTTGGAAGCTACCTCGTGATTGCTATCTTGCAGTGTATTCTATGTCACTCAAGTAGTAGTTATTCCTTTCTTTGGGTTATTAACCCTTGGACTTGAACCTAAGATCCCTGATTGTGCTGGATTCTTTTGTTGTGAATCTTGTACATGAAGCTGACCTTTAACCCAAGATCCATCCCTTTGACCCCTATTGCTAATGTTCACACATTAGCCCAGGATGGCTGGTACTGCAACTCTAGCCTTCAAGCTTGTGGTCTTTGTCGCGATTTAATTGTGACAATGAAGGACTTCCCCTACCACATGATATGGCAGATGTTCTTTAATGGAACCAAATAGATCACGATAAGAGTACTCCACGAGATTCTCGCATCTACATTCGTGACTCTGCCACACTTTACCCTCCTCTTCATTGGTTTTTGGAAGATTGTTGACTTATGCATCCACATCTTGGGATTCTATCCTGAGCATGTTCCTTTCCCCTTGTTGCTTTCCGACCTTTTTCTACCAGTTGGTAGCCAAGTAGTACATGTACATTGGTGTATTTTGAAGCAAGATACTCTTGTGGTCCATAATGACAAACCAGTTCGGGATGTCAAGAGAAACAAACTCCAGTACCTTGTCATTTCTAGGACCAGGTCAAAGTGTTGTAATCCGCAGATCAAGAGGCATTGATTAGCTTCTGTCTGTTCTACCTTAAAGTGTCACACTCTTTTATACTAAGAGGTCATGCTGAGATTCATGACCCTTTTAATGAAGTGATGCTTCCACACATCTTTACCCACCCTTCTTCGAGCTTTCGCGCTCGTGAGTGATGCGTGTGCGTAATAATGCGGTTATCTGAGATTCTAGGAATTTTTATTGCTTAGAACTCAAAAGGACATTTGTGTCATTCTTAGCATGGTTGGTTAACCCTATCACAAAGCAAAAGAATGATGGTGCTACCACATCTGTTATTCTGGTACACTCTCTTCGGTCAAAGATTTAGGCTCGTGCCGAAGCTCTGAGACTATGTCTTCTTGCCTTACCAAGAAAGATTTCTCTCAAACTAAGTGACATATCGGTGGTTCGTGATATTCTGGATGTCTCCCTAGAAGTATCGCCATGTTGCCACATGACCGTCTTGTCAAGTTCTTGAGCAAGCAAGTTCTCTGAACTGCTCCTATCTCCAAGGATCCATAACTGGATACCCCTGAGCAAGTTGGTTGAGCTTAAACAACTTGGAGGATTGTAAGACAAAAGTTTTATCCGACTCTGTTTCTTCATAAAGGGATGTCTAGTTTTGTTCGTGTTGAAGAAAGATAGTATCTCCTTAATGGATATGTTATCTTCCCCACCTTTGATTTGATTTGGGTTATCGTCAAATCAAACTCAATTCCAAGGACTATCTAGATGATGTTTCTTCATGTGATGTTTCACTTGAGTACATTTTCATGTCCTTTGGTCTGACCAATACTACTGCCTTGTTCATACGACATACGAGTCCATCTTCTTGGAGTGTCGCAATAAGTTTGTTGTTGAGCCCATCGATGACATCCTTATCTTCTCCATGCTAGATTTGATTCATATGGAACAATTGGCATTAATGTTGGAAACTTTCGAGATCCATCTTCGTGTCAATTCAAAGTATGTGTTCTGGATGTTAATAGTAACCTTCTGTGATTCACATGCAAGTAATGAAAGATGTCACCATGGATTCGAGAAGAGTTATCTCCTTTTCTCTAAAGACACATTGTGTTTTATTGTTAGTACTTTATATGTGTGCAGTTGTCCTTGGACAATATGCTAATACATGGGTATAGCAATCTAGCTCAGTCTTTTGGAGCTTGACATTGTAGTCCCTGTCTTGAGAATCTAGTGGCGTTACCTTTGCGGTAAATGTTGCAAACTTTCTATTCAGATATGTTGAGTCTGAATTATCATCCCACCTAACCAAAGTTGAATCTCAAGCAGCAATGATGGTTGGTTGACCTCAAGGTTATGACTTAGGTCTCTTTTTAACTCTGGCAATATTGATGTAATGGTTGACACACTTAGCCGGAAAGACCACTTGTCATATTCTCTTAATTCAGCAATAACAACCACTCTTCATGAGGTTTCTTCTATAATTAATTATAGGAGTTGTGCTTATGGTCTCCTTGTATCCGAAGTATGGCCTTTACTTGATGCTTCGTGTCTCGAACATCAAGGAGAACATTTAAAGTAGTGTTGCTAAATGTCTCTCGGTCAATCCTCCAGACCCTTTATATTGGCAAGCGTCTTGTTGTGCCAAGTAATTGAAGTCCGAGAATGAAGTTTCTTTCTTCTCATGTCATCAGGAATCTTCTTAACTATTCATCCTAGTGGTGTAAAGTAATATCATGATCTTGGCAAAGATTTTGATAAATCTAGATGAATAAAGAGTTTCCTTCCTCTTATCAACCATGTTTTAAGAGTGACTATGATTTTGGTAATCAGAAGTTCCTCTTGCTACATGTTCCTTGCGACTCTTGTGAGTCCTCTCCACCAAAACACCTTTCCGTCTTGGCCTTCTGTTGAATGAAAAAGTGACCCTTCTATGTCAAAAGTAGTTCAACAACTTGGTTTTGTTGATCCATATCTCTGCAACCTAAGCTTTCTACTTAAGTCACTTAGTAGAGGTTCCTTATCGAAGTCTGTTGTCATGTTCTTTCTTTGGAAGATTTCATTTTTAGAAGCTTAATTTCATCTGAAGCTCCATGGTCTCAATCCTTATGAAGACCATCTATCTAACAACTTGAAACCATCTCATCTTTTTTCCTCCATTACCTTGTTGTGTTTCATGTTCATCATCTCAGAGTTGTTTCTAAACACTCCATCCACGAGTTGACCATGAGATACTTTGTGTGTTGTTTAGTGTGTTTCCCTCTTGTCTTTAGAGTAGCCCTGTTTCTTTCTCTCTCCGTCTCTTTTCCTACCTTTGGAATCTTGGGTCGAGATTCTCGTAAGGGGGATAGAGCTGTAACACCCCAGTTTTTATTAAATAATAATTAGTGTTGATTGTGCATTGCATAAGCATCATCTCTAAAATTGCATGTAAGAAAATAAAGAAAACCCTAAAACCCTAATCTTCCCTTCTCTTTGAAAGCAATTCAAAATGCTTTGAATTTTGAAAACTACCAAAAATATTGGAGCCCAAATTGAATAAAAGGGCTCATAAGTATTTTTCATATTTGATAAAAGCCTCTAGTATTTTAAAATTATTCCAAACAGATTTGGAATTCAAAACACAAAATAGAAATTTGAAAACAGAAAAAAGAAAAACAATTTTTCAAATAAAAACAGTATCCAGAGCCTCTAGGCCGTGCAGCCCAGGCCGGCCTAGACCTCTCCTCTCTCTAATCGCCGCCAGCGCGTAGCAGCTAAGGCCCAGCAGAAGCCCAGTCGCGGCCCATGCGCAACCCATACCGCTTCAGCGTTATCTTTCGTTTTCCTCTTCCTCTATCCAGAAGGACGGCGAGGAAGAGCACCTGCGTGTCGATGCCGGCGCCGTCCATGCCTCGCCGAGATGCCCGCTGTGAAGAGATGCGCGCTACCGCCATGGACATCGTCTATAAGACCACCTGATGCCGCCGTCGTTTCCGACGTCCCCTCGCCGTTCTGAGACCATCACCAGAACCGCCTTGCTTGCGTCGTTCGTTTTCCCCTAGCGGAGAAGGCTAGCATGGTCCGCTCTACCTCAATCGAGACCTCGGTCTCCGACGACCTCCGCCACCGTCCTCGTCGATTCCGGCCACGCCTCGCCTCCCAGACCCTCTACTCGCGCTACGGGTGAGCCAGCGGTCCCTCTAGACCTCTCCTTTGCCTCTCTTGCATGCTGTAACCGTCGCCTGTCATCGTGCTGCGAGCACCGCTGCCGCTCGCCGTTGATACCCACGCTCCGGTGACCAAGAATTGGAGGCGCCATCGTAGATAGATTTGCCTCTGTGCACCCGTTCGAACGAGACCCGTCCCGCGTGCTGGCGTGCTCTGTGCCGTTGCCGGCGACCACAGTCTGACGGTGGCCGTCGTGGTGACGTCATCATGGCATCAGGCCGTTGACTGCTGACCGCCATGGTGGCAACCGACGTGGCCTTGGCCCCACCTGTCTGTGTCTGGGGCTAGCCCAGTCCTATGTGTAAAAAGGTTTAGGGCGTGTGCTGACGTCAGCCTTGCGCAGTAAATCAATTAAAATGGTTTAATAATTTCAGAATTTGAATAAAACTTGTAAATTCAATAACTAATTCATTTTAAATCAGAAAAATACAAATAATATATCAAAATGTTCAGAAAATGAGCTCTGCCTCTTTAAGCTATAAGCATGCATTGATCAACAAATAAAATGACAAGTTTAATTAGAGAACAAAATCAACCCCTCTCATGTGTTTCCGGAGTTTCCCCGAGTTAGGGTTTGCGCCCCTCGGAACCCCGATTAAATTGTAGAGCATGTCTTAGGGTTTCAATTTAGTGGAATTTAACTTGTCATATCATCATCATTGTTTGAGCATTGCATCAATGCCATGTGTTGATTGTTTCCCCTTTATTTCTGGTGTTTGGTTCTTCGCGGTAGAATACGATGTCGACATCGAGATCGAGATTGAAGTCAAAGATCAAGACCATCTAAGATCGAAGATCGACGAACAATACTTGACCAATTATAACAAGTCAAGTACAAGGCTCCCGAAGATCTGCTTATCTGTTATCAACTGGCAAAGGCAAGCATAGACCCACCATGATATAATCCTATGATTTCGAAAGCATTTCAATTCCTGCCATGATGCATACGATTCTACTATGGTCTTTTATCAATAGATAGAGTATCCTATCTATTGCATTACTCCCTTTGAGCTTATATTACCTGATCCACTGCTCCTAGCATAACTAGGTTTGGCTTGTGTGCACTGCTAGAGCTCTTATTAGTGTATGCTTAGACATGCATAGCTGTTGAGTCTGGTCCATCCAGATGATGTATCAGATGTGGAGAATCTAGTATGAAAGGAGAACGTGATGAGATGTGATCAGTGATATGAGATTAAACATGCTAAGGCTTGTATGGGAGGCCACAGTGGGATGTGGTTTTTCTAGTACCATGCTCGCCACCACTAGGACCTGAGTTCTTGCCTTTGGAACCAAGACGAGCGTGCAACCACAAGGGGCCTGGACAACCTCACGAGCAACTAAATTGCCTAGTAGATTCCATGAGTCACATAGTTCGGGCGTTCCATTCGACATATGCATAGAAAACCTTTTGAAAGATTTGTCGGGTGCTACCGGCTTCGGGATTTGACCCGTTACGGCGGAACCATACTTATTGCGTGACTCATGGTCTCGGCAAAAGCAAGGTAAAGGTCGTGTCTAACCACCCTCTACGGGCCTTCCAGGGAAGAGGGCTAACCATTGTGGCATTAAGAGAAGGTTAGCACGTGTGGGTAAAGTTTTACACCCCTTCAGGGTAATAATCTTTTCGAAAAGCCGTGTTCACGGTTATGAATGACTTGGCGACCGGACTCAATATCGTAGAGAACTATAACCTAATCATAAACCTTGTTGATCAACGTGTGCTTAAGGATGCTTCCTTATGGGTACGAGGGGGTGATCCTAGTTGGTAGATGATGATAATTTGGTGGATATCAAAAGATGATGATCAATATTTTCGGGATGTCGCTCTCTTATCCCCTTTTAAAATACTCTGAATAGACGAGCTTCTTCTTGTCCCTCTTGTTTTATAAACAAAGATGGCTTTATGCAAACAACTCCACTAGCCATAAGTCTTGCGGAGTACACCCTGTACTCACCCTTGCCTTGTTGATACTTTTGGCAGAGTAAGTGCTTCCTTGAAGACGAGTTCCGTACTATATCGACACCGACGATTAGCTTGGGGTTCCCGGCCGGCAGCCTGGAATCTATGGGCTGGGACGTCATCGTTATGCTTCAGGCCTCTTAGGCCATTTGTTAAGTTTGCTATACTTAATAGCATAATTTGCCTTCCGTTGTTTGATGTTTGTGGTCAGTGACCTCTGCTTGTAATAATTTGGTTCTCTGCTCAGTTATGAGCTTGCTGTAATAAATTTTGTGTCGTAGGGTCACTGTTGTGTTATCGATTCTTCACTAGATATCCTTGAGATCAAAGTTAAGCTTATGTCAGACGGAGGTCTGGGATTTGTTTAGCCCTGATCCTGGGGGTGTCACACTTCCTATCAACCCCTTTCTCCTCCAGCTCTTCGTCTTCTTCGACCTCCAACTCCACCATCTTGGTTCCAACGCCATCGCGTAGCTGTCGCATCATGGGACATGCTGCGAATCTTACCTTGGGGTGTTGCCTGAGGTGGAAAACATCCTCAAGTTCGTCCACTTCATGGCCGAGAACACCGTCAAGGATGGCCCGCTGACGGAGACTGGTTGTTGTGCCATCTATCTCCGGCCCTTATCACTGATGTCGCGGTTTGAGCTCGCCGACACCGTCAAGCTGTGGCAGCGCTCATATTTTTATGTGAGCAATGCCACTGAGGTGGATTGGATCGGTCTTCCGCCCTTTGTCAACATGCCTTCGACGCAGAAGGCCTAGACGGTGAAGGGGATGGGGGCCGAGGCGGACATCGACCGGATGGCCACCCGGGTGGAGACGATGGTGGCGACGGGGCGGTTCACCGCCCGGGATATTGCGTTGTCGTGTATCGCGCGTAGCGTGCTTCCGCAGCATAAGGGGTCGCACAAGATGTGCCACCTATCGACCGTCAATGACCTGACACGGACGTCGCAGAAGGACGTGTCGTACCAGGACCTGTGGAACTGGATCCCCTTGATCTCCAAGTTCCGCGTGGATGCGAACTGGGCGTACTCCTGCCCGCCGTACCACCGCGGGCATTTGCCTCCCCAGGTGAGTTGCTCGCTGGTTTTCTTTCCTTTTTTGTAATTATCTCTCTTCCGGTAGTTTTTCCTTGGGTGCCTTATGCTTCCCTTTTTGAGTAGTTGTTTGATGGCTCAGTTAATGTGGAGCCTGTTGGGAACCCCCAGAGCAAGGTGTGAAGCAACAAAGCAGCAAGTCTTCCCTTAGTAAGAAACCGAGGTTATCGAAACAGTAGGAGGAACGAAACATCACACAGGTGTTGCAAGCAAAGCGGAGACCTGCACAACACAAACCCATGACTTTTCCCCAACTAACAATGAGGTTGTCAATCTCATCGCTTGCTGTAACAAAGGATTAAACGTATTGTGTGGAAGGTAATGGTTTGCAGCAAGTAAACAAGTAACAGTGGAAGATGTATCAATGGTAAAGATTGGACCAGGGTCCATAGTTCACTAGAGGTGCTCTCCTTAGATAAACAACATGGCATGAAGGGTAAAAAAATTACAGCAGGGCAATTGACAGGAACTGAGCAAGGCATAACAATGCAATACTAGCAAGAAAGATCCTATGATATTCGATTGGGCAATACAACAATATACATAGACTGCCATCCAACTGCATCTATGACTATAAGTCCACCTTCAGGTTATCATCCGAACCCCCTCCAGTATTAAGTTGTAAGCAACAGACAACTGCCTTAAGCAAAGTGTGTAAGGTAAACAATCCACTTGTTCCATGAACAAGATACCGTTGTTTTCTCCCTAGTAGCAACAACAGATCTACAACCGAAGAGATTTCTGTCACTTTCCTTGGAAACTAGAGGCATGAACCCACTATCGAGCATAAATACCCCCTCTTCGAGTCACTAGCAACTACTCAGCCAAGATAGCTACTAACAACGGAGAGCATGCAAGATCACAAACAACACAGACATGATAGAATCATAAAGAAAAAACCATTAACCAAACTGACATAATAATCTCAATATCAATCGGATCCCCGCAAACACAACATGCATGATTACAAATAGGCTTAGGCTTAATATTGCAACCATCAATATCCAAATACAACTTAGCATCACTAGTAGTAGGCTCAATAGTCTTAGGCATAATAGGAGGAGGAATAGGGACTACTTGTGCTTTAGTGGTGATAGTGCACACACTATTGTTTCTATCAATTTCAGGTTCCTTTTCCCACTTAGCATGAAGTTGAGCTAATAGCCTAACATTTTCATTAATAGTAACTTGTATGGCATGAGTAGCAGCAAAGGTCCTTTCCATGGTTTCAAGTTTAGCAGCCATTTTATTAATCAAGGAGGACTGAGCTTCAGACAGAGAGGATATATTTTTCTCAGCACTCAAAATTTTTGACTGTAACTAGGAATTTCTCTATTTAGATTCTCAAGATGATGACTAATGTTTTTCAAGATAATAGATTGTTCCTCCATAGTTTTGGTGAAAATCTTATTTTGCTCATATTGCATATGCATAAAATTCTTAGTGGATCTCTCTACTTCTAGATCCTTTCTCCACTAGGCATTCCAGATCTACCATGATAAACATTTCCACTAGGAGGATAAGGCCTATAATTACTATAAGTATTGTTGCCAAAATTGTTGTTTCTAATGAAGTTCACATCAACTTGCTCTTCTTGAGCAACCAAAGAGGCTAAGGGAACACTATTAGGATCTAAAGGAGCTTTCCCATTAACAAGCATATCCATAATAGCATCAATATTATCACTCAAAGAGGAAGTTTCCTCAACAAAAATTACCTTCTTACCATGTGGAGCTCTCTCATTGTGCCCTTCAGAGTGGTTAACCATCATATTATCAAGGAGTCTAGTTGCAGCACCCAAAGTGATGCTCATAAAGGTACCTCCAACAGCTGAATCCAACAGGTTTCTTGAGGAGAAGTTCAAACCTGCATAAAAAGTCTGGATAATCATCCAAGCAGTGAGTCCATGAGTGGGACAATTCTTAACCAAAGATTTCATTCATTCCCAAGCTTGAGAACATATTCATTATCAAGTTTTTTAAATTTCATAATGTCACTTATCATAGATATAATCTTAGCAGGAGGATAGTATTTTCCAGTAAAAGCATATTTGCACTTAGTCCAAGAATCAATACTATTTCTAGGCAAGAATAGCAACCACTCTTTAGCTTTCCCTCTCAAAGAGAAAGGAAACAGCTTGAGCTTAATAATATCTCCATCTACATCCTTATACTTTTGCATCTCACAAAGTTCAACAAAGTTATTAAGATGGGCAACAACATCATCAGAACTAGGACCACAAAATTGCTCTCTCATCACAAGATTCGATAAAGCAGGCTTAATTTCATAAAAGGTAGCATCAGGAGCAGGTGGAGCAATAGGAGTGCTTAGGAAATCATTGTTGTTGGTGCTAGTGAAGTCACACAACTTGGTGTTCTCAGCAGAGTTCATTTTGGCAAAGGTGGGCAAGCCAAAAACAACAGCAGCAGCTAGAACAGGAACTAATTTTTTTGTGTTTTTGAATAAAGAAAGCAAACCAAACTAGACTATTTTTTTGGAGTTTTTGAAAAGAGGCAAACAAAACAAAGAAACATAAGCTAACAAAACTAAAAACAAAGTAAAGAGAAAGGAAGTGAAGGAATCCCCTTGTGAAGACGTCCTTAGCCTCCCAGGCAACGGCGCCTGAGAACTTGTTGATGGCTTAGTTTATGTGGATCATGTTGGGAACCCCAAGAGCAAGGTGTGAAGCAGCACAACAGCAAGTCGTCCCTCAGTAAGAAACCGAGGTTATCGAACCAGTAGGAGGAAGGAAATATCACACAGGTGTTGCAAGCAACGCGGAGACCTGCACAACACAAACCCAAGACTTTGCCCCAACTAACAGTGAGGCTGTCAATCCCACCGGTTGATGTAACAAAGGATTAAACGTATTGTGTGGAAGGTAATGGTTTGTAGTAAGTAAACAAGTAACAGTGGAAGATGTATCAATGGTAAAGATTGGACCGGGGTCCATAGTTCACTAGAGGTGCTCTCCTTAGATAAACAACATGGCATGAACGGTAAAAAAATTACACCAGGGCAATTGACAGGAACTGAGGAAGGCATAACAATGCAATACTAGTCAGAAACATCCTATGAGATTCGATTGGGCAATACAATAATACATATAGACCGCCATCCAACTGTATCTATGACTAGAAGTCCACCTTCATGTTATCATCCGAACTCCCTCCAGTATTATGTTGCATGCAACAGACAATTGCTTTAAGAAAAGTGTGTAAGGTAAACAATCCACTTGTTCCATGAACAAGAGACCGTTGTTTTCTCCCTAGTAGCAAAAGCACATCTAGAACCGAAGATATTTCCATCACTTCCCTTGGAAACTAGAGGCATGAACCCACTATAGAGCATAAATACCCCCTCTTGGAGTCACTAGCAACTACTCAGCCAAGATAGCTACTAACAACGGAGAGCATGCAAGATCACAAACAACACAGACATGATAGAATCATAAAGACAAAACCATTAACCAAACTGACATAATAATCTCAATATCCATCGGATCCCCGCAAACACAACATGCATGATTACAAATAGATTAGATCTTGATCATGAGGGGATCTCACAAGATCTATACATGAAATCACAAGGAGGAGATACAACCATCTAGCTACTACATAGACCCATAGTCCAAGGTGGAACTACTCATGCATCATACCGGAGAGAAGGCCTCCGGGATGATCTCCCCTCCGGCAGGGTGCCGGGAAGAACTTCAGATCCCCCCGATCTAGGGACGATGGTGGTGGCGGTTACAGAAGGTTTCGTGGAATATTGATCGGTTACTTAGGGTTTCTGCATCAGGGGCTTCTTATAGGCGAATAGGTGAGGCTGGGAGGCAGCCAGCGCCCCACACGCGCTTAGGGGGGTCTGGCCGCCCTGGTTCGCTTTTCCGTCTCGTCTTCTGGATTCTTGTCCCTCACGGTAAAATATTGACTTTGGCTTTTGTCCCATCCAATTACGAGAATATTTATTTTCTGCCTTTCTGGAACCAAAAACAGAAGAAAACAGGCAACTGGCACTGTGGCAACTTGTTAATAGGTTAGTTCCAGAAAATATATAAAAACACCTCAAAGTGTAGACAAAGCAAAGTAGATACTAAATAAGCATGGAGCGTCAAAAATTATATATACGTTTCCGACGTATCAAGCATTCCCAAGCTTAACTCCTGCTCTTCCTCGAGTAGGTAAGTGATAAAAAGAATAATTTTTGAGGTGACATGCACCATCAATACCAAGATCAAACCATTTGCAAGCATTAAAAGCTGGGATCAAAGAACTCTAAACATGTGCATGAAATATGGAGTTCTAATAATAGGATATAGTAACTATGCATGCAACATGAAAGGCTACAAACAAAGATCATGAATAACATGCATTAAAAAACGTTTATTTGTTTCACATACAGAAAACATGGCATAGTGGCAGTCATCTTGTCCCTTATAGAGTAGCAAATAGATGCATAGGACACCTTCAAAGTTCACAAGGGTGACTACAAACAAATAGCACAAGAACAAGTAATATCACAATATGCATCAATCAATAAGCTTTGGGACACTACACACAGAATGACAACTATGCTCTCTTAATGGTGCCTAAAGGTAGAAGGTGGAGACTCAAATAATGGTGGAAGAAAGGCTCTTCACAAAGGGAAGCAGGGATTTCAAGTTTCAAAAATAGCTTCCAAAAATTATGGTACTTGTTAGCTTTCAGCCCTCATTGCCCCTATCATAAGCGTCTTGAAGTGATTAAGGTTAAAGTGAACAAACTATGGAGTATATGCTTGACAAAGTATAAGTTGGCAATCTCAAGTCCCTTGAGTATGAGGGCCACACCTCATGCTACTCAACTTCAGTCACCTGTAAGTTCTTTTCATTGTAACTACATGCATATCATAGAGAACCGCCAACGGGGTACCCCTTGCACATGGTACAGGAGCTATCCCATAACCAAAATGACAAGGCAAGCAGACAATAAGCATCTCAGCGGTCTTTTTATTTACTATATGCATAGATTTTATTGAGGATGCTTCATAGATAGCTCACTATGGTGATGCTGCAAGTTTCCACCATGATTAGGCATGGCTTAGGCTAGTGGCCCAGGCGTTTCTCTAACACAAAACACAAACTCCATGGACTTACAAGTTCCCTCTTTATTTCACACCGGTGACATCCATAGAAAAAACAGCATGATATCAACTGAGTACAAAGTACAAGTGCAATGTTGAAAATGTTCCCATGACAACACGGTTCTGCTAATTCCAACGTATAAGTGCAAGCATATACAACATAGACGACACGATGGTTCAAGTTTATTAGGGGAAAAGAATATAAAGTGTGCCATCAAGTTCGTGAGGGCTTTAATCACTAAGTTTTCACATAACAAAATAGTTTTTAATTGGAAGATAGCTAAAAACAAAAATATACTTGGAATGCTGTAACACACCCTGCATAGGATTTTATAGTGGACACTTTGGAAAAACTTGGTTTCTTGGGAGTTGGAAGCATGAGTAGAGTTTACTCATACAAGTGGAGGCTAGCAACAGACTGGGAGCAACCAACTAAGAGAGCAATAATGGTCATAATCATGCAGAGCAACAAAACATTACTAATTAAAGCATAGAGTGGTACTACAAGTCAAGGACTAGATGATCATAGAGGCTATGGTGACTTGTCATAGTCATAACATGGTGTGAACATGTGCCAAGTTAACCCAAACAAAGCATCAAAGGAGAATACCACAATACTATGCTTTTGCATGCTAAAACAACACATAATTTCTTCAAGGCACACTAAGCAATCCCAATTGTTTGGAACAATACATGCTAAATAAATAATCACTAAGCATAAGTTCAAAACAACACCTAGCATGTCATTCTAAAGTCTATTTCACAATCAATGCAAGCTCCTCTTGCACTTATAAGAAAGAACTTACTACTCCTTTCCAACACGAAGCAACTTATTTTCAAAACAACACAACAATAACGGGGGTCCAAACTACTTTATTCAAGCAAACTAAACAAGCTAATCAAAGCAAACGAAAACTAAGACGCTCCAAGAACAACACAATAGTGCATGAAACAATAAAAACGAAGTGTCTAGACAGACCTGAGCTTTTTATTGATGAAGAAGGGGATGCCTTGGGCATCCCCAAGCTTTGACGCTTGTACCTATTGGATATTTCTTGGGGTGACACCGGGGTTGCATCCACAAGATTGAGCTTTTGTCCATTCTTCATCTCATTGCATCATTCTCTCTCTACACCTGAAATTTTTCCTTCATACAAAACTTCACACAATCTTCATTAGCAACATTAGTTTATTCAAAAGATATTAGACCTATGGCAAAGCTTTGGAACAAAACAACTTTTCACTAAAAACACAATCTACTATAGCAACTCGTTCAAAAATCTCAATTCACCTAAAGAGAACTCATAAAGGAATCAAAAAGAAGCAAATGCAAATAATGACAGAAATCTGTCAAAACAGATCATCAGGTAGAAACCGATTTTTTAGAACATCTTCTATTGCTCAAATCAAAAAGTGTTGAACTAACAAAAGTTATCTAACATACTGGGGGATTTATTCGTAAATTATCAGCTCAATCCGAGTTACATAGAATCCTCACGATTGTTTTTGGTGGAGGACAGAAATCTGTTTTGGGACAGCAACTCCCCAAATCTTACTTCCCTCTCATTAGAGGTCATTCTTGGCACAAAAAGTAAACAAAACAGATAAGGAGATATCATTACTGAAGTAATAACTTCCAAGACTCAAGTAAACTCTTGCATTATCTCCCAACAAGTACTTTTCTTTAACGCCTTTAAGTTAGGCGCAAGAAGCAAGAAGAATCAAGTATTTTCAAATGAGGAAGCATTAACATCAAACCTTGCTTTCAAAGGAGGAGCAAAAAGCAACTTCTATCCCCTCATAGGGAAGTGTTCAATACCTTTCTTGAATGGAAAATGATATTTAATGGTGCCTTCTTTCATATCAATGATGGCACCAACTGTTCTAAGAAAAGGTCTTCCCAAAGTAATAGGACAAGAAGCATTGTATTCAACATCCAAAACATAGAAATCCACAGGGACATTAGCATTGTTAACCATAATGATAACATCATTAATACTCCCCATGAGTTTCTTATTAGCATTATCATTGACTGGGACATCCAAATAACAATCTTCTAAAGGTGGCAAATCAAGCATTTCATTAATCTTGCTAGGCATAATAGAGACACTAGAACCAAGATCACTTGAAACTTTGAGATCAAAGTCATTCACTTGCACATTAATAATGGGTTCCCAACTATCTTCTACATTCCTAGGAATAGAAGCTTTGTGTTTAGTTTCTCTTCCTTAATCTTAACAAGATCATATGTAATGTGTTTGGTGAAAGCAACATGCATATCACTAGCATCAGGACTTCTAGCAAGATTTTGTAGGAACATATTCACTTCAGAAATATTGCAACCATCAATATCAAAATCAAACTTAGCATGTAGAGGGAGTGTCCCAACCTTTCTTTAATATAAGGTGGATTCCCCTGTGTTTACAATGCTAGTCCCTGGATCAATAGCTAGCATCCACAGTTAAGATGTAATATCAAGAAACAAAGGTCAAAATATAACTTTATAACCAGCAATAACATAATTTTATTACATCTTACATAGCTCATTTGGCTATTACATTACATTGCAGTGGAATAACTATAAGCATGGGGTCCTTCATCTTCAAAGTGCCACAGGCAGCCATGTTGGTTGTAGACTTTGTAATCCTAATCAATCAATCTTCTCTAAATTCAATCAAACCTGCAACATTACAAGTTACAGCCACAAAGGGTCAATACATTTGAATTGTATTGGCAAGTTTCACTACTATGTGGAATCTAAGTGAATTCTATGATTACATGCATTTTTGGCAGGTAGGGTTTAAGGCTCATTTGCAGAAGCAAAATTTATCCTATCTTTTCAAAATGGTTTTGATTCTTTGTCAAATCTCCTTTTCAAAATCCCTTGAACTCCTTGGTAAATTCCCAAGTGTTCAAGTCCTTGTCAAAAATCCCTTTAGCTCCTTGGTAACCCCAAGTGCATCAAGTTTTATCAAAATCTCTTGAGCTCCTTGGTAACCCCAAGTGCATCAAGTTTTATCAAAAATCTCTTGAGCTCCTTGGTAACCCCAAGTGCATCAAATTTTATCAAAAATCTCTTGAGCTCCTTGGTACCCCCAAGTGCATCAAGTCTTTTAAAAGTTTTCTTTTAGAAATTAGAATGTCGAGATTTCCCATAGCTTCAAACTTTAGTTGCTCAGTATTGTCCATAACCGGGGACACGGCTAAGTACTTAGATTTTATTATCTTCTGTATGAGTACACTTTACCCACATGTCACAATCCCATCTTGTTGCCACCAGTGGCCACTTGATTAGTGCTCACCAAGATGGAGTCTCGCAGATTGAGAATGTGACGAAGTCTTTCCAGAGGGTCCTCCCATACACCATTGCTAGCTTGTCTTCGTACCCATGTAGGATTCCAGGTCCTCATGTCCAGTAACTTGAAGACAATGCATGGGTCTTCCCAATGTAGTTGACTAAGCCAGAGCCATAAATAGCATGTGGTTGCACACGAAAGCCACAATTGGAGAATCATGTTCAATCTCTAAGTTTCCTGGGTGGTTTCCTTTGGAGCACAACACAAAGAGATTGCCATAGACATGGTTCCTTTTGTTGCCACCTTCTCCAAAACTCAAAGTATCCTTGTCCACCCAGGTGGTTCATTGAGTCCTTGTTTTATTATATAAAATCACAAGTCCTTTTCTCAACTTCATCAAAATCTCAACATGTATCTCTTTTCAAAATATAGCTTGGCTAAGCATGTAACAACTACATTGTTTTCACTAAGGAATGTATAGGGTATCCTATTAGGATTTAGCATAGCATAAGTATAAAATTTCTTTTCATGCATGTTTCAAAATCCACTAAGTATAATGAAAATAGTAGGACTTTAGATGATAGTGTAACTTGCCTTTATTTTGGTAGGGAATGTTGATTCACTCCTTGATCTTGCTAGTCTCACACTTTTCTAACTTCACTACAATCAATCAAGCAAACACAATATAAGCTAGCATTCCAAACCAATAATCAATCAACCAATTTCACACACATAAAACAATGGGATCTAAGTCATGCATGTAAGCATGCAAGAGATAGTTTTATTTTCAAAGGTGTTCTCCACTAGGCTTCTAAACTTGGTAAGGTTCAAAGTGGTCATTTTCCAAAGTGGCAAAGTCATTTGCAAAAGGGTTTTATTCATAAACCATTTTTAAATCCATTCATCATTTTATGTGGTGACAAATGTTTTTATCAAATCAAACACTTTATGTATTTCCACCAAATAAGTTGCTAATTCAAAAAACTTGGTGTTTTGGGTCAGTAGGTTTGCTCTAAGTCATTTTCCCAAAGTTTTTACTCCAAAAACATTTTCATAACAAAACCAATATTTTTATTTGGCTAGAAATGGACTAAATCAATTAATCCATCCTAAACTTCACCAAATTCATTTCCAAGACCATGGGTTGATTCCTAAGGTCATTAAGTTGACAACAAACCAATTTTCAAAGGTTTCAACCTCAAAACATTTTTGAATAATTTTTCTAATCTAAACCAGCATACAAATGTTTCTGCAAAAACAAACAATCTAACAGATACTATTTACTAAACAAATTGTATAGTTGGCTAGGTCTTGTTCCACTGATTCCAACGATATAAAGTTTGTAATTTTTGGACGTGTGGATCAAAAGTTACAAAGGTTTCAATTTGCATATCAAATCTGTTTTCAAATTCTGTTTTAATCCAAAAACTGGCCACGCGTCATGTTTCTATTGGGCGGTACCGCTTCGCACGGATCGAGCGATGCGGGCCGTTGGATTAAGTTCCATCACACGGTGCTGAGACGCTACTTACCGCTTCGCCTAGCTTCTATCGTGTGCCTCCGATCTAGATCCTACGGATGCTATTGCTTGATCAACAATGGGCGGCGCTGTGCGGCGGCAGACGGTGGCGACGGTCAGGCGAGGGGCTAGCGGCGGTTCTAGGAAGCAAAGAACGAAGTGGGGATGCTCACCGTGATCGCGAGAATGTGGTGATGCTTGAGGTACGGTCGGCTTGGCAAGGGGCGCTCAGGGTCTGCAGCAATTCCTCACCGGAGTCAAGGATGGCGTCAGGCGACTCTGGACGTGGTCGGAGACGATGTTGCAGATCGCCCTAAGGCAGGATAAGAGCTTGGTTAGATGCACAAGAGCGAGGCGAGTGTGGGAGCATCATCGAGGAGTGCTGGGGCGAACGGGGTTTACCTGTGGAGTTCGCCGGAGTGGAAGACAGACACGGCGGCGCTCAGAGCTTGTCGAAGACGGCGTTCTGGGGCGCCCGCGGTTGAATGGAGGGTACAGGAAGGAGCGTCTGGGAGTGGTGAGTGTGCTCGTGTGCTCGGGGAGGCAGGAGGTGGCGAGGCTCGGCCGGAATTGTCTGGGGACGGTGGTCGGAGCAGTGGCGTTGCGAGCTCGATTCAGGGCAGCCTGGGGGCAGAGAGAGGGAGGAGCGTGAGGGGAAAGGAGGAGGAAACGCAGGCGGTTAAATGGGCGTGGTCGCGGGGTGAATTAATGCGGCCATTTACGCGAATTGATCGCCGGCGTTACCTGCTGCAACGGCCGGGCGTCGTCTGCGCGAGGAAGAAGATGAGCTGGAGGGGTGGGGTCTTGCTGTCAGCGAGAAAGTGAGAGGAAAAAGAGGTCCACCAGTCAGTCGCAGAGTGGGGGAGTAAGTGAGTGTGAAACGTTTTTCTGCAGGAGGGAGAGAGGGGGCTGGTACTGGGCCTTGTTGGGCTCGGCCGGCTGGGCTGGTCCAAATTCTATTTTTTTCCTTCAAATGCCTTTTCCTTTTTCTATTTCTAATTTCTGTTTTGAAATTCAAACAACAAATCAAGCAATCAAATTAACTCAAACATTCATCAAACAATGCATTTGAATTTGGTTCTTTTTAACAACATAAACCAAAATCAAAGATCAAAATAATAATTTTATTTTAGAGTCCATTATTAATTAAATAAATAGACCATTGTTATTAAATCAAATAGATTTTGATTTATTCAAAACTCCATTTTGAAATCTAAAACAATAACAAAACCAAATCAGTAGGTTTTATTTGAGAATATAAAATACTTGGAAAACTTATTTGAATTTATTAAATAAGTTTTGATGGTTAATTAAAATAGTAAAAACCTTTATTTATAAAACTTAGATATTAAATCCTTATTACTTTATTTAAATAAACCTATACTATTTTTATCAAGTAGAAATATTTTATTTCAAAGGCTTGGCCAAGTTTTAGTATGGCTCTATAAAATAATCCTTATTTGTAAAACTTCTATTTCATTTAAAAACCAAATCTTTTTATTAAAAGATCCAAAATAGTAATTCCAAATATTTTTATTTTCCTTTATTAAATGTTTATCTTTTTAAATCCCTTAAGGAATTATTTGATCCAAATTGGTTTGAAAGTTTCCAATTGGATTCAAAAAGTTTTTTCTCACCCTGAAAATCAACAAAGTTTTATTTTATTCATTTATTTTCACATTACAAGATTTGGAAAATCTTGGGATGTGACAGGCTACCACCCTTAAAATAAATCTCGTCCCGAGATTTGGGAAGGCTAGGGTTACAAGTAGGTTCAAAACAACTAGGGTACTACCACCCTTAAAACAAAAAATTTAAACTAAATTACATATTGGCCTTCTTGGAACCTTGGGGAGACTTCTCTGGGAAAACATCTGCTTAGTGTCCTTTGTTTCCACACTTGGCTCATGGGCCAAGGTTGAGATTCTCCATAGGCTTGTTCAACTTGTTCTTCATCTTTTCTGGACAGATGCTTGCATAATGTCCTGGGTTCTTGCAATTGAAACAGTTGATGTCCTTGAGTTCTTTACGTGGCTCTTGTGGACAAGTTGCCACATAATGGCCTAGCCCTTTGCAGTTGTTGCACACCACTTGGCCAATCTCTTTATTCTTCTGGTTCTCTGGGCATTCACTGGAATAGTGTCCCATTTCTTTACATTTATGACATTGCACATGGCTTTTGTCCTTCTTTTGCTTCTTCGGTTTCTCCAAAGCTAGGAGTGCATCCAGTTCATGTTGTTCATATGTTATCTGATAGGTAGGAATGTCTACATGCTTCCTGGGCCTTCTCTTGCTCTTTGGATAATTCATAGGCCCTTTCTTTGGTCCTTTGAATTGGGTTGTTTTGTTTGGAGGTATAAGTGGTCCTTTTCCTTTGTCATCAACATTCTTGGTAGACTTGGATCCTTCTTGATGGTTTGTAATCATTTGTTGCACTCCACATTGTTTCCTTTGTTCAACAATGGAATAGATGGGGCATTGGATGGGAACATGATTGTTTCCTTCACACAAATAACAAGTGGCTTGAGAGGTGGGACATTGGCCAACAGGATGTTTCTCTTCACAGTTGGGGCATTGATATCCATGCTCTTTGGAAGTATGATCCTTGTCTCCACAAATAATGCAAGCTGGGGCTCCATCTAGAATAACATTTCTGTCATCCTTGTTGTCAAAGACTCTTTTGGAATAGCTTTCTTCCATTTTGATCATTTGATCGGTCACTTTGAGCATCAGTTGGCCTTGAGTTTCCAAAAATCCTTGTAGTGTTGGATCTTCTCCACTGGTGTTGGCTATGAATTGAGCTGTCACTTGGTTCAACTGGTGTTGGGTTGCTATGAGTTCTTCCATGCTACCCTCTTGGTTGGTGTTGATGTCATCAACCTTGATGTTAGAGTCTCTTGGAGTAGTCATCTGTTTGGGTTGAATGAATATTAGAATAGGAAAGATATTTCTAAGGAAATATTTCTAATCACACACATCACAATTCACTCAGACAATGTGCAAGCATTCTCAAACAACTTTTCACTCAAACAACAAAGTTCAAGCACATACTTAGGCAACAAAATATTTTTGGTTACACCACATAAGTTGGTGAATTTGTCTTAACTAATATATGGTGGTTCATCTATATGGTTCACTTGTGATCTTTCCATCCTTCTTGGTTGCTTCCTCTTACTTAGGATCATGGTTTCTTTGGGAAAACTCCTTGGTCACAAGACTTCAAAGTTGATGATGTCTCCTTCTTATTTTGCATTCCCTTAGTCTCTACATTTTGAGAAAGATTTCCTTGTCTCTCTTGTAGTCCTTAGTGATATCCAAGTTGGAAGTCCTTTGGTGAATAGGATGAAGATGTTGAAGTCATTAGAGTTGAAGAAGTTGAAGTCATTAGAGTTGAAGATGTCCTTTGCACATGGTGTAGTCTTGGGCCATGGGGTAGGTTTTTCCATCAAGTTGGAAATAGAAGAGATGTAGAGTTGAAACCAAAATGGTTGAGGAAAGAGTTTACAAGATTGTTTGTAAATAAGTTTTGGAACAAACATAACTCCTATTTTTCTAAGGGTTTTTGTCCAATCCTAGGTTTACAAATCCTACAGGCAACACAATGCTCTGATACCATCTGTAGAGGGAGTGTCCCAACCTTTCTTTAATATAAGGTGGATTCCCCTATGTTTACAATGCTAGTCCCTGGATCAATAGCTAGCATCCACAGTTAAGATGTAATATCAAGAAACAAAGGTCAAAATATAACTTTATAACCAGCAATAACATAATTTTATTACATCTTACATAGCTCATTTGGCTATTACATTACATTGCAGTGGAATAACTATAAGCATGGGGTCCTTCATCTTCAAAGTGCCACAGGCAGCCATGTTGGTTGTAGACTTTGTAATCCTAATCAATCAATCTTCTCTAAATTCAATCAAACCTGCAACATTACAAGTTACATCCACAAAGGGTCAATACATTTGAATTGTATTGGCAAGTTTCACTACTATGTGGAATCTAAGTGAATTCTATCATTACATGCATTTTTGGCAGGTAGGGTTTAATGCTCATTTGCAGAAGCAAAATTTATCCTATATTTTCAAAATGGTTTTGGTTCTTTGTCAAATCTCCTTTTCAAAATCCCTTGAACTCCTTGGTAAATTCCCAAGTGTTCAAGTCCTTGTCAAAAATCCCTTGAGCTCCTTGGTAACCCCAAGTGCATCAAGTTTTATCAAAATCTCTTGAGCTCCTTGGTAACCCCAAGTGCATCAAGTTTTATCAAAAATCTCTTGAGCTCCTTGGTAACCCCAAGTGCATCAAGTTTTATCAAAAATCTCTTGAGCTCCTTGGTACCCCCAAGTGCATCAAGTCTTTTAAAAGTTTTCTTTTAGAAATTAGAATGTCGAGATTTCCCATAGCTTCAAACTTTAGTTGCTCAGTATTGTCCATAACCGGGGACACGGCTAAGTACTTAGATTTTATTATCTTCTGCAGAAGGAGTACACTTTACCCACATGTCACAATCCCATCTTGTTGCCACCAGTGGCCACTTGATTAGTGCTCACCAAGATGGAGTACTGGCAGATTGAGAATGTGACGAAGTCTTTCCAGAGGGTCCTCCCATACACCATTGCTAGCTTGTCTTCAGTACCCATGTAGGATTCTAGGTCCTCATGTCCAGTAACTCGAAGACAATGCATGGGTCTTCCCAATGTAGTTGACTAAGCCAGAGCCATAAATAGCATGTGGTTGCACACGAAAGCCACAATTGGAGAATCATGTTCAATCTCTAAGTTTCCTGGGTGGTTTCCTTTGGAGCACAACACAAAGAGATTGCCATAGACATGGTTCCTTTTGTTGCCACCTTCTCCAAAACTCAAAGTATCCTTGTCCACCCAGGTGGTTCATTGAGTCCTTGTTTTATTATATAAAATCACAAGTCCTTTTCTCAACTTCATCAAAATCTCAACATGTATCTCTTTTCAAAATATAGCTTGGCTAAGCATGTAACAACTACATTGTTTTCACTAAGGAATGTATAGGGTATCCTATTAGGATTTAGCATAGCATAAGTATAAAATTTCTTTTCATGCATGTTTCAAAATCCACTAAGTATAATGAAAATAGTAGGACTTTAGATGATAGTGTAACTTGCCTTTATTTTGGTAGGGAATGTTGATTCACTCCTTGATCTTGCTAGTCTCACACTTTTCTAACTTCACTACAATCAATCAAGCAAACACAATATAAGCTAGCATTCCAAACCAATAATCAATCAACCAATTTCACAAACATAAAACAATGGGATCTAAGTCATGCATTTAAGCATGCAAGAGATAGTTTTATTTGCAAAGGTGGTCTCCACTAGGCTTCTAAACTTGGTAAGGTTCAAAGTGGTCATTTTCCAAAGTGGCAAAGTCATTTGCAAAAGGGTTTTATTCATAAACCATTTTTAAATCCATTCATCATTTTATGTGGTGAAAAATGTTTTTATCAAATCAAAAACTTTATGTCTTTCCACCAAATAAGTTGCTAATTCACAAAACATGGTGTTTTGGGTCAGTAGGTTTGCTCTAAGTCATTTTCCCAAAGTTTTTACTCCAAAAACATTTTCATAACAATATTTTTATTTGGCTAGAAATGGACTAAATCAATTAATCCATCCTAAACTTCACCAAATTCATTTCCAAGACCATGGGTTGATTCCTATGGTCAGTAAGTTCACAACAAACCAATTTGCAAAGGTTTCAACCTCAAAACATTTTTGAATAATTTTTCTAATCTAAACCAGCATACAAATGTTTCTGCAAAAACAAACAATCTAACAGATACTATTTACTAAACAAATTGTATAGTTGGCTAGGGCTTGTTCCACTGATTCCAACGATATAAAGTTTGTAATTTTTGGACGTGTGGATCAAAAGTTACAAAGGTTTCAATTTGCATATCAAATATGTTTTCAAATTCTGTTTTAATCCAAAAACTGGTCACGCGTCATGTTTCTATTGGGCGGTACCGCTTCGCACGGATCGAGCGATGCGGGCCGTTGGATTAAGTTCCATCGCACGGCGCTGAGACGCTACTTACCGCTTCGCCTAGCTACTATCGTGTGCGTCCGATCTAGATCCTACGGATGCTACTGCTTGGTCAACGATGGGCGGCGCTGCGCGGCGGCAAACGGTGGCGACGGTCATGCGAGGTGCTAGCGGCGGTTCTAGGAAGCAAAGAACTAAGTGGGGATGCTCACCGTGATCGCGAGAAGGTGGTTATGCTCGAGGTACGGTCGGCTTGGCAAGGGGCGCTCAGGGTCTGCAGCAATTCCTCACCGGAGTCAAGGATGGCGGCAGGCGGCTCTGGACGTGGTCGGAGACGATGTTGCAGATCGCCCTAAGGCAGGATAAGAGCTTGGTTAGATGCACAAGAGCGAGGCGAGTGTGGGAGCATCATCGAGGAGTGCTGGGGCGAATGGGGTTTACCTGTGGAGTTCGCCGGAGTGGAAGACAGACGCGGCGACGCTCAGAGCTTGTCGAAGACAGCGTTCTGGGGCGCCCGCGGTTGAATGGAGGGTACAGGATGGAGCGTCTGGGAGTGGTGAGTGTGCTCGTGTGCTCGGGGAGGCAGGAGGTGGCGAGGCTCGCCGGAATTGTCCAGGGACGGTGGTCGGAGCAGTGGCGTTGCGAGCTCGATTCAGGGCAGCCTTGGGGCAGAGAGAGGGAGGAGCGTGAGGGGAAAGGAGGAGGAAACGCAGGCGGTTAAATGGGCATGGTCGCGGGGTGAATTAATGCGGCCATTTACGCGAATTGATCGCCGGCGTTACCTGCTGCAATGGCCGGGCGTCGTCTGCGCGAGGAAGAAGATGAGCTGGAGGGGTGGGGTCTTGCTGTCAGCGAGAAAGTGAGAGGAAAAAGAGGTCCACCAGTCAGTCGCAGAGTGGGGGAGTAAGTGAGTGTGAAACGTTTTTCTGCAGGAGGGAGAGAGGGGGCTGGTACTGGGCCTTGTTGGCCTCGGCCGGCTGGGCTGGTCCAAATTCTATTTTTTTTCTTCGAATGCCTTTTCCTTTTTCTATTTCTAATTTCTGTTTTGAAATTCAAACAACAAATCATGCAATCAAATTAACTCAAACATTCATCAAACAATGCATTTGAATTTGGTTCTGTTTAACAACATAAACCAAAATCAAAGATCAAAATAATAATTTTATTTTAGAGTCCATTATTAATTAAATAAATAGACCATTGTTATTAAATCAAATAGATTTTGATTTATTCAAAACTCCATTTTGAAATCTAAAACAATAACAAAACCAAATCAGTAGGTTTTATTTGAGAATATAAAATACTTGGAAAACTTATTTGAATTTATTAAATAAGTTTTGATGGTTAATTAAAATAGTAAAAACCTTTATTTATAAAACTTAGATATTAAATCCTTATTACTTTATTTAAATAAACCTATACTACTTTTCTCAAGTAGAAATATTTTATTTCAAAGGCTTGGCCAAGTTTTAGTATGGCTCTATAAAATAATCCTTATTTGTAAAACTTCTATTTCATTTGAAAACCAAATCTTTTTATTAAAAGATCCAAAATAGTAATTCCAAATATTTTTATTTTCCTTTATTAAATGTTTATCTTTTTAAATCCCTTTAGGAATTATTTGATCCAAATTGGTTTGAAAGTTTCCAATTGGATTCAAAAAGTTTTTTCTCACCCTGAAAATCAACAAAGTTTTATTTTATTCATTTATTTTCACATTACAAGATTTGGAAAATCTTGGGATGTGACATAGCATAACTAGTAGTAGGCTCAATAGGCTTAGGCATAATAGGAGGAGGAATAGGGACTACTTGTGCTTTAGTGGTGATAGTGCACACACTATTGTTTCTATCAATTTTAGCTTCCCTTTCCCACTTAGCATGAACTTGAGCTAACAGCCTAACATTTTCATCAATAGTAACTTGTATGGCATGAGTAGCAGCAAAGGTCCTGTCCATCGTTTCAAGTTTAGCAGCCATTTTATTAATCAAGGAGGATTGAGCTTCAGATAGAGAGGATATATTTTTCTCAGCACTCAAAATTTTTGACTATAACTAGGAATTTCACAATTTATATTCTCAAGATGATGACTAATGTTTTTCAAGATAATAGATTGTTCCTCCATAGTTTTAGTGAAAATATTATTTTGCTCATATTGCATCTGCATAAAATTCTTAGTGGATCTCTCTACTTCTAGAATCCTTTCTTCACTAGGCATTCCAGATCTACCATGATAAACATTTCCACTAGGAGGATAAGGCCTATAATTACCATAAGTATTGATGCCAAAATTGTTGTTTCTAATGAAGTTCACATCAACTTGCTCTTCTTGAGCAACCAAAGAGGCTAAGGGAACACTATTAGGATCTAAAGGAGCTTTCCCATTAACAAGCATAGCCATAATAACATCAATCTTATCACTCAAAGAGGAAGTTTCCTCAACAAAATTTACCTTCTTACCATGTGGAGCTCTCTTAGTGTGCCATTTAGAGTAGTTAACCATCATATTATCAAGGAGTCTAGTTGGAGCACCCAAAGTGATGCTCATAAAGGTACCTCCAACAGCTGAATCCAACAGGTTTCTTGAGGAGAAGTTCAAACCTACATAAAAAGTCTGGATAATGATCCAAGCAGTGAGTCCATGAGTGGGACAATTATTATCCAAAGATTTCATTCATTTCCAAGCTTGAGCAACATGTTCATTATCAAGTTGTTTAAATTTCATAATGTCACTTATCATAGATATAATCTTAGCAGGAGGATAGTATTTTCCAATAAAAGCATATTTGCACTTAGTCCAAGAATCAATACTATTTCTAGGAAAGGATAGCAACCAGTCTTTTGCTTTCCCTCTCAAAGAGAAAGGAAACAGCTTGAGATTAATAATATCTCCATCTACATCCTTATACTTCTACATCTCACAAAGTTCAACAAAGTTATTAAGATGGGCAGCAGCATCATCAGAACTAGCACCAGAAAATTGCTCTCTCATCACAAGATTCAATAAAGAAGGCTTAACTTCATAAAAGGTAGCATCAGGAGCAGGTGGAGCAATAGGAGTGCTTAGGAAATCATTGGTGTTGGTGCTAGTGAAGTCACACAACTTGGTGTTCTCAGCAGAGTTCATTTTGGCAAAGGTGGGCAAGCCAAAAATAGCAGCAACAGCTAGAACAGGAACTAATTTTTTTGTGTTTTTGAATAAAGAAAGCAAACCAAACTAGACTAATTTTTTTTGGAGTTTTTGAAAAGAGGCAAAAAAAAAGAAAAATAAGCTAAGAAAACTAAAAACAAATTAAAGAGAAAGGTAGTGAAGGACTCCCCTTGTGAAGACGTCCTTAGCCTCCCCGGCAACAGCGCGAGAAAACTTGTTGATGGCTCAGTTGATGAGGATCATGTTGGGAACCCCAAGAGCAAGGTGTGAAGCAGCACAGTAGCAAGTCATCCCTCAGTAAGAAACCGATGTTATCGAACCAGTAGGAGGAAGGAAACGTCACACAGGTGTTGCAAGCAACGCAGAGACCTGCACAACACAAACCCAAGACTTTGCCCCCAACTAACAGTGAGGCTGTCAATCTCACCGGTTGCTTTAACAAAGGATTGAACGTATTGTGTGGAAGGTAATGGTTTGTAGTAAGTAAACAAGTAACAGTGGAAGATGTATCAATGGTAAAGATTGGACCAGGGTCCATAGTTCACTAGAGGTCCTTAGATAAACAACATGGCATGAAGGGTAAACAAATTACAGCAGGGCAATTGACAGGAACTGCGAAAGGCATAAAAATGCAATACTAGTTAGAAAGATCCTATGAGATTCGACTGGGCAATACAAAAATATACATAGACCGCCATCCAACTGCATCTATGACTAGAAGTCCACCTTCAGGTTATCATCCGAAACCCCTCCAGTATTATGTTGCAAGCAACAGACAACTGCTTTAAGAAAAGTGTGTAAGGTAAACAATCCACTTGTTCCATAAACAAGAGACCGTTGTTTTCTCCCTAGTAGCAACAACACATCTAGAACCGAAGATATTTCTGTCACTTCCCTCGGAAACTAGAGGCATGAACCCACTATCGAGCATAAATACCCCCTGTTGGAGTCACTAGCAACTACTCAGCCAAGATAGCTACTAACAACGGAAATCATGCAAGATCACAAACAAAACAGACATGATAGAATCATAAAGACAAAACCATTAACCAAACTTCCATAATAATCTCAATATCCATCGGATCTCCGCAAACACAACATGCATGATTACAAATAGATTAGATCTTGATCATGAGGGGAGCTCACAAGATCTATACATGAAAGCACAAGGAGGAGATACAACCATCTAGATACTACATGGACCCATAGTCCAAGGTTGAACTACTCACGCATCATACCGGAGAGAAGGCCTCCGGGATGATCTCCCCTCCGACAGGGTGCCGGGAAGAACTTCAGGTCCCCCCCCCCTATCTAGGGATGACGGTGGCGGCGGGTACAGAAGGTTTCATGGAATATTGATCGGGTACTTAGGGTTTCTGCATCAGGGGCTTCTTATAGGCGAAGGGGCAAGGCTGGGAGGCGGCCAGGGGCCCCACACCCTACCCAGGCATGGGGCAGGGCCCACCCGCGCCTAGGAGGGTCTGGCTGCCCTGGTTCGCTTCTGGATTCTTGTACCTCACGGTAAAATATTGACTTTGGCTTTTGTCCCGTCCAATTCCGAGAATATTGATTTTCTGCCTTTCTGGAACCAAAAATAGAAGAAAACAGGCAACTCGCACTATGCCAACTTGTTAATAGGTTAGTTCCAAAAAAGATATAAAAACACCTCAAAGTGTGGACAAAGCAAAGAAAAGTAGATACTAAACAAGCATGGAGCATCAAAAATTGTAGATACGTTTCCGACATATCATTGTTCACGATGCAGCTAGCTGAGGATGGAATCGGCGACTTCACGCTCCCCACCTTCCTAGCGGATCGGAATCCGAAGAAGTACCCCCAGACAGAGCCCGAAGGGTTTCCGGTCCGGTCAGACGACGGTCCCATGGATCCTCATGGTAATTGTCGGGTGTGGTCCCTTTCTTTTTCCTGGCCCATGGAGTTGTGGCTGATATTTTTTTTTGTTGCCGTCGATGACACTGACGATGAGGCCGGTTGGGAGAGGGTCGCAGCGAAAGCTCGGGGAAAGAGGGCGGCAATTGTTGTCGTGCCGGCTACGGATGAGCAGAATAGGATGCGCCGAGCACGCCAAGTCGTCGCCATGCCATCCATCGTTGGATTAGTGTCTTCCCTGGCTCTGTTTGCCTTGTTTTCCTTGCCTTTCTACTGGGTCTTCCTTACTTCTGCCCCGTGTAGCGAGGCGATGTTGCTCGGCGGCTCCGGTGCTGCCGTCGTAACTCCTCCCTCGCCTTCGGTGGTTGAGGAGGCGGCAGGTTCTCCCGCTGCACCTGCATCGGCTATGCCTACCGCGTCGTCTCCACCTGGGGCTCCTCAGGGCTCCCCAGCCACGGGAATGCCGCACCAAGTGCTCGCGTCTGAGCGGGTGGGGCATCTCTTCATGGCCGCACAGGACCCCAAGACACAACTCCTCCGTCCTAGGGCTGGCGTGAACCCGGCCTAGAGCGATTCTCTAGCCAATTCTGCCAAGCCCGTCATCATGAAAGTGATGGAGGAGACTGTGGAGGTCCAGGCAGCTGCAGCGGGGGGCAGCTAGCCGGGCGCATCCGGCTCAGCGGGGAGGGATTTGGTGGTGGCTGCACCTTCGGGCACGGCCGTTGATGAAGACGAGGTTGTAGTGACCGGCTCGAGGCCAGCTCCGGCTGTGCTAATGCCGGGTGCGATCATCTCCCATCTCTCAAGCGCGGAGCCCTTCGCACTCAGCCGGGTTTGCCACCTGGTTGAGGGAATGAAAGGGGCCTTGGCGAGGCCAAAAATTTGTCTATTTTGATGGAGGTAGGTGTCTCTACCCATTTTATTTTGTCGCACTCGGTTTTTCCATCCGGATTTCCGCTTTATTCCTTACTTATTTGTCTTTGAAGAATGCGTTTTCAGAATCTGTGATGAACACTCAGGAGCTAGGCCGTAAGATTGCTTCTTCTGACATGTCTTGGCGGTTGGCCTCCTTCTCCCGTTTTTTGTTGACCATCGGGTATCCTCCTACAACCATGATCTTGGACAAGGATAAGGAGGTGGAGCGCCTCAAAGTTCAGGTTGCCTAGCTGGAGGAGTCGAACAAAGCGCGGCGGGCGCAGTTCGACCAACTGGCTGAGGCCAAACACCGGTTGGAGGTCAGCGTGGAGAGGGGCAATAAGACGATCGACATCTGGGCAGAGGCACTGAAGAACTTGGAGTTGATCTCCGCCCAAAGGGAGAAGACGATCAAGACTCTCCGTTCCTGGGAGGAGGAGCTGACCTAGCAGCTTCAAGGGATCTCCGAGCTCGTCGTTAGTAAGTTTTATCCTCCTTGCCTCTTCTATACTGCGGTTAACCAATCCGAGTCTTGTCGCTTAATCCTACCTTCGGCTGCAGCTCATTACTCCAAGTCGACCGAGATGGCTCTCGAGAAGCTGCCGAAGGACGAGGCTGGCTGTGATCTGACCCCCTAGGATCTGGTCAAGGTGCTGGCGAAGGAGATCAACGGTCTTCGCATCGTTGTCAACGACTTCTTCCAGTACATCTGGCTGGATATGGGCGAGCCGCATGACATTGCCAGCTTGGTGGTTGCCTTGTCCCGCGGTATCGATGTGTTGGACACCCACAAGTAGTGGGCGGCGCGTGGCGGCGTGGAGATGGCTCTGGCCTTGGTGAAGTACTGGTATCCGGAGGCGGATCTGGGTGTGCTCACTCGTGGCTTCCGACTTGGGACCAGCTACGAGGGCCTCCGTGACAGCATTCCGGCAATCAGGTCCTGCAGGGTGAAGATCGGCACATACGTGGATCTGGAGCGTGACTTTCGTGACCCATCCGAGCCGGTGCCATTCCACTGGATCCAAGCTCCCACGAACTTCGCCGATATTGCCTCCTGCAGCCAAGTGCCTGTGGCCGGCGCCAGTGCTCCTTCTGCCGGACCAACTCCTACTCCATCGGCCGATGCTCCTTCCATAAGTCCGGCTCATGAGCCTTGATCCCAGGGATGCCGGGAGTATTTGTCTTGATAACTTGTCCCGTGATAGTTCTGCCTGTTGGTGAACCTTGTTGTGACACTTTGAATTCTGTGTGGAACCTTCGTCTTCCGTTTGTTGGCTTGATGCCCCCTTTTGGTTTAAGTTGAATTTGTCTTTTTTCCTTTTGGAAGTTTTTTTGTCCTTGCATTTTTTTGCGAGCGCGTGACCATGCGATCGTCGGGTATAGTCCTCGAGGTTCGGGCCGGCTGGGCTTGCTAGCCGGGTCGAAGATCTTTGACGCCCTTGCTTGAGGTGATGGGTGCGCAACGGCACGCCCATTGGGTGTAGTCCCTGAGGTTCAGGCCGGCTGGGGTAGCCAGCCGGGTCGAAGATCTTTGTTGCCCTTGCTTGAGGTGATGGGTGCATGGGAGCACGCCCACTGGGTGTAGTCCCCGAGGTTCAGGCCGGCTGGGGTAGCCAGCCGGGTCGAAGCTCGTTGCTACCCTTGCTTGAGGTATGGGTGCGCAGGAGCGCGCACACTGGGTGTAGTCCCCAAGGTTTGGGCCGGCTGGTATAGCCAGCCGGGTCAAGATCTTTGCCACCTTATTTCCTGTCAAGTTGTGGCTCGTGCAGTACAAGACACATCATCGCTTAAGTTAGTTTCATTACTTGTGCGTTCATTTATAGTTAAGATAGAACACTAAAATGGTGCCCTTTCGAACTAGGCCGTTAACAGTTTCCTTTTCTTAGCGGGCATTGGCCTTTCGAGATTTGACCTTGCCGGCTGCTAGCCGAGTTGCGGTCTGCAGCCGGAACCGAAGGAGTAGCTAGGTTGGTATGCCCCGCGATTTTTCGGTGTGTTGTTATTGGCTTAGCTCGGGCAGGCGCAACCGGTTCACCCAGACGCCTTTGTTTTCTCCCTGGGCACTTTCTTGTAGGGGGTACTTCGAGCTTTTGCTCTTGCCGGGTCGATAGCTGGCTTGCAGTCTGAAGCTGGAATCGAAGAGTGCGCTCTAGGCGCCCCGTACAATACTCCACCGCCTATAGAAATCGCGGGCGTCCGGGCCAGCCTGTACGGAGACGTAGGTGGTGCGCGAATTGGACAAAGTCCTCGGGGCTGTGCCGAGGTTTCCAAACTTGTTCATTTATTACATGAAAAGGAAGATACATACACTTCTGGCTCAAGTGTAAAATGGACAGAGTAGGTTCATGTTCCATGGGCGTTCGGTTTCCTCGTCGGAGCGGTCTGCCTTGTTCTTCACTGGCTGCTGGGCATCGATCAAGTAGTATGAGTCGTTGTGCAGCGCCCGGATGATGATGAATGGTCCTTCCTGTGGCGGGGACAACTTGTGCATTCCCTTTGTGTTCTGGACCAGGTACAACACCAGATCCCCCTCGCGAAAAGAGGTGGGCCGAATCCGGCTGGCGTGGTAGCGGCACAAGTCCTGCTGATAGATTGTTGATCTAGATAGGGCTAGCTCGCGTGCATCCTCAAGAAGGTCCGCGCTGTCCTCCCGTGCTTCTTTGGCTTTCTGCTCTATGTAGAGCAGTTTACGGGCTGCATCGAACTGGATGTTAGTGGGGAGAACGGCCTAGGCCCCATAGACGAGAAAGAATGGCGTGAAACTGGTTGACCGGTTTGGGGTGTTGTGCAGGCTCCATAGAACGGCTGGCAACTCCTCTATCCAACATCCATGTGACCTGATGAGTGGTTTGATTCCGGCTAGAACCAGGCCATTAGCGCGCTCGCACTGCCCGTTTGACTGAGGGTAAAGTCAAAGTGCTGAAGTGAAAGGAGAGAAGAGTTCATCGAAAACATGGGAGAAGGTTCATCCAACTCATAAAACAAACGAAAACACATAAAACATCGGAAGAACAAAAGAATGCGATAAGAATGATGGCAAAATTGGCGATACAAGGTCACATGATGGCATGATCAATTGAAGCAAATGGGGATTGACTGAGTGACCCCATATGTGTTGGTGTGGATAAATTGATACTTTCCTGGTCGACCTCTGGAGGTCAACCCTCACTGAGCGACAGTAACCTCCCCCTCGAGCTGAAGAACCACTCGGGCAAGACCCACTCGCCTTCACCATCTCGAACCGAGAACCCCAGACTGCAAGGTCTTGTGAACAGCTTAGAGAGCCGAGTGGTGGGAGGTGGTGGAGGAGAGGAGGGAGGGAGAGAGTGGTGGTGGGAGGGAGGAGAGAGAGGTGGGTGATGGGTAGGGTGGTGGGTGGGAGGGGGTGAATGAGTGGGGCGTAAAGAAAGGATTTTAATGGGCGAGGGGTGGTCGTTCATCTTTCATTTCGGTCATTGCTTTAAATCTTTTTAATTAAATTTATTTTTAATTATTGGGCGGTGCAACAAACAAAAGCAAACAAAAAAATATACTCCTGTTTGGCCGGGAGAGGGGCGTTTGAGAGGGAGCAAAAAAACAAAATAGGTTTCTTTGTTTAGTTTTAACACAAACACATGAGGATGCCGATGCAAATGCACAAATTCAACGCGATTTTCTAGTTGTGGTTTTGCGGGATGCCACACTAGGTCCAGGCGGATGCCCTTGTCTCCACAGAAGCGAGCAAAAGCCCCCTTGGCGAAATTGGTGTCGTTGTCCATGATCATGCTATGTGGGTAGCCGAATCGGATGATGATCTCCATGAAGAACTTGATCACTGTTGCTCTGTCCAGCTTCTTTATGGGCTTTGCCTCGATCCACTTGGTGAATTTGTCTATGGCTACGAGCAGGTGCGTCATGCCGGATCGAGCTGTTTTGAATGGTCCAACCATGTCTAGCCCCCCAGACTGCGAACGGCCAGGTAGTTGGTATCATCTTGAGTGCTGCAGACGGCGTGTGCTTCATCTGTCCGAATTTCTAGCAATCGTTGCATTCTCTGAGCAGTTCCTGAGAGTCCTTTGGCGCTGTTGTCCAATAGAAACCGTGGCGAAGATCCTTGGCTGCTATTGCTCTTGACGAAGCGTGGTGGCCGCATTCGCCCTGGTGTATGTCCACTAGGAGCTTGATTCCTTCCTCTTGGCTTACGTATCGTTGATAGATTCCCCCGACGCTGCACTTGTACAGCTCATTGTTGATGATGGTGTATGCGCTTGCCCTTCGTCTCACTTGTCGTGCTACCACTTCCATCTTTGGCAGCTCGTCCTTGGCCAAGAAGTTCATGAATGGCTTCGCCCATTCAGGTATTTCCCGGATGGCATACACCATTTACATGATGATTCTGATCTCCTCACGGGGAGCTAGCTCTGGAGCATCGGGAGGTTCACCAGGTATAAGCTTGATGGCGACAACCTGTTGTTGTGGTGGAGCAGTTCCCGAGTGCGACGAGGTAGTCCCCGGGTGCGGTGGAGAAGTCCCCGGGTGCGGCGAGGCAGTCCTCGGGTGCGGTGGAGAAGTCCCCGGGTGCGCCGCCCCGGCTGCTCCTGGGTCTGCGTTGAGCACTATGGAGTCGGACTCCGGGGATGGAGTGATGGATGGCTTGCGCAGGTGCTCGAGGGAGACTCCAGGCGGTATGGACTGTCTTGTTGAGCCGACTCTGGCCAGGGCGTCAGCAGCTTCGTTGTTGGCCTTGGGTACGTGGTGGAACTCGCACCCTTCAAAGCGGGCGCACAGCTGCTGAACGAAGAAACGGTAGAGGTTCACGCCCCTCGCGTCCCATTCGTCTGAGACTTGCTGCACCACGAGATCTGAGTCTCCGAAGCATAGAACTCTCTGAATGCCAATCTGCTTGACCATATTGATCATATGGATGAGTGCTTTGTACTCGGCGATGTTGTTGGATGCCTTGAAGTGGATCTGGAGGACGTACTCCAGCCGGTCGCCCTTAGGCAAGGTTATTATGATTCCGGCTCCGAGTCCTCCTCGCATCTTGGAACCATAAAAGTGCAGCTTCCAGTACGTTGAGTCGGGGACTAGTGGCATGTACCGTGTCTCCGCCCAGTCGATGATGAAGTCAGCCAGCGCCTGGGATTTGATCGTCGTCCTTGGATCGGACTGAATGTTGTGCGTGGCGAGATCTATGGCCCACTTCGCCACACGCCCAGTGTCGTCTTTGTTGCCAGTTATCTCTATGAGCGGAGCCAGCGCCACCACCAGAATGGAATGCTCTTGGAAGTAGTGCTTGAGTTTCTTGGTGGTCATGTACACGCCATACACCAACTTCTGGTAGTGGGGGTAGTTCTGCTTGCAGAGTGACAACACCTCACTCAGGTAGTACACGGGGCATTGGATCGGATGGGTCTTCCCCTCTTCTGGCCTTTCCACCAGTACCACGTTGAAAACTCTGTTTGTGGTCGTGATGTACATCAACATTGGATCCTTTGCGACCGGTTCCGCCAAGATAGGCGGTGAGGTGAGCATGCGCTTGAGGTCCCGTAAAGCTTTGTCCGCCTGAGCTGTCTAGACGAACTTGTCCGTCTTCTTCATGAGTTGGTATAGGGGGAGGGCCTTCTCGCCTAGCCGGCTGACGAACCGGCTGAGGGAAGCCAGGCACCCGGTGAACTTCTGCACATCGTGCAAGTTCTGTGGCAACTCCATGCGCTTGATGGCTCCGATCTTCTCCGGGTTTGCCTCGATCCCTCGCTCGAAGACGAGGAAACCAAGGAGCTTACTGGCTGGGATGCCGAAGACGCACTTCTCCGAGTTCAGCTTGATCTGGAAGCGGCGGAGGTTGTTGAACATTTCCTTCAGGTCCTCGAGCAGTGTGTGCAGCTCCTTGGTCTTGATGACGACATCATCGACGTAGGCATGCACGTTTCTACCGATCTGTGTCTGCAAGAATTTATGCGTGTAGCACTGGTAGATCGCTCCTGCGTTTTTCAGACCAAAGGGCATGGTGGTGTAGCAGTAAGCCCCGTACGGGGTTATGAATGATGTCTTTATTTGATCGGTTACATTGAGCTTAATCTGGTGATAGCCCTAGTAAGCGTCCAGAAAAGACAACAAGTCACATCCGACCGTGGAATCAATGACCTGATCTATCCGCGGCAGAGCGAAAGGATCCTTGGGGCATGGCTTGTGGAGGCTGGTGTAGTCGACACACATGCGCCACGTCTTATTATTCTTCAGTACTAGAACTGGGTTGGCTAGCCATTTCGGGTGGAAAACTTCCATGATGAAGCCAGCTGCAAGCAACCGTGTGATCTCCTCAACAATGGTTCTTCTTTTATCTTCTGCAAAGTGGCGTAAAGATTGTTTGATCGGCTTCGCATCTGTCGAACATGGAGAGAGTGCTTGGCGAGTTCCCTCGGGACACCTGGCATGTCTTTGGGGCACCATGCAAAATGTCCCGATTCTCATGGAGGAAGTCAACGAGCGTGCTTTCCTATTTGCTCAGGCCGTCTCCGACCAAGACGAACTTGCTTGGGTCCTCCTCGTTCAACAGGATCTTCCTCATGCCCTTGGATGGCTTGAACTGTGATTCACCAGCCGGCTTGGGCTCACTAGCTGGCATATCCTCCTGTAGGGTCGCCATGTTCTGCACTATGACGCGCTTCTCCTCCGCGATTATCATTGCCTTGGCTAGCTTGGAGCCATCGGTGGCGCACTCGATCGAACGCTTGTAGCATCCGTCGATGGTGATCACTCCTTTCGGGCCTGGCAGCTTCATCTTGAGGTACGCGTAGTGTGGCACTCCCATGAATTTGGTGAGGGCTAGTCGCCCTAGTATGGCGTGGTAGGCAGTGGAGAGGTTCACCACCTCGAACCAGATTGGCTCATGACGGAAGTTGTTCTTGTTGCTGAAGATGACGTCCAGCCGGATCTTGACGATTGGCGAGTGCGATGGGCCTGAGACTGCCCCGTGAAATGAAGTGCTTGAGGGCTACAGCTTGGACTCACTGATGCCGAGCCGCTCGAGGCTGCTGTGGTACGGGAGGTTGATGTTGCTGCCTCTGTCGATGAGCACATGGGAGAAATGACATGAGTGCTTCTTGGAGACGATGATGGGGTCGAGGACCAACTCGTAGCTGTCAGGACACAGCAGCACGTCCACTTGGTATTCTTTGATCCAGGTGATTGCCTGGTCAGACCAATGTAGGTATTGGGGAACGGGGAGAACAATTGCATTCACCTCCGCCTCACGCCTCCTCTTGCTCTGCTTGGTCTCCGGCTCCGCAAGGAAGATGTGGTAATTGCCCAATTGGCACGGCTAACCATCTTCGCGGCGGTTGCGTCGTTCCCTGTTGTCCGACGGGCCTTCGGCTGGTGGTTGAGGTGGTGGTGGGAGACCGCCGGCTGCAGCCATCTTCTTCGTCCAGCTACACTGGTGCGTCGTATGGTTCATGGGCTTGCTGCCGCCGCTATGGAACTTGCACGGCCCATCGAGCATGGACTCCATGGTGTACTTGGGCAGTGGTGGCCTGTCATCCGGTCTCTGTGTCCGGCTGCCGCCTGCAGTCGGGTCCTCGTGCATCGATCTACTTGCTTCGTGCTATACCGGCTATCAGGCTGGTCATCTTTCCTCTTGACAAGGCATTTATCATGGCCGTGCCGCCTGGAGTGATGGTCACCCAGCTGGCGGCGCTCCGCCTGCTCGTCCGTTACAATTTGTCCTTGGTCGTCCACCACGATGGGATTCTTCATGGCTGCATCGGTGGTGGCGTACTTGTCCGTGATGGCCATGACCTGGGCCATGGTTTGCGGGTCTGCCCGGCTGATCATGTGCTTCAACATGGTGTCGTCTCAGAAACCGTTGGTGAAGAAATCGATTGCCTGGTGCTCGCTCACCCCTTCACACGAGTTGTGCATGCTGGTCCACCGGGTGAGGTACGCGCGGTCGGACTCGTCTTTGCCTTGCATGCAGAGGGCGAGCTCGCGAGGTTGACCCGGCCACTTGTATGTTTCGGTGAAGTTGCGAATGAACGCTTCTTCGAAGTCCAACCAGGCGTTGATGCTGTTGTTAGGGAGGCTGTTGAGCCATGTTATTGCCGAGTCGACGAGCATGAGGGGGACATAGCGGAGGGCCAGGCGGAAGTTTCCATCGGCAATTCCCACAGCGGTGGTGTAGTCCACCAGCCAATCCTCAGGCTTGACCGTGCCATTGTATTTTGGTGTGTCCCTTGGAAGCGAAAAACCTTTTGGAAACGGATCATTTCGGATGCACGGGCCAAAGCATTTTGGTCCAGCCAGGCTTTCTTCCTCCAGCGTGTTTGACTGCACCAAGAGGTCAATGCGCTCGCGTGCGTCAGCTGGTTCCCGGGGGCCGAGTCGCCCGTTCAGGCACGACGCGGGTGGGTCCTTTTTCGCGCCAGCTCCTTCCGGCGCGCGTGCCTTCTTTTCTTGGGAAGCTCCCGCATCCGGCGCGCGGCTCACGCTGGAGGCGGCGGCGTCGCGGTTATGGCGGCCACGATTGCCGGATTCGCTGCACAGGTGGCTATTTTGCCTGGCTCCTCCTAGAGAAGACGTCTGCTGGTGCTTGCTTCCTCTGTGCGCCGTCTGGTCCACGTCTTTGCGGAGGACTATGTCCCAGGTGTTGCCCGCTTGGCTGGGGCCGCCTTCGGCATGCTGCTTGTTAGCGGTGGCGACGAGGAGCTGGACGCGCTCCTGCTGGCGATGGAGCTCTTCCCCGTCGATGTGTTTCAGCTCCGCGGTCGTTGCTTCGGCCGCTCTCATGTTTTTGGCGGGAGTGTTGTAAACAGGTTGCACCACGCCTGCTGCAGCGTCGGTCCACGGTCCGATTCGGCAGGTCGTGCCCCGATCTGGACTTGCTGGCGGCCGTGGCGGTTGTACTTATGCATGGTGGCATTCAGTCGTCGCTGGTTAGCGGCGACCTTGGTTGCTTCCTCCAGGAGCTTCTGGCCCGTGGCCTCGAGTGCGGCCACAGCGGCTGCTGGGTCCACCTCGACGATGAGAGGAGCGCAAAGGTGTTGGATGGAGGCGGTGAGCGGGTCCTGCTCCTGCTCGAGTGCGGAGCCCTCTCCTCCTGCTCGACGCTCCTGAGGTGGGCAGTGGTTTTCGCGGTGTCAACACCCGGATTTTTAATCCCAGATGCTTGTTATGCCATACATCGCAATCCCAGGATTACCATTTTTGTGAGACATAACATATTGGTACCATAGTTCATCATCCATTACAAACCATAATAAAGATCTTACAAATAAAGGATCTCATGAACCAGTCATAGTACAATCAACGCAGCGGAATAATATAATAACGGTAGCGTGGGTGAGGCTCCATCTTCATGGTCACAGGCAATGCTGACGATGGGAGATGATCCTAGTTGTCGTAACCTTCCTGCGGTCCATCATGCTAATAGTCCTCCTCATAGTCTGGCCACGGGAATAGCCAAGGACAAATCCATGAGTACTCTTTAAGTACACACAAACTATCACTAACAAGTAAGGTGGTTTAAGTAGGAATACTAAGCTCTAGGTTATTTTGCAAAAAGCCAGGTTTACCTCTAGCTGAGTTCAGAAGTAAAGAAAGCTAACTTAAGTTTTTATAACACCTAAGTGGGAACTCAGTTTTCATATTCACAACCCTGTTGTGGTTAAGTCAAATTCATGATTCATTTCACAAGTCATTTTGAAAACATCTGACGACGTAACAATATGGCCACTCCAACTGTCCATAACCGAGGACGCGGCTATTCGAATAGTTTGACACTCTACAGAGGTGGTACATTTTCACCACAACATTCGATACATCCGTCAGGAACAATCCTGAATTCACCATACTCAGTATGCGGATAATCAATCCTAACCTTTCAATTACACACCCTAGTATAGACACCTCTCCTGTGAGTTTGGCCTCCCAACCATGACCATCTGTCATCTTGGGAACTGCACAGATGGACAATCGTCACGAGGTAGCCTCAGCTCAAACCTCGGCCACAAGGGAACCCATACTAAGATATATAAACTTCCAGTCAAGCCCTACCCAAATTCGGGTATTGTGGTTGTACGGTAAAATTGGAATGGTATCGCATCCAGACACAACCATCAGTTTTATAAAGGGCTAAGGCTCATGCCTCAACATTTTTAGCATCAAATTCACCTTGTGTTCACTAACACATGTCAAAACATTTCATTAGAATGACTCATCATTATAACATTTTCATACTCATTTTCACCAAGTATTCCCATCTAAAGTGATCAAGTTTTATGCTTATAACTAGCCACTAAAGTTGGTGGTAAACCCTAATGAGGGGTGATAATCAAGTGTAACTTATCTAAGCCTAATCTCATGGCTCAGGATGACATCAAGTTTTACCTAACTTAGGACAAGTTTTATATCTTTATGCTACCTCTAATATATTTCCAGAATATCAGAAACACTACCTAAAAGTAAGCAGAGAATTTTGATAAAGAAATAAACTAGTAAAGCTGGCAAGAAAAACTGGGATTCAGTATAATCAAGTGGTATAATCACATATGCCTAAGGCATCTAGTTTGCATAGTTATCATGCAAGTTTTAGCTTGCAAGGTTCTAGTGTAAGCTTTCATAGGTAACATCCAAGTGGTAGCTTGCCTTGTGCAGTGCAGTGGTTGAAGTTCTCCTCTGCTTCTTCTTTGTAGTAGTCTCATTCCTCTTCGTATCCTTGGTTGGTACTAGCGTCTATAAATAAATACGAAGTACACAATCACCAAACAATACTTAACTACTTCAATTTAGCACATAAAGGCTCACACTAGATGATCTAGCATCATCATAATCATCACAAGAATTAGTGCAATAGTTTTATTTATTTTATTTTAGAAAAGTAATTTCTACTCATTGAAAAACTACTTAAGATTTAATATTCTCCAATTAAAACATGGGATCATGTTGACACATGTCATCACCACATATTTTAATACTTGGGAATGTGATTTAAAGTGGTGTCACAATTCAATAAGGTTTAACCTTTTTATTTTAATTAATTAAAGTGACTAGAAATGCCTATGGGCATTCTTTTATTACTTGTTCATTATTACTGCAACTAAACCTAGATATTTTTATATATTCAGAAAGGTCTTGTCAAATGTGATTTTTAAGAGTTGGAATCAACTCAAAAACATTTATGGTTGAATTTTGAAAAAATGTTTGAATGCAGAAAAGTCTCTGCCTTGTTATTTTTACTATAGGTGATCTACAATTTCAAATGTTGACACATGTCTCTGCCTTGTTAGTTTCATGCAATTTGGATCAGTGAAACTATCTGAATTGAATTTTGAGTCTACTGCTAGAACTAGGTTTGAAACTAAATAGATAAATGTAATTTCAAACTAACTGGGTCGCGCGGGAATTCTAACTGGGCCGACCCACTACGCACAACACGCGCGGGGGCTGGGTAAGTGGTTGTCCCCACGCGTCAATGAGACAGGGGGTGCAAAGGGGTACGGGCTAACTATGACGGTAGGATTAGAGCAAGGAACAACGGCTCATGGCCATTGTCCTCGTCGAACAGAACATGACGGGCTCGAACCCTAGCGCGGCCAGTGGGGTTCTGTGGTGGCTCACCGGGGCTCAGGCGATGGTCGGCGATGGGGGTGAACAACGAAGTCGCCAACTGCGATTCTCCTAGTACTGGCGTCTCCTCCTGGGGTGGCTCCAATCGATAGTGCCCTTCTCCTCCAGCAGAGGTAGGCTCCGGCAAAATTCTGGTGATGCTGCGCTCGCCTTGCTCCGGGAAGGGGTGTTAAGGATCAGTGAGAGGTGGGGAGTGAGATGGTGTGAAGAAAACGAATGGGGAAGGCCTCCTTTTATAGGCGAGCGAGAGAGGCCGAGCGGCATGGGCAGTGCTTGTCAGGGTCGGGGTTACAGCGAGATACGGCATGGCTGGTGTTGGGGATATGCTATATGGGTATCCTCATAGCATGTCTCTTATCCGGATAACCCGGGTGGCCCACAGTTGGTAGCATGGCCCATGGCCTGCTGGGCGGCCTAGTTAGATGGATCCAGAAGGGAGGCCCATGCCGGATAAAGGAAGGCTACGGTGGAGTCACCAGCGTACCCGGAGCCTTGGAGTGCAAGACACGCTAGACTAGTAATAGACGGTGTAGGACTCTATAACCTGTCCGGCTAGGACTTTTCCCTGTAACCCTAGGACCTGGCGACTATATAAGTCGGGCCTATGGGAGCCTTCAGGGCACAACTTCACATATCCTCGCACAGCAACCCTATCTCTATAACTCGGTGTATTGTCATTATAGTGATTTATAGCAGGAGTAGGATTCCGCCACCGTTGTGGGATCTGAACCTGGGTAAGTTGTGTTACCTCGTACCCGTCAACCGTCCGCCTTCCTCCATGTCTCTAAACACAAACTATGAGGACCCTGTAGGGTTTAGTAGCATGGAAAAAAAATCTACCGCATACAAACAAACAAGCCAAGATCTATCTACTAGATTGTAGCAACGAGTCGATGGAATAACTTACCCTCGAAGATTCCAAAGTGTTTAACGAGAGCGGATTCTCGTGGGTGATGTAGTCGTACTCTTCCCGATCTCAAGATCGCGTAGACGATCCTTCCGGCTGCGTTCGGCAGCGCTCCCGATCGGTCACCTGCGTTACTTTCGATGGAGACCTTCCTCTCCTTGTTCCAGCAGCGGAGGTTGTAGCACTCTCCTCGCGATTCCGGCAGCACAACGGCGTGGTACCGGAAGTAGAGGGGAGATCTCGCAGGGCTTCGCCTTAAGCCGGAGCGAGTATGGTGGAGTATGAGAGAGCTCCTCGGCGATCTAGGGTTTAGACACACCAAGGAGGGGATGCTAGAGCCGGCGTCTAGGGTTCCGGGGACCCCAAGTCGGCGGCTAGGGCAAAACCCTAGGGGGTGGCGGCGGCTATGGAGGGCTGCAGCTTCTAGGGTTTGAGGTGAGGGACTTGTGTGTCTAGAGGATGGAGCCCTGCCCCTCCTTATATAGGTGGAGGGGCCGGCGGCCTAAGGGGAGGGAGGGGAGTCCCTCCCCAACTCGGCTTGGAGGGGGCGCCGCCGGTTGGAGGAGGGATTCCCTTCCCAACTCGGTTTCCCACTTCCTCCTCTTTTCCTCTTTCCAATTTTAGTCGTTTGACTTTTCAAACTAGCTATTTGACTTTTCAAACTAGGATTTGATTTAATCCTTTATTTGGAACAGCGATGACACTTAGTACATGATGCAATCATTCCAACTTGCAATGACACATTCATGTACCCCTTCCCCTCCGGAGTGCCGGACATTCCGGAACCTTCTAGAACATTCCCGATGATAACACCGGAATCATTCCCCAACTCCGAAACGGGACTTTCCTTATATGAATCTTATTCTCCGGACCATTCCGGATCACCTCGTGATATCCCGGATCCCATCCGAGACTCCGAACAATATTCGGTCTCTTTCTCATAATACCATAACTACTCAAACAACGTCGAATCCTTAAGTGTGTCTCCCTACGGTTCGTGAATTATGCGGACATGATCGAGACACTTCTCCGAACAATAACCAATAGAGGAATCTGGAAATTCATATGGCTCCCACATATTTCTATGATTACTTTGCGATCGAATGAACCACTTACATACGATGCCAATTTCCCTTTGTCTCACGATAGTTTACTTATCCGAGGTTATGATCATCGGTATCTCTGCATACCTAGTTCAACCTCGTTACCGATAAGTACTCTTTTCTCGTTCCCGTGATATGTGATCCCTTGTGAGCCAGTCACATGCTTGCAAGCTAATTGGATGACATTCCACCGAGAGGGCCCAGAGTATATCTATCCGTCATATGGATGGACAAATCCCACTCTTGATCCATGTGTCTCAACCAATACTTTCCGAACACTCAATGCCACCTTTATAGCCACCCGATTCGGTGTGGTGTTTGATGTCATCAAAGCATCCATCCGTAAGGTGATATGCATGATCTCATGGTCTAAGGAATTAGGTTACTATGTATCAGAAAGCATATAGCAATTGAACTATTAAAATGACTTGATCTTTATGCTACGCTTATCTATAGGAGTATGTCCACCATATCATTCTCCTAACGATATGATCTTGTTGTTGATAACATCTCAATGTTCATGATAGGGAAACCACAATCATTTATCAACCAACAAGCTAGTGATGTATAGAGGCTATACTAGGGACTTCAATTAAGTTTACAAATCACACAAGTATCAATGTTTCCTTGTTAATACTATTATAGCATGAATGTAAACATTTATCATAAACACAAAGATATAATAATAACTATATTTATTATTGCCTCTAGGGCATATCTCCAAAAGTCTCCCACTTGCACTAGAGTCATCTAATCTATATTACATGGTAATATACCGAACACCCATGGCAGTTTGGTGCTGGTCATGTTTTGCCCTCGGGAGAGGTTTAGTCAACGGATCCGCCACATTCAGATCTGTGTGTACTTTGCAAATATTTATATCCCCATCCTGGATATGTTCTCGAATAGCGTGAAAACGCAGCTTACCTGCACTACCAGAAGATAGCTTATGGAGTATTCCTTGCTTCTCAGAAGCTGGTGCATTACTTTCAGGAGCACCCTATCACAGTGGTGAGCAAGACTCCAATATCCGACATTATCAACAAAAACGACGCTACGGGAAGGGTCGTAAAGTGGGGCATTGAACTTGCCGCCTTCGAGATCACCTATAAGAGACGCGACGCTATTAAGTCACAAGCCTTGGCGGATTTTATTGCAGATTGGACGGAGATGCCAGATGCTACCCCATTGTCGGAACCAGAATACTGGGTGATGCACTTTGACGGATCAAAGCTGCTCAACGGCTCGGGGCTGGTGTACTACTACAGTCACCAACGGGGGACAAGCTACACTATGTTCTGCATATCCACTTCGAGGCTACGAACAACATGGCGGAGTATGAAGCACTCATTCACGGATTACGCGTAGCCAAGGATATTCGCATCAAGCGCATAGTTTGCTGTGGAGATTCCGACTTGGTTGCCCAGCAGGTGGCTGGCACCTAGAATGCACGAAACCCTATGATGGCGGCATATCGAGATGAAGTGGACGAGATAGCCAAGAGCTTCTTGGGCTACGAGGTCAAGTATGTACCTAGGGAGCAAAACGAGGCGGCTGATTTGCTGTCTAAGATTGGATCAGGGCGTAAACGAATCTGCCAGGAGTTTTCCTGGAGCATCTACGGACAACATCCGTGAAGGGAGCAGACATCGACAACCCGGATAGAGTTGAATCTTTCGTCCACATGGTGGCAAAGGTCCCTCCGGCTTGGACAAAACCGTTCATGGAATATCTCGAACACGGAACTTTGCCCGATGACGAAGTCTAAAGATGGCAAATAGTACGTTGAGCGAAGGGCTATACCATAATCAATGGACAGCTCTACAAAAGGACCACTACTGGTGTATACCTCAAGTGTGTTTCCCAATAAGAAGGTATTGAAACCCTACGCGAAATCCATCTCGGTATGAAAAGTTTTTCGGAGAAGTGGTGTGCTCTCATAAAGTCTTTTGTGTCTGGAGGAAGTGTTTCCATAAATGTCAACGATGACTTAGGCAAATATTTTCAGACCAAAAAAGGGCTGTGACAAGGGGATCCACTATCAACTAAACTATTTAATATAGTTGCTGATATGTTGGCTATCCTTATTGAGAGAGCAAAGGCTGATGGCCAAATTGAAGGACTGGTTCCACATCTATTTGATGGTGGACTCTCTATTCTTCAAAATGCTGATGATACAATCTTATTTATGGAACACGATCTAGAGAAAGCTAAGAATCTGAAATTAATATTATCAGCATTTGAGCAACTCTCTAGATTGAAAATTAACTTCCATAAGAGTGACTTGTATTTTTTGGCGATGACACAAACGGTGCCCACCTATATGCCAAACTTTTTGGTTGTGGCCAGGGGAAATTTCCAATCAATTATCTAGGAATATCGATACACCATCGACGTATCACAATTTATGAATGGAAACTCGTTGAGGAAAGACTTTAGAAACATCTTAATAGCTCGAAAGGTAAATTGCTATCCCTTGGCGGAAGACTAGTACTCGTAAACTCAGTACTCACCAACATTGTACTATATATGATCTCGTTTTTTCCAACTACCAAAAGGGGTCTTCTCAAAAGTGGATTATTACCGCTCAAGATTATTTTGGCAAGGGGATAGTGAGAAAAAATAAATATCGACTGGCTAGATGGAATGTGTTTTGCCGACCCAAATAATACGGTGGATTGGGCATATATGATTTGCAAGTCAAAAACATCGCACTCCTGGGTAAATGGATTTTCAAACTTCTAACAGAAGAAGGGGTCTGGCAAACCATTCTATGGAGGAAATATGTTGGCTTAAAAGCGTTGTCTCAAATGGTTTGGAAAATCGGAGATTCACACTTTTTGGCTAGACTAATGGCATCCAAAAAACATTTCTTCTAGTTTGGTACTTTCAATATTAAGGATGGATCACAGATTAGGTTCTGGGAAGATAAATGGCTTGGCCAAACTTCTCTTCATGAACAATATCCAGATCTATATTCGATCGTTAGCGTTAGACCCCACCATTTAAGGTAAAGTCCCATGTGATTGCAATGCTAGTCCCTGGATCGAAATGCTAGCATCCACAGTTTAAGATGAAGTACATAGAAACAAAGGTCATTATTACATCGTCATTTCAGAGATAACATAGTCTTTACAACTCATTAGCCCAAGTCTAATACATAGAGTTCATAACATAAAGTAAATAAATAGATGTCTTCATCTTCATGTGCCACAAGCAAACATGTTGAGTGTAGCCTCATAACCCTAGTCTCCATCAGAGTAACCTGCAACATCATAAGTTATAGCCACGGAGGGTCAATACATTTGGAATTGTATTGGCAAGTGATACCATTGTAGTATAGTAACATCTAATAACTATATGAATTTGGCTAAGTGTAGTTCAGGCTGGCTTTGCTCAAAATAAGGTTTTTCTTATTAGTTGAAAACACTAAGTCTTTGTTTGACAAAAACACCCAAGGAACCACCAAAAGACATTGGTGAACCTTTACCCTTGTTCAACCACAAGTTTTAACTTAGAGAAATTTGGATGAGGAGATCCTTGATTGCTTCAATGTCTTTGAGGCTCAAATTGTCCATTACCGGGGACACGGCTAAGTACTTAGGTTTTACCCTCTCTAGAGGTGGTGCACTTTCTCCACAAGAGCCGACATGCATCGAGACGAGACTTTTCAGAAGCATTCCCTTACACCACCATGGACGCGGTCCATCCTATCAACCCTACCACCAACTCTTCATCTGGTTAAGTTCGTGCAACCTAGTTGGTCAAGGCAGAGCCCATATTCCATGTGGTTGCACTAGAAGCTTCACAACACTAAATATCTCAAATCCCTTTATTCCTGGGTGGCGATCCACAAGTGTGATACACAAGGTAAACCATAGACATGGGCCTTGTGTAACCACTCAACACAAACCATTCTTCCCATTCCACCCAAGTGATTCATTCACATGTTGTTTTATTAGTTAAAATATAGTCATAGATTTTGCATAATATCATAGCTTGAATATTCCACCCTTGTATTCTACTAGCTAGGCTAATCATACTAGTATAGCAAGTTTCTTTACTTAGGGAAAACTACTAAGACAATATCTATGGGATTTCCCATGGCATAGCATATACTTAGAAAATCTCCATGCAAATCCTACTCAAAATATCACTAATGCATAGTTAAAATAGTAGTACAAAAGATGAAGCATCACTTTCCTTAGTATTTGGGGGAATAGGAACAATCCTCACAATCACAATCACAATCACAATCACCACAATCACCAAAATCTACATATAAAATCATAACACCAAATTCACATTCAATATACAAACAAAAATATATATGAATGCATGAAAATGCAATAGAATGATTTTCCACACTAAAAAGGTCAAACTAAAAAATACTAAACACAAAGTAAACTTTCTAAGGTCTAAATAAACCAAAATTTACTCTAAAACAATTTTCTAAACATTTTATATAGACAAAATAAGCCTACAAATGTTTCTATATAAAATCCTAATTTTACAGAAGCAAATAGCCAAATCAAGGCTATAGATGTGTAGGGCTCATTTTTCTGAATCCAATGATATATAATTTGTAATTTTGGACAAACAGATCTAAAGTTATTGAATTTACAAGTTTGAATATCTAATAGATCTAAATTCAGATTTTAAATCGAATGCAGTGACACAAGGCGCTTCCTGATTGGTGCGTACCGTTTCGTGCTGGATCGTACTTCCATGCCGTTGGATTTAAGTTAGATCTAACGATCTATATTTTACCGTACCTATTCGATTAGTTATCTAATCCTAGCCGCTGGATGCAGATCTAAAGGCCTAGATCGAAACGACCAAAGATTGGCCGCACACATGGCTCTGGCGGCGGCGACGGCACTGCCGGTGACACGCCAATGAGCCTAGAGGGGCAGCGGGTTGGTGTTGATGCTTACCAGAGTCGCGAGGACGCGGTGAAGCTCAACGTGTGCTTGGCTTGGACAGGGGCGCACTTACACAGGCTCAGGTGCTCATCAGAGTTGGTAGTGGCGTCGGGTGCTCACGAACTGCGACGGAGTCGATGACCTAGGGCGCAAGAAAGCAAATGGTGGGCATTAGCAGCTGCGCAAGACAAAGGCGAACTCGTTCGCTTGAACTAGAGATCAAGGGGCGCTCGGGCTTTGCCGTGATTGCTCGCCGGAGACGAATGGCGCCTCGGGTGCTTGTAGGGGTTGATGGGGACGACGACCTGGGGCGATTTAGATCAAATAGAAGGTATGAGAAGATGCGCAAAGTGATGGCAATGTAGGTCGTGTGATCCAGAAGGCAAGGCACGCTCGGAGCTTACCGGAATAGCTCGGCGGAGCTGCTCGGGTTTGGGGCGGTGCGGGCGGAAATTGCGAGAGCCTGGCGGCGCTTGGGGTTTGAAGTGTTGGGGGAAAAGGTCGTAGAGGGGTGGTGCTTAAGTAGCCAGATAAGGGGCGGGGATTGCGCATGGAATCAATGGGATTTAACGAATTAATGCGGCAGTCACTGCGGGGAAGAAACGGGCGGCGAGTTGGTCTCGGGCGTGATTTGGGGATGACGATGCTGACAGGGCAGCGGGTCCACTGGGTAGTGAGAGGGGGGTGTGCGCGCGGGTGAGAAAGAGAATGGGAAGGGGGAACTTGGGTGGGTTTAGTGGGCCGCAAGGGGGGGTTGGGCCAGATAGGTAGCGCCTGGTACTTTTTTTCTCCTTTTCTCTTTTTCCTTTTCTGTTTTGATTTTCTAGAATGGATTTAAATGGCTTATTCAAATCTATTTGAATTCAAATTTTCACCAAACTTTTGTACTATGTTACTAGTGTCCAAAGTGTTTCAAACACATACAATCACTCAAAATCATCTTTGGGTCTTGAAAATAAAAATAAAACCATCCCCATATACATATAAAATAAGAGGAGTTTAAATATGGTTTTATTTAGGGTTTTGTTTTAAAAAAAATGTGCAATATCAATATACCATGATGATATGAATGCAACAACATGATTTTGCATTTGATGAAATTTGGGATGTTACGGTTACGCACAAAGGGGATACATTTTCCATGGTAATGGAAACTAGTCCTCCTAATGTGTCTTTCAGAAGAACTCTCTTAGGTCCTAGACTGGTGTCTTGGAATAATCTTTTATTAAGATTATCTAGGATACAATTGTCTGAGGGTGTGGACGAATTCAAATGGAAATTACTACAGAGTGGTAAATTCTTTGTTGATTCAATGTATAGAGCTTTGATCTAACCTAATATTCCAATCGATGATAATAGTAGAATTTGGAAGATGAAAATACCCCTTAAAACGAAGATTTTCGCATGGTATCTCCATAAAGGGGTGATTCTCACTAAAGATAATCTTGTTAAGAATAATTGGTATGGAAGTACAGAATGCGTGTTTTGTCACCATAATGAGACAATATGCCATTTATTCTTCCAATGCAAATTTGCTCGTGCTATATGGTCAATCATCCAAATAGCCTCTGGTTTATCTCCTCCAAGTTTGGTAGTCAATGTATTTGGCAATAGGCTAAATGGGATTGAGGATAAATATGGGACTTTATTTCGGGTGAGAGCGCTTCCCATTATTTGGTCGCTTTGGCTATGTAGAAATGACAAGATTTTTAATAACATTGTGTCTTCTTCCCTGCAGGTTATCTATCGGGCAACGGCTATCCTCCAATCATGGACTACTCTACAACATATGGAGTTTCGCGATTTGTTTGCGGAGGGTTGTACACGATTGGAGGACACGGCGAGGGATATCTTCTCCTGACATGGATGGCAGCGTGATCTTCGGATAGATCTTCCTTAGCTCGTTTGGAGAACTGTGTTTTTGTTGACCTTTATGTGTAATTCTGGTACTTTTTCTTTGGTTTGGAGTTGTGTGGTTGATCGGTTGTGAGCATCGTAGCTATGCAGAGGCCGGGTCTAAACTTACTATTAAGTAATAAAGCACCCATTTCCAAAAAAAAGGTGTGGTTCATAGCGGGCTAGTACTATGAAGATACATTGTATGACAATTGTATCGACATGTATTAACCCCAAGGAACTAAAGGTCTCACGAAAGGACCAAATTTATACAATGCAATCTCACTAGATAATGAGTGATGCATAGAGACAAAAATACATGCAAATACACACGGACCTGAAAGTGTCGTATCCGAAGATTAGTTAACCACTAGATATTGTGTATATACAACACCGGAAAGCCATAGGTGTTAAATGCACAAAGTTTTTTAAACTAGATTATTGACTCTGGTGCACGTGGGAGACTGTTGGATATATGCCCAAGAGGCAATAATAAAGTGGTTATTATCATATCTTTATGTTTATGATAAATGTTTACATCCCATTCTATAATTGTATTAGCCGGAAACGTTAATACTTGTGTGTTTTGTAAACATAAAAGAGTCTCTAGTAAGCCTCTTGTTAAACTAGCTTGTTGATTATTAGATGATCATGGTTTCCTTATCATGGACATTGTATGTTATTAATAACAAGGTCATATCATTATGATAATGATGTGATGGACGCACACCCATAGTAAGCATAGCATAAGATCAAGTCATTGAAGTTCATTTGCTACAAATCTTTTAAATACATAGTAACCTAATCCTTTGAACATGAGATCATGTTAATCACCATCACCAGATGAGTGCTTTAATGACATCAAATGCCACATCTGTAACTAGGTGGTTATAAAGGTGGCATTAGGTATTCTGAAAGTATGCATTGAAGCGCATGGATCAAGAGTGGGATTTGTCCATCCATATGACGGATAGATATACTCAGGGCCCTCTCGATGGAGTGTCATCTAATTGGCTAGCAAGCATGTCACTAGGTCACAAGGGATGTCACATCACAGTACGAGTAAAGGGTACTTATCGGTAACAAGGTTGAACTAGGTATAAGAGATACCGACAATCAAACCTCGGATAACAAAGGGAATCAGTATCGTATGTAAATGGTTCATTTAATCACGAAGTCATCGTAGAAATATGTGGGAGCCATATGGATTTCCAGATCCCTCTATTGGTTATTGATCGGGGAGGTGTCTCGGTCATGTCTGTAGAGTTCACGAACCATAGGAGACACACTTAAGGATTCGATGTTGTTTAAGTAGATATGGAATATGACTTGGAGACTGAATGTTTTTCGGAGTCTCGGATTGGATCTAGGACATCACGAGAAGATCCGAAATGGTCCGGAGAATAAGATTTATACAATAAAGTCAATTTCTGAGGTTCTGAAATGTTTTCGGTGTTTTGACCAGAAGCTTCTAGAATGTTCTAGAGGGACCAACATTGGTTCCACCACCCCGGGAAGGGTCACTTGGATAGTGGCATGCCCTAGGGGCTAGCCGCACCAAACCATAAAGGGCCAATTCGGCCAAGACTAGTAAAAGGGTCAAACCCTAGTTTGAATAGTCAAATCCTAGTTTGAAAAGTCAAACTCTAGTTTTTGGTAAAAAGGAAGACTTGGTGGAAAAGGTTTCAAGCTCTTCCCTTGGTGGCCAAGTTGGGGGGACACGGCCTGGGCAGGGAACCCTTCCTCCCCTACCTATATAATGAGGGGTGGGGGTGCACCCCCCACACCCTTGTCCATTGGTGTCTAACCCTAGCCGCCCCCTCTGTTCTCTCTCGCCTACCGTCCTACTACGGCTTAGGCAAAGCCCTGCAGAAATATCTCCTCCTCCACCACCACCATGTTATCGTGCTGTTGGGATTCCTAGGAGATCTACAACCCCCGCTGCACTGCTGGAACAAGGGAGAGGAAGGTCTTCATCGACTACCGTACGTGTGACCGACTGCGGAAGCGCTGCCGGAACGCGGCGCCAGAAGGATCGTTTACACGATCTTAAGATCGGAAATTGATTGACTACATCAACCATGAGAATCCGATCTTGTTAAACCCTTTCGATCTACAAGGGTTAGTTCTCTACAATCTCGCTGCACCGATCTCGTAGATTAGATATTGGCTTTTCGATAGATTAGATCTTGGTTTTATGCATTCTTGCGATAGAAATTATGTTTTCCATGCAAAAAACCCTACAACATTGCTGGGGCGAGGAGGGCATCGTCATCCGAGGCCAAGCGAGGCAACGGAGCTATGCGGATGGACACGATAGGGAGAGGATTTCGAGGAGGAAAAGGAGTGTGCGGGGTGGTGTCGGTGGGGGGTGGGTTCGGTAGCGGGTAGCGACGTAGTGGGGTGGGTCGTACGTACGGGACGTGGGGGGTTCGTCTTGTTCAAACAAGGGTAGAGCGGATGGTGGTCCAAGGTTTTCGCGACGATCGCGGGTGGGTGCTCGTTGGGTCAACATGGGTGGGAGCAGGGCTGCCACGCATGGGTCTTGGCGTGCGTGGCGGGCAGGGGCCACACGGGCAGGACGAGGGGGTGGTTTGAGTGGCGGGAGTGTGTGGCGGCGGGGTGGGGAATTGGGGGTAGTGGTGGCTATGGCGGAGTGGCGGTAGGGTTAGAGTTGAGGGGCGCCTAGGGTTAGTCTTTTTGTGGGGTTGTAGGTAACTACCGGTTGGGCCTTTAGGCCTAGCCGGTGGTGGACTGCCCCACAAAATATTTATTTTTCTTATTTAGTTTATTATGTTTTAATAGATTTTTGCAAATAGTTTTTGATAAACAAAAATATTCAGTGGGACCTGGGGTTTTGTTTTGAATAGTAGAAGAGTAATATTGTGAAGAACAAAATAAGGTTTAGGAAAATATTTTTAGAGACGAAGTATGCATGATGTCATGATGATGCATAAAGATAAACATAGAAGATTTTCTAATAGAAGTTTTCCCAGGGTGCTACACCTTCTTAGGAGCTTCGATATGTTCTGTAGAAGACATAAGAATTTGCAAAACAATATCATCATCAAGTTGAAGTTCATCAGCAGTTTCGTTCACCTTACCAGATTCTTTATAAGCATTGAGACAATCGTATTCAATTTCTATACCTCCTTCGCCGCCTAAATCAAATCCCCATGTTTCTCTATTACGGCGAATACGTTCTAAAAGTTCCCAAGCTTTAGCTATAGTTAACTCCATAAAGGATCCTCTGGAATTGTTACCTAGCTCATGTTTAATTTCTCAATTAAGTCCTCCATAAAAGATGTGTAAAACATACCATTTAGGTAAATCATGATGGGGACATTCATGAAGTAGAGTCTTGTACCTTTTCAAGGCCCTTACCAAGCCTTCACCTACGCGGTTCTTGAAGTTTGTAATTTGCCTTCTTACTTCAGCAGTCCTAACCTTGGGAAAGAATCAAATCAAAAATTTCGCTTCTTTCTTTAGCAGTTCTTGAAGTGTCTATTTTCTCTGCAGGAAAAATTTTATACCAAGATAAAGCAGTATTGGTTAGAGACTGGCTAAACAGTTTAAGTTTCAATTCATCATCCGAATATCCCCTCAGTTTAAGAGTCCAACATAGCTCGGTCAAATGCATTAAATGAGTGTAAGGATCCTCATCTGGATCATCTCCTACAAAAGTCTTTTCTTTAATGATAGTGATAAATCTAGGATTCACCTCGTATTCTCGTTCGCTTCCACTCGGGAATTCTTTAACAAGTCCTCTATTGAATTTCGTGAGGTATTTAACTTCATCGAGCTGATTCATCAGTCTGAGTGCAGTCATGGTGCTTACATGAAACTAGTAAGCAAACTTAGTAAAACAATTAATAAAATAAGCAACTAAGAACAAACACTAAAAGCGCTTAGGTGTAGAAACAGCGCCAGAAAAATAACTTGATGACTGTAAGTGCATAGATCAATTATAGCTAGTTTCGAAGTAAATATATCAAACCCACATAGAGCTATTGGTAAAGGTCTTAATGCCCCTCGTCACTATCTACCAAAGGACACTTGTAAGCTTCCTTTGATCTCAAGTAAAGATTGTTTGAAAAGTTTTTGGTTGTGTGCAGAAAAGTAGTTAAAACAATTAAAAGAAAGCAAGTAACAAGATTGTATGAAAGCGTGGTGGAATTCAATAGGGCTAAAACATTCTCGAGGATGTAGGATACTCCTCTAGCACGGTGTTGTTATTAATAATTTAAGATAACATAACTTTTGTGTCATGAAATATGTGGAGAGAGCTCCATAATAAGATGTTCACTACAAGGCTCGTAGGAAGACACTTTGTTAAGCCAAGAGTGAGGTCACCTCTAAATAACCACTGCGATGCCTGAGAGAGTCATCCATATAGACCACCACAATTAAGGGTTTCCTCGTGGATATCGTAATTAGCTTAGGGAGTCCCTCTTTATTCCTCCTTTGACCGCGTAGTTCACGAGTCAGCGCCAATCAGTCACAGGGCCATTCCGGGTACAATCCCAAAGCACATGCAAAGGATTTCTCCCTCCCTTTAGTCACGAGGGCAAATGGTATGTGGTTGACTTTCACATGCCATCTAAAGAGAGAGAACAAACACAAATCATAAATAAATCATAGACCGGCAAGTCATATGGACACAAGAATAGATCATCTTTATTGCAAATTTATAATAGTGCTAGGGTTTCTCCATCTCCCCAAGAACAAAGGAACTACTCACACGTGGAAGGAATCAACAACATCATCATAACCAAATGGATGGATGAAAGTACTGAAATAGATCTAGTGCAAATCACAATTTAATCTTGAATTACAAGAAGATCTAATGCATGCATTAACATTCACATGGTTGTAATTATGGGTACAATATTTTGAGTTTCTATGTGTGATGGTATGTAAGAATTTAATACTTTACTACTTAGCACTTTGTAGATATTTGAATGTGTGCATGGAAATTTCTTAAGCACTTTGTGTTTACACTTGTCATTTTATCTGGCTCTCCGCCTCGTCCCTTTCATGAGCCGACCAACCTTTAGCACAGAAACTTTGCCAAGTCAATGGAGCGCAATTGCTAAACTAGTTAAAACTCGGAAACAAAGTCGGCTTCCAGTACCAACAATTCATTACTTGGAAAATGCCCGCGTCTAAGCAATCAGATAAAAAACTAAAGTATGAACATAAAATGAGATTTACACCCGAAGGTAAAGTTTTTACAGATTTTTAAAAACCATAACCAGAACAAACATGAGTATAAAGTACTTTCAGGCATCCTAGGATTTTTGAAATTGACTTGATATTTTTGGAAATAAGATGGTAAAAAACTTATCAGAAAATACACGAGGAAACCAATACTTTATTTCACATGCACATATGATTACAAGGAAATATAAATAAGAATAAAAGGGACACAGCTGTGCAATATTCCAGGGACGGTCTAATTCATCCGGGTCTGTGCTACCACTCTTTTGAGTGTCAGGTCTTTCCTTGATTGGTCTCATATCACTTCAAAAATATGACCCGTTGTGCAGAACACGACTATTCATAAAAGGTACTTCCCAAATAGGGGAAAGCTTGTGCTTTCTATTTTGCATGACACTACAAGAAATGTTTCCTTCCGCAATGACTGGGCCCGTCGGTCGTCGTAGAAGGCACGGATTCCGCGACGAAATTCTCGGCTCGACCATGGCCGATGCAAAACTTTTTTTTGGTTCCATGCCCCTCTACTACAACAAAACTGCTAAAAATGTGGACGAAGCTCGATGGGCGCATGGAAGAAGTAATATTCCCGCTTCATCACCAGATGTTGACTCGCTAAAGTATTTTTTTGCGTGTGGGTCCTGGACATCGGTGACTCTAGCGGACCAAACTTTTTGGTCGTGCCTCCTTGACTTGAACTTGATAAGGTTGTTCGATCTCTCTTCTCTTTAGTCAGGTGTTGGGTCCCACATGTCTGCCTCACATTAGAGGAATCGTGTGTATGATGGAATTTTTTCCTTCCCTGTTTCGAACTTGATAGCGTCGCTCGATGCATCTGCCGTTTAATCAGGCTTCTGGGTCCCACTTGTCATCCTCACAATAGAAGAAACGTACGCATGATGGATTTTTTCCCTTGGCTCGTGTCTCCCTGATATGAACTCGATAACATTGCTCTATCTATCTCCCGTTAATCATGATGCTGGGTCCACATGCCAGCCTCTCATTAGAAGAATCGTGTGTATGGTGGAATTTTTTCCTTCGTTCTTGCTACTCTATTACGAACTTGATAGCGCTGCTAGATGCATCACGCCAGCCCCCAAGCCCCCGTGCTTTTGATCCTTCAAAATGAAGGGTCCAAAATTTTGTGTCTTCAAGACTTGTATTTTCTAGTGTCCCTATCCAATCAGTGACAAAGTCGGCAAGTATTTGAGATTTTATTGTTGTTCGTGGATTGGACTCGATGTTGGAAGCCATAAGATCTATTCCCCACTTTGCGACACGTCATGTGGTATCGCGATTGTTGATAATATCTCGTAGGGAAGAAATGCTCACCACTATGATCTTGTGCTCTTTAAAATAGTTTCCTAGCTTTCTAGCAGCAAAGAATACTTCATAGGCTAACTTTTGGTAATGTGGATACCGTTGCTTCGACTCTGTCACGACCTCACTTAAGTAATAAGTTGGACGCTGCACTGTATGCTCATGACTTTTTTCCTCGCGCTCCACTATCATTACTACACTCTTGACTCTGTTCATCCCTGCGATGTAAAGTAACATAGGCTCATATGGCTCTGGTGCTGCGAGAATTGGTGGATTTGGAAGTTGATCTTTCAAACTCTGTAGAGCAATTTCAGCTTCCTTGATACTGGAAAATTTGCCAGTTTTCTTCAAGAGCTTGTATAATGGTGCGGCTCTTTCTCCGAGCCGGCTGATGAACCGACTCACTGTTGTGATGCAACTAGTGAGTCATTGCGCATTCTTTAGGCGAGTCGACCTGGTAATGTTTGTTGGAGATATGCCCTAGAGGCAATAATAAATGTAGTTATTATTATATCTTTGTGTTTATGATAAATGTTTACACTCATGCTATAATAGTATTAACCGGAAACATTAATACTTGTGTGATTTGTAAACTAAATTAGAGTCCCTAGTAAATCCTCTTTGTAATACTAGATTGTTTGTTAATAGATGATCGGTGTTTCCTGATCATGAACATTGAGATGTTATTAACAACAAGATCATATCATTATGAGAAAGGTATGATGGACATACTCCTATAGATAAGCGTAGCATAAAGATCAAGTCATTTCAATAGTTCGTTTGCTATAAGATTTCTGATACATAGTAACCTAATTCCGTCGACCATGAGATCATGCTAATCACCATAACCAGAAGGATGCTTTGATGACATCAAACACCACACCATAACTGGGTGGCTATAAAGGTGGAATTGAGTCTTCGGAAAGTATGTGTTGAGGCACATGGATCAAGAGTGGGATTTGTCCATCCATATGACGGATAGATATACTCTGGACCCTCTCGGTGGAATGTCATCCAATTAGCTTGCAAGCATGTGACTGTATCACAAGGGATCACATATCATGGGAATGAGAAAAGAGTACTTATCAGTAATGAGGTTGAACTCGGTATGCAGAGATACCGATGATCAAACCTGGGATAAGTAAACTATCGCGAGACAAAAGGAAATTGGTACCGTATGAAGTGGTTCATTCGATCGCAAAGTAATCGTAGAAATATGTGGGATACATATGAATTTCCAGATTCCTCTATTGGTTATTGATCGGAGAAGTGTCTCGGTCATGTTCGCATAATTCACGAACCGTAGGGAGACACACTTAAGGATTCGATGTTGTTTAGTAGATATGGAATGTAAGTAGAGAGACCGAATGTTGTTCGGAGTCTCGGATGGGATCCGAGATATAACGAGGAGATCCTAAATGGTCCGGAGAATAAGATTCATATAAGGAAAGTCCAATTTCGGACTTCAGGAATGATTCTGATTATTTCATCGGAGAGGTTCTAGAAGGGTCTAGAAGGTTCACCGGACCGGAAGGGGAATGGTTTATGAATGTGTCATGGTTAAGTGGAATGATTGGATCATTTCCTAGGTCACTTGGTTGGGCATTTGCAAGAGAGGAATTAAGCTCCAAATTGCAAGTTAAATGGCAGGTTTGAAAAGTCCAACTAGAACAATGGTTTCCTAGTGGAAGAAGGAAAGAGTTCTTCTTTCCCTCCAACAAAAGAGGGAGTTGTGGAAGGATTCAAACTCCCCTCTCCCAAGCTTCCCTCCCTCTCATAAATAGAGGGGAGGCTGCCCCAAGAGATCACAACTAGCCCTCCCCACCTTCCGCCGCCGCCGGCTCGTCATCGTCGTCCTAGCCGCCGTCGACTCCACCTCCTCCTCTCCGGCCCTCTAAATATAGATCGCCGGAAACCCTAGATCCACCATAATCTGCTCCAACTTAGGCAAAGCCCTACAGGATTTTCCCTCTACTTCCGACACCACGCCGTCGTGCTGCCGGAATCGCGAGGGGAGAACTACAACCTCCACTGCCTGCTGGAACAAGGGAGAGGAAGGTCTTCATAGAGTACCAAACGTGTGACCGACTGCGGAAGCGCTGCCGGAACGCGGCGTCGGAAGGATCGTCTACGCGATCTTGAGATCGACAAGTGTATGACTACATCACCCACGAGAATCTACTCTCATTAACCTCTTTGGAATCTTCAAGGGTGAGTACTCTAATCGACTCGTTGCTACAATCTAGTAGATAGATCTTGGCTTGTTTGTGTGCAAGAAATTTTTGTTTTCCATGCTACGAACCCCTACAGTGGTATCAGAGCCGCGTCTATATGTAGATCTATTGCACGAGTAGAACATAATGGTCATTATGGGCGGTGGTGCTTTTATTATCAATTCTTTTTGTGTACTTTGCATCTTGCGGTATGATGGGATGAAGTGTCCCGGGCTAACCTTACATGACATCGTTCATGAGACTTGCTCCACGCTTTACATGCAACTTGTATTGCATAAGTGGCTTTGCGGGTGCCTGTCTCTCCCATCGTAGTATGGATTCAATTTACAACGGGCACTTGATAGTTCAAGCATCAACGTTGTGGTTCTTGTTTGTAAGTTAGAACGACACTTATTGAAAGCCCCAAACAACGTAAAATATGCAAATAAAATTAGCGGCATCTAACTTTGTTTTGCAGGGGTGTGCTGTGATGTGATATGGCCATGATTGTGATTATATATGATGTATGCAATGTTCCTTATTGTAAGTTGCCAACCGGAAGGAGCCATATGGTTGTCTTTTAATTTCGTTAAGACCTGCGTGTCTATTATTCAAAGTAGTTGTAATAGTTGATGCTGGTGGACGACAACCATGGAGAGGCGCCATTGACCTTGACGCATTGCCGGTGATGATGGAGATCCTGTTCGTGCTTGAAGATGGAGATAGGAAGCACAAGAATAAATGTCATATCATATCACATATTATGAATTGCATGTGATGTTAATCCTTTTTGCATCTTGTATTGCTTAGTTCGCGGAGGTAGCATTATAAGATGATCCCTCTCGAAAAAATTCAAGTTATAAAGTGTTCATCCTTAGTAGGCACCGTTGATAAAGCTCGTTGTTTTGAAGCACCACATGATGATCGGGTGTGTTAGATTCTGCGAGTGTATACAATGGGAGCAAGCCAGATTTGCTCATGCAGAAGCTAAGGTTTGATCTTGACGAGCCTAGCATGTACAGACATGGTCTTGGAACACGGATCACCGAAAGTTAAAGCATGAGTCATATAGCAGATATGATAAACATGTTGATTGTTCACCATTGAAGCTACATCAACTCTCGTGATGAGCGGTTTTGATGTGGTGGATTTGGTTCATGTGATCGCTAAAACAATGTGAGGGATATTGTTTTGAGTGGGAGTTCACCTAGATTAATTTAACTATTAATTAGAACTTAATTTGTCATAAACTTAGTCTAAACTATTGCAAATATGTTGTAGATCAATGGCGGCCCCTACCATCAATTTAATGCGTTCCTAGAGAAAGAAAAGTTGGAAAACAATGGAAGCAACTTTGCGGATTTGCTCCACAACTTGAGTATTGTCCTCAGTGCTGGTAATTTGACCTATGTGTTGGATGCACCGCTGGGTGACCCACCTGCAGCTGATGCTACCGATGAGGTGAAGAATTTTTTCCTCACTCGGAAGAATTAGTACTCCACAATTCAGTGTGCTATCTTGTACAGTTTGGAATCGGAGCTTCAGAAAAGGTTTGAGAACCATGACCCACATGATATTTTCCGTGAACTCAAAATGATATGTGAGTCTCATGCGGCAGTTGAGAGTTATGAGTCTTCTGAAAAGTTCTTTAACTTCAAGATGGAAGAGGGCAGCTCCGTCAGTGAGCACGTGCTTAAGATGTCTGGGCATGCTGGCAAGCTTAAAAGCTTGGGTATAGTGATTCCTAATGCTTTGGTATTCATCGTGTCCTCCAATCACTACCACCAAGTTACAAGAACTTTGTGCTGAACTACAATATGCAAAACATGGACAAGTCGTTGCCCGAACTCTTCTCCATGTTAAATTCTGTGGAAGTGGAGATCAAGAAAGAGCACCAAATGTTGATGGTCAACAAGTTCACCAAATTCAAGAAGCAAGGCAAGTCTAATAAAAAGGGAAACTTCAAGAAGGGCGGTAAGAAAGTTTCCGCGCCGGCGAAGAAGACCAAGGCTGGGCCTAAGCCTGATACTGAGTGCTTCTACTGCAAGGGAGAAGGTCACTGGAAGCGGAATTGCCCTAAGTACTTGGCGGATTTGAATAACGGCAACATCAAGAATAAAGGTATATCTGATATACATGTTATTGATGTGTATCTCACTAGTAGTCGTAGTAGTGCCTAGGTATTTGATACTGGTTCAGTTTCTCATATTTGTAACTCAAAATAGGTGTTGTAGAATAGATGGAAACTAGCAAAGAACGAGGTGACGATGCGCGTTGGAAACGGATCAAAGGTTGATGTGATCGCAGTCGGCACGCTACCTCTTCATCTACCATCGGGATTAGTTTTATACTTAAATAATTGTTATTTGGTGCCTGCGTTGAGCATGAACATTATATCCGGATCATGTTTATTGTGAGACAGTTTCTTGTTTAAGTCCGAGAATAATGGTTGTTTGATTTATATGAGTAATATGTTTTATGCAAATGCACCTTTGATAGATGGTCTATTCTTGTTGAATCTCAATTGTAGTAATACACATATTAATAACATTGAAGCTAAACATTTGAAATTGAGCGATAACTCGACCTATATGTGGCATTGTCGTCTTGGTCACATTGGAGTAAAGCGTATGAAGGAACTCCATTCTGATGGACTTCTTGAATCACTTGATTTCGAATCACTTGAAAGATTTGAAGCATGTCTGATGGGTAAATGACTAAGACTCCATTTTCTAGTATGATGGAGCGAGCTATGGACTTATTGGAAATTATACATACCGATGTGTGTGGGCCAATGAGTGTAGCATCACGCGGTGGTTATCTTTATGTTCTTACTTTCACTGATGACTTGAGTAGTTATGGGTATATCTATTTCATGAAACATAAGTCCAAAACTTTCGAGAAGTTTAAGAAATTTCAAAGTGAAGTAGAGAATCAATGTAACAAGAAGATTAAATTTCTACAATTTGATCGTGGAGGTGAGTATCTAAGTTATGAGTTTGGCGAGCATTTGAAGAAATGCGGAATACTTTCACAATTGACACTGCCGGGAACACCACAGCGTAATGGTGTGTCTGAACGTCGTAATCGAACTCTCTTAGATATGGTTCGTTCTATGATGTCACTTACATATTAACCGCTATCATTTTGGGGTTATGCATTAGAAACAGCCGCATTCACTTTAAATAGGGCACCATCTAAATCCGTTGAAACGACGCCGTACGAATTGTGGTTTGGGAAGAAACCTAAATTGTCGTTCCTTAAAGTTTGGGGTTGCGAAGGTTATGTAAAGAAGTTACATCCCGACAAGCTTGAACCCAAAGCGGAAAATTGCGTCTTCATAGGATACCCAAAGGAAACTATTGGGTATACCTTCTATCATAGATCCGAGGGAAAAATCTTTGTTGCCAAGAATGAATCCTTTCTAGAGAAGGAGTTTCTGTTGAAAGAAGTGACTGGAAGGAAAGTAGAACTCGACGAGGTCGTTGAACCTTCTCTCGGACTTGAGAGTAGCGCAGCACCGGAAGTAGTTCCTGTGGCGCCTACACCAATAAGAGAGGAAGCTAATTGTAGAGGTCCCAACCTGATAAGGTAGAGATCCTTGTGTTTAAAATGCTATTCCTTGGATCGAATAGCTAGCATCCACAGTTTAAGATGTAATATCAAGAAACAAAGGTCATAATACAACTTTATAACCAGGGATAAAATAATTCATTACATCTTACATAGCTCATTTGGCTATCTCATTACAATGCAGCAGAAATAACTATATAGCATGGAGTTCTTCATCTTCAAAGTGCCATAGGCAATCATCTTGGTTGTAGACTTGTAATCCTATTCAGCACACTTCACTAATATCAAACAAACCTGCAACATAATAAGTTACAGCCACAAGGGTCAATACATTTGAATTGTATTGGCAAGTGATACTATGGTAGAATAGTGGTATCTATCTTCTATATGCATTTGGCTAAGTGGAGCTTAGGCTTGCTTTGCTCAAAATAAGGTTTTCCTTATTAGTTGAAAAACACTAAGTTTTTGTTTCTCAAATCACCCAAGGAGCAAACAATAGAATTGGTTAACCTTCAACCCTTGTTCAACCGCATGTTGTTAACTTAGAAATTGGGATGAGGAGATCCTTGATTGCTTCCATGTCTTGATGCTCAAATTGTCCATTGCCGGGGCCACGGCTAAGTACGTATATTTTACTCTCTCGAGAGGTGGTGTACTTTTCCCACAAGACTCGACATGCATCGATACAAGATTCTTCAGAAGCCTTCCCTTAGACCAAATGGACGCGTTCCAACCTATCACCCCTACCACCTTATGTCCATCTGGCTAAGTTATTGCAACCTATATGATCTAGGCAGAGCCCATATAGCCATGTGGCTGCACTAGAAGCTTCTCAACACTTAACATCTCAAATCTCTTTGTTCCTGGGTGGCTTTCCACAAGTGAGATACACCAGGTAGACCCCTGAGTAACCACTCAACACAAACCATTCTTTCCATTCCACCCAGGTGATTGTTTCACATAGTTGTTTTATTAAGTAAAAACATAAGTCAAAAGTCTTAGTAAAATTTCCATAGCATGTGTATATAATCCACCCTTGTTTACTACTAGCTAGGCTAAGCATGATATCAACAAGTATCTTAACTTAGAGGATAATTCTACCAAGACTACAACTACTAGGATTTCCCATAGCATAGCATATAGATACTTAGCAAAAATTTCATGCAAGCCCTATAGAAAATATCACTAGTGCATATTCAAAATAATGGGACAAATACATGAAGCACCACTTTCCTTTTCAGTAGAGAAACTAGGTTCACTCCTTGATCTTGCAATTGTCACACTCTTCATAGTTCACTATAATTCCATCAAGCAAGGCACAATTTCAAAACTAGCATTCAAACAATTCACCACATATAATAATGAAAACAAAGCCTTTCATGCAAGAATGCAAAGGTTGTTTTATTTGGAAAAGTGGTTTCTAGTAAGGTTATAAACATTTCAAAAACACCTACTGGTCATTTATAAAAGTGGCAAAACCATTTAAAATCAAGTTAGTGAAAATGGCCATTTTAAATCATTTTTGTTTTGCTAGAAATGATTTTATTAAAGGAATAATTTCTAGTGTTAGCCAAGTATGTTTTTAAAAACACATGTTAGTGTTTATGGTCAAAGTATTTAAAACTAATCCATTTTCAAAAGGTTTCAATCAAAATTCATTTTTAAATCATAGCAACAATTTTATTTTACTAGAAATGCTTTTAATCAAAGTAATAATTTCTAGTGTTAATCAACTATATTTATAAACACAAAAGTTTGTGTTTCTGGTCAGTAGGTTCAAAACAAATCATTTGCAAAATATTTTACCCAAAAATCATTTTTAGAATAAATTTTATACACAAAATAGTCCTACAAATATTTCTGCAAAAACACCTAATTTTCCAGAAGAAAAATACTAAACTAAGGGCATGGTTGCAAAGTTCACATTTTCTTGATTCCAATGATATAAAATTTGTAAATGTTGGACGTGTATAATAAAAGTTATGATTTTTGCAAGTTTAATCATTCAAAACCATTTTCTGGATTTTAAACAAACAGAACTGGCCACGCGTCTTAATTCTATTGGCTGATACCGTTTCGTGAGGATCGCGCTACGCGGTGTGTTGGATTAAGTAGATCTGTGCGTCTCAGATCGAGCATACCGCTTCGCTTAAGTGGTTCTATCGCATCCATAGGATCTAGATCTAACGGACAACATCGCTCTAACCACGAACTGGTGGCGCTGGCGACGGCGAGCGGTGGCGGTGGCGGCGCTCGGGCAGAGGCGTTTCGGCTATTCCAGGAAGCGAGGGAGAGGGAGGAGGGAATTACCAGAATCGCAGGGTCACGCTGATTCTCAACGTGTTTGTTGTTGGTCGAGGGGCGCACGAAGTTGCTGGCGATTGCTCGCCGGAGATGCTCCTGGCGTCGGGCATGCTCCGATGTCTTCGGGGGCAAGGCTACAAGGCACGGGGGAGGCAAAACAACGAGTGCGTTAGACGCGCGCGAGAGAGGAGACTACGCGAGTGTCAACTAGAGAGGAGTGGGCGGTCATGTCCCACCGTGAGGAGTCATCGGAGTGGAAGCAGTAGGCGGTGGCGCTCAGACGAAGACGAAGCCGAGCTTCTAGGACGTGCGTGTGCAAGCGGTGAGTGCTGGTAGGTACGGGAGACACTGGCGAGCAAGCTCGTGGCATCTAGGGGCAATGGGGAGGTCGGGGCTGGCCGGAATCATGGCCAAAGCACGTCGGAGCAGCGACGATGTGGGCAGCAATTCTCGCAGCCTGGTGGCTCTCTGGCAACGGTGTCTGAGGGGAAAGGAAGGGAAGAGGGAGGTGATTAAATGGGCGAGGTCACGGGGATGATTTACTGGCATGATTAAGCGAATTGAAGCGCGTTAATTTTGCCAGAAACAGTGAGGAGGGAGAAGGGGGAGGGGTCAGCGGGTGGAGACGACGATGACGGGGCAGATGTGGGGTCGCCAAGTCAGTGAGTAGGAGGGGGTTACGCACGGTAAGAAAAGTCCAGGGGAGTGAGTGAGAGTGGCCCAGGTAGGCTGCTTTGTTGGGCCAGAGGCTTTGCTGGACTGGGTAGGTTAGTGGGTTGGTTTGTTTTACATTTTTTTCTTTCACTGAATCTTTTTCCTTTTTCATTTCTAATTCATGTTTTCAATTCAATCCTTTTTATTTATGTTTCAGTTTGAATTCAAATTTGACCAAACCTTTTCAGTAAGTTTGTACTGTTTATTGTTGTGTTTAAAAAGTCCACCTTGGATTAATTCAAATATTTTATTATGGCTTTAATATTTATTTACAAGAGGCTTGTGTCTTTATTCAAATAATATTTAATATGATTCATAAACTCACTTTGAATTCGGACTTTTATCAAACCTTTTCTAAACCTTTTCAGTAGGTTTTATATGTTTGTTAATGTGTTTAAATAATCCATTTTAGAATAATTCTTATATTCTTTTATGGTTTATTATTTATTTAAATGAGGCACTTGTCTTTATTAAATAAAATTTTAATATGGTTCCAAATCATATAATTTTATTTAATAACACTTTTATTCTTTTTAAGTTAATTAGATAACTTTTAATCCACTTTGGTAATTTCAATTATTATTTTCTCATGATTTAATTATTCATTTATTATTAGGGATTTTGTCTTTATTCAAATTGAATTGTATTTGGTTAAAGCCCATATAATTTTATTTAAATAATCCTTATTTCTTTATTTTATTTGGATCAAATTTATTCCATTTTCTTTTGGATTTGGCCAAGATTTAATTTGTCTTTGCAATTATTTCTTATTTAATTATTTCTTTCTTTGCCTTATAAAATCCATATATTTTTATTTATAGTTCCAAAATTGGTGATTCCAATTTGTATAATTTTATTTAATATTTGTTTATCTTTTTAAATCCTTTTAGGATTACTTTCCTCACAATTTGGTATGGATTTTAGATAGCAGATTTATTGGCTTTGGGAGTTATTTCTCTTTAACTTATTAAATTCATAAGTTTTTATCCATGGCTCCAAATTGAATGAAACCAATTTCTATGGTTTTATAATGTTTTTATTTATCATTTTTGATCATTTATAAATATTTGTTGCTGAATTTTTATATGGAACAAATCCATAGTCTTATAGAGATTTTGGAAATGATTTATTCCATTAGGGTTTAGGGTTTTTGGTTTAACTTTTCCAAGTGTTTAAATTTCAAGATACATTCATTGATGAATGTATTTCACTTGATTGAAAAAAAATTGGATGCCCTTTTCATTCTAATTTTGTTCAAGAAGGGTTTTGATGTTTCCATTTAGAAGCAAAAAGTTTCTTTTCACCCTAAATTTCAACAATTAATTCATTTGTTTATTTATTTTTCACATTTCAAAATTTGGAAAATTTTGGGATGTGACACTAATGATGTGGATCATGAAACTTTGGTTGAAGTTACTACGGAACCTCGCAGGTAAACATGAACTCGTACCACTCCTGATTGGTATGATCCCGTTATGAGTGTCATGTTGGTGGACAACACCAATGACCCTGCAACATATGAGGAAGCGATGATGAGCCTAGATTCCAACAAATGGCAAGAAGCCATGAAATCCGAGATTGGATCCATGTATGAAAACCAAGTATGGACTTTGGTGGACTTACCGGATGGCCGAAAGACTGTTTATAAAGCTCGACTTGTCGCAAAAGGGTTTCGAGAACAAATGGATTTTGAAGAAGAAAACAGATGTTGATGGTAATGTTATTGTCTATAAATCTCTACTTGTCGCAAAAGGGTTTCGAAAAATTCAAGGAGTTGACTACGATGAGACTTTCTCACTGGTAGCGAAGCTAAAGTCTGTGAGGATTTTGTTATCGATCGCTGCATATTATGATTATGAAATATGGTAGATGGATTTCAAAACGGCATTCCTCAATGGAGACATTGATGAAGAGTTGTATATGGTACAATCCAAAGGTTTTTGTCGATCCTAAAAATATGCTAACAAGGTATGCAAACTTCCACGGTCCATTTATGTATTGAAGCAAGCATCCCGGAGTTGGAATCAACGTTTTGATAAGGTAATCAAAAACTTTGGTTTTATATAAACTTATGGAGAATCTTGTATTTACAAGAAAGTGAGTGGGAGCTCTATAGCATTCCTAGTACTATATGTGGATGACATATTGTTGATTGGAAACGATGTAGACCTTCTTAATAGTGTCAAGGATTATTTGAATAATAGTTTTTCAATGAAATATCTTGGCAAAGCATCTTACATATTAGGCATAAAGATTTATAGAGATAGATCAAGGCGCCTAATATCATTGTCACAGAGTACATATTTGAACAAAGTTCTAAAGAGGTTTGGAATGGAAGATAGCAAGAAAGGGTTCTTGCCTATGTTTCCCAATACGACCTTGAGTAAAACTCAAAGTCCTGCTACGGCAGAAGATACAGAAAGGATGAGTAAGACTCCCTATGCCTAAGCCATAGGATCTCTTATGTATTCCATGATATATACTCCCTCCGTTTCAAAATATAAGATGTTTTAGCTTTGTGAAGCAAATGTATCTAGACTTCTTTTAGTATTAGGTTCACTCAGTTGTGGAGTGAATCTAGACACTAAAACAAGTCTAGATACATTTTCTTTACAAACCGAAAATATCTTATATTTTGAAACGGAGGGAGTACTAGACCCGACATTGCATATGTTGTTAGTTTGACTAGCAGATATCAAAGTGATCCAGGAGTGGATCATCGGACAGCGGTCAAAAACATCCTTAAGTACTTGAGAATAACTAAGGATATGGTTCTTTCTTATGGAGGTGATGAATAGCTCGTTGTTAATGGTAACACCGATGCTAGTTGGAACACCGATCCGGATCATTCTAAATCTCAATCTGGATACGTATTTACTTTGAATGGTGCAGCAGTTAGTTGGAGGAGTGCAAAGCAAAGCGTTGTAGCGATATCTTCAACTGAATCGGAATACATCGCTGCTTCAGAGGATTCACAAGAGGCGATATGGATGAAGGACTTCATTATAGAGCTCGGTGTGGTTCCCAGTGCGTTGGACCCAATGTCTATCTACTGTGATAACATGGGCGCCATAGCCAATGCGCAAGAACCAAGGTCACACAAGAAGGTGAAGCACATCAAGCTACGTTTTCATGCTATTCGAGAGAATGTCCAAGATGGTGACATAAAGATTTGAAAAGTACACACAGATATGAATGTGGCGGATCCGTTGACTAAACCTCTCCCGAGGTCAAAACATGACCAGCACCAAACCGCCATGGGTGTTCGGTATATTACCATGTTATCTAGATTAGTTGACTCTTGTGCAGGTGGGAGACTGTTGGAGATATGCCCTAGAGGCAATAATAAATGTAGTTATTATTATATCTTTGTGTTTATGATAAATGTTTATATTCATGCTATAATAGTATTAACCGGAAACATTAATACTTGTGTGATTTGTAAACTAAATTAGAGTCCCTAGTAAAGCCTCTTTGCAATACTAGCTTGTTAGTTAATAGATGATCGGTGTTTCCTGATCATGAACATTGAGATGTTATTAACAACAAGATCATATCATTAGGAGAATGGTATGATGGACATACTCCTATAGATAAGCGTAGCATAAAGATCAAGTCATTTCAATAGTTCATTTGCTATAAGCTTTCTGATACATAGTAACCTAATTCCTTCAACCATGAGATCATGCTAATCACCATCGCCGGAAGGATGCTTTGATGACATCAAACACCACACCATAATTGGGTGGCTATAAATGTGGCATTGAGTGTTCAGAAAGTATGTGTTGAGGCACATGGATCAAGAGTGGGATTTGTCCATCCATAAGACGGATAGATATACTCTGGGCCCTCTCGGTGGAATGTCATCCAATTAGCTTGCAAGCATGTGACTGGCTCACAAGGGATCACATATCACGGGAACAAGAAAAGAGTACTTATCAGTAACGAGGTTGAACTAGGTATGCAGAGATACCGACGATCAAACCTCGGATAAGTAAACTATCGCGAGACAAAGGGAAATTGGTATCGTATGTAAGTGGTTCATTCGATCGCAAAGTAATCGTATAAATATGTGGGAGCCATATGAATTTCCAGATTCCTCTATTGGTTATTGATCGGAGAAGTGTCTCGGTCATGTCCGCATAATTCACGAACCATAGGGAGACACACTTAAGGATTCGATGTTGTTTAGTAGATATGGAATGTATGTAGGGAGACCGAATGTTGTTCGGAGTCTCGGATGGAATCTGGGATATCACGAGGAGATTCGGAATGGTCTGAAGAATAAGATTCATATAAGGAAAGTCCAATTCCGGAGTTCGGGAATGATTCCGATGATTTCATCGGAGAGGTTCTAGAAGGGTCTAGAAGGTTCACCAGACCGGAAGGGGAATGGTTCATGAATGTGTCATGGTTAAGTGGAATGATTGGGTCATGTCCTAGGTCACTTGGTTGGGCATTTGCAAGAGAGGAATTAAGCTCCAAATTGGCAGTCAAAAGGTAGGTTTGAAAAGTCAAACTGGAACAATGGTTCCCTAGTGGAAGAAGGAAAGAGTTCTTCTTTCCCTCCAACAAAAGAGGGAGTTGGGAAGGATTCCAACTCTCCTCTACCAAGCTGCCCTCCCTCTCATAAATAGAGGGAAGGGGCTTCCCCAAGAGATCAGAACTAGCCCTCCCCACCTTGTGTCGCCGCCCGAGCCGCCGTTGCACGGCGCCACCGTCGGCTCGTCGCCGTCGCCCTAGCCTCCGCTGACTCCACCTCCTCCTCTCCGACCCTCTAAATCTAGATCGCTGGAAACCCTAGATCCACCATAACCTGCTCTGGCTTAGGCGAAGCCCTGCAGGATTTTCCCTCTACTTCCAACACCACGCCGTCGTGCTGCCGGAATCGCGAGGGGATAAATACAACCTCCGTTGCCTGCTGGAACAAGGGAGAGGAAGGTCTTCATCGAGTACTGAATGTGTGACCGACTATGGAAGCGCTGCCGGAACGCAGCATCGAAAGGATCGTCTACGCGATCTTGAGATCGGCAAGTGTACCACTACATCACCCACGAGAATCTGCTCCCATTAACCGCTTTGGAATCTTCGAGGGTGAGTACTCTAATCGACTCGTTGCTACAATCTAGTAGATAGATCTTGGCTTGTTTGTGTGCATGCGGTAGAAAATTTTTGTTTTCCATGCTACGAACCCCTACAATGTTTAGTATAGCCTTGATTTCGTCCCGATTCACCTCTATGCATCTTTCAGACACAGATGAAACCTAACCATTTTCCGGCTGGGATTCCTAAGAAGCACGTTTTCGGATTTAGCATTATGTTGAATTTGCATAGGTTAGCGAACGTTTACTCCAAGTCAGAAATTAATGTTTCCTTATTTTTGGTCATAGCTTCTATGTCATCTACATATACATGGACGTTGCATCCGATTTGGTCATCAAGGCAATGCTGCATAGTGTGTTGATATGTTGCTCCTGTGTTCTTTAAGCAAAAAGGCATAGTTTTGTAGCAGAATGTTTTGAAGGGAGTGACAAAATACGTCTTGAGTTGATCTGACTTTTTCATTGGTATTTGATGATATCCGGAATATGCGTAGAGAAAACAGGGTAATTGTGACCCTTTCGTGGAGTCGATAACTTGATCGATTCTTGTCAAAGGGAACGGATTTTTGGGACAAGCCTTGTTCAAGGCAGTCTAATCAACACACATCCTTAAATCAATAGTTTCCTTTTAAGGGACGAGTACAGTATTTTCCACCCATTTAGCGTGGATGACCTCTACAATAAATCCGGCTATTTCTAGTCAGACTAACTCCTTAGCTATAGCTTTGCATATTTCATCACCAAACCGTCGTAAGGACTGTTTGACGGGTCTAGCGTCAGGATAAACATTGAGAGAGTGCTCAGCGAGTTCCATAGGTACTCGGGTCATGTTAGAAGGTTGCCATGTGAAGATATCTTTATTAGCTTTGAGGAACTCAATGAGCGCGCTTTACTATTTTGGATCTAAGCCTATCCCTACATTGGTCACCTTGTAGGGATCATCTTCCTTATACTGCGTCTTCTTCGTCTCTTATGATTCCTTGAACTGCGGACTCGGCTTCAGCACCTTGTTCTTTGTAGCAGGCATCTCGGACGGGTCGGTTTTTTCTTGATCTCTAGGTACTCCTAGGCATGCATCACGGCTTCGGCAAAAGCGGAAAATCCATCTTTGCAGTCTCGTGCTTTCTTCGGGTTTCCCCGGATGGTGATGACGCCGTTGGGACCCGAAAGTTTCATCATGTTGTATATGTAGCATGGATGGTCCATGAACTCCCAATAAGCCGGACGTCCGAACATGGAGTGGTAGGCACTTTTGAATGGTACCATATCTAAGGAGAGTGGCTCAATCCGATAGTTGTCTGGAGTTTCGAATGTCACGTCTAGTGTGATCTCATCCAAGGATTTTGCATGTCTTCCTGGTACAATACCATGAAAATCACATTACTATGATTTAGCTGGTTTTCTTGGATCTTCATGCAATGGAGTTTCTCGATGTAGAGGATGTTGATGTTGCTTCCACCATCCAAGAGAGTTTTAGAGAACTCATAGCCGTCAATAAGAGGATTGACAACCAGAGGTTTCCCTGACGATGTGTTTTCTTTGGGTGATCGCTTCAGTCGAACGTGATGGTTACGTCTAACCAATTCATAAATTGGGGAACAACCGGAACCGTGGCATTGAGATCATGGAGAACCTCCTTTTTAACCTTAGCCGGTTGAGTTCCAAGGAAGCAGACGTATGGTCTTTCTTTGTAAGATAGTCCTTCTTTCCGTTTGAATTGGGTGGTGTGGCATCCGCTTAGTCCATGTCAGAATCTTCCTTGGCCTCCTTCCCTTTCTCAGATTTTTTCTTTCTTTTTTCGCTTGGCCATGTAGCCAGCGGATTCGTCTCTCTTGATGTCGTCATTGAAATGACACTTAGCATTGGTGTGGGTAGAACCTCCATTCTCGTCTAGATGATGTACACAAGGGTTGTTGGCAATGTCAGCACAGGAATATGATTTTCCTCCTTTGGCGATGCACCAAGCCTAGAAAAAATCTTGAAGCCAAGTGGCTAGGCCAAGACGCACCGTCGTAGGGTTGAATATGGTTGGCGATGCCGAAGTCAATCCGAAATTTTGTTTGATGCATATGTGGGCCAAAGCACTCGGGTGCCACGTACACATCCTCCTACTCATACCAATATGCTTCTATGTTAGACTCGATGCGGTGGCGAGCGTCATTGGGCGAGAGAGACATGCTCCTTGGTTGCTCGTTGTTCCTGCGTGGAGGCGGAGTTGGATTTCTGCTTCTTCTTATGCCATTGCCTCCACTGCCCCTTTGGCTCCCATGGCTGCAATGAGATCCTTCATGGTCACTGCTGGGCGGTGAAGGTGGCTCTGGTGGTATTTCCATCTGAGAAGCGCGGTCCCGGAGATTCATTATGCTGGCGCTCCGAGGTTGGTTTCATTGGGCTCCATCCCTGCTTGTTTCAGGGCGATCCGGTTCATTCCTTCGTCCAACGTTATCTCATTGTGACGAGGCTCAATCGGGCAGCTGGTGTGCCTGGGAGGCGGCATCCGTAATCGGTCATGTTCTCGCTAGTGGCGCACCTCTGGATCTTCCATGTGGCGATTATTCTGCTGATGATGTGTTTGTTGAGGGACCAATGCCCTGATGGCACCTTGGGAAGCAGACGGAAGAACTCCCGACCAGTCCTGCGCGGTCCTACGACGGTGACTGTTTTATCCGATTGTCGTCAAATTGTCAACAAGTACGCCATAGGGGGTCCTGAAGGTGTTGAGAAGATGGGTTGTGATCCATACGGTGTTCCAGGAGCGATGAGCACAAGTTTACCCAGGTTTAGATCTAACTGCGGTGATCGGATCCTACTCCTTCTAGCAACCCAGTAATATATCAGCGGGAGCCGGATGTTACAATGGATTACAAGAGAGGTTCGCCTATGCGAGTTGGTTGTGGTTGATATATGATCTGATACCCTACAGTCTCCCTCGGGTTCGGTTTATATAGTCACCGGGACCTAGGGTTATAGGAGAGATCTATCTGGATACGTTACAGAGTCGATAACTAGATACAACTTGAACTACAAGTAATACTACAGGCCTAAGTCGGTAACTCTTCTGGGCCTTGTCGTAGCCAGAAGTGACTCCTCCTCTTTCCCTGACTGGACCGCCCGTGGAGAAAATCTCTAACCCATTAGTGGGTCACCCCGGTAAGCGAGTCTTGTGGGTATACCTATAAAATATATCCCCAACAGTATCCCCGGGAAGTCTCCAAGATCCAAAGTCAGATAAATCGTCTAGCTTGATGGTTTCTTCATCTTGAGAATCTTAAAGGGTTCCCGAAAACTTCATCTAGTGGTGTAGGATTCCGAGTATCATCTAAATCGGATATGTTTCCTTAACTTCAATCATTTCCTTGCTCGTTCCAAAACATGATACAGATTTAAACAGTGTTGCGCTGTCTGACAAATTTTTAGGCCAGGTCTTATCACTGACAAACAACCTGTCAGCATGACCGTTGGTGGGTCCATTTTACACGGAACAGAACACTGTTTCAATGCCCACACGAGAATCGAGGGCGTGGAGGCATCTTGAGGAAGCATCCTCTCTCTCATATACGCGTGGCGCAAATCGCGCAGATCCAGCCTGAATCTTGGCATGGAGGTTATTAAACTAGAGATTTCTCTCTCCCAGATTCATTTCTCACCACTTCTTCATTGCCTCCTCATACTCCTCAAGCACTCTATATCCTCTCTCATATACACACCCAAAAAAAACCTAGCGCCGCCAATATTTGACCCTCGCCAGCGAGATGGAACCATCATCAAGCGCTGGAGCGGCAGCGGCAACGGTCATGGCGGCAGCAGACGAAATAAAACTACGCGGCCTCTAGGTCCCTAGTTCCATGGACAATGCCGAGCTCCAACACATGGAGGAAAAGGGCTACCTCATCGCTGGCGCATGGCGGAGCGGCACTAGAGATGTTGTAACACCCTCAGATCGTCCCTATGCAAGTTTTAGCGATTCCCGCCAAACCCGCATAGAAACGATTCAAAGGTGCCCACCAGGCACTTGCGTGCGGGTGGAAAACAAAGTAATATCGTTACACAATAGTCCATGATGGAAACCACAAGGCAGATATATACAACAATGGCTCCATGAGCCAAGAATTCAGATATATAATACAAAGATCCAAGTCACCTTGAAAACGATACACATCCGAGTATAGATAAGATGCAAATTGAGCTAAGAGCCCTGAATAATAACCAATGGCGTCCATAACCCTGCCAAGGTCAAGCCGGAAGGGTAACCCTGCTAACAACGTCGATCTCAAACCTACTTAAACAAAAGGGGTGCCGGCAAAGGGAAAAGGAAAAAGAGAGTTGTCGGTACTGAGGCCAGTACACGCCGAGTCTTAGAATTCGGCGGTCCTTGCCTACATAGGTATGGTGGACTGAAGTGGCAGAACAGCATGCACTAAACAACCTATAGAGACTCGATACCACTATCGGCTATCAGAGAGGGATAAGAAAGACCTGTTTGGATCCAACCTGATATTAACACGAAACATACCCCTCTTGGTATTCCCCTTCGAGCCCAAACAAAGAAGTAATACCGATGACACTCACACATTTGGCAGTGTTATACATTCCATTATAGTTGCAGCAATTACTAGTCAGATATAGATAGCATGAGTCATCCTGATATCATAAGAAGTAGGCATTTTAGTTAACCATTCCGTTGTAGTTGCAATACTGACTAGTCAAATACATATAACATGAGGCATCCCAATTCCAGCAATTGTTGGTACTTTTATTTAGCCATTCTGTTGTAGTGAAGCTGATTACTAGTCATTCAAAAGTCAAATTTATAGCACTACTTTAGTTATAGTTGTCTATGATCGAGATATTGTGCTTCAAGTCGTCCATAACCGCGGACACGTCTTTCAGAAAGATTTACCCTGCAAGGGTGCACAAATAGCAACACAAGCACGATCAACCTTGGAAAAACCAAATGAAAACCCAACGAGCAATCATGACAAAGCAATCACAAGATTCATAAAATATTTCAGGGGGGCACCCCACTAAGATACCCGCTACAAAGTCGGTCGGCTCCGCGATGGACCCAGGATGTATGGAGACGGCTGTAAACGACTAGGAACCCAAAAGTGTGACTTGGCTTGTCGATACAGCGGAAACGTGGCACGGGGTTCCTAAATAGTACAGTAGTAAACGCTCTCCACAAGCAACAGTAGTAAATAAACCAGCCCCAAACTAGTTTGTGGCCCCAAGAAATAAGTTATGACTCAAGCTCTGGCTAAGGGGATTCATGGTCCCACATGCGGATAGTGCGATAGTCAAGAAACAGATATCAAGTACTCGGGGTCCTACGGGACACAAGTGGGCGGTTAAAAATCAAACAACATCTATTGACCACCGGTGCCTCAACATTATTTACCTACTTTCAATATTAGTTATTAAACTGTAATTAAAGCCATGATCATCTCCACCATTAAGCCTGAGGCATTTCTCAACAACTGTGGAACATCGACGGCGCGAAGCAACACCTACGCAAGCAACTACGACTCGCAAGGCCAACTATCTACCAAACAATAGGTAATAGGAGGTGTCCATGGCAATATAGAGATTGAAAGGGATATAACTGGTATGAAACTAAAGCATCGCAACATAGATAGCAATAGATCAATAGGAGGAAGTAAAGACTATAAATATATAATAGGTAGAAAGGGGGAGAATGCTCGCCTGAAAACACTGCCGAAGGTTTATCCGAATATCAGGTTAGCACTCGCATCAAATTATCGGCCTAATCCGTGAAGAAGCAAAGCACTAGAAGAAACACTGGATGCACTATTTAGGACTACGGAAGAAGATCGGGCATGATGCATGTCATGGCAAGGATGTGGTGCAATTGGGCAATATTAAGAGGAATCGGGGTCCCGACAATTAATTAGAGGGTTCATGTTGTTTAGGTACCCGACAATTTAAATGTTAACTTAAGAAGGCAAAATATGTCACCGTTTTGGTACAAAAATTTAAATGGGGCCAATATTAGAATAGAAAATCCCACATATGGTCTCCATATTTAGTTATTAGGTGAATCGGCATAATTCCCCCAATCCGCATAATGTATGTAAAGCATGACAATTTAAATGCACAAGTATATATGACATATTATAAAAATAGGGCGGGCTAGAAAAAGGATTCACACATAGGAATTTGGATGATCTTGGGTTCCGAGGGGTTTGGTTCGGTCTTCGGAACGGGCTTTAGGATTGGTATCGAGCTTCGGACTCCAGGATCATGCTTCGAATCCGTGAGGTATACCTCGGCGTCTCGGCGATCTTGGGGTTTGTCCGAGTGGATGTTGATCTTGTCGTCCCAATTATCTTGACGGTTTCTAGGTACACGGACGTGACACCGATTGCAAAGATCTTGGTGTTTCTGGTTCCGTTGTCATCAACGAACTTGAATTAGCACATGGGTCTTCAGGCCGATCTTGGCTTGCACCTCTTCAGAAAAATATTGGTGTGGTTGTGTCTAACGGATACTCACCGGAATGCGAGCAACAAACCAAGAGGTGAGGAAACAATGACGACAGCCTAGCGTGGGGTTGCAGGCAGGCAACACCTGGATAAGCTAGTGCTCACACAAACTCACGAGAACACACACCGGGCCAGAGGACATGTGGCTCGCGACGGCGCCATGGAGCGGAGGAGGCTTGGCGCGAGACAGCGTAGGCAGGCTCGGTGCGTTGCAGGAAGGCCGAGGGCGGCGCGATGCAGCAGAGCCTCGCGCGGATGATGCTGGCGAGCTGGACGGCACAGTGCAGGGCCTGGGCGACGAGGGGACCAGCGATGCTGAGGGAGGAAGCGCCGTGGATGGGGCCCCTCCAGTGGGAGGAGCTCACGGCTTTGTGCAGAGGTGCACCTCCAGCCATGGCTGGCCAGCTGCGGCGGCTCGGGGCCACGGAGAGGGCACCGGCAACGCGGCCACACGCGGGCGGACGAGAGGAGGACCGGCAACGGGGACTCATGGGGTCGAGGAAGGACGTTGGCGGCAACGGGCGGTGGTGAGCGTGGGTGGCCAGAGGAGAGGAGAGGAAGGCCAGAGAGGATTCCTGATCGGGGAGGAAGGCGATGAGGGAGGGATTCGATGGCAAGGAAGGAGCAAGACAAGGGGAAGACCGCGTGCGGCGACGGAACTCGCGAGATAGGGAGAAACGGGGTGGGGTGGGTCGCGAGCGGGGTAGAAATCGTAGGATGGTGGAGCCCGTGCAGGGTCAGAGAAAGCGCGTTGCGGGAGCAAGCGGGCGCAGGGGTGGGCGGATCGCGTAGTGGGGTTGCGTGCGGGTTTGGCTAGGTAGTCAACATGGGCAGGGGTCGCACGCGGGGCAAGGGATCCAAGGAGGGGTGGGGTCCACATGGGCCAAGTGAGGAGCACGCGAGTGCGGTTTCTTGCGGCGGCGACAGGGGGTTTGGGGATAGGGTAGCTAGGGTTTCATCTAGGGTTTGGGGTTTGGTGGGGATTAGGGTTTCGGAATCTGAGGTTGTAGGTGGACTCCGGTTGGGCCTAGCCAGTTGTCTGTCTCTCTAGGATTTTAAATAAAATCTATACTATTAGAAAAATTGGGAACGTTCGTTACCAGCCAAATTTTCCGTCTGCCCGGATTTGACCCTTTTGCCCCTGATAGTTTGGAGTATTCACAACGTCTGCCACCGCCAAGTCAAAATATTTGTTTCCTCTTTCCTTGGGCAGGGTGCGATACAGAGTCCCCGTCCGTGAGAGCCGGTGACGGAGATAGTTGGATGCGGGTCAGGGAGAAGGGACCACCGCTAGGTGGGGCAGCCGGCGGTGGAAGCACGCGAGCGGGAGGCTAGGGACAAGGAGGTCGATGGGGAACTCCTGGGCTCGATGTGGAGGTGGGGAAGACAGGCGGTGCCATGGCGCGGTGAGGACGGGCGTCGATGTCGGGGGCTCAACCACGTCCCGATGGAGGCCTCACAGGAGGGCTGATGCGGGTTTGGCGGCGGCCAAGACTATGAGTACGCCCTTTTCTACATGTTCGGCCACTAGCGTCGGCGGCGGCCCGGCTGCTAAAGCATGGTGGCGGGGGTTGCACGCAACTGGGGCGGAGCAGGGTGCGGCATGACTGGCGGCGGGGTTGCATGTGCATGTGCTGAGCGAGGAAGAGGTACGGGATAGGTGGTTGCAGTTTAACTTGATTTTATGCCAAATTCGGTGTCCAATTTGTATTTTTGGGAGAGATTGAGAGTTAGGGAAAAGAGAATTTGGAGATGGTCGAGCCTGTCTTGCGGCAGGGTAGCAAGGCATGAATTGGTGCTTGTCTCACCTCGATACAGGTTAGATGCGGCGGTGCGAGACAGCTGGGTTATTTTGCCTGCTTTGAGGAACAGAGAGAAGCGCACGCGTGCAAGTACAGAGCTAATTCAAGTTAATAACTTCCATGCTTTGATGTATAGAACAAAAGAAAATGACAGACTGCGAGTCTGTCAGTTATACTTACGGGGACGTCCTTTAGCAAAAAAAAATTCAGGGATATAGATACAGTCCTGGAGGAACCGGTCAACAGTGGATTTCTTATCTTGTCTTGACTCACAGTGACATCCCCTGCAGTTCAACGCACCACTAGGCACACCGTCCACAATGTGATCTTGGCTTCTTATTTCTTTACACAACAAAATTCTTACCCTATTTATACACTAACTTATAGAAAATACTGAACATTCGGATTTGAAAAAATATAAAAGATATGTCTCAATTAGATGGTGACTGATAGAGCAATTCTGGCTCATACTACCCAAGTTTCTAAAATTTTAGGTCGACCAAGCCTATATTGTCGTGTTGTGAACTCATTTCCGTCTGATCGATTGAGTATGCTAATCAATACTTGCACAACGGCCTTCTCCCTAAATAGAGATTTAAATATGGAGAGAAGAAAACATCAATGCGACTATCTTCATAGTAATCTTCACTTATAATGATGTATATAATATAACATTCATATGAACCACGATTATACTATAATTGTGTCCACAATGTAAGAAAAAATCACACTATCATTGTGCCATGTGTCATCTAGCCTGGTGTCCTGACATGGCAATAAGAATTTATGTTTCGTGTTGCAACTTTTTCTCCCGTTGCAACGCACGGACATTTTTCTAGTATTTTATTATTTATATTTAAAAAAAACATTTTTCAAGTAGTTTGTAGACTAAAATACCCGGAACGGCCGGGTTTGACATTTGAAACAGAAAGGGCTATTTGTAGAAAACAAAAATATGGCTTTTAGGAAATAGTTTTTCGCGAACAGATGCATGCAGACATGAGGATGCTCAAATGCAATGTAGCATGATGACATGAGTATGCCGTCATGATGATGCACAAACACAAGCAATTTTCTGGTAGTGGTTTTACCCGGGGTGCTACAATTCGACACCACTAACAATGGATCTCTCCCTTGAGATCTGCCTCATGGTACGAGGAAAAATGCCAATGATTGAATCTTCTCACTTTGTATTGATCCTCGTGACACCACTAACAAGGATTCTTTCCCTATTTTGAAATCGGCAACACCGCCAAGGGGTCGTTGTCCATGGTCGTCATTTTTATGCTCCGGAAAAACAAAGACGAAGGTCGAGGTCTCAAAATATAAGGCCACCTCTAACTTCTGTGGAAGGAGTAAAATTGCTTGTTCCACCGATTCAATGTACAAGAGCGAATGATAAGAATAGTTGGATGGTGATCAGTCCATCGTGCACCTAAAGCATTACTCTGCACATGAATAGGAGAATTATGCAACCAACTCTCGGAATTCAGACCGAAGATCTTGATAAACAATGTTTGGAAACAAATGAGTGATGCAGTCTCTTCATCATATCTAGTACAAATGATGTCGTCGTGAAGGAGAATACCGGAAGATACAAAGAAACTTTTTAGTGAATTTTGGTCCACTAGAAGGTACAATAGAGGAAGATTCCTCGGATGGCATGAAGACCGGATGTAGCAACACCATTAGAATAGGAAGGAGGTGAAACCTTGAAGGTACGACGGAAACCCAACCACGAGAATTCCTGGACTCAACGTCCATTAGCTATGTTATCCTATAGGCTAGACCAGTGGGGTATCGCAACTGCTAAGCTCTGATACCACTCTGTAACACCCTTAGATCGGTCCTATGCAAGTTTTAGTGATTCCCGCCAAACCCGCATAGAAACGATTCAAAGGTGCCCACCAGGCACTTGCGTGCGGGTGGAAAACGGAGTATTATCATTACACAATAGTCCACGATGGAACCCACAGAGCAGATATATACAACAATGGCTCCATGAGCCAAGAATTCAGATATACAGTACAAAGATCCAAGTCACCTTGAAAACGATTCATATCCGAGTATGGATAAGATGCAAATTGATCTAAGAACCCTGAAGAATAACCAATGGCGTCCATAACCCTGCCTAGGCCAAGCCGGAAGGGTAACCCTGCTAACAACGTTGATATCAAACCTGCTTAAACAAAAGGGATGCCCGCAAAGGGCAAAGGAAACAGAGAGCGGTCAGTACTGAGGCCAGTACATGGCGAGTCTTGGAATTCGGTGGTCCTCGCCTACATAGGTATGGTGGACTGAAGCGGCAACGCAACATGCACTAAACAACCTATGGGGACTCGATACAACTGTCGGCTATTGGAGAGGGATAAGAAAGACCTATTCGGATCCAACCTGATATTAACATCAAACATACCCCTCCTGGTATTCCCCTTCGAGCCCAAACAAAGAAGTAATACCGAGGAAACTCACACAGTTGGCACTTTTATACATTTCAATATAGATGCAGCAATTACAAGTCAGATATAGATAGCATGAGTCATCCTGATATCATAATAAGTGGGAATTCTAGTTAACCATTCCATTGTAGTTGCAATACTTACTAGTCAGATACATATAACATTAGGCATCCCAATTCCAGCAATTGTTGGTACTTTTATTTAGCCATTCCGTTGTAGTGAAGCTGGTTACTAGTAATTCCAAAGTCAAATGTATAGCGCTACTTTAGTTATAGTTGTCTATGATCAAGATACTGTGTTTCAAGTTTTCCATAACCACAGGTATGGCTTTTAGAAATATTTACCCTGCAGGGGTGAACAAATAGCAACACAAGCACGATCAACCTTCGAAAAACCAAATGAAAACCCAACGAGGCATCACGACAAAGCAATCACACGATTTATAAAATATTTTAGGTAGCCACCCCACTAAGCTACCCGCTACTAAGTCGATCGGCTCCGCGATGGACCCAGGGTGTGTGGCGACAGTTGTAAATGACTGGGTACCCGAAAGTGTGATTGGGCTTGTCGATACAGCGTAAACATGGCATGAAGTTCCTAAATAGTACAGTAGTAAATGCTCTCCATGAGCAACATTAGTAAATAAAGCAGTAGCATGGCATAAGTACAGGATGGTAATAAAGCCCCAAACTAGTTTGTGGCCCCAAGAAATAAGTTACGACTCAAGCTCTGGCTAAGGGGATTCATGGTACCACCTGCGGATAGTGTGATAGTCAAGAAACATGTATCAAGTACTCGGGGTCCTACGGGACACAAGTGCGCGGTTAAAAACCAAATAACATATATTGCCCACCGGTGCCTCTCCATTATTTACCTACTTTTAATATTAGTTATTAAACTGCAATTAAAGCCATGATCATCTCCACCATTAAGCCTGAGGCATTTCTCAACAACTGTGGAACATCAACGGCACGAAGCAACACCTGTGCAAGCAACTATGACTCGCAAGGCCAACTATCTACCAAACAATAGGTAATAGGAGGTGTCCATGGCAATATAGAGGTTGCAAGGGATATAACGGGTATGAAACTAAAGCATCGCAACACAGATAGCAATAGATCAAGAGGAGGAAGTATAGACTATAAATATAAAATTGGTAGAAAGAGGGAGAATGCTCGCCTGAAAGCACTACCGAAGGTTCATCTGAAGATCGGGTCGGCACTAGAATCAACTCATCGGCCTAATTCGTGAAGAAGCAAAGCACTAGAAGAAACACCGGATGCACTATTTAGTACTCTGGAAGAAGATCGGGCATGATGCTTGTCATGGCAAAGATGCGGTGCAATTGGGCAATATTAAGAAGAACCGGGGTCCCGACAATTAATTAGTGGGTTCATGTTGTTTAGGTATCCGACAATTTAAATGTTAACTTAACAAGACAAAATATGTCACCGGTTTGCTACACAAATTTAAATAGGCCAATATTAGACTAGAAAAGCCCGCATATGGTCTCCATATTTAGTTATTAGGTGAATCGGCATAATGCCCCCAAACCACATGATGTATGTACAAGCATGACAATTTAAATGCACAAGTATATATGACATGTTATAAAAATAGGGCGGGCTCGGAAAAGGGTTCACACATAGGAATTTGGATGATCTTGGGTTCTGAGGGGTTTGGTTAAGTCTTCGGAACGGGCTTTAGGATCGGTCTCGAGCTTAGGACTCCGGGATCATGCTTCGGATCCGTGAGGTAGACCTCGGTGTCTCGGTGATCTTGGGGTTTGTCCGAATCGATGTTGATCTTGTTGTTCCGAAGATCTTGATGGTTTGTAGGTACACGGACATGACACCAATTGCGAAGATCTTGGTGTTTGCGGTTTCGTTGTCGTCAACAAACTTGAATTAGCACATGAGTCTTCAGGCTGATATTGGCTTGCACCTCTTCGGAAAAATCTTGGTGTGGTTGTGTCTGACGGATACTCACCGGAACACGAGCAACAAACTAGGAGGTGAGGAAACAACGACGACAGCCTAGCGCGGGGTTGGAGGAAGGCAACACCTGGATAACGCTAGTGCTCACACACACACACACACACACACACACACACACACACACACACACACACACACACACACACACACACACACAAACTCACACACACACACTCACACACACACTCACACACACACACACACACAGACACACACACACACACACACACACACACACACACACACACACACACACACACACACACACACACACACACACACACACACACACACACACACACACACACACACACACACAGACACACACACACACACACACACACACACACACACACACACACACACACACACACACACACACACACACACACACACACACACACACACACACACACACACACACACACACACACACACACACACACACACAGACACACACACACACACACACACACACACACACACACACACACACACACACACACTCACACACACTAACACACACTTACACACACACACTCACACACACACACACAGACACACACACACACACACACACACACACACACACACACACACACACACACGAGAACACACCGGGCCAGAGGACATGTAGCTCGCGACGGCTCCATGACACAGAGGAGGCTTGGCGCAGGACAGTGCAGGCGGGCTCGAGGCGCTGCAGGGCGGCGAGATGCAGCAGAGCCTCACGGGGACGACGCTGGCGAGCTGGACGGTGTCGTGCAAGGCCCGGGCGACTAGGGGACCGGCGACACAGAGTGAGGAAGCGCCGTGGATGTGGCCCCTCCAATGGGCGGAGCTCGCGGCGTCGGGCGGAGGTGCACATCCAGCCATGGCTGGCCATCTACGACGGCTCGAGGCCACGGAGAGGGCACCGGCGACGCGGCCACGCACGGGCGAGAGGAGGACCAGCGGCGGGGACTCGTGGGGTCGAGGAAGGACGCTGGCAGCGACGGGTAGTGGTGAGCGATGCGGCCGAAGGAGAGGAGAGGAAGGGCAGAGAGGATTCCTGATCGGGGACAGAGGCGCTGGGGGAGGGGTTCGATCGCGAGGGAGGAGCGAGACAAGGGGAAGACCGCGTGCGGCGATGGAACTCGCGAGATGGGGAGAGACGAGGTGGGGTGGGCCACGAGCAGGGCAGAAAACATGGGATGCTGGGGCCGTGCGGGGTTGGAGAAAGCGCGTTGCGAGAGCGAGCGGACACAAGGGTGGGCGGATCACGTAGTGGGGTTGCATGCGGGTTTGGCAAGGTAGTCAACATGGGCAGGGTAGCGCAGGGCAAGGGATCTATTGCGGGGTGGGGTCCACGAGGTCCAGGTGAGGCGTACGCGAGTGCGGTTGCTTGCGGCGACGGCAGAGGGAATTGGGGATAGGGTAGCTGGGGTTTCATATAGTGTTTGGGGTTTGACTAGATTAGGGTTTGGGCATTTGGTGGGGATTAGGGTTTCAGAATCTGAGGTTGTAGGTGGACTCCGGTTGGGCCTAGCCAGTTGTCTGCCTCTCTAGGGTTTTAAATAAAACATTTTATTATTTATATTTAAAACAAAACATTTTGCAAGTAGTTTGTAGACTAAAATAACCGAAACAACCGGGTTTGACATTTGAAACAGAAAGGGGCTATTTGTAGAAAACAAAAATAGGGCTTTTAAGAAATAGTTTTTGGCGAACAGATGCATGCATACATGAGGATGCCCAAATGCAATGTTGCATGATGATATGAGTATGCCTTCATGATGATGCACAAACACAAGCGATTTTCTGGTAGTGGTTTTACCCGGGGCGCTACAGATGTTGCTCCCGCAACACGCGATAGCGAACGAGTCCTTTTTGGGACGCACGTCGACCATGGCCTCAGCCTCTCACCGTCGGAGTTCTTCACGGGAGTTCTCCAATATTATGGTGTTCAACTTCATAACCCCCCCCCCCCCCCCAATTCCTTGCTCGAGCTTAGCACTCATGTAGCTCTTAGTGAGGGATTTCTTGGCATTAGGACGAGTCTTACCCTTTTCCGGTACTACTATGGTATCCGGAAGAACTCCATCGGTGTCGGAGTTCCTTATACTACCGGCACTCTTAGCTTAATCCTTAGGAGAAACCGTATTTATCCTAGGATTAACGCTAGTGAATCAGTGAAGAGATGGGTCGGATCCTTTTCTATCATAGAGATATTTTGGCTCCTAAAAAGGAAAAAGGTCTTCCAGCCTTTGTCAATGGTGCTGCTCCCCACCAAGAATCATGGGATGGAGAAGCGTCGAAACTATCTGAAGACTTGATCCTTGCCAAAAGGCGGATCGAGTTTTTAATAAAGAATCAGGGGCTCCGTGGATCCGACTTCATCCACTGCTGGCTGGATTGCCGGATTCAGACATTATAGCATCATGGAGAGCGCCTGATGCACACGATCACCGAAGACCAGAAGGACAGCCTGAAGGTCAGTTCGAATCGCATTAATGTGAAGGACTACAAGACATGTATGCAGTTTTTGATCAAGGAGAGGGTGAATAAGAAGATCCCTAAAGTCTCCATGAAGATGTATACAATCGATCGACCTCTTACTCCGGTGAGTTTTTTGACTTTGTCTTTATGCATTTGCCTTTTCAGCTCATATCCGACTTTATTTTGCACTGATGTTTTTATAACTTATCATCTCGAGCAGCTCCCCGAGTCTGATCTTGCCCCTATTGAGGTCTATCCTTCATATGACTCGAAAGCGATGGAGGATGACGAGGTGAAGGAAGTTCCTGCCTCTGCTTCCAAGAAGCATAAGTCCAAGGAAACTGTTGTTACTACTGGTGAACAAGTGGTTCCAGTGGTTAAAAGGTAAGCACCTTGTGATCTTAAGTACTTATGTATTGTCTCTTTCCGAATCACACCTGACATATATCCTTGTGTGTTTTAGAGCTAAATCTGTCTTGAAGAGTAATCCCAAGTCAGAGAGCAAGCCGGCCAAGCAACTGCGCTAGCAGAAACTTGCACTATCCCTATCCGTGCCTCCTCCAACTCCAAGCAGCACTCAAACCTGAGCACCAGAGGTGATGGTCGGCTCTGCCCTGACGCCTCCACGACCTCACCATGACCTCGCAAGCCCTAGTTAACATTGGTATCCAAGCATCTGACAAGGGTAATGATCCCATGGTAATGTCGCCAGGGAAGATTGACAAGATGGTCGGCTCTGCTGCCATCAGTCAGAAACGGAAGAAGAAGGAGGAGATCCTGAAGTTGGCGCAATCCAGCCTTGAGAAACAAATCCTCACTCTAGAAGCAGCAAGCTGGGAGATGGAGAACATCAAGCTACAGAGCCTCCAAGACCAAATTATGGTCTGGGATCAAAAGATTGAAACCGAAGATCTTCCAGCGACGAGTGTTTCTCCACTCTCCCTTGCCGAGAAACTGTTCCAAAACACAAAACTCGGATTTGAGAAGTTACACCTAGAGCACATTGTAAGTTTTTCCGACTATCATTTTGTAGTATTTATTATCATATCATCTAGCCCCAAGCATAAGGTCGGATACAGATTGTAGCATAAGATCCGATTTGATGCTAATAGGATGCAAAAGAACAATATAGTGTAGCCCCCAAGGCTCGTGCTATATTTTGACTTAGTTAAAGTTGCAGTCTGAGTCTTAGTAGTCGTCTGATGGTATTTCGTCTTTAACTTACATAAAGTTACATCTTACAACCAGGATTTTCTCAAGAATATTTGCAATAAGCGCAAAGAGATAAAAGCTTTGTGTCTTGAGAACTCCAAGCTGCAGATTGAGAAGGATGACGCAGAAGGTAAACCTTTCCGACTATCAACCATAACTATTGTCATAGTCGAATATTTCTTTCGACTTATATTTTGTTCTTTACAGAATTACTGAAGAAATCTAGCAAGATCGTGGAGGAGGCCGAGAACTTCAAAGTCTGCCAAATGGAGAATGCTCAACTTCTGGATGAGCTAAAGAAGCTTAAAATCGAGTCGGAGAAATCCGTGAATGCCATCCTGGATTCAAGCAATATGGAGACTGAGAGGCTCGAGAAGCTGGTGGCCCTCCGCGATAAACAACTTGAAGATTTGAGGAAGGACTTTGACAGCCATAAGGATCTTGCCCAAGCCTCCAAAGAAGAGCTGAGGAATATCCAAGCGGAGCGATCTTAGTGGAACCACTTCGTGCTAGGTAAATTTTCCAACATTACTCTTCCTTTGATTTCTGATGTTTCTTTTTTTAGATTTGATTTTTGGTTCTTTCCCAGACCCTCTGCATATTTCCGACTCCCCTACCTCTAAACCTTGCCTCAAGCGCATCAAATCAGTCGAAGATGTTCTTTTCGACTTCCGCCATACTCTTCAGGAGGCTAGCGAGTCGGTTAGACTTTCCAACCTGAACAACTTGCCAGTGCTTGAGATGAGGGACAGAGTGAAGGAGATTCTGAAGCTCATTGAGGACTGGAAGATATCGCATGCCCGGACCGCTGCACAGACTGCCCTCACCACGATGATGAGCCATCACAATGAGATGCAAATCTGGCACGTCACCAAGGGCATCTCCACCGAGGACGATGCAGGCCAGCCACAAGACATCAAGGCTATACAAGAGTCTTGTGCTAGTTACGCTTGTCGTGTGGTGGAGATGATGAACTATGCAACGCCATTCTTCCAGTATGTCGATGTGCCTCCTTCTCCCCAAGAGCCGAAAGATAGCCTTGTTGAAGATCAAGAAACTTCCGAGTCTCCTGAGCAAGGTGGTGACGATGTCGACACTAGCGCTCCAAGGTCTCCAACAGCACGGCCTAAATCTGCAGCATAAAACATTTGATGCATTATCCTGAACTTTTCATTTGGTCTGTAATGATGGAAACTATATTTTGTGTTTGAATGTGATGGTATGTAAGAACTAATGCTTTACTACTTATAACTTGTTGTATATATTTGATGTGTGTGCTCGAAAATTTCTTAAGCACTTCATGTTTACACTTTTCATTTTATCTAGCTCTCTCCTCGTCCCTTTCATGAGCCAGCCAACCTATAGCACGGAAACTTTGTCGAGTCAATGGAGCGCAATTGCTAAGCCAATTTAAACTCGGAAATAGAGCCAGCCTCCAGCATCAACAATTCATTACTCGAAATATACCCGTGTCTAAGCAATCAGATAAAAACCAAAGCATAAATATATAATGAGATTTACACACTAAGGTAACATTTTTATAGATATTCAAAAATCATAACCAGAACGAACATGAGCATAAAGTACTTTCAAGCATCCTGGGATTTTTGAAATTGACATGCTCTTTTTGAAATAAGATGGTAAAAACTTCTCAAAAATAATATATGAGGAAACCAATACTTTATTTCTCTTTTGAACATGTACATATATGATTGCAAGGAAATATAACTAAGAATAGAAGGGATGTAGCTATGCAATATTCCATCATTCCATGAACGGTCTAATTCATCCGGATCTGAACTACTGCCAGCTCTCTTTCTCTTCCGAGTTTCAGGTCTTTCCTTCAATGGTCTCATATTAGTTAAATAATATGACCCATTATGCAAAACTCGGCTGATCATAAAAGGTCCTTCCCAAATCGGGGAAATTTTGTGCTTTCTTTTTTGCATGAGTCGGAGAACCAAATCGCCCTTCCTAAAAGAGTGATTTTTCTACTCTTTGACCATGTTACTTGCGTAAATTCTGCTGATAGGCTGTAGATATCTTCTCAGCAATGACGTGAACTTCTTCGACTATGTCGAGATCATCTTGTCGAGACTCTTCTGCATCTTCTTCGATATACTCTTTTACTCTAGAAGACTGATGAATTAAATCACTCAGAAGAACTGCCTCTGCACCATAGACCAAGAAGAAAGGAGTGTATCTGGTTGACCTATTAGGATTTGTGCGCAAGTGTAACACCCTCAGAATCGGCCCTATGCAAGTTTTAGCGAAACCCGCCAAACCCGCATAGAAACGATTCGAAGGTGCCCACCAGGCACTTTCGTGCGGGTGGAAACAAAGTAATAACATTACACAACAGTCCTCGATGGGACCCACAGAACAGATACATATATAATGGTGACTCCATGAGTCAAGAATACAGATAGAATGTACGAAGATCCAAATCACCTTGAAAATGATACAGCGTCCGACTACGGACAAGATGCAAATGGGGCTAAGAGCCCTGAAGAATAACCAATGGCGTCCATAACCCCTGTGCCAAGCCGGAAGGGTAACCTCGCTAACGGCCGATCTCAAAACCTTCTTAAACAAAAGGTGCCGACAAAGGGCAAAGGAAAAGAGGAGCGCCAAGATCGAGGCCAAGACACGGCGAGACTAGAATTCGCGTCCTCGCCTACATAGGTATGGTGGATCAAGCGGCAGCAAAGAAGCACTAAACAACCTATAGAGGCTCGATTCAACTGGCGGCTATCAGAGAGGGGTGAGAAAGACCTATTCGGATCCAACCTGATACTATCATCAATCAAACCCATCCTGGCGTTTTCCCCTCGAGACCAAACGAGGAAGTCAACCGAGGAACTCACACGGTTGGCAGTTTTAATTATTCAGTTATAGTTGCGGCACTTTACTAGTCAGGTTTAGATAGTCGTCCTGATAAAGTAAGCAGTGGGCACTTTTAGTTAACCATTCCGTTATAGTGGCAACACTTACTAGTCAGATACAATTAGCATGAGATAACCCCAAACCCAGCAGTTGTTGTTACTTTCATTAAGCCATTCCGTGATAATGAAGCTGATTACTAGTCATATCGGATACAAGTCAATTTATAACAATAAACTTTAGTTATAGTTGTCTATGATCAAGCACTGTGCTCCAAGTCGTCCATAACCATGACACGGCTTCGAAAAGATTTAACCGCAGGTGCACCAAAGTATCCACAGCACTTCACCCTTTTGCCGATCGCTAACATACACCCATCGATGTCGGCGGGGCCTAAGTCACGACGCTCCTGCACCCAAAGCAAGCACGGGGCCACCCCACTAAGTACACCCGCAACGGTCGGCCGGTCTCCGAGACGGACTTAGGGTTTGTGGGGTCAGAACGATAGCAGATCCCCAAACGGGATCCTGCCGATACCACGAAACGGGTCACAATTCCTAACAAGACAAAGGTGCTCGCACAATCAGAATACATAAGTAGCATGGCATAAGTACAGGATAGTAAATAAATCCTCAAACTAGTTGTGGCCCCCAGTACAATACTTTGAAATCAGGTAATAATCAATGGGGGGCCCATATCTCCCCACTGTGGTTAGCGCTTCGATCTAACAGGTGTCAAGAACTCGGGTCCTACGGGACACAAGTGGGCGGTCGGAAACCAAATCTTACCTATCACCCACCGATGCCTCTGCTTAATTCAATTTTAGTTGTTAAACAGGAATTAAAGTGAAACAATAATTAAAGCCATGATCATCTCCAACGTCAACATGCGGCAATTCTCCAACAATTGTGGTACTTGACGACAAGCAAAACACTTGAGCAAGCGACTACGACACGCGGGTCCAACTATCTACCAAACAACAGGTAATAGGATGTGTCCAAGGCTATATATGGCTGCAAGGGATATCACGGGTACGAAACTAGAGCATCGCAACACAGATAGCAAAGATCAACAGGAGGGAATAAATACTAGAAAAGTAAGATAGGTAGAAAGGGGGAGATGCTCGCCTGAAAACATTGCCGAAGGTTCAACCGAAGATCGGGGCGAAGCTCACATCAACTCAACGGCCTTATCCGCGAAGAAGCAAAACACTAGAAGAAACACCGGATGCAATATTTAATACAACGGCAGAAGATCGGCATGATGCATGTATGATGAATGACATGGCAAAGATGCGATGCAATTAGGTCATATTAAGTGGAACCGAGGTCCCGACAATTATTAGAGGGTTCATGTTGTTTAGCTACCCCGCAATTTAAATGTTGTATTAGCATGGCAAAAGGTAGTATCGGTTCGCTACACAAATTTAAATGAGGCCAACATGAGACTAGATTTGCCCGCATATGGGCCCCATATTTAATTATTAGGTGAATCGGCAAAAGGCCCCAAACCACAGATATGCATGCGAGTATGACAATTCCATATGCAACAAGTTGTTATTATGTGATAAAATAGGGCTCGGAAAGGGGTCACACATTTAGGGTTCGGCAGATCTTGTTTTCCGGGGTTCGGGGTTCGACAGGGTCCAGGGTTCGACGGGGTCGGTCTCGGCGGGATCGTTCTCTCGTTCTCGGTAACGGGGTAGATCTTATGCTCGGAAGAAGTACTTGGCGAGCTTCGCTCCACCTGTGTCGGGGCCGATCTTGTCGTCGCGAAGGTCTTGTCGGGCCGGCGTATCGGGTCGGTCTTGGCGTCCGGGAAGCGGTACTTGTCGCACCGGTGGTCTTCGGGTGTTATGACGACGATCTTGTCGTTTCGATGTTGGGGTCTCGAAATACGGGGCGAAGTACTTGTCGTTCCATGGCGGTCTTGGCGGCTCGGAGGGGGTTTGAGGAATTGGTACGGTCTTCGGCTTCCGTGGGGGAGATCATGGCGTTCCGGGCATCTTCGGTCCTCGGATCCGAGAGGGGGTACTTGTCGTATTCGCGGCCTTCGGGGAACTTTTCGATCCATCACATGGTTCCCCGTCTTGACGAGAGGACGGTCTTGTCGAGACCCTCGGGTGCGAGCGGCCTCTAACTGCGAACTTGACGATGTGGTCCTGCTAGGTGGTCGCGAGCGTCTTGGGAGGAGGCGGCCGGCGAGGACGAGGTCGGCGAGGCGGACCAGGGCCAGAGGTGGCGACGGCGACGGGGCCGGCGCGAGGCTGCTGCAGGGGTCCACACGGGGAGGCGCGCTGGAGGAAGGCGAGCTCAAGCGGGCGAGACTGGAAGCGGTGACCAAGAAGGCGGACGGCGACCGCCGGGCGGCGAAGCGGCGGGACCGCTGGCAGCGGAGGGAGGACGAGGTCGTGGAGGCTCGACGGAGGGCAACGACGGAGGAGGGCGACGCCGGGGCCTGTGGAGGAGCTCGCTCGCTGAGTCGGGCGGCTGGGCGCGAGGTCGCGAGCGGGAGCGAGGACGGGAGGTCCGTGGCGGTTCGCGGGGTTGGAGCGGGCACGCGGGCCGAGGACGGACGGGAGGGCGACGCGAGGCCGAGGGGCGGCGCCGTGGCTGCCGGAACGGGTGGACGCGGGCGGCTCGAGCCACGGCCTGGCGGGGCGCGGGCGCGCAGGGCCTGGGGCGAGGCGGGAGGAGCACGGCGACGGCACTGGCGCGGCGAGCTGGCGGAGGTGGCGGGCCGGCGCTGCTCGGCGGAAGCAGCTGGGAGATGCGGCGGCGCTGGCCTCGAGGACGCAGCGGTGCTCAGCGGGAGGAAGGTCGCTGTCGGGGGCCACAAGGCTGGCGGGAGGAGGAGGCGCCGGGCGAAGCGGAGGCGGGGCGCTGTGGCGCGGCCGGGAGGGGGTTCCGGTAGCGGGCGTGGCGGCGCGGGCGGCCGGCGGCGGGCGCGGAGGTCGGAGGCGGCGGGGGTCTGCCGGGGAGGTGGAAGGCGACAGAGACGCTGCGGCCGGCGCTGGGGCGGACGGTGCGCAGCGGGAGAGGAGAGAGGAGCGAGCGACGCGTGCGGGTGGCATGGGGATCGGGGCGGGACAGGGGTAGGTGGTGGGCCAGGGTGGGGTGGACCGCGTGCAGGGCGTGCGTGTGAGGCCAAGGCGGCTGGCGTGTGAGTGCGTGCGTGCGTGCTGTGTGGTGTGAGTTGTGTGTGGCCCAGGGTTGTGTGGTGGATGAGTGGGGGTGGAGAGGGGTGGTGATGTGGAGGGCTATGAGTGGTTGGGGGAAGGGAGAGGGGTGAGGTGGCTGCAGGCAATTGGGCAGGGTGAGGTGGAGGGGTTGGTGTGGGTAGGTTAGTTGGTAGTTTTTAGGAATTGTTGGGGCGGACCGATTTAGAAATGGGGGTGGTCGTTCGGGTCGATTCGGCCCGTTCGACTGCCCCCGCTAAAAACAATTGAACTTTTTATTTGATTTAAACGGGCCGTGTGCAAACCAATAGCGGCCAAAATAATTGATCCGGAGAACCGGGCTTTGCATTTGAATTAAGATGGGGCGTTTGGAAAACAAATCGGGCTTTGCGAATATAGTTTTTGACAAACAACATATGATGATGACGATGCAATGCACAAATTCAACGCGATTTTCTAGTAGTGGTTTTGCGGGATGCCACAATTCGACACCACTAACAAAGGATCTCGCCCTCGAGATCCGCCTCATGGTACCGGAAGGAAGGTCGGCGATCTGCGTCTTCTCGCTTCGTGTAGATCTCCGCGACACCACTAACAATGGTTCCTTCTTCATCTGGAAATCGGCGACACCACCAACAAAGGGTCGTTGTTCCTGACCGTCGAGAGAACACTCCGGGGAAACAAAGGACGAAGTTGAAGGTAAGGCCACCTCTAACTTCCATGGAAGGAGTAAATTGCATCGATCCACCATTCAATGTACATAAGCGAATGATAAGAGTAGTGGTATGGTCGCGACTCCATCCCGCACTCAAAGCATTACTCTGTACACGAACAGATAGATTATGCAACCAACCCTCAAGACTCAGACTGAAGATCTCGACAAGCGAGGTTCGGAACAACGGAGTGATGCAGACTCTGCATCGGATCTGGCATGGAGGATGTTGTCACGTCGGAAATCACCGGAAGGCACAAACAAAGAACAAAGAATGGTACCACCGGACGAAGGGTTCCTCGGATAGCATGAAGACCAGATGTAGCAACACCGTTACCAAAGGAGGCGAAACCTCAAGGTACGATTTTAACCCAACCACGAGAAATCCTGGACTCGAAGAAAAGATAAGAGAGCAGATTCAAAACACGTCGAGATGAGAGGAGAATAGCAGAGGGTAAGGAGTAAAATCGGACCTAATCAGAACTATCCAACCGATTTTCAAAAATAGTTTTGACACTCTACTTCGGCCGTTAGCTAGGTTATCCTACAGGCTGAACTTGTGGGGTATCGCAACTGCTGAGCTCTGATACCACTCTGTAACACCCTCAGAATCGGCCCTATGCAAGTTTTAGAGAAACCCGCCAAACCCGCATAGAAACGATTCGAAGGTGCCCACCAGGCACTTTCGTGCGGGTGGAAACAAAGTAATAACATTACACAACAGTCCTCGATGGGACCCACAGAACAGATACATATATAACGGCGACTCCATGAGTCAAGAATACAGATAGAATGTACGAAGATCCAAATCACCTTGAAAATGATACAGCGTCCGACTACGGACAAGATGCAAATGGGGCTAAGAGCCCTGAAGAATAACCAATGGCGTCCATAACCCTGCCTGTGCCAGGAAGGGTAACCCGCTAACGCGCCGATCTCAAAACCTGCTTAAACAAAAGGGTGCCGACAAAGGGCAAAGGAAAAGAGGAGCGTCCAAGATCGAGGCCAAGACACGGCGAGACTAGAATTCGGCGGTCCTCGCCTACATAGGTATGCCGGATCAAGCGGCAAAGAAGCACTAAACAACCTATAGAGGCTCGATTCAATCGGCGGCTATCGAGAGGGTGAGAAAGACCTATTCGGATCCAACTCGATACTATCATCAATCAAACCCATCCGGCGTTTTCCTCGAGACCAACGAGGAAGTCAACCGAGGAACTCACACGGTTGGCGCTTTAATTATTCGCTTATAGTTGCGCACTTTACTAGTCGTTTAGATAGTCCCGATAAAGTAAGCAAGGCACTTTTAGTTAACCATTCCGTTATAGTGGCAACACTTACTAGTCGATACAATTAGCATGAGATAACCCCAAACCCAGCAGCTTGTTGTTACTTTCATTAAGCCATTCCGTGATAATGAAGTCGATTACTAGTCATATCGGATACAAGTCAATTTATAACAATAAACTTTAGTTATAGTTGTCTATGATCAAGCTAATCGTGCTCCAAGTCGCCCATAACCGCGACACGGCTTCGAAAAGATTTAACCGCAGGGTGCACCAAAGTATCCACAGCACTTGACCCTTTTGCCGATCGCTTAACATACACCCATCGGTATGTCGGGCCTAAGTCACGACGTTCCTGCACTAAAGCAAGCACGGGGCCACCCCACTAAGTACACCAACAAAGTCGGCCGGTCTCCGAGACGGACTTAGGGTTTGTGGGGCGGTAAACGACACAGATCCCCAAACGGGACTGCCGATACCACGAACGGGTCACAATTCCTAACAAGACAAAGGTGCTCCTCGCACAATCGTAAATACATAAGTAGCATGGCATAAGTACAGATAGTAAATAAATCCTCAAACTAGTTGTGGCCCCAAGACAATACTTTGAAATCAGGTAATAATCAATGGGGCCCATATCTCCCACCGTGGTTAGCGCCGATCTCGGAGCAGTGTCAAGAACTCGGGTCCCACGGGACACAAGTGGGCGGTCGGAAACCAAATCTTACCTATCACCCACGATGCCTCCGCTTAATTCAATTTTAGTTGTTAAACAGAATTAAAGTGAAACAATAATTAAAGCCATGATCATCTCCAACATCAACATGCGGCAATTCTCCAACAATTGTGGTACTTGACGACAAGCAAAACACTTGAGCAAGTATCACGACACGCTGGGTCCAACTATCTACCAAACAATGGTAATAGGATGTGTCCAAGGCTATATATGGCTGCAAGGGTTATCACGGTACGAAACTAGAGCATCGCAACACAGATAGCAAAGATCAACAGGAGGGAATAAATACTAGAAAAGTAAGATAGGTAGAAAGGGGGGAGATGCTCGCCTGAAAACATTGCCAAGGTTCAACCAAGATCGCTAAGCTCACATCAACTCAACGGCCTTATCCGCGAAGAAGCAAAACACTAGAAGAAACACCGGATGCAATATTTAATACAACGGCAGAAGATCGGCATGATGCATGTATGATGAATGACATGGCAAAGATGCGATGCAATTAGGTCATATTAAGTGGAACCGAGGTCCCGACAATTATTAGAGGGTTCATGTTGTTTAGCTACCCCGCAATTTAAATGTTGTATTAGCATGGCAAAAGGTAGTATCGGTTCGCTACACAAATTTAAATGAGGCCAACATGAGACTAGATTTGCCCGCATATGGGCCCCATATTTAATTATTAGGTGAATCGGCAAAAGGCCCCAAACCACAGATATGCATGCGAGTATGACAATTCCATATGCAACAAGTTGTTATTATGTGATAAAATAGGGCTCGGAAAGGGGTCACACATTTAGGGTTCGGCAGATCTTGTTTTCCGGGGTTCGGGGTTCGACAGGGTCCAGGGTTCGACGGGGTCGGTCTCGGCGGGATCGTTCTCTCGTTCTCGGTAACGGGGTAGATCTTGCGTTCCGGGAAGAAGTACTTGGCGAGCTTCGGCTCCACCCAGGTCGGGGCCGATCTTGTCGTCGCGAAGGTCTTGTCGGGCCGGCGTATCGGGTCGGTCTTGGCGTCCGGGAAGCGGTACTTGTCGCACCGGTGGTCTTCGGGTGTTATGACGACGATCTTGTCGTTTCGATGTTGGGGTCTCGAAATACGGGGCGAAGTACTTGTCGTTCCATGGCGGTCTTGGCGGCTCGGAGGGGGTTTGAGGAATCGGTACGGTCTTCGGCTTCTGTGGGGGAGATCATGGCCGGCATCTTCGGTCCTCGGATCCGAGAGGGGGTACTTGTCGTATTCGCGGCCTTCGGGGAACTTTTCGATCCATCACATGGTTCCCCGTCTTGACGAGAGGACGGTCTTGTCGAGACCCTCGGATGCGAGCGGCCTCTAACTGCGAACTTGACGATGTGGTCCTGCTAGGTGGTCGCGAGCGTCTTGGGAGGAGGCGGCCGGCGAGGACGAGGTCGGCGAGGCGGACCAGGGCCAGAGGTGGCGACGGCGACGGGGCCGGCGCGAGGCTGCTGCAGGGGTCCACACGGGGAGGCGCGCTGGAGGAAGGCGAGCTCGGCGGGGCGACGCCGAGACTGGGCGGCGGCCGGGCGAAGCGGACGGCGCCGGCGCCGGGCGGCGAAGCGGGGACTGCTACTGGCAGGAGGGAGGACGAGGTCGGTGGAGGCTCGACGGAGGGCGACGAACGGAGGAGGGCCAACGCGTCGGGCCCAGGAGGATCTCGTCGGCGAGCTCGGGCGGCCTGGGCTCGGAGGCTGCCGCGAGCGGAGCGAGGACGGGAGGTCCGGGCGGCGGTTCCAGCGGGGTTGGAGCGACGGCGCAGGCCGAGGACGGACGGGAGGGCGACGCGAGGCCGAGGGCGGGCGCCGTGGCTGCCGGAACGTGGACGCGTGGGCCGGCTCGAGCCGCGCCACGGCGAGGCGGGCGCGGGCGCGAGGGCTCGGGCGAGGCGGGAGGAGCACGGCGACGGCACTGGCGGCGGCGAAGCCCGCTGGCGAGGCGGCGCGGCCGGCGCGCTGCTCGGGCGGAAGCAGCGGGAGATGCGGCCGGCGCTCGAGGTGACGCAGCTGTGCAAAGGGAGGAAGGTCGCTGGGGCTGCATGGCGGGCGGGAGGAGGAGGCGCTGGGCGAGCGGAGGCGGGACATGGCGGGCGGCGCGCAGGGGGGTTCAAGCGGGCGGTGGCGGCGGCTGCGGGGCCGGGCGGCAAGGCGGAGGTCGGAGGCGGCGGGGGTCTGCCGGGGAGGTGGGAGGCGACGGAGACGCTGCGGCCGGCGCTGGGGTTGGCGAGCAGAGGGCGGTGCACAGCGGGAGAGGAGAGAGGAGCGAGCGACGCGTGCGGGTGGCGTGGGGATCGGGGCGGGACAGGAGTAGGTGGTGGGCCAGGGGCCAGGGTGGGGTGGACCGCGTGCAGGGCGTGCGTGTGAGGCCAAGGCGGCTGGCGTGTGAGTGCGTGCGTGCGTGCTGTGTGGTGTGAGTTGTGTGTGGCCCAGGGTTGTGTGGTGGATGAGTGGGGGTGGAGAGGGGTGGTGATGTGGAGGGCTATGAGTGGTTGGGGGAAGGGAGAGGGGTGAGGTGGCTGCAGGCAATTGGGCAGGGTGAGGTGGAGGGGTTGGTGTGGGTAGGTTAGTTGGTAGTTTTTAGGAATTGTTGGGGCGGACCGATCTAGAAATGGGGGTGGTCGTTCGGGTCGATTCATTCGCTCGAATGCCCCGCTAAAAACAATTGAACTTTTTATTTGATTTAAACGCGTGCAAACCAATAGCGGCCAAAATAATTGATCCGGAGAACCGGGCTTTGCATTTGAATTAAGATGGGGCGTTTGGAAAACAAATCGGGCTTTGCGAATATAGTTTTTGACAAACAACATATGATGATGACGATGCAATGCACAAATTCAACGCGATTTTCTAGTAGTGGTTTTGCGGGATGCCACAGCAAGCTCCATATACAGATGGTAATTCTTCCGCCCAAGCCCCCACGACACAACGAAGTGGTGCCTCAAGATGAGGTCGGAGTCTTTGTAAAATGAGACTGTTTTCTCTTTGAACTTGTCCATTGGCTTGTGGATGTGTGACCGATGCAATATCGAGTCGGGTCCCTTGTTTTTCACAGAATTCGGCTAATTCTCCCATGGAAAAGTTGCTCCCGTTGTTAGTAAAGATATTGTGCAGATATCCGAATCTGATAATCACATACTCGATGAACTTTCTGGTTGTGGCACCATCGCAATTTGTTACGGGTTTAGCCTCAATCCATTTGGTAAATTTCTCCACCATAACTAGTAGGTAAGTAAATCCACACTTTGATGTTCGAAACTGCCCTACCATATCAAGCCCCCAGACCGCAAATGGCCATGTAATAGGGATTGTTCGCAGCTGATTAACCGGAACGTGTGCTTGAAGGGCGTACTTTTGGCAACCTCTACACGTTTTGACCAGTTTCTTGGCATCCGCCTTATCTGTGAGCCCAAAGAATCTGTGTCAAAAATATTTTTCCACTAAGGATTTAGTTGCATCATGATGACCGCACTCGCCTTCATGGATTTATCGTAAGCTTTCCACTCCTTATTACAGATAAATACAGCGCTGGAAAACCCCAGAAACACTCCGCTTATAGAGCTCACCGTTAATTACTGCATAGGATTTTGTTCGTTGGACGATCTGTCAGCCCAGAACTTCGTCTTCGGGTAATTTTCCGTATATCAGGAAATCCATATAGGGTTTTATCCAGCTGGGAATTACAGCCAGAACTGCTACTAAAGGTGAGTCGGATTTCGTTAGATAGTCCTCATCAACTCCTGTGATAGAGGGAACTCTCAGGTGCTCGAGGAAAGCACCATTCGGGACTTGTTTCCGCACAGAGCCTATTCTTTATAGATAATATGCTTCCTCATTTTCTACTCGAGGGATGTGTTGAACCTCAAAACCCTCGAACGATTTAGATAATTCATCCATAACAGCTTTGTAAGCTTCCATGTGCTTGTTTACATTGCAGATATCGGACACTTGCTAAGCAACTAAATCCGATTCTCCATAACACATGAGTAGAGTTACGCCAATGTTTTTGGCCATGCGTATCCCATGTAACAATGCTTCATACTCGGCAATATTATTGGTTTTCGTGAAGTGTATCTGTAATACATAGAACAACTTATCTCCTTGGGGTGACTTGAGCACCACGCCAACCCCCAAGCCTCCTTGTTCTTTTGAGCTGTCAAATTGTAGGGTCCAAAATTTTGAGTCTAGAGGACTTGTGTTTTCTGTCATCTCTGTCCAATCAACGACGAAATCGGCGAGTATTTGGGATTTGATTGTTGTTCATGGGTTGTACTCAGTGTCAAAAGCTGCAAGCTCTATTCCCCACTTTGCGACACATCCTATGGCGTTGCGATTGTTGATAATATCTCACAGGGGAACCATACTCACCATTGTGATCTTGTGCTCTTTAAAGTAATGTCGTAACTTTCTGGCAGCAAAGAATACTCCATAGGCTAGCTTTTGGTAATGTGAATACATTTGCTTCGACTCTGAAGTTGCACCTTATGTTCGTGATTTTCTTCCTCGCACTCAACTGATGTTACCACACTTACGACCTTGTTAGTCGCTGTGATGTAAAGTAATGTAGGCTCATGTGTCTCTGGCACTGTGAGAATTGGTGGATTTGAAAGTAGTTCTTTCAAACTTTGTAGAGCTATGTCGGCTTCCATGGTCTAGACAAATTTGTCGGTTTTCTTCAAGAGCTTTTATAAAGGTGCGGCTCTTTCTCCGAGCCGGCTAACGAACCGGCTCACTTCTACAATGCAACCAGTGAGACGTTGCACTTCCTTTCGGCGATTCGGCCTGTTAATGTTAAGTATAGCCTTGATTTTCTCCCGGTTCACCTCTATGCCTCTTTCAGACACGATGAAACCTAACAATTTTTTGGCTGGGATTCCAAAGAAGCATTTCTTCAGATTTAGCATTATGTTAAATTTTCATAGGCGGGAAAATGTTTCCTCGGAGTCGGAAATAAGTGGTTCCTTGTTTTTGGACATCACTTCTATATCATCTGCGTACACATGGACGTTGCATCCGATTTGGTTGTTAAGGAAACGCTACATGGTGCGTTGATATGTAGCTCATGTGTTCTTTAAGCCAAAAGGCATAGTTTTGTAGTAGAAGGTTCTGAAAGGTGTGATGAAAGACATCTTGAGTTGATACGATTCTTTCATCAGTATTTGGTGATATCTGGAATATGCGTCGAGAAACAGAGTAATTCTGACCCTTCCGTGGAGTCGATAACTTGAACGATCCTTGGCAAAGGGAACAGATCTTTAGGACAAGCCTTGTTCAAGGTAGTATAATCAATGCACATCATTAAATCAAGAGTGTCCTTTTTAGGGACGAGTACAGGATTTGCCACCCATTCAGCATGGATGACCTCTGTGATAAATCCGGCTAATTCCTTAGCTATAGCTTTGCGCTTTTCATCACCAAACTGTTGAAAGGACTGATTGACGGGTTTAGCGTCAGGGTACACATTAAGAGTGTGCTCGGCAAGTTCCCTAGATACTCTGGTCATGTCAGAAGGTTGCCATGCAAAGATATCTTTATTAGCTTTGAGGAACTCGACGAGCGCGCTTTCGTATGCGAGGTCTAAGCCTACCCCTACGTTTGTCGACTTGGAGGGATCATCTTCCTACGGCGACGTCTTCTTCATATCTTCTGATGCCTTGAAATGTAGACTCGGCTTCAACACCTCGTTCTTCATAGCAGGCATCTCGGACGGATCAGTGTTCTTCTTGATCTCCTGGTACTCCTGGGCGTGCAGCATGGCTTCAGCAAAGGCTGCGGATCCTTCCTCACAGTCTCGTGCTTTCTTTGGGTTTCCCCGAATGGTGATGACGCTATTGGGACCTGGGAGCTTCATCATATTGTATATGTAGCAGGGACGAGCCATGAACTCCTAGGAAGCCAGACATCCAAAGATGGTGTGGTAAGCACTTTTGAACGGTACCACCTCGAAGGAGAGTGGCTCGGTCCGGTAGTTTTCCAGAGTTCTGAATGTCATGTCCGGTGTGATCTCACCAAGAGAATCCTCCTGTCGTCCTGGTACAATGCCATGAAACATCACATTGTTATGGTTTAACTAGCTTTCGTGAATCTTCATGCGGTGGAGCATTTCAATGTAGAGGATGTTGATGCTGCTACCACCGTCCATGAGAATTTTAGAGAAATCGTAGCCATCAAAAAGAGGATTGACGACCAGAGGGTATTTTCCCCGATGATGTGTTTCTTAGGGTGATCACTTCGTTTAAAGGTGATGATTATGTCCGGCCAGTCCAGTAACTGGGGGACAGCCGGAACCATGGCATTGAGCTCATGGAGAACCGCCTTTTTGACCTTAGTCGGCTGAGTTCCAAGGAAGTAGACATATGTGTCTTTATTTATGGGATAATCCTTATTTCCATCCGACTTGGGTTGTGCGGCATCCGCTTCTTCCATGTCGGGGTCTTCCTTGGATCCATGCCTTTCTCGGAATTTTCTTTCCTTTGTGTCGCTTGGCCCTATAGCCAGCGGATTCGTCTCTCTTGATGTTATCATTGAAACGACACTCAACATTGGTATGGGTAGAACCTCCATTACCGTCTGGGTGATGTACATAGGGGTTGTTGGCAATGTCGACCCAGGAGTATGATTTTCTGGTTTGCTGCTCTCCTCTACACTGGACTGGGAAATTTCCACGGCCTCGTCATCGGCAGCTTCCGTGCCCTCCTTTCCCTCTGGATGCGAACATTGCGTTGACAGCTGCATTACCCGGAGATGGTTTGTCGTATGAGGTATTCTTGCACTTCTGAGTTTGCTGCTTCTGCTGCTTGGTCGCATGTGGGTTGGCCAGAATATTTAGCAGTCCATCTAAATCATCATCAGCGTTCTCATATTTGCTTGTTGTTTCTATCATCTCTCCTAGGTCTGTGACATGGTCACGCTTCAGTCTATGACGCAATAATCTGACTGGGAGTCCTGCGATAAAGGCTTCGATCGCGTTTTGCTCGTTTACTCCTTCGCAGGAGTTCTTCGTGTCGATCCAGCGTTGGAGGTAATCCCGACATGTTTGTTTGGGTCTTTTAGTCCAACGCTGCAAGTCTCCGACTATGTAGGGCCTCCTGTATGTTCCCTCGAAGTTTGAAAAGAACGCACTTTGCATATCATACCAGTTTTGGGTCGAGTTTTTTGGTAGTCCATTGAGCCATGATCGAGCTGTCTTCCGCAACATGAGTGGGAGATAACGAACCGCGACCAAGATGTTTCCACCTTTGGTGATGCAGCAAGCCTATAAGAAGTCCAAAAGCCAATTATCTGGTCGAGCTGCACCGTCGTAGGGTTGAATGTGTTTGGCAATGTCGGAGTCAACCAGAAACTTTGTCTAACGGATACGTGGGACAAAGCATTTGGGTCCCACATACACATATTCCTCCTTGTACCGTTGTGCTGCCATATTGGATTCAATGTGGTGGCGAGCATTGTTTGGCGAGAGATACCTACGCCTTGGAGGCTCGCGGCTTCTGCGTGGCAGAGTCGGATTCCTGCTTCTTCTTCCAACATCATCTCCTACGCCCGTGCGGCTCCCATGGCGGCGATGATATCCTTCATGGTCGCTGCTAGGCGGTGATGGTGGCTCTGGCGGGTTATTTTCAGCTGAGCGGCATGGTCCCGGAGCCTCATTATGATGACTCCGAGGTTGATTTTGTCGGGCTCCGTCCCTACTTGACTCAGAGTGATTCGAGTCGTTCCTTCGTCTGGTGTTGCCAGCCGGACGGCTGGGGTGGCATTCTTAGCTGATCTTGTTCTCGCCGGCGACGCACCTCTGGGTCTTCCCTGTGGTGATCATTCTACCAACGATGGGTTTGATGAGGTACCAATGCCCTGATGGCATCTTGAGACGTAGCCAGAATAAATCCCGACCAGTCCCACGCGGCCCTGCGAGGATGACTATTTGATCCGGTCCTTAGGTTTTCTTCCTCCCAGGGACGATGACGTTGGTTTGTATCCCTATGGGGTCTTTCATCAGTGTTTTGGCCTGCGTTAGTGCGGAAAAATTCCTACTTTGGGGCCAGCTTGCCACTTAATGATGCGGCTATCTTCTGTTGTTTTAATCCTTTGTGCAGCAATGCTACGCACTGCTGGACCTGCTCTGGAGACAGATTATTGGCGAGGATGTCTCAAGCAGTGGCGACGTTCTCCACTAGCATGTTGTAGACTCGGATATTCTCTCAAGTTTTATCATCAAATAGATCTTTGTGGATATCCGGGTTCCTATTGGCAAGAACCAGACCACCTCTTGTCTTGTTTGGCAGTCGCTTGAATTCTGACTAGTACTAGGCAGGATTGCTGTCTATCTGTTGTCTAAGCTTGACGATGCACGGAGCTTCCTCGAGCGTAAACAAGCGATGATTTTCCAGGTCCTCGGCCATTTTCTCCAGCTCCCCTAGAGTGAGATCCGAAGCATTTGGGATTGGTATCGTGAGTGCATCTCTGTAGATTTCACGTGCACCCTTGGTAACAATGTGTCCATCCACAGGATGGTCGGTCGATGTGGGATTAACCGAATTTCCTTCCTGGTTCTCCATCTCGATCTCTTTGTCAACTTCTTCCTCATTGGCTTCCTCTACCAGCTCTGTCAGTGTCGGGTTCTTGTTCTTATTCTTCTTATTTGACTGCCCGGTAGCCTTAGCGTGCGTACCGGTGGCAAAGACGGCTTTTGGTGCGATAATGGCAGATAAACTTCCATCGGTACTTTCTGTCGTGGTTGGCTTCTGGACCTCGGACGAATCTCCGGTGTCCATGTCATCTTGCAAGGTGTAGTCTTCGTCCATGCTATCATATGGACTCAGAGGGTTCTCCGGCTCACCCTATGCTGGTTTAGAGGTGTAATCTTCTTCATACACTACCATCTCTTTCTCGAAGTCTCGGAGTTCCTGCGACGTTAGTGATTCCTGAGGGGAAGCATGCAAGTCAGTATTTTCTCTGATTGCATCAAGAATTGAGTCGTTACCGGCTCTAGTATCACCAGAGTCAGATCCAGAGCCCACGTAGCGCACGAAGCAATGCTTATTTTTCTTCATGGACTCGAGGTAGTAATGCGGTTGGGTTTTCGCCTCTTCCATCTAAAAGCTCTGCTTGATCTCGGCGATTGCTTTGTAATCGATGTAGGGGCACTTCATCATATGGTTTATCCTATGCCTCAAGAGTGTTTTTTCTGCTCCAGCATCAGTAGAACCGGAACCGAAGCGAATATACTCCTCATACGTGCACCCGATCTCAATAGAGAGATCAGATCCGGATTTTTCTTCCACCACTTCTTCCACTATAGGAGTGGGCTGGGTGGGTTCAGGTTTTTCCGGGATCTTGAACTATTGCGCCTCTCCGGACAGAGCAGACCCAGAATTTTCTTCCACCATGGTCATCACCTCAGGGGTTGGTTGGGCGGGATCAGCGAAATCGAGATAGATGGCAATCTTGGCGATAGGCATGATTGTGTAGGTTGTCATGGGCTCCTTAGCCGGAATCCAAGTCTCGTCAAGAAGAACGAGAGGGACATCACTAGTGTAAACCATGCGACCGATGGCGGTTGTCTCGCTGATTCCTACACGCACAGATTCCACCCGGAACGAAGCAACGAAGGTCACCTGCCCCATGGTGGGCGCCAACTATCGTTGGATTGTCAACAAGTATGCTATAGGGGGTCCTGAAGGCGTTTATAAGATGGGGTGTGAGTCGTACGGTGTTCCGAGAGCGGTGAGCAAAAGTTTACCCAGGTTCAAATATGACTGCGGTGATCGGATCCTACTTCTGCTAGCAACCCAGTAATATATCAGCGAGAGCCGGATGGTACAACAAATTACAAGAGAGGTTCGCCTGTGCGAGTTGGTTGTGGTTGATCTATGATCTGGTACCCTAAAGGCTCACTCGGGTTCAGTTTATATAGTCATCAGGGCCTAGTGTTACAAGAGAGATCTATCCGGCTATGTTACAAATTCGGTAACTAGATACAGCTTGGACTACAAGGAATACTACATGCCTAAGTCGGTAACTCTTCTGGGCCTTGTCGTAGCCAAAAGTCACTCCTCCTCTTTCCCTGACTAGGCCGCCGTGGAGCAAAGATCTAACCCGTTAGTGGGACACCCTAGTCAGCAAGTCCTGTGGGTATACCTATAAAATATATTCCCAACACCAGTCCATGAATTTTCTTCTTCCCGAGGGATAGGGTGATGACGTTGATCCGTATCCCTGTGAGGTCTTTCATTAGCGTTTTGGCTTGCATCAGTGTGGCAAAATTCCAACTTTGGCACTAGCTTTCCGCTGGACGATGCAGCTTTCTTATGTTGTTGGATCCCCTTTTCAAGCAATGCTATGCACTACTGGACCTGTTTTGGAGACAGATTATTGGCGAGGATGGATCAAGCAGCTGCAGCATTCTCCACTGGTGCATTGTAGACTTTGATTTTATTTCCGGTTTTAACGTCAAATAGATCTCTCTGGATATCCGGGTTTCTATTAGCAAGAACCAGGTTACCTCTTGTCTTGTTTGGCAGTCGCTTGAATTCTAACTGGTAGTAGGAAGGATTGTTGTCTATCTGCTGTCTAAGCTCGACGATGCGTGTAGCTTCCTCGAGCAAGAACAAGCGATGCTTTTCTAGGTCCTCAACCCTTTTCTCTAGCTCCTCTGGAGTAAGATCTGAAGCAGTTTGGATTGTTATTGTAAGTGTGTCTCCGTAGATTTCACGTGCACCATTGGTGACAACATGGCCATCAACAGGAGGACCGATCGGTGTGGGATTAACCGGATCTCCATCCTAGTTCTCCATCTCGATCTCTTCATCAACTTCTTCATTTTTGGCTTCCTCTATCAGCTCTTCCGGTGTTGGGTTTTTGTTGTTCTTCTTCTTCTTTGACCGCCCAGTAGCCTTTACGTGTGTACCGGTGGCAAAGATGACTTTTGGTCCGGTACCAGGAGTTAAGATTCCACCGGTACTTTCTGTCATGGTTGCTTCTAGACCTCAGAAGAATATCCAATGTCATCTTGCGAGGTGTAGTCTTCATCCATGTTGTCATACGGACTCAGAGGGTTCTCTGGCTCACCTTGCGCTGGCTTGGAGGTGTACTCCTCTTCGTATGCTACCATATCCTTCTCAAAGTCTTAGAGTTCCTACAACGTTAGTGATTCCTTAGGGGAAGCAGGTAAGTCAGTATTTTCTCCGATCGCATCAAGAACTGAGTCGTTACCGGCTCCAACATCGACAGAGTCGGATCCAGAGCCAATGTAGTGTACGAAGCAATGCTTCTTTTTCTTCATGGACTCGAGGTAATGGAACAGTTGGGTTTCCGTTTCTGCTTCTTCAAAGCTCTGCTTGATCTAAGTGATTGCTTTGTAGTCGGTGTAGGGCGCTTCATCATCTGATTTATCATGTGCCTCAAGAGTGTTTTTTCTGCTCCAACATCGGTAGAACCGGATCCGAAGCGAATATAATCCTCATCAGTGTACCCGATCTCAACAAGGAGATCAGATCCAGATTTTTCTTCCACCACTTCTTCCACTACAAGAGCGGGCTGGGTGAGTTTAGGTTTTTCACAGATCATAAACTCTTCCGCCTCTGCGGACAGAGTAGATTCGGATTGTTCTTCCGCCATGGTCATCACCTCAGGGGTGGGTTGGGCGGGATCAGCGAAACCGAGATAGATATCGATCTTGCCAATTGGCATGATTATGAAGGTCATCATGGGCTCCTTAGCCGGAATCTAGGTCTCAGCGAGAAGAACGAGAGGGACGTCACTGGCATAAACGACATGACCGATGACAATTATTTCGCTGATTCCTACATACATAGATTTTGCCTGAAATGAAGCTCCGAAGGTCACCTGCCCCATGGTGGGCTCCAACTATCGTCAGATTGATGAGAAGTACATCATAGGGAGTCCTGAAGGCGTTGAGAAGATGGGGTGTGAGCCGTACGGTGTTCCGGGAGTGGTGAGCACAAGTTTACTCAGGTTCAGATCTGACTGCGGTGATCGGATCCTACTCCTGCTAGAAACCCAGTAACATATCGGCGATAGCCGAATGTTACAGCGGATTACAAGAGAGGTTCGCATGTGCGAGTAGGTTGTGGTGTTGTGCCCTAAAGGATCCCTCAGGTCTGGTTTATATATGCACCTAGACCTAGGGTTACAGAAGATATATATTCGTCTATGTTAGAGAGTCGGTAATTAAGTACATCTTGGAATACAAGTAATCTATAGGCCTAAGTCAGTAAGTCTTCTAGGCCTTGTCATAGATGGAATTGACTCCTCCTCTTTCTCTGATTGGGCCACCCGTGAAGAAAATCTCGAACTCGTTGGTGGGCCACCCTGGTCAGCGAGTCCTATGGGTATACCCGGAAAGTATATCCCCAACACTCCCAAGAGTTGAGCTTCTTGCAAGATTTCTTCGGGTCAAAGGGTGCCAACCTAAAATTTTGACCCTCTACTTGTTAGTCCTTAATATATAACCACTTCAACCTCCAACCTTGTACAAGGTCCGCGATTTTGAGGTCAAAGTAGTCGACCTCTGGGTGAACAGAGATTATGGCGCCTCCCACATCATTTACAATGGTTCTGGTGGCATTTCTTCAGACACATAAGAAGTACTTCCACAGCCCCCAATGGGGATGGATCCCGAGGAAGCACTCGCAAAGAGTGATGAAAACATATATATATGGAGGATAGAATTGGGTGTGAGATGATAAAGCTGCACACCATGGACAAAGAGGAGCCCGCGAAAAAATTCATGTGCGGGAAGAGAAAGGCCACGGAGAAGAAAGGAAAGGAATATTACCCGCCATCTCTGTTCAAGTGTATGGGTGCTTCGTCTCCCAGAAGTTTGAAGGTGTGCTCCTCAAAATGCCCAATTTGCGCACTTCGCACAGGTCTCGAGCGGTACACTTTGACGGCACCCACCCAATAACATTTTTCTTGGTGGTCGTGGCATCAACAGTGGAGGAGGTGCCCTTGCTCTTTATCATGGTGGTTTTTGATGGAGGAGCGTCAGTGCGCGAGAAAGAAGAAGGAGCAGGAAACGGTGAAGCATAGATGCGGTGCAAGGAGGAAGATGATGCTAGCAGTGGAGGGGAAAGTGAGCAGTAAAAACCTTCTGCCGCAATTTATAAAGAACCTTTGGAAATTACTGGCCATTGGATACGAGCGGCAAACCATCAAGGTGCAGAATATGTTGACACATGGAAAGCATCCTCAACAGAAGTAAGAAGTACCAGACATTAATTACTGAGGTAAACACGGTGAAAAACCACGCGGCGCCTCGATTTTCGTGTAACATGGGGTCGTGTGGTCAAAATCTATGCTAACGTGTTGCTCATGCGTCATCATTGTTGTACAGAGGGCTAACCACTAAAAAGTCCCATCGAGTCTTGTTCTTACAAACTCTAACACGCCATCTTCGTCAGCACTGATGCCATGCGTTGCAATAACAACAAGCATCGAATGAGTACAAAAAACCTGAGGCGAACATTTCTAGGTGTTGAATGACTCTGAGCCTATGATCCGGTGCAAGCACCCGCACATAGCCTCGGGGGCTACCCCTATCGGGAGAGCTGGCTACGCATCTGATAAAATTCATGTTTTAAAATAATCAAGGCCTGAGTCAAGTACCTCTTCGTATGAAGTGGATGCTATGAGACTATGCTCTGGTGCAAGCACCCGAACATAGCCTCGGGGGCTACTCCCATTGGGAGAACTTGTCGCGCACCCGTCATCAAATATAAATCCTCTTATGGAGTCGACATTAAAAATCTTATAAAGGCAAATTATGAGTCTGCACTCGAATACAAGCATTCAAATATAGCCTCGGGGGCTACTCCCATAGGAAGTGCAGGCCGTGCACAAGATAGAAACAACAAAATCCTCTAACAGAGTCCAAAATACAAAAACCTATGAGTATTACATAAATGTATCCTCAAATGGTTACTCCCATCGGGAGCGCTCATATCACACCCAATGAAAATAATAAGAAGCTGACAACTTTAGCAATTCCAACAGCCAAACAAGGTAGACGATAAAATTTTAAAATTCTCAGACCATGTTTGTCGCGCTAACATGTCTGAATATCGTGTCCACGACATGGACATAAGACCCCGGGATTCGTCCTGTGAAGCCTGGTAACTGCACACGAATGCGCTCTACCAATATTTTAACCGTATCCACGATACGATAAAAAATTCGATGGATGTGTTGGGTACCCAAAATAGAACACTATAAGTTAGTACTCGATAAGACCTCTTTGGCCCGAGCTGAATTACGCTAGCATATACCAGGTTCAAATCCGGGGACTCGAGTTTGATGTAGGTTCACGATGTTTTTTCCCAAGAGCAATTAACTGGTTTTCGATCCGTCGGATGCACAAAACTAGTTATACCAAAATCCCCAAGAAAAAATACTTGAAAACATAAAGCATTTGCCTGAAAGCATCTTCGGGTTATAACTGAAAACGTCTTTGAGACTCAACCCAAATCTATGATTCGGATGGAGTCTCGGGGGATACTGACATGAGTATGACTTATCGGATTTTCAAGATTTGTTACCCTAGGCGCACCAGAGATATGACCCATAAGGCCCATACAGAATAAAGAGTCCAAGAAGCATTCGACGGACAAAAGTTTGACTTGGCAATCAAGGTAAAAGTACGAACTGACATAGTTGTAGTATTGTAATTACAACTTGTAACCTATCAGTATATGGCACCAGGACCCAGCTGACGAGGTTTAATCTCGTCAATGCCCATTGTTATGGACTTGGTTTTTGGAGAAGATGGGGATGCTGGAGATCGTGGCACGGTTAACAGACAAGCAACCAGGGGACACGAGATTTACCTAGGTTCAGGCCCCGGAGGGAAAACCCTACTCCTGCTTGTCTGCTCTTGATTACGGCGGAACCGAAAGTTATAGGGTGCGCAGGTTCGATCTGGCATGGAGGTATGTGTGAAAGTATGAGTCGAGAGATCTAGGACGTGCCCTCCTGGCCTTTATATAGACTTTAGGCAGGTCCCGGGCATAGTCCTAGTCGGTTACAAGTTCTAGGGTTTTACCCCTTTGAATTTCCTATCTACGCTAGTCTTGCTCTCCAAGGATCCGAAGGCGTCATGAGCCTTGGCCACCCGAAAATCTTCATGGGCTAGCGTATATCTGTTGTGGGCCTTCCTTGGGCTGGACCAGGTATGCCGAAGTAACGTACCCGTAAGGTATAACCATGTCAGTAGCCCCCGAGTGTTCAGTCAAATCGTAGATTCGGCTGAGGACTCTTCCATTTTTCGGGTGCAACTATGTATTAATAATATATGTGTGTAGGGATTGTTGACGCGTGTGTCTGACTCACCCGACGGATCAGGGTCAGTTAACTGTCTTAGGACGAAACAACACGATCTTCTTCAAGTTCGAGTCCCTTAACTCGAACCTGGAACATATGTTGGGGCAATTCGACTCAGGCCGCGGAGGACTTACAGGAGTGGAATTCCAGTGATTTTAATTAACGTACCCAACGCGTCCGTCGGGATTTTTCATCACGCCTGTTGACATGAATTTTTACTAGCAGAGCGTAGTCATGTACGTTGTCAGGCCGTTAGATGATATCTGCAGGTCTTATCTTTATGTCGCAGACACAGCATCCAAATGTTTGTCACCGCGGAGGTGTTTCGGGTGGCCAAGGAGATCGTTACTCTCTCAGCGTTTTGTTGGGGCAGATATCTCAAAAAGTTTTTGCATGCTGATCCGAAAGATCACAGTCGAATAATTCATAGGGTGCGCGACCAGCGCTCCCTATGGGAGTAGCCCCCGAGTGTCTGTTCGAGTCGTAGACTCGAGCAGAGACTTTCAGTTCAAGCATTTATTCGGTTGTTAGGTCCGTAGGACTCAAAAAAATTCGGATGATTAAATCCATCCTCCCTATGGGAGTAGCCCCCGGGTCTGTAGTGGAGTCGCAGACTCGACGTAGGACTCGAAGAAATACTTTGTCGTTATTCATCCTTCGGGTGCGCGGCCAGCACTCCTGATAGGAGTAGCCCCCGAGTATTTATTCGAATCGAAGATTCGAGTGAGTACTCTTAGCTCTTAGCTATAGAGCCGAAGAATTGTAGTTGGTGCTAGTATAGCTTTTGATGACATCATTACTGACGATTGATGACCTCAAGCGTCTGCTACGCCAGAGATGATTTGACTGGACGAACATGGGTCCCACTTGCTGACTTTGAATTGACCGGTAACGCGGGGCGTGGAGATAATTACAGCGTCTCCTCGATTCCCGCGCGTAGTGGACGGCGTGGTAACGACGGTTCGTTGTAATGTTGACACGTGTATGGCCAGATCTGCCGTTGGCGTTAGGTCTTCTGGATGGACGGCTGCCGTGCATCGTCTTCGCTGTTATAATCATTGGGGGAAACCGTGGTTTGTTTTCACCACACCAGTTCATCTGTTCACTGCCTCCTTGTGCTCTAGCGATTCTTGCTTCACGCTGGGATTTCCTTCCACATTTCCGTCGCGCTTTCTGCGTTTGCACCGCCTGCGCCGTCGTAGCGTGATGGGGAAAACAAAGAAGTCTTCATCTGTGGTTGGGACCAGCGCCGCCGGAGGAAAGAAGGGCACCGCCGCCACTCGTGTCACCGATGATGGCTGGTGGCGATCAGAGGCGTGGGAGAGCGATCTCCGCAAACTGCGCGAGCGGGGCCTGATCCCGCAAGATACGGCGGCCATCAAACTCCCTGGCAATGAGGTAATACCCTGTCCCCCATCTGGGTATCGGGTCATGTTTCTCGCCTTCGTTGTGCGTGGGTTTTCGTTTCCAGTCCACGACTTCCTTCGTGGACTGCTCTTCTTTTATGGGATTCAGCTTCATCATCTGTCTCCCAATTCTCTTCTTCACATTGCGTGTTTTATCACCTTTTGCGAGTGCTGGCTTGGCATTGAGCCGCACTTTGGCCTCTTCCGGAATCTCTATTCCGTGAAAAGGCAGTCTGGTTCGGATGGTGTGTATCCCATTGGGGGTTGCATCATCTCCCTTAGTCCCAACATTCTCTTCTTTTCTTTTTCCATGTCCGAATCTGTCCAGTACTGGCGGAGGCGATGGTTTTATATCCGCGACTCCGTAGTGCCCGGGCAAGATTTTGGTCTTGTTCCCTTTGACCCCTCCCAATTGATTGAGAAGAAAAGATCCTGGAAAAACCAAATCTTGGACGGTGAAGTGGCGGAGATAGAGGCCCTTTATCGTCGGGTGGAGGATCTCCAACTGATTCTGGAGAAGGAGGTGAACGGCGTGGACATCATCCGGACGTTTCTTGAGCGTCGGGTGCAGCCTCTCCAAGCGAGGGCGCACCCAATGTTTCTTTATTCTGGACGCCGTGATCCGACGAGGGTTTCGAGTGAGAAAATCTCCGAGGGGGATCTTGACAGAGCCCTTCGCGCGCTGCTGAAGTTCAAGGCCGGAGAAGAAATCCCGGGGAAGTCGCTGACCCCTCCCTTTTCTTCGACTTTGGCCGTACCGCGGGTGTAGATTTGTGCACGTAGTGCTTTTATCGGTTGTGTTTGTATTTCCTTTGTTTGCTAACAAAGTTCCTTTTGATTTTGCAGAGCTTCAAAGTGTCGGGCATGGTACCGTCGTTGCCCGAAAGGTATCCGAATGCCCCGGATAATGAAGTGGTTGAGTCCGTGTCTGAGCTGCCATCGGCGCGATCTCCGGCGGAGGATGCCGACAAGTTGAGTGAGGACCATACGCGCAAGCGATCACGGAGATCCAGCGAGTCTTCGGATGCCTCGACTCCTCCGACTCCCAGAAATCCTCTCGGCCTTGAGCGTCATAGTGATGGTCATGGAGGTTCTTCCTCTCCCCTTCCTGCCATTCCTGTGCGGGTCGTCGACCGCACTCCGCCAAATGGGTTTAAGAAGGAAGAAAAGAAGGAGGAGAAGAAGGAAGAGAAGAAAGAGGAGAAGAGGGCCCGAAGGGCTTCTCCTATCTTCGACCTGAGCGCATTGGGCTCGTAAGTTTTCTTGTTGTACTGTTGTCCTTGTTCCTTCGTGATTTTTGTACTTGTGCTGATTGGTTTGTATGCAGGCAATCCTCCCACGATTCCTCCAGTGATGGTAAACTGGAGATGATGGGGGAGTCGAAAATTGCGTCTCCTCCACCTCAAACGGTGGCGACTTCGGGTGGCGCCGCTCCAGATCCTCCTGTGCGGGAGGTGTTGGTGGTTGCGCCTCAAAATTTCGCAGGCGGGGCTTCGGGGTCGCCATCGGAGCATGTAAGTTTTCTGCTTCATGTCGCGGGGGAAGCCCCCGAGTGTCTTCGTGTGCTGATGTTGTTTTTATTCCTTTGTATTGGGCGGAGCCCCCAAGTCCTTTTCTTACTGCTATTTCCTTTTTCTGCAGCCTTTTGTACAGGAGGCCAAGCGGCTGGTGGCGGAGCACCTGGCGCTGGAGGCGAAACTTCGGCAGCTTCAAGGTATCCGTCTACCTTTTAATACCTCTCTTGTTTATTCTGGTCCTGTTCTTTGACACTTGTTTGTCTTAAATGCAGAGGAGCATAACGACTCTCTCCGTGAGGTCGACTCTCTCAAGAAGAGCCTTGGTCAGTCGGAGCAGAAGGCCGAAGCCGCCATTGGCGCGAAAGAGCGTCTCGAGCTAGAGCTGACTAAGGCAGCCGAAGCGAAGGAGCGTCTGCAGCAGGAGGCCACGGATCGTGAGGAGCAGCTGGCCACCGTTGCGGCTTCTCGTGAAATACGGGTGGAGGCGAAGCTCATGGCTGCTGCCAAGGCTATTTCGGGTGAGTGCTAGTTTTGTACTTGTTTCTTTTTCTTCGGGTCTTCTTCTATGCGGCTTTTCTTCATGTTTTTCTTCTTTTGTCTCAGATGCCGCACGCATCGAGTTCGACCGCGGTGCTCTGGAGCACGGGAGTGCTCTAGATGACGCCACTGTGGCGGTCGAAGACCGCTGCGGCACCGTCGTCAACTCCCTTGCCAAGGCGAAAGAGGTCCTTGGTCGCTTCTACCAGGAGCTGTTCCCGAAGGGCGGAGCCCTTGATGATGTGGATGCTCTGGCAGAGGCTCATTACCGGCGCGTACAAGCGCAAGCAAAAGGGCATCGGCGCGTCCGTCGGGCTAGCGATGGCCTTGGCGGCTGGAGCGGAGCTGGACTTGCCCTAGATCACCACTCGGATGCCGACGACTGCGGATGGATCCGAGGTAGCCTTCGCTGCCTACTCCGCTTGCTGCAGACGATATGGGCCCAAGCTTATTGACTTGCTGCCGAGTACACATCAAGCAGGCGAGGCCAAAGCTAGGCGGCCGCCCGAGGCGACTCAGTGTCCAGCATCTTAGGCATAGTAGACGTAGGGTAGTGTGTAGTCTACTTTTGTTGTAAATATCTTGAGGAAAATACCGTCCTTGTGCCACGTAGTGGCCTTATATATAATTAATGAATTCCTCTGAGTTGTGCTCTATCCTTGGCTGAATGTCTGTGTGCCTTCTTTTTTCTGCTGCCATAGGTTCCTTCGGGTGCTGACCCTGTTGACGCCCCATCCGCAACGCCGTTGCGTCCATCCTTGGATGATTCCTCTCAGCTTACTTTCCTTCGGGATCGTGTGCGCAGTCTGGAGAGGGAATTGCTTGGGCTACGCGGTCATGCTGACGTTTGGAAGTCCAAGGCGGATCGTAGCGCAGCCAGAGAGGAGTACTTGATGGCGGAGTTGGTCCGGTTGTCCGAGCAGCTGCAATGTAAGTTGTTCTTTGGTCGAGCTGTAACTCTGGTCTTCGGATGAGCCTGCTGGCCTTGCTCTCATTTTGTCCGATTGATGCAGGTGCAAATCTTGCTCCGAGGGAAGAAAAAGAGCGTGTCGCTGTTCGGGTCAATTGCTTGACTCAACAGGACATGGAGGCCGGCGGCTTCTTCTGGATGGATCGTGATCGCGCCATAGCCCTGGCGACGGTGCAGGATCGTGTTCATCAAGTTTCGCGGGTGCTCCGCCAAGTACAGACATCGCTTTCCTCGGTGCTACACGTCATGTTCCCTTTGGATGCCATGCCAACAAACCTTGCGGGTCTTCTGTCGAAATTTCGGAGTGCCAGCAATGTCAAGGAGCTGGTGCGGCAGCAGCTCATCGCAGGAGTGAAGGCTGTTTTGTTTCTTGTGAGGGTGAACCGCCCTGACGTAGATTTGGCTGCTGTGGCAGCTGGGCCACCTCTTCGACCGAGTGGTGGCGAGTGGGACATGCGTCCGCATTACGCGGCTGTAAGGCAGTATGCCGAACAGATTGTAGATTTGTTTGAGCAGCGTGCTCAAGTTATTCTTCAGAATAGGTAGGACCTGAAAATAAACAGATAGATGTAAAATTTGTATATTTCGGCTGGGCGTTTTTGTGCCCTTTGTTGTAAAGGTTTGCTTGTTTGTGAGCACGCGGTGCTTTGATTGAGTATGTGTCCTTTTCGTTTGCCTGACGTGGTCAGCTACTCAGGTGTACACGTTTGGTCCTCGGTCGATGAAATCGTGAGGTGGGGGAGCCCCCAAGTGCGTTTGTAGCATGTAATATAGTTGCAGAGAATAGTGAATCGAAGTTTTGGGACGAGACACTTAGCTTTATTTATATCGTACTGGAGGAGGTACATTGTTCGGCTGAGGAGCCTTGGCTGGAAGCCTTATTGAAAGTAAAAGAAGGGGGTAGGTTGCTACGGATAGAATCGTCGTAGGTGCGAGATATTCCATGGGTTGGAGTATGCGACTCCAGACTCCACGTCCTTGAGGCGATAGGCGCCACCTGGGATGACTTCGGTGATGACGTAGGGTCCTTCCCATGGTGACTCGAATTTATTCGGTTGCTTTTGCTTCAGTCGCAAGACGAGGTCTCCTTCGACGAAGGACCTTGGGCGCAGCCGGCGGCTGTGGTAGTTGCGGAGACTCTGCTGGTACACCGCTGATCGAGCTGCGGCTATATCCCGTGCTTCGTCGAGTGTATCGACAGCGTCTTCGAGTGCAGCCGTGGATTCGGCTTCACTGTAGGCGACGACCCGTGGGTCCTGTTGGCGTACTTCGGCTGGTAGCACGGCTTCGGCTCCGTGTACCATGAAGAATGGTGTGTAGCCGGTGGAGCTGTTTGGCGTAGTTCGTAAGCTCCATAGGACGGAGGGTAGCTCCTTCGTCCAATTTCAAGCTTTGTGTTCGAGTGAGCTCATGAGGCGCTTCTTGATACCGGCGCCAATTAGGCCGTTGGCCTTTTCCACTTGTCCATTTGTTTGCGGGTGTGCCACTGAGGCATACGTGATGTTGATCCCGAGGCCTTCGCAGAAGTCCTAGAATTCTTCGGAGATGAAGTTCGATCCGTTGTCGGTGATGATGCTGTGCGGTACGCCGAACCTGTAGACAATGGATTCGAAGAATTTGACGGCGTTTTTGCCCTTCTGGTTGGTGACTGGCATGGCCTCGATCCACTTGGTGAATTTGTTGACTGCGACCAGGAGGAAGACGTGTCCCCCTTTCGAGGATTTTGGCAATTTGCCGATCATGTCAAGGCCCCATTGTGCGAAAGGCCAAGCTATAGGTATGGGCCTGAGCTCGGACCCAGGTGCGTGCGGTTTGTCGGCGAACCGTTGGCATCCGTTGTATCTTCGGACGATGTCCTTTGCATCGCTCATGGCCGTTGGCCAGTAGAATCCTGCGCGTAGAGCTTTAGCGACAAGGGAGCGGCTGCCTGCGTGGTGGCCGCAGATGCCTTCGTGGATGTCTTGGAGTATGTCTTTGCCATCGTTGATGGTGACGCACCGTTGAAGTACACCCGTGATGTCGCTGGCCAGGCTCGCCGTTGATGATGGTGAAGGCTTTTGACCGGCGAGATATGCGTCGGGCGTCTATTGGGCTGTGAGGCAATTCTCCGGTTATCAAGAACTAGAGGTATGGTCGTGTCCAAGCTTCTTCGACTGCCATGACCTGCATCAGGTTGACCATAGCGACCTCTGTGTCCAGTTTCTCGGGTCCTTCATGTCCTTCGGCAGCGAGCCCCCGAGTGTTCGCTTCGGGTGATCCCTTGGGAATTTCGCTGATTGATGGAACGCAGATTTGTTCGAGGAACACACTGGTGGTACCTTTGCGCAAGTGGAGCCGATGTTGGCGAGTCTATCGGCTTCCTCGTTGCTCTCTCTTCCAACGCGTCAAGTTCGCAGCCGTCAATTCTCCTTCGAAAAGTGCGTAGAGCGCCATGCACGCGATCATGTTTTCGGGCGTGACGAGGTTTAATCTCGCCAATGCCCATTGTTATGGACTTGGGTTTTGAGAAGATGGGGATGCCGGAGATCGTGGCATGGTTAATGACAAGCAACAGGGACACGAGATTTACCTGTGTTCAGCCCCGGAGGGAAAACCCTACTCCTGCTTGTCTGCTCTTTGATTACGGCGAAACCGAAGGTTACAGGGTGCGCAGATTCGATCTGGCGTGGATGCGTGTGCGAAAGTATGAGTCGAGTTCTAGATCTGTAGATCTGTCTATTGCGTACGTGCCCTCCTCGTTGGACCCTCCTAGCCTTTATATATGGGGAGGCTTGGTCTCAGGTACCGATACGAGTTGGTTACAAGTTGTATTCAAACTCTAGTCTTGAGGTATCCTTGTCTTGTGCGCTTTGGAGTCTGTGTCCATATGTGCTTCAGGCACCAAACGCTCTTGGCCCCGGACCGGGTGTCGCCGAGTGGGCCTTCCGTCGGGCTGACCAAGTATGCTAACATCGGGTACCGAGGGCATATCCATGTCAAGATCCCCGAGTGTCCATCCAAACGAGATTCGGTGGAGACTTAGTTGTCTTGAACCTTGTATTTGGATGTCGGAGTCGAAAGTTGTGTCGAGTGCGAAGCACTTCACCCGGAAGTTCATCGGGTCAGCTGAATTTGTTCGGCTGTTGTAAAGGAATCGACATCATGGACGTAGTCAACACAATGGACTATAGGGTGCGCGACCAGCGCTCCCTATGGGAGTAGCCCCCGAGTGTCTGTTCGAGTCGTAGACTCGAGCAGAGACTTTAGTTCAAGCATTGTTCGGTTGTTAAGTCCGTAGGACTCAAAAAATTTCGGATGCTTAAATCCATCTTCCCTATGGGAGTAGCCCCCGAGTCCGTAGTGGAGTCGTAGACTCGACGTAGGACTCGAAGAAATACTTTGTCATTATGCATCTTCCGGGTGCGCGGCCAGCGCTCCAGTTTGGAGTAGCCCCCGAGTGTCTGGCGGAGTCGTAGAATCGGGCAGAGACTCGAGTCTTGTATCTTATAGACGCAGTCGACAATCTCGCGGGCGCACCGCTGACCCGGAAGTACATCGGGTGCGCGACCAGCGCTCCTGATAGGAGTAGCCCCTGAGTGTCTAGTTGAATCGCAGACTCGAGTGGAGACTCATGCGAGGAGAAACCACTGACCCGGAAGTGCATCGAGTCAGTGTCTCATGCATAAGGAGCCAAGAATCGATGATGCAGTCGGAGTTGACGTGGCGGAGTCGTGTGGCGTTTAGCTGGAAGGACTCGACGTTGCGGATAAAGTCAACACCTTTGCTTCTGTCGGGTGAGCGACCAATGCCGTGTCTTCGTAGCATCAAGCGATGCAACCATCCAAGGAGGGACTCGACTCGGGTCTTGATTGTATGGCGTAGCCAGCTCTTTTGTCGACTCCTGTTGGAGGACCTAATAGAATAGCTCGACGCGGTCGATGTCCTTGTAAGCTTGCCGAGGCACTCGGAGTTCAAGGATTCGACGATCAGGCAGAATCAGCTACTCGGGCTGTTGCGTTCGAGGTGCTCGAGTGCGTGGAGCCGATTGCACATTAGGTTACTCGAAGAGGGCGCAGCCCCCGAGTGTTTCGAGTGCGAGTTAAAAAAGAAATTAGCTCTAAGTAGAGGGAAACTTAGCTTTGTTGGTAGTTGTCCCGGATGGATTCGACGCGGTAGCGGGTTGCACACGGACGTGGTCGACGCGGCGAACCACAATCATAGCGACGACGGGTTTCCGAAGTTGACGGTGTTAGAGAGCTCCGCACCCGAAGATTGTCGGGGTCGAAGACCGCACCGGGTCGCCACATCCGAAGGATGTATCAGGTCGTCGTAGCCGAAAACCGCATTGGGTCGCCGATGTAGAGGACCGCAGTGGGTTGCTAGAGCCAAAGGCCATGGCTGGTCGCCGAAGCGAAGGGAGCCCCCGAGCCTCCGAGTCATTGGAGTCGAATATCACATCAGGTCAAAGACCGCGGCGGGTCATGGGAGCCAAAGATTCTGTGGGTGTCGTAGTCGAAGACCGCAGAGGATCACCGCAGGGAGTAGCCAAAGTCGAATACCGCGATTGGTTGCCGGAGCCGATGGCAGCAGCAGGCCGACACATTCGAAGATTCAGTGTATCGCGTGGCGGAGGCGGCGCAGCTCCCGGGTGTAGAGTCAATGTGATGCACGAAGTCGATACATCCGCCGGACGGTAGTCGATGCAGCGTACGTGGGGTCTAGGATGATGTAGTTGACGTGAAACTTGACTTTCTGTCCGACGCCGTTGTCTCCACCTTTTCCATATTGCTTTTGTACCGGTCTTTTTTCAATTTTCAATCCATATTTTTTTTTATTTACGGGAGTTGATCCGTCCAAGGCTCTTGTGTTGGAAGCTGATCCAGCTATGCCTTTGATTTTCCCTTTTTCTTTTCTTTGGACTTGTACTGGGATCGGATAAGTGCATGTAACCAAAGTTGATCTTTTCTTTCCATGTGACTCTCTCTTTTCTTCTTGTTTCTAATCAGTACGTGAAGTATTCCAAGCGAACCAAAGTGTGGCATCGGGACTTGATGGAGACGGCCCCGCCGCCCTTGTTTCAGCTGCGCGATCAAGCAAAGAAGAGAACGATAAAATCCTGGCAGCCGAATCGAGGCTAGCTGACTGCTTTGGGACAAAATCCTTTTCACCGTCGAAGAAGATTCAACCCGTAGAAGGCGATCTCGTAGTTTACGGCTGAGAGGATCCCGTCTGGATCCATGCTTGTATCAATCATAGTATTGCCGACGAGTTACCGATTGCAAAATCGTAGATTATTGATGATGGGACCGTCACGACCGCACAATCAGCAGCCCCGTTTCCCACAGACGGCGCCAATTGACGAGGTTTAATCTCGTCAATGCCCATTGTTATGGACTTGGGTTTTGGAGAAGATGGGGATGCTGGAGATCGTGGCACGGTTAACAGACAAGCAACCAGGGGACATGAGATTTACCCAGGTTCAGGCCCCCGGAGGGAAAACCCTACTCCTGCTTGTCTGCTCTTTGATTACGGCGAAACCTAAGGTTACAGGGTGCGCAGATTCGATCTGGCGTGGATGCGTGTGCGAAAGTATGAGTCGAGTTCTAGATCTATAGATTTGTCTATTGCATACGTGCCCTCCTCGTTGGACCCTCCTAGCCTTTATATATGGGGAGGCTAGGTCTCAGGTACCGATACGAGTTGGTTACAAGTTGTATTCAAACTCTAGTCTTGAGGTATCCTTGTCTTGTGCGCTTTGGAGTCCGTGTCCATATGTGCTTCGCAGCCAAACGCTCAAGGCCCCGACCTCGGCAGTCGTCGAGTGGGCCTTCCGTCGGGCTGGACCAAGTACGCTAACATCGGGTACCCGTAGGGCATATCCATGTCACGGCGTGTGCATCACACTCATTCATCGTCTGCTGGACGACGAGGTTGGAGTCACCGTAAATGACCAGGCGCGTTGCGCCGCATATCTTTGCCATCCTCATGCCATGGATGAGGGCTTCGTATTCGGCTTCGTTGTTGGAGGCTCTGAATTTCATCCGAAGAACGTACTTCATCTTGTCACCTTGCAGGGAGGTTAGTATGACCCCTTCCCCGCCCGCTTCGCTTGGAGCCGCCGAAATGCATTGTCCAAGATGCGACATGTCTGGGTGTCCGCAGCCGCAGCTCCATCCAAGGCACCAGGAAGTCCGAAGGACTTGAGATTTGATTATGTCGCTCGTAGATGATGTCCAAGGGTGATAGTTCGATGCCCCACAGGCCACCCGCCCCGTGGCCTCCGGGTTATTCAGGATGCTGTTCAAGGGTGCCTCGTTGACGACTATCACTTGGTGCTCCTGGAAGTAATGGCTCAACCGCCGAGCCGTCATGAACACGCCGTAGGCTAGCTTCTGGTAGTGAGGGTACCGCGCTTTGTTGGTGCCGACTACCGAGGTAGTAAATTGGGCGCTGGACCCCGTGGGTCTTGCCTTCTTCGGGTCGTTCGACCACGAGTACGGTGCTGACCACCTGGTGTGTGGCTGCTATGTATAGCAGCAGGGGCTCGCGCTCCTTTGGCGTGACCAAAACGAGTGAGGTGGAGAGGAGCCGCTTGAGGCTTTCGAATGCGTCGTTGGCTTCTGGTGTCCACTCGAACGTGTATGCTTTACGCAGTAGCTGGTAGAATGGTAGGGCCTTCTCGCCCATACGGCTTATGAACCTGCTTAGCACCGCTACTCGTCCTGCGAGCTGCTGGACGCCCTTGAGGTTTTTCGGCTTCTCCATCGTCATGATGGCTTTGATTTTCTTCGGGTTCGCCTCAATTCCTCATTGAGAGATGAAGTACCCGAGAAGCTGACCTGACGGGACGCCGAAGGCGCATTTTTCGGGATTGAGCTTGATCCTGTAGCGATCGAGGTTGTCGAACGTCTCGCGGAGATCGTCGATAAGTGTTCTTGCTTCTCTGGTTTTTATTACTATGTCGTCGACATAAACTTGGACGTTGCGACCAATATGGTCCTTGAGGCAGGCCTACATGCATCGCTGGTACGTGGCACCAGCATTCTTTAGCCCGAAGGGCATTGTGTTGTAACAGAATACTCCGAACGGTGTGATAAACGCCGTTTTCTCCTGATCTTCGACCTTGAGCCGAATCTGGTTATAGCCTGAGTAGGCGTCGAGGAAGGAGAGTTTCTCGCAACCTGCAGTCGAATCGATGATCTGTTCGATCCGTGGAAGAGGGAAGTGGTACTTTGGGCAATGCTTGTTTAGTGACGTGAAGTCCACACACATCCGCAGGATGTCCGTTTCCTTCTTTGGGACCATGACTGTATTTGCCAGCCACTCGCTTTCCTTGATTTCCCGTATGAAGTCTGCAGCGAGCAGTCGATTGATTTCCTTGCTGATAGCTTCGGCTCGTGGCTCCGACAGTCTTCGGATGGACTGCTTGACTGGCTTGGTGTCTGGAAAGACGTTGAGTGCGTGCTCGGCGAATTCCCTGGGAACTCCTGGCATGTCCGCATGACACCAGTAAAGATTTCCAGCCACGGAGCAATTCGACGAGCGCGCCTTCCTATGCGGTGTTGAGGTCATTGGCGATCAAGGCCGTCTTGGAGGCATCCGTCGGGTGGACCTATACTTTCTTGGTGTTGACGGTGGAGTCGAAGGACATGTCAGGTGCGTTCTGCCTTGTGACTGGGGGTAGCCCATTGTCCGTCACCTCGCGGAGCCTTACAAGCTCGTCTTGCATGCCGAAGATCGAGATTTTATTGAAGTCCTTGTCGCATTGGTCCGATCGGGTGAAGCTCCCATGGATCGTGATGACGCCTTGGTCCCGCATCTTGAGTAGTAGGTATGCGAGTGTGGACGGCCAGAACCTTGCGAATGCTACACGCCCAGATGGTGTGGTATTGTGACGGCCACCCACCACTTCGACCGAGTCGCTCCGCCAAAAGTTGTCCGGCTCAAGATGACGTTGAGCCCTATTTTGCCTGTGGGAATATGCCCTTCCGATACAATGTCGTGGAACATTGTGTCCGATTGTTCCAGTTGCATTGCGATTCGTGATAGCTGCTAGGGTGCTTGCGAACATTAGGTTGATGCCGCTGCCATCGCCCATGAAGACGCGACTCATCTCAAGCCTCCGACCGCGCCCAAAGACCGGGCAAAGATGACCGGGCGGGGATCCGCAAGGGTGATCCGCGAAAGTGAACGTGATGCAAGACTGATCCGCCGAGGTACTGTGGATTGCAGCGGAGTTGCCACGCCAAGTTGATTTGTCGGGTGATTTTCTTCTACACCGCTTGTGGGCGCCCTTCCGGATCATATTTAGTGGTCCTTTGGTGGGGGTATCCGACCCCGGCGTTGTTTGATACGCTGGTGCGATCGGGTTGGTTTGGGCCTCGATAGGTGGCGGAGGAGCTCGTGCTATTTCTCCCGGCGTGGGTGCGCTTCAACGCAGGGATTGGGGCTTGTTGCCTCATCTTCGCCATGCTTTCGCTGAGTTTCTGGAACTCGCGGCAGTCCTTGAGCATATGACTGGCTTTATTTTTGCCATCTTGTTTGTCGATGTAGAAGTGGATGGTGCATGGACCCGAAAGTTTTTCGAATGTTGAGGGTCGGTTGTCACAATCGCGCTGCCACGATCGCCGATTGTCCGTTGTCTCGAGATTTCTCCACGGTAACCTCCGCCGCTGCCGTTGTCGCTATGACGATCGGCTTAGCCAGCCGACCATGTCGGGTCCATCGCGTTCTTCAGACACGCGTGATCTCCTCTTGCTGCATATTCCGCCGGCCGTAGTCGCCTCTTCATCTAATTGCGCTGATGGATGCAATCCGCCCGCCCAACCGCTGGCAATTTCCATGAGGTGGTCGAGTGTCTTGGGCTTGACATGCCCAAGTTCTTCCTTGAAATTTGACGCTTGACGCCGCTCAAGGCGCCGATGGCCTCTCCTCGGAGATATGCGCCATGGATTTCTTAGTGGTAGACCAGCGTAATATATACGAGCGAATAGATTCCCTGCTCGAGTGTGCTCGCAACTCTTCGATTGAGGCGGCCTCTTGTCGGTGCCCTTGAAATTTCGGATGAAGCCGTAAGCTAGCTCCTCCCAACTTTGGATAGATCCCGATGATAGGTCAGCCGAGCGACTACCGTCACCGCATGGAGGCATTGCATGGCGGTTTCTTTGTTACCGTCGTGCAGCTTGACGGATGACAGATGGTCGCTGAGCCAAGATTTTGGATCTTGCGTGATGTTGAACTTTGGAGTATCCGAAGGAATCTTGAAGTTGTGTGGCATCTGTGTTTGCCGAATAGATCTGCTGAAGCATCGAGCCCCGCAGAGTTTTCCTTCATCTTCATCCATCTCAGATTCAGACGAGCATGCGCATTTGGCTCGCGCTTTGTCGATTTTGTGCTGTGTAAGCGCGTCTCTGGCGTCGTAGTCGCGTTTATGGCGATGCGAGCTCTTCTTCCTTCGAGGAAGGTCGTGCTCCTCCTCCTCTTCGGATGAAGGGGTGGGGCTGCGGTCGCGCCTGACCGGAGCTTTCTTCTTCGGCTCCGCAGGAGCGTCTTCGTGGAGTGCAGCTCCGACGAGTCCGAGTCCGGTGAGTGCGGACTTATGCATGGCTCTTTTCGGGCCCCCCTCCGGAGGTTGGTGGGCCGCGAGATACGCGGTGGCTGCCAGGATCGCAGCTTGTGGTGTCTTCGGGATGATGTTGCCGTCGGCATCCATATCCATGAACGGCGTGTGGAGAGTTCGGGTCACATCACGGCGTTCCTTGGGATCCATGTTCTCCACGCGCGAGCGATGCTTGTTTCCCTGATTTCCATTCGTGCTAGAGCCGGGTGCCATGGCGGAGAGCGCAGCTCGTCGCGCGCTGGACTCGGAGGCTGCTTGCTTGCGTTTATCGAGCGTCTCCTGCATCTTGACTTGCTTCTTGTGCTCCTCGATGAGGAGGTAGTGGTATGCCATCAGTAGGTCACGTGGTGCATCCATAGGCAGGACTATGTCGCTTGCGACGGCATGGCGTGCCTGGACCCATCCTTCTTTGCTAAGTTGGATGACGTGGCCGTTGTTCTCCCCTTCTGGTGGGGGGGATTGGCTTCTTCTGTTCCCGCCATTGCCGCCGTTTCCGTCTTGCGGGTTGGGGTTCGTGTTGGGCGGCGGGTTGGGCGTTTGTTGATCCTGGATGACCGCGGCGCATAGTTAGCGCTCGTAGATAGGTTCACTGCTGTCGCAGCTTTCAAATCCAGAACCATAGGTCCCTTCATCCGAAGGTAGATCGCACAGATCGGAGTTGCAACTGCTGCTGTTGTAGAACTCATCTGTCGATGGTGACGTGCGTAGCACGGGGTGTGGAGCACACGAGGCGGGCCTGATTGATGGCACGGGCACCCGCTCGGGAAGGCGGAGGGTGCCAGTTTGTCCCACCTGGAAGCAGAAGCTCCCGAACAAAATCTCGAGTCCGTTGCCTACGGGCTCGAAATCTTTCATGGTGGCCAGCGAGTGGGCGGTGAAGTCGAAGGTCCCGAAGAGGAGGTGATTCTCCGTCGCCGCGGAGTTGTATATCGATCGGGTTGGGACCGTCACGATCGCACAATCAGCAGCCCCGATTCCCACAGACGGCGCCAATTGACGAGGTTTAATCTCGTCAATTCTCATTGTTATGGACTTGGGTTTTGGAGAAGATGGGGATGCTGGAGATCGTGGCACGGTTAACAGACAAGCAACCAGGGGACACGAGATTTACCCAGGTTCAGGCCCCGGGAGGGAAAACCCTACTCCTGCTTGTCTGCTCTTGATTACGGCGGAACCGAAAATTACAGGGTGCGCATATTCGATCTGGCGTGGAGGTATGTATGAAAGTATGAGTCGAGAGATCTAGGACGTGCCCTCCTGGCCTTTATATAGACTTTAGGCAGGTCCCGGGCATAGTCCTAGTCGGTTACAAGTTCTAGGGTTTTACCCCTTTGAATTTCCTATCTACGCTAGTCTTGCTCTCCAAGGATCCGAAGACGTCATGAGCCTTGGCCACCCGAAAATCTTCATCGGCCAGCGTATATCTGCTGTGGGCCTTCCTTGGGCTGGACCAGGTATGCCGAAGTTATGTACCCATAGGGTATAACCATGTCACCAGCCTCTCATATAAAGGTTGGGAGGAGACGACGGAGAGGCATCTTAGTTTTCTAGCAATCTTTAATCCGCCGTGAGCTAGATCATAAATAGCGAACCAAGGACTTTGTAATCATATTCTTCATAATAATCAGACAATATCGACTTCCTTGTTTGTCTGATAAACCGATAAAATCACTAACACTCTCTTCTCCAAGAAACTCTAAGTCCATAACAATGGGTATTGCCAAGGTTACCCATTGTCACCGTGGTTTGGTATTTGTCCCGGTTGGCTTCCTTCAGAAAAATACAAGATTGTGTCTTGAAAGAAGAAAGAGTTTGAATATCTCGAAGATTTGCTAGCTTCGTTTAGACTTTATTTTGTAATTCGTTGGAGTAAGCTTATTTATCTTTACCATGTACTGTTTGCTACTATGAATATATATGGTATTGATGGTCAAAAAAGGCAGAGGAAATTAATATTCTTAGTGATATAACTATCAAAACTTAGCTCAATCTTGACAAATGTAGTTTACATGAAGTTTTATGTTTCTTGCAAAAAATTGTTGGTGATTCCTCTATTAATGTTTCGCTATTAATGGTCATCGGACATTAGTTTTGGAACTTTGGTGCCCCTATCTGAAACTTTTTTTTTAATGCTAAATGCCAGTGCGTGGTAACAAATCAATAATTAATATAAGGTGTTAATAGTTAAGGTTGTTACATTTTCATGAAAAGAAGTCATTGTATTTCATGAAAAAAAGTCCTAAGAGAGATAGCCGTAATTTGCAAACATCAGCGTTTGGGTTACCGGGCTACACATAGCCATTTTTTTGCAACTCTAAAATTTTCGAATTTGAAGATTTTTTTTTTGAAAACAATACAACACATAGATACTAATATACACTATGCATGTGTCAAAAAATCATGTAAAAATACTCCCTCTGCCTAGAAATAAGTGACTGGGTTTGTCATGACTTGGGTTCGCCAAAAATCATGTGCCAAATCAGTTATTTCTGGAAGGAGTGAGTACATTGTATTCTGAGCTTAGTAAAACTGAGAAAATTTTAGATTTGAGATGTGAACATTACACATGCGATGTTTTTTAATTTCGTCTTTCTTGTTGTGCCAAATTTGTCTGATATCCTCTCTATAAACATTCCGTCCACACTTATGCTTCGTTCTGTTTTTAAGTCTAATGGAATATTCAAAACCATGACAAGATTAGATCATGGGACCGAAAACCACCCACTTGCAGCTCACGTCCTGATTGAATCATGACACAAATTCAAAGGCCATCAACATTTCTCCTTGGAACTGAATTACTATGGAAATTTAACGACCGTGTTAGTCTACCGCACACCATATGTTCATTCTTGTTTTAAAAGACCTGGTACAGATTTACTTGTTTTAAATATATCCTCGATGATTTAAAAAGATCGACGGCAACGACCCCTCCAAGAAAAAGCGCGAGGAAGAGCTCTTGGTCCCAACCCTAGCCACCAGGCCACCGCCAGCCGGACCTCCCGATCGTCGTCCCCTTCCCCTCCACCTCCCGGGTCGTCCGCGTGGCAACTTTGGAGGCGCCGGACCTAACCTACAAAGCTCCCTTTGGTGGTCCTCTTCGGCCACTGGCGGTGGCGTCCAGGCCTCGCCTCCGAAGGCGATGAGTGGCTCCCCTTCGTATGCCTTGTTGGCCTTCCATTGCGCGGGGAGGTCGGGACTAGGACGGTGCGGACACTGGGAGGCCTGCGGGACGGCGCCGCCCGCAGATGCGGGAGGCTAACTAACTCATGGCTGGGAGGCGAGGAGGCATGTGGGTTGGACCTAGTTGTAGGTCTATTGTGGCGGTGTGGACATGGCAGAGGCTAGGCCACCCCTAGGCGGTGGCGCTGCCATTCAGGATCTTGCAGAATCGGGTTCGATCTACTAGTTCCGCTCATTGGAAGCGGGCAAGTGATGTGGGAACCGCTACATCAACATTGTAACTACCTCGGTGAACTACGCTCCTAGATACAAGCCTGGATGAGTGATAGTGGTTGAAATAGTACGGTGGGGCCCCAAAAGCCACTCACTGGTAGTCCTTTCAGACGTCCCAACCACTACCCTCTCAACGGGACCTGTACGGGCGGCGTAGTCGGCAGGCGAAGGGATCAACTACGTACACAAGTGGGTATGTACGCAAGCCACCATACAAGAGTACATCAGAGCCACACCATCTAGAAAGAAAGGAAATATACCAACGCCATACGGCAAGATTCAAATGACCTACATAAATCTATATTTTAGGATAACTCCTCATACAACACACGTCAGAGTATCATGCGGAAGCAGCAAACAAGATCTGAGTACGGATAAGAAGCAAATCGGCATAAGATGCCAGAGAAATAAGCACATCCTAACTACAGGTCTCACGGATCCCCGTTCCCGGAATCTCTACACCGAACGATCGTTGCCCACATCTTCGGCTTCTTCCACCCAAAGATCCGTCCCGTGAAGGTACCTGCTCATCCGAATCAAGAATTTATCGTGTGAGACCCTAAGGGTACTCAAAGAAGTCTTAATGCCTCTAAAGGGGACACAACCTGGGTGACGAATTGCAGCGAAAGATAAACCCTAGCAATTCTACAGATAACGCTAACCATCCGCCTAACCAATGATAGACGGATGTCCGTGAATATAAGAACAACATTATAATGGTAATCTCATCCGATCCATCCTCCTCCTCGCTACCAACAAGGAAGCGATTTAACAACCCCCATCCGTTGGAAATTTTATTAACCATTCCATGAGTGTTGCTCTATTTACTAGTCAAGTTACTTATTCAGATTAAGGCGTACTTTAGTTATGCTTGTCTATGATCAAGAAACTGTGCTCCAAGTCGTCCCATATCCGCGACACGGCTTTCAGAAAGTTTTACCCCGGGTGCACCAATAGCAACACACGCCGATCAACCTCGAAAACCAAAACAAAACCCAACGAGGCTTTCACGATCGAACAATCACCGAATTCAGAATATTTCAGGGCCACCCCATTGAGTAGATCCCGAACGAGTAAGCAAGCCCCGAGACGGACTCAAGGTTTGCGATAATGGTGAAGCGATCGGGAACCCGAAAGTGTGGCTGGGCTTGTCGATACCAGGTAATCAATCCGCTTACCTAACAAGACAAAGTGTGCTCCTCGCACAAATTAAATACGAAGTAGCATGGCATAAGTACAGGATAGTAAATAAAACCTCAAACTAGTTTGTGGCCCCAAGAAATAAGATGGAATCAAGCTCGCCTGGGGGTCCCATATACCTCCGGATGTGGATAGCGCGATAAATCAAGGAACAGGAATCAAGTACTCGGGGTCTTACGGACACAAGTGAGGAAGAACCAAATAGCAGATGTTGCTCACCGTGCCACTTTCTTTAGTTATCCCATACTACTCGGTTAAGTTGTTTAGGTACCTCATTATCCAACAGACTCACATACCCTACACATGTTTCACGACTCGCATGGCTCAAACAACTCCTATAGTAGTGGCTCATGGGATGGAGGAACAAGCTTGGTGGGTTTAAAAGTAAAGGCTATGCATACTTGGGATTCATTTTAATGCAATCGCGACTCAATGATGCAAGAATAAGATAGAGGCAATAGGTATCGTATGTATGCAAGCATGTGGAAGTGCTTGCCTGTTATCTCGCTTGAAGCGAGGGACGGATCTGGTAGTGCTCCCGGTTCTCTTGATATAACCCCCGCCAAAGGTTCATCCGAGAAAACCAAACAAACAAGGCCAACATGAATATAGAGCACAAGCATATGAATAAGATGCGTCAAGCAAACAATCATGCCATGATGAATGATGCACAATTTACATGGCAAGAAGGTAGCATGGCATGGTGAGGTGTGGAAGGCAAGTAACAACATTTTAAAGGGTTTTGGAATCACATTTGTTGTCATAACACTTGCTGTACCCTATATTTTTATATGATGCATGCTGCAATTGAAGTTATGGATAGCATAAACAGAAAGGTCTCGTCGAGCTGATCATTTTAGACATATCATTTGCTTAATTTGGAATTATAAAACAAAAGTTATTAAATTATTAAATTCTAGTGGCAAATTGGGTAATTTAAATAAACTTGGAATTTTACTTGTGCAAAAGACAAAATGGATGGCATATTTGGAATCCTCTCATCTTGCTGATATCCAAACATATATTATTTGCCCAATTTGGATTTAGTATGGAAAAGTTATTTGAAACTGAATTGAATTTGAATTTTGAAATTATTTAAACAGGATTTGAATTTTTAAAACAGTCCCTGGTCGTTTTATACACAGCCTAATCCAGCCTGGGTCGCAGACAGGTGGGCCAGGAGTGTGCTGACCCACACGCCAGTGCCTGGGAACCAACGGGACCGCGGGTTTATTAAAGAAAAAGCCAGGAGCCTTTTTACAAGATTCCATCGGACGCTGGCGGGTGGGGCTGGTGGACTGCGGGCGTGAGGCGGGAAAAGGATGGGCTAAATCGCAAATCTGCCGCCTTGTCGGACGGCAGCATGGGCGCAGTCAAGCTTGGCTGGCCGGACCTTTGGCGACGATGGCGACGCCATGCCGCACCAACAAAGACGGACCCAAAACAAAAGTTGCAGAGGAAGCCACGGGCGCAACAATGGCTCGTGGCTCTAACGGAGGAGGACCGAGCGCCGCGGGGCAGGGCTCAACCTGGTCAGATCTACTGGCCACAAGGCGCTGCAGCCGCTAGCTGAGCGCTGGCGCGTAACGCGCAGACGCACGGCGAGAGGAGAAGGGGACGTTGTGCTGGGAAGAGAGGAGCTCACCAGAACTCGGAGCGGTGGAGAGGCTCGGTCGAGAAGCTGCAGATCACCCGGCACGCACGGCGTGGTCACTCGGCGAGGCTACGGCGGGTCCTCGTGTCCCGGGCGGCAGAGGGAGCGCACTGGCCTCGGGATCCGCCACCTCTCTCCGCCACCAGATCAAGACGGAGGGGCGAGGCTAGGGTTTTAGGTGGCCACGGCCATGGTGGTCTAGGTAGGAGATGGAGGGGGAGGAGGATCTCGATCCAGATGGTTGGGGAGGGTAGGTGGCATGGTAGGGGAGGGGGGAACGGCTCTGCTGCTGCTTTATGCCGGCCACGAGGGGATCTAGGAGGCACGTGAGCGAGAGAGAGAAGAGAAACAGGATGGAGGCTGCGGTGGGGGCAGAGGAGAGGGAAAGTGGTCTGGTGGGACGTGCTGGCAGGGCTAGAGGAGAGAAAAGAGAGGAGGGGAGAGGGCTCGGCTAGGGGTTAGATAGGGGGGTTCTTTGTTGTGAGAGAGGGTAGATAGGGTTTTGTTTAGGGTAGATGTAGATTAGGTTTGGTTTATGAAAAAGGTGTAGATTAGGGGCATGCTAGCTAGGAAGGAGAGTGGGCATGGGGGAGGTTTAGGGTTTTTACTAAGAGAGGTAAGAAAGAGGGAGGTGGTACTAGGTTCTTTGCTTAGGGAGAAGATTTAGATTAGAGGGAAAGGTTGGCTTAGGGTTTAGGTTTAGCTAGGTAGAGATTATGGTTTTGGTTTAGAGAGGGTAAGGATGGAGGAAGGTGGTACTTTAGATTGATCAAGCAAGCTCCAAACTAGCCCTAACAAGATCAAGGCAAGATAAAGAGGAAGAGGGAGAGAGAGATGATCATGATGATGGGGCTCTTTGGTCCATGCATGATTCAACTAAAGACCAAGCAAGATCCAAAAGAGAGGTGGGTTGATTGGTGCATGCCTCATGAGCACTTATATGTGCATGGGGCATGGGGGTAGGGTTAAGCTAAAGGGAAAAGAGAGGTAGAAGATATGGTGAAGAAACTACCAGGCAAAACATGATTTGAACAAAGGGGAGATAATCCACTTAGAAAGCAAGCAAAAACAAATACTAGAAAAGGTGGCACTTGCATGGCCCATGCAAAATAATTAATGCCACATTTATCCTTGTGAAAACAATAATATTCATATGGCATTATTCATCTGCATTCCCAAAAGGTGGGCAAAGGCCAAGCCAAAGATGATGGGTGTAATCCAAACAACCAATCATGAGCTAGAGATAAAATCAACAAAATGCCAAGCTCAGATTAGTTGGATGGTGGAATTAAAAGGTGGTGAAAGATAAGGTGGTGGAGTCAATAAGAGATATGCCCCCAAATCAACTTGGGCATTTAACAATATATTAAGAACCAAATACAATATCAAGAGGCAACTACAATTAATAATGCACATGAGATAAGAACCAAACAAGAAAGGGTTTTGTATGATGCTCAAAAGCAAGGTGACATGATGACATGAGCATGATATGATGATGATGCAACAATTATATGTTGGAAGTGGCCCTTTTTATTATTATAACAAGTAGCATTACAGGTGTTAGACAACTGGGATGCTACAACTCTCCCCCACTAAACAGGAATCTCGCCCCGAGATTCTAGGAAGAAGAAGAAGATACAAAGGGAGAAGGCTGGTTGGCACGAGTTCATCTTCACGCCCCATGTTGCTTCATCAATGTAATGGTGTGACCACTGCACCTTGCAAAACTTGATGGACTTGTTGCGCGTCCTTCGTTCTGCGGTCTCAAGGATTTTGGTGGGGTGTTCTTGATAGGACAGATCTTCTTGGAGGTCGATTAGCTCATGATCCACGGTCTTGCCGGGGTCTTTGAAGCACTTCTTGAGCTGAGAGATGTGGAAAACATCATGGACTTTGAGTTTTTCCGGAAGCTCAAGTGCATAAGCAACTTCTCCTCTTCTACCACGTATCTTGAAAGGACCGATGTATCTAGGAGCCAACTTTCCTTTGATACCGAAGCGGTGTGTTCCTCTCATGGGAGTGACACGAAGGTAGATCACCAGGGGCATATACCATATCCGTGTGCTTCCTGTCATAGTTGCTCTTCTGACGACTTTGAGCAATTTTCAGGTTCTCCAGAATGATATGCACCTTCTCCTCTGCTTGAGTCACAATGTCAGGGCCAAACCAGATTCTTTCTCCTGCACCTGACCAACCAATCGGAGTTCTGCACTTGCGACCATAGAGAGCCTCGAATGGTGCCATCTTCGCACTCTTCCGAAGCTGTTGTTGTAGGAGAATTCGCATATGGAAGACATTCCTCCCACTTCATGCCAAAAGAGATAACGCAAGCTCTAAGCATATCCTCCAATCTGATTGATTCTTTCCACTTGTCCTTGAGACCGAGGGTGAGCAATCTTTGAAGTTCAACTTTGTTCCCAAAGCTTTTGGAAACTCTCCCGAACTTTGAGGTGAAGATGCTCCCACAGTGCGAACTGATTTCAAGTGGAACCCCATACAAAGAGACAATCCTGTTGATATAGAGCTCACCAATCGAATTCCGTAAATTGTTTCTTTGATCGGAAGAAATGAGCCACTTTAGAAAGCCTGTCGATGACAACAAAGATTCCATTGTTGCCCTTCTGCGACCTTGGAAAGCCAGTGATGAAGTCCATCTCTACTTTCTCCCATTTCCATTCCGGAGGTTTCAATGGCTGTAGAAGACCAAATGGTTTCTGATGGACAGCCTTGACTCTGCGACAGACATCACATTCGAGACGTACTTAGCACAATACCGCTTCAACCTGTGCCACCAGTATTGTGTTTTCAAGTCCATGTACATCTTTGTGCTGCCAGGATGGATAGAAAGAACCAAATCATGTGCCTCCTTGAGAACTTGGTCTCTCAGACCCGGGTAGTTTGGAACAAACATCCGGTGTTCAAAGAAGAGCGTGCCTTGATCATCAACATGGAAGGACTCAGATTTGGAAGGTCAAGCTTAGCGATGAGCTTTTGGTGTGCGGATCCAAGGTGACGAGAGCGAATCTGTTCTTCAAGAGAGGAGTAGCCGAAGATTCAGAGATGCCCTTGTTCCACAATTTCGAGGTTGGTGTGAATTCCTCACACAAGAGAGGTTGCTTCTTCTACCATGAGGTTGTTGACATAAGCTTTGGCTAAGCGCATCTGCCATCACGCTTTGCTTTTCCCGAGTGTAGTTGATGGTCACATCAAGTCATTGATTGCTTCAATCCATCTCCTCCGCCAAGGTTGAGATCCGTTGAGTTAAGATGTACTTCAAACTCTTGTGGTCCGAGAAGATCTCACAACGTTACCAAGCAAGTAGTGCCTCCATAGCTTCAAAGCAAAGACAATCTGCCGCTAGCTTAAGGTCATGTGGGATAGTTGATCTCATGCGTCTTCAATCGACGAGAGGCATAAGCAACCACTGCTCTCTTGTATAAGGACCGCACCCAATCCTTGCAAAGAGGCGCCATGTAATATCCGGAAAGGCTTAGATGTATCCGGAGGAACCAAGACTGGTGTGGAAGTGAGCTTCTCTTTGAGTGTCTCAAAACTTTCTTGACAAGCGAGGAGTCCACAGGTACTTCTTGCCTTTCTTGAGGAGATCGGTAAGAGGCTTTGCTATCTTGAAGTTCTGCACAAAGCGGCGGCAATAGCTAGCCCGAGAAAACTCCGCACTTCCTTGACATTAGCGAGGAAGCCATTCAACTATTGTCTTCACGGTTTCGGGTTGGCAATGCCCTTGGCAGAGATAACATGACCGGATATGTTACTTCAGCAGCAGAACTCACACTTTGAGAACTTTGCATACAAGCGGTTCTCACGAAGTTTGTTCAGGACACACCGCAGGTGCTCTTCATGCTCCTCCTTGGACTTGGAATAAACCAGAATGTCATCCAGATATACCACAACAAACTTGTCCAGGTACTCCATGAAAACGGAGTTCATCAGCCTCGAGAAGGTAGCAGGTGCGTTGGTGAGGCCGAAAGACATGACCGTGTACTCATACAGGCCATAGCGGGTGGTGAAAGCTGTTTTGGGCACATCTTCTTTGCGAATTTTGATTTGATGATAACCACTTCTCAAGTCCAGCTTAGAGAACACCACAGCTCCTGCTAGCTGATCAAATAGATCATTTATCCGAGGGAGAGGATATTTGTTCTTGATGGTTTTAGCATTTAGAACCCGGTAGTCAACACATAGCCTATCGGTTCTGTCACGCTTCTTCACAAAGATTGTTGGGCTACCCCAAGAAGAAGTGCTGTGTTGAATGAAACCCAATTTCTCTTGTTCATCAAGTTGTCGTTTGAGTTCAGCCAACTCAGAAGGACCCATTTTGTATGGCCTCTTGGAGATAGGAGCCGTTCCAGGTTCAAGCTCAATCACGAATTCAACCTCGCGATCCGGAGGCATACCGCAACTCTTCAGAAAGACATCCGGGAACTCACGGACCAATCGGTACCCTCGAATAGCTTCCATAGCATCATCATTCAGAGTCGCCATGAATAGAGTGGACAGCAGGAGTTAGACTTGGAGAAAAGACTATGTGGCCTTGTGGATCTTCAGAGACACCGGCGTTCAAAGACAATCAATCACAGCTGCATTTGCTGTCAACCAATCCATGCCCAATATGACATCAATGTCAGAGTCGCCCAGAACAATCAAAGAAGCCAAGAATGAAGAACCACCAATCTCAACTTGGTTGCCATGGCTGATTTTAGAAGCTGCCATTGTTGCTCCAGGAGAAAGAACCATTAACCGCTTGGGAAGAGGATCTGACGCTAACCCATTCTCACTTGCAAACTTTATAGAAACAAAAGAATGCGATGCACGTAATCAAAGAGAACTCATGCAGGACCGAGTTAATCAAGCATACCCATGACAACTCCAGGTGTGAGCTCAGCTTGAGAGGCGTTGACGCAGTTGGCGCGAACAACCGCAGACCCGGGCTTAGTGTTGATGTTGAGAGCCCGAGGCGGTGGTGCACGAACCGAAGGAGAGCTTGTTGCAGATCTTGGCGGGGGTTGAGGGAGAGCTTTGTTCTTCATTGGGCAGTTCAGCTTGGGATGTCCATGATCTCCACATGTAACAAGCACCGTGAGGACGTGAGCGAGTAGCTGAGGACTCCGCCAGCGCCTAGGGTAGTGGTTGTTGTAGCCCCTGGGAGCCGCAGTGGTGAAGTTTGATGGCCTTGGCGCGTAACTCGCAGGTCTTGGTGGAGCCGGGAGCGACGGTGGGGTGTTAGGAACCCAGACACGCCGCTTAGAAGGAGCTGCCATAACTGCAGAGCTTGATGCATCCCTGTTATGTTTCTTGGACTCCTCGAACATTTGCACCTTGCCTCCTCTTGCAGTCTTTGTGTCAGTAGTTCAGGAAGGTTGCGGTCTTGCATGCGTGATTGCATACTTGATCGACGCATTGAGCCCTTGCCTGAATCTTTTCTGCTTCTTCTTGTCATCAGATACCTCATCACCACCATAGCGAGACAGGTTCATGAAGTTCCTGATGTAGGTGTTGACGTTATCATTTCCCTGCTTCAAGTTGAGGAAAGCCTCCTTCATCCTTTCCATCACAATCTCTGAGAGAAACTGTTCTTTGAAAGCTGCAGTGAACCTCTCCCAAGTTGGCTGGAACCCAGTGCATCTTGCCTTCAAGTAGTTCTCCCACCAAAGAGCTGCATCTCCCTTGAGAAGGTGGGTAGCACACTTGACCCACTCCTGTTCTGGAACATCGCCAGCCTCGAGCAACCTTGAGATCTCGCAGCCAATCATCCGCGTCAAGGTCGGTCGGACACATCAAACGACGAGGTTGAACTTGAGGAAGCTCTTGATGTCACCACGCTTGGGAGGTGGAGGAAGTGGAGCAAACTCATTCCTTCCGACGCTCTCCTCAAAGCGGCTGGTTCTCTTGCATTGCCGCCAAAGCATTAGCTATGCTTGACAGCTGAGCCCGATTCGGAGGATGTCCTCTTCGGTCCCGTGGGGAGCCATCCTGTCATTGATATAAAACTCAAGTCAAGACTATAATGGAGAATGATAATAATCCAAAATAGTACCAAGATGGAATTAACCAAGATTAAAGGATACAATTCTTGAGATGATATTAAAATATCAACAAAGTTCATAGCACCTAAAAGATATTAAGCATATTGCACACGGTGAATAGTGTGGTACACAAAATATATCAAAGAAAAATTTTCCACAAATTTCGCATTAGAATACCAATAGATGCGCAAAATTACTTAACGAATCAAGATTAGTGACTCTACCGATTCAATATACAAAAGCGAATGATAAAAGTAGTGGTATGGTCGCGACTCCATCCGCACTCAAATCATTACTCCAGACATGAACAAGTGGAACACATATCCTAACCCCTTCTTCTCACGATTTAAACCTAAAGATTGGTAACTACGAACGAACACCACAAACAAGATAGCGTCGGATACAAAGAGGAAGATAGATTGCGTCGGTTTGCAAAAGCACATCGGTATGGAATGTACCAACAGTTGATAACCAAAGGCAGATAAGATAACAACTTGGATGCAACAGTAGACAAGGGATTACACACACACACACATCCTATGGTACTACGAACCGAACACGTGAATCCTAGTTTGAACTTTGAGAAGAGGATTGAAAATGTTACACTTCCTTACGAGAAAAGGGTGGGTGGGAGGTAAGAAGAAAATGGAAGCAGTCCTACTCTCGCGTTTTGTTTTCCCTAATATACATAACTACCAAAATATTTGCTAGATCGACAACGACTGCTTGAAACCACGAAGGTCGGGATGGCTCGATACCAATTGTAACTACCTCGGTGAACTACGCTCCTAGATACAAGCCCGGATGAGTGATAGTGGTTGAAATAGTACAGTGGGGCCCCAAAAGCCACTCCTTGGTAGTCCTTTCAGACGTCCCAACCACTACCCTCTCAACGGGACTTGTACGGCGTGGTCGGCGAAGGATCAACTACGACACAAGTGGGTATGTACGCAAGCCACCATACAAGAGTACATCGAGCCACACCATCTAGAAAGAAAGGAATATACCAACGCCATACGGCAAGATTCAAATGACCTAGATAAATCTATATTTTAGGATAACTCCTCATACAACACACGCCGAGTATCATGCGGGCGACAAACAAGATCCGAGTACGGATAAGAAGCAAATCGGCATAAGATGCCGAGAAATAAGCACATCCCAACTACAGGTCTCACGGATCCCGTTCCGGAATCTCTACACCGAACGATCGTTGCCCACATCTTGCTTCTTCCACCCAAGATCCGGCCCGTGAAGGTACATTCATCCGAATCAAGAATTTATCGTGTGAGACCCTAAGGGTACTCAGCAAGTCTTAATGCCTCTAAAGGGACACAACACAGGGTGACGAATTGCAGCGAAAGATAAACCCTAGCAATTCTGAGATAACGCTAACCATCCGCCTAACCAATGATAGCGGATGTCCGTGAATATAAGAACAACAGTTATAATGGTAATCTCATCCGATCCATCCTCCTCACCTTACCAACAAGGAAGCGACTTAACAACCCCCATCCGTTGGAAATTTTATTAACCATTCCATGAGTGTTGCTCTATTTACTAGTCAAGTTACTTAGTCAGATTAAGGCGGTACTTTAGTTATGCTTGTCTATGATCAAGAAACTATGCTCCAAGTCATCCATATCCGCGGACACGGCTTTCAGAAAGTTTTACCCGGCCGGGGTGCACCAATAGCAACACACGCTCGATCAACCTCGGAAAAACCAAAACAAAACCCAACGAGGCTTTCACGACTGAACAATCACCGAATTCAGAAATATTTCAAGGGGCCACCCCATTGAGTAGATCCCGCAACGGAGTAAGCAAGCCCCGAGACGGACTCAAGGTTTGCGACAATGGCTATAAGCGACTGGGAACCCGAAAGTGTGGCTGGGCTTGTCGATACCGCGTAATCAATCCGCTTACCTAAATAAGACGGTGTGCTCTCGCACAAATTAAATACAAAGTAGCATGGCATAAGTACAGGATAGTAAATAAAACCTCAAACTAGTTTGTGGCCCCAAGAAATAAGACTAATCAAGCTCCGGTGGGGGTCCCATATACCTCCCGGATGTGGATAGCGCGATAAATCAAGGAACAGGAATCAAGTACTCGGGGTCTTACGGGACACAAGTGAGCAGGAAGAACCAAATAGCAGATGTTGCTCACCGGTGCCACTTTCTTTAGTTATCCCATACTACTCCGGTTAAGTTGTTTAGGTACCTCATTATCCAACAGACTCTCACATACCCTACACATGCTGTTCTACGACTCGCATGGCTCAAACAACTCCTATAGTAGTGGCTCATGGGATGGAGGAACAAGCTTGGTGGGGTTTAAAAGTAAAGGCTATGCATACTTGGGATTCATTTTAATGCAATCGCGACTCAATGATGCAAGAATAAGATAGAGGCAATAGGTACTGTATGTATGCAAGCATGTGGAAGTGCTTGCCTGTTATCTCAGTTGAAGCGAGGGACGGATCTGGGTAGTGCTCCTGGTTCTCTTGATATAACCCCCAAAGGTATATCCGAGAAAAACCAAACAAACAAGGCCAACATGAATATAGAGCACAAGCATATGAATAAGATGCGTCAAGCAAACAATCATGCCATGATGAATGATGCACAATTTACATGGCAAGAAGGTAGCATGGCATGGTGAGGTGTGGAAGGCAAGTAACAACATTTTAAAGGGGTTTTGGAATCACATTTGTTGTCATAACACTTGTTGTACCCTATATTTTTATATGATGCATGCTGCAATTTAAGTTATGGATAGCATAAACAGAAAGGTCTCGTCGAGCTGATCATTTTAGACATATCATTTGCTTAATTTGGAATTATAAAACAAAAGTTATTAAATTATTAAATTCTAGTGGCAAATTGGGTAATTTAAATAAACTTGGAATTTTACTTGTGCAAAAGACAAAATGGATGGCATATTTGGAATCCTCTCATCTTGCTGATATCCAAACATATATTATTTGCCCAATTTGGATTTAGTATGGAAAAGTTATTTGAAACTGAATTGAATTTGAATTTTGAAATTATTTAAACGGGATTTGAATTTTTAAAACAGTCCCTGGTCGTTTTATACACAGCCTAATCCAGCCTGGGTCAGCAGTGGGCCAGAGTGTCTGACCACACGCCAAGGTTCGGGAACCAACGGACCGCTGGTTTATTAAAGAAAAGCCAGCCTTTTTACAAGATTCCATCGGACAAGTGGGCGGGTGGATCATGGGCGTGAGGCGGGAAAAAGGATGTAAATCAAGAATCTGCCTTGCTTGCCGGACGGCAGCGGCCTTGGCCTGCGGTCTGGCCGGACCTTTGGCCGACGATGGCGACGCCATTGCACCAAACAAAGACGGACCCAAAACAAAGTTGCAGAGGAAGCCACGGGCTGCAACAATGGCTCGTGGCTCTAACGCGGAGGAGGACCGTGGAAGCAGTGGCTCAACCTGGGCAGATCTATCAGCTGCTGCGTTGCCGCTGGCCACACAAGCGGCAGCAGAACGCGGCCACGAGATGACGCACGGCGAGAGGGAGAAGGGGACGTTGTCTGGGGAAGAGGAGCTCACAAAGAACTCGCGGAGCGGGTGGAGAGGCTCGGGAGGTCCGGATCCGCCGGGCTCGGGTCGAGAAGTTGCAGATCACTCCGCACGGCGACGGGCGTGGTCACTCCGGCGAGGCTACGGGGTCCTCGTGTCCCGGGCGGCAGGAGGGAGGCATCAGCCTCGGGATCCGCCAGCTCTCGACGCCACCAGATCAAGACGCAGAGGGGCGAGGCTAGGGTTTTAGGTGGCCACGCCATGGTGGTCTAGGTAGGAGATGGAGGGAGGAGGATCTCGATCCATGGTTGGGGAGGGGTAGGTGGCATGGTAGGGGAGGGGGGAACGGCTCTGCTGCTGCTTTATGCCGGCCACGCGAGGGAGCTAGGAGGCAGGGCACGTGAGCGAGAGAGAGAAGAGAAACAGGGACAGGGAGGCTGCAGGTGGGGCAGAGGAAGGGAGAGGGAAAGTGGCCGCTGGTGGGGACGTGCCTGGCAGGTGGGGCTAGAGGGAGAGAAAAAGAGAGGAGGGGAGAGGGGCCGGCTCGGGCTAGGGTTAGATAGGAGGGGGGGTTCTTTGTTGTGGAGAGAGGGTAGATAGGGTTTTGTTTAGGGTAGATGTAGATTAGGGTTTTGGTTTAGGAAAAAGGTGTAGATTAGGGGCATGCTAGCTAGGAAGGAGAGTGGGCATGGGGGAGGTTTAGGGTTTTTACTAAGAGAGGTAAGAAAGAGGGAGGTGGTACTAGGTTCTTTGCTTAGGGAGAAGATTTAGATTAGAGGGAAAGGTTGGCTTAGGGTTTAGGTTTAGCTAGGTAGAGATTATGGTTTTGGTTTAGAGAGGGTAAGGATGGAGGAAGGTGGTACTTTAGATTGATCAAGCAAGCTCCAAACTAGCCCTAACAAGATCAAGGCAAGATAAAGAGGAAGAGGGAGAGAGAGATGATCATGATGATGGGGCTCTTTGGTCCATGCATGATTCAACTAAAGACCAAGCAAGATCCAAAAGAGAGGTGGGTTGATTGGTGCATGCCTCATGAGCACTTATATGTGCATGGGGCATGGGGGTAGGGTTAAGCTAAAGGGAAAAGAGAGGTAGAAGATATGGTGAAGAAACTACCAGGCAAAACATGATTTGAACAAAGGGGAGATAATCCACTTAGAAAGCAAGCAAAAACAAATACTAGAAAAGGTGGCACTTGCATGGCCCATGCAAAATAATTAATGCCACATTTATCCTTGTGAAAACAATAATATTCATATGGCATTATTCATCTGCATTCCCAAAAGGTGGGCAAAGGCCAAGCCAAAGATGATGGGTGTAATCCAAACAACCAATCATGAGCTAGAGATAAAATCAACAAAATGCCAAGCTCAGATTAGTTGGATGGTGGAATTAAAAGGTGGTGAAAGATAAGGTGGTGGAGTCAATAAGAGAGATGCCCTCAACTCAACTTGGGCATTTAACAATATATTAAGAACCAAAAACATTATCAAGAGGCAACTACAATTAATCATGCACATGAGATAAGAACCAAACAAGAAAAGGGTTTTATATGATGCTCAAATGTAAGGTGACATGATGACATGAGCATGATATGATGATGATGCAACAATTATATGTTGGAAGTGGCCCTTTTTATTATTATAACCAGTAGCATTACAGGGGTTAGACAACTGGGATGCTACAAACATCAATAAAGGAGGTGGCACTAGAGTTTTTTCCGCATGAAGACGAAGATCTGATTGATGTCTACCCCGTTTGTTCTGGTCTAGAGGCAAATTCTGGAAGGCTCCGTCGGCGAACTCCCATGAACGTATTGTAATTCCCTGGACCCTACGCTCTAAATCACAAGCTGGTATAACCTAAAAGTTCATAAGGTGGTGCTACCGCGGAGGCCCAAAGGCCACCCACGTGTAAACATGTCTAAACGGAGCAGGGCACGGTACCGGCTAACCACCATACCCACTTCTCATGGTTATAACTTCAAGTGCGAGAGACGTAGCCTGCTGAACTGCGAGTCAAGCATACACAAATGAGTATGTATACCAACGACATACAAGAGTACATCAGAGCCAAACCATCTAAAAGAAATAGAAATATTCAACGTCATATGGGAAAATCCAAATTACTAGATAGTTCTAATAGTTTAGGATACATCCTTATACATCACACATCAGAGTATCAAGCGGAAGAATAAGACAAAATCTGAGTATGGATAAGAAGAAAATTGTCGTAAGACACCCAGAAAATAAGCACATACCGCCCACAGATCTCCTGGATCTCCATCCCCGGAATCTCTACACCAGACGGTCGTTGACACCATCATCGGTCTCCTTGACCCAGTAGCCTTTCTATGGATATACCTGTTCATCTGAACCAATATTTTATCGTGTGAAACCCTAAAGGATTCAGCAAGTCTTTATGCATCTAAAGGGAACAACCTGAGGATGACTCAATTGCGGCAAAAATAAAGCCTAGCAGTTCTATAGAGACACGCTACAACATCCACTTAACCAATGATAGATGGACGCTCGTTAATTAAACAACAGTTAATTACCCAACAGGTATATATCAACATAATTAAACATCACGCCCTCCTACCCATTCTCGAACGAGAAGGCGGGAGAACATCCCATCCGTTGGCAATTTTATTACTCATTCCATGAATATTGCACCGTTACTAGTCAGGTTTTTAGTCAATTTAAAAGCGGCACTTTAGTTATACGTGTTTATGATTGAGAAACTATGCTCCAATTTATCTATAACCACAGACACAACTTTCAGAAAGATTTACCCTGCAGGGTGCACAAATAGCAACATACGCACGATCAACCTCGAAAAAACTAAATGAAAACCCAATGAGGCATCACGACAAAACAATGACAAGATTCATAATTGATTTTAGGGGGCCACCCCAATAAGCTACCCACTACGAAGTCGGTCGAGCTCCGAAGGCAGACCGGTGACGAGATCGGCTAAGAGATCACATCCCATAGGTATAATCCTCAACTTAACGACCCACCTCCTAAAATGTGTAGTAGTAAACGGTCATTGAGCAATAGATAACAAACATGACATATATGGCATAACATGGCATTAAAACCCTAAACTAGTTTGTGGCCCCGAGAAATAAAATGTGAATCTAGCTCAAGCAAAGGGGATCCATGGTCCGACATGTGGATAGTGCGATAGTCAAGGAACAAGAATTAAGTACTCAGGGTCCTATGGGACACAAGTGAGCATAAAGAACCAAATAGAAGATATTGCTCACTGATGCCTCTTTCTTTAGTTATCCCATTACTTCCTAGTCTTATTTGTTTAGGGACCTTATTGTCAAGACTCTCACAAACCCTACACATGTAGTTCTACGACTCACATGTCCCAAATAACAGCTTCAGCGGGGTTTGAAAGTAAAGGCTATGCAATACTTGGGATTTCAGTTTATTTCGGATCACGACACATGATGCAAGAATATGCTATACACAATAGGTACTATATATAGTTCAAGCATGGGGAATTGCTTGCCTGGAAGTTCAGTTGCATAATATGATGGATCCGGATAATACTCCTGAGACTCCTAATAATCGGCATCTATCCAGATAAAAACCAAACACACAAGGGGTGGAAATAAATACATAGCACAGTCATATAAATCATATTCAACAAGCAAACAAGTATGCCATGATGGGATGATTCACAATTTACATGGCATGGGTGAGGTGTGGAGTACAAGATGAAAGCATTTTATTAAGTTTTTACTCATGTTTTCCTCCCATAAACATTGTTGCCCCATTAATATTTATATGATGCATTCTTTAGTTCATAACATGGAATGCATAGTTAGAACGGGCTCGTCGAGCTAGTCATTTAGACATATCATTTGTCGAATTCGGAGTTACGAAATTCAATTTATGCAATTATTAATAAAATGGCATTTGTTAACATTTAATAATTCAAAAAATTAAGTTGATCAAATGATATTTTAAATATCATATTCATAATCCTCATGTTTTTCTGATTCAAAAACATATATTATTTACATTATTTGGAATTATGAATTTAAAACAATACTAAATTCAAATTATATTAAACAAGGTTCAAAGTCAATGGTTGGAGTAGCTAGAGTCAACCCTGGCCAAATTTAAAATTATATTAGAATTCACAATTGAAAAACATTCATACTTCATTTTATAAGTTTTCTAAAATTCAAGTTCATTTAAAAGTTATGAATTAATTCATATATAATCATATTCTAGTATTTTAAATTTAGAAAGATGGCAAATACAATTGTTAGCCAATTCAAGTTTACACAAATGGCAATGACAGGTGGGGTCAAAGAGGGGAAGGGTCCACAGACGCGCGGGACACTGGGCGGGTAATAAGTGGCTGAGAGGGACCGCGGGTTGAGAGTGAGGTTTTCCTAGGGGCCTTTTTTTAGAAACGTCTCCTGGAGTTGTTGTCGAACAGAAAAATGAAGAACAGTTTTCAATGAGTTTTGCCAAAGATCGAAAGAAGATTCCAACAAATCCAGCACGATTTTTGGGACGCCACAAAAACTAAAAACGACCAAGGAACATCAATATACCAATTTCGTTCATAAACTTTTCCAGGAGGAGGTCTGTGTCGACTGGAAAACGGGAAAGTTCAGAGCACAAAAAACATGCGTCAGAGGACTGTCGGGTTCATCAGGTTCTTCGCGGAGATGCAGCAAACTTCGGTAGACGATGCTGATTGCTATAGAGCTCTGATTTGGACATGGCTGGGCTCGAAGGAAATATGGGATTATTACCGGGAAGATCTTCTGTGTTGAAAGTTTCTTTGGAGGAGGACAAGGGAAGCCGGTATCCGCGAAGGAAAAAGGGGATGCCCACGGGGTGCTGCTGCTGCTATGCGGGCGACCTACATGCGAGGTTGCTGCTACTGCTGGGGACGCGCGCATGGGGGAATTCCGGTGACGGCTGCAACGACCGAGAGATGCAGAGGATGCAGTAATACAGAGAATAGGGAGAGGATCTCACCCTGGAACTGACGCTGCTCTTGGACGGTTCGGGGAAGGTAGGGGCGACACCGGCGGAAGGGTCCTTCTCGGACAAGACCGAGACGGTGGCGAGGGAGTAGTACACGGCATTTCCGGCTCCACTTCTTGCTCCCAGCACCTTGCGAAGCTTCGATGACACAATTAACGGCCTTCGGTTCTACCAAGGAAGACGGAGACGACGACAAGGACATTGAGTTCACGATTTATAAAGGGTCCTACTATGCGTCCCCCGGGGGATAAAAATTTCGATCCCCGGGCCTCTCACGACGCGCATTCACCTAAATCCTTCACACTCAGACCAACATTTGCTACATACGCCCCGCTTTTGCTACACTGTAGCAAAAAACGGTTCGTCCACGAGACAAATAAAAAAGACAAATCTCGTCGGAGACTTCGCCGGAGACCTCGTCCGAGACTATGTAGCATAATATTTGGGCTAATGTAGCAAAACTGACTCCGTCTTAGACTCACCGGAGAATTTCGCCGGAGAATTTCGCCGGAGATCTCGCCGAAAACCTCGTAGCAAGAAGTTTGCGCTATTGTAGCAAACTCAAAAAACATATGTAGCAAGATGATTATGCTAATGTAGCAAAAGCTGACTTCGCCGGAGACATTGTCGGAGCAAAAATTGTAGCAAAAGATATGCCATTATAGCAGCACCGCTCGCTGCATGTAGCAACACCACAAGTCATATGTAGCAGGTGTCCCCTACTGTGGTAGCTACCGATGCCGCTGTAGCAAGCGGCGACGCAGCTTGTAGAAAGCACCAACGCTCAGAGTAAAGCGCCGCGCTTTAGCAGTCGTCGTCGCTCAGAGCACGGCCGCCAGTAGCAAAACAATGACATCTCTAGCAAAAGCCGCCGCGCTTGTAGAAGGTCGCCACAAGATTCTAGCAAAGCGCCGCGGCCATGTAGTCGCCGCCACGCTGTAGCATGTCGCCACCATCAGAGCACGACCACGCGCCTGTGAGCACGGCATCAGGCGCCATTGTGTGCGTGCTGCTCTCGCAGAGCAAAGACGCGACCCTGAGCAAAGAACGCCCGAGGTCGGAGGCGGCGGCGCGTGCTTGGGTGACAGCAGTGCGGAGAGGCAGTTGCTTGCCTCACAACCTTCGACGGTGGCGCTTAACGGCGGAAGCTTCACGAGGACGCCCGATGACAAAGCAAAGCGCCCACGGTGATGGAGAAGGGGGAGAGGAACAGAGGCAGGGGAGGAGAGGTGTCGCGACGCCGGAGAAGTATAGGAGTGCAGGGGGTGTGGCTGCTCCGGCCTAGCAGCGATGTCTCCGGCTGAACAGCGAGCGGAGGATTTGCCCGATCTAATTTTGTGGTGGAGACGGTGAGAAGATAAGGCCACGGAAGTGAGGTCCACAGGCACACTACGACGTGACCCAGGAAAAGGCAGCCAGACCGAACCGGGGGATCGTATCCCCCGGGGGAGTCCTATCATTTTCCATTTATAAAGGGGGAAAGAGGAGACACGGAGGGGAGAAGGGGCACTGGCTGTGCTAGGAAGGAGAAGAAGGTGGTGGCCTAGGGTTTTCTTGGTGCGACTGCGGGGAGTATATAAGGAGTAGGAGGAGGATCACGCGCTGCTCGTGGATGCTGACGAGGAAAACGGTGGAAGACGGGCACCTTCTCCGCTCCATCATGAGCAGAGAGAGAGGAGGGCAACGACACGAAGTCGGTGGATGGGAGCGGCGCGTCGACTAAAAGGTATCGGGCTAAAGGTACCTGGGCCGGTTGCTGAACTGGGACAGGCAGGTAAAGGGCTGCGGCCAGGTAAGCTTTAAACTTTTTTCTTCTTATTTCAAAATTGTTTGTTTGTTTTGATTTTGTTTGGCTTAACTCAAAAGTTTCTAAACAATATTTTGTTTTGCAACCCATTGAAATAGATAGAGCAAAGAAAGGAAGGCTAGTTAGATAAGATAGATAGGATAGATGGTGGGGTTTTGTTATAGGAATTGTTTTGAATGATATGAATGAACCCAAAAGATAGAAAGGGAGCCTCATAAGATACAACTCAAGTACACACCAAGAAAAGCATGAGTCGTGAAAGGGGTAGGACTTGGAAGTTATATGAGTTGATTCAAATGATTTTTCTCAAAACAAATAAGCCCCATGTATCCAAAGGAAACTAGAGGTGGAAAGAATGGTGATTATCTAGCATGGTCCATGCATAAAGAATGATGCTCGCTACTATATTTGGTGAAAACAAATATAGTTTCATAAGGCACATATCCATGCATGCACTCTAGGATTGGAATGTGGCTTCACAAAATAAGCAAAGCTGGCTAGCATTTGAGATTGTTCAACTCATGTACACATGTGAAACCCATATGACCAAGATGGTGTGTATTTTCCACTAGATCCACTTGTAGCCAAATGTGGCACCACACATGGGCATAAATTGAATAATACCAGATGGAAGCTTAAAAGTAGAATTATATCCACATGGCATACAAAGGTGTCCATGAGGCTCCACACACTTAATCTTGTGAAGACAATAGAAAACAAATATGGGAGCATGTAAATTTAGAAGTGGATCCATCTTAATACATATGAGCTAGAAAAATGCCAAAAGAAATGCAAATGCTCATATATAATTTGGATGGTGGGATTATAAGGTGGTGACAAAGAAAGGTGGTGGGATTGCAAAAGAGATATGCCCACAACTCAACTTGGGCATGAAGAAATTTATCAAGAAACAAATACAATATATCAAGGGCAAATACAAGTAATACAATATAAATGCATATAGGATAAGAACCAAACGAAAGGGGGTTTTATATGATGTTCAAATGCAAGGTGTCATGGTGACATGATCATGATATAATGATGATGCAATAAATGACATGTAGGAACAACATATATAATAGGCAAGTAGCATTGCAATTGTTAGACAATTGGGATGCTACACGTATCGTGCCTTGAGATTGCTGGATCACAAGGTATTCAGTATTTAGTTGTGTATACCCATGCTTTTTTCTATCCGTTTAGTTTCAAAGAGAGTTGTGAAGCTCTCCTAACTGTTACCATCACGTCTCATGTCTTAGACGATCCCCGGGATCAAGGCTAAACAAATCCCAGACCTCCATCTGAATTAAGCTTAACCTTAAGCTCGAGAATATCCAGTGAAGAATCGGTAACACATCAGTGACCCTACGACACAAAAACTATTACAACAAGCCCATATCTGAGCGAAGAACCAAAATATTACAAGCAGAGGTCACTGACCACAAACATCAAACAAAGGAAGGCAAATTATGCTATTAAGTATAGCAAACTTAACAAATGGCCTAAGAGGCCTGAAGCATAACGATGACGTCCCATTCCATAGATTCCAGGCTACCGGCCGGGAACTCCAAACTACTCATCGATGTCGATGTCGTAAAGAATTCATCTTCTATGGTAACACTTACTCTGCTGCAAAAATATCAACGAAGCAAGGGTGAGTACAGGGTGTACTCCGCAAGACTTATGGCAGGTGGAGTTGTTTTGCATAAAGCCGTCTTTGTTTGGTGAAACAAGAGGGATAAGAAGCTCGTCTAATCATAGTGTTTTAAAAGGGGATAAGAGAGCGACAGCTCCAAAGTATTGATCATCATCTTTTGATATCCATCAAGTCATCATCGAACCTCATCGAGGATCACCCCCTCGTACCCAAGAGGAAGCATCCTTAGGAACACTTTATCTTAACTTGCCAAGTTTTACGATTAGGTTCAAGTTCTCTATGATCCCACGTCCATTCCCAAGTCGTCCATAACCGTGGACACGGCTTTTCAAAAAGATTAATACCCTGCAGGGGTGTACAAATTTACCCACACGCGTCGACCGACTCTTAGCGTCACATGACACACTTCCTTGGTGTGCTGATAGAGGGTGATCGACCGAAACCTTTCCCTTACTTTTGCCTAATCCATGATTCACCAGAAGGGCTCTCGGCTGCGGTAGTTGGCCATACTCCCAGGCGGTCCTCGACTCTGTGTATCGGGATCCAGTTCAATGCCGAGCATCCTTCACCTGGCCACGTCCTATATGCTTGCACCATTTTCCAAAACCTTTTTCCATGTGGGTGCCGAATAAATCTTCAAACTACGAACTCGTGGATCAGACTAGGCAAGTTGGGGTCAAGGGTGTCCCCATGAACCCCCGTGTGGTTGTACACTCGTCTTGGTTCAAGAGGCAAGAACGTCGGGTCCTAAGGGTGGCAGGTATGGGACTGCAAAAACCACAACCCTCGTGGCCTCCCATACAAGCCTTAGCATGTTTAACTTACTTCACCTGTCATACCACGTTCTCCTGTCCAACTAGGTTCATTCGAAGCTCGGAACCATCAACCAAGTGAATCAACAGAACAACTAAGCATGGCTAAGCACAACAGATAAAGTAGCTCTAGCAGCGATCACAAAGCCAAACCCTAGTTATGCTAGGAGCAGTGGATCAGGGGATATAGGTTCAAAGGAAACATGCATCAGATAGGATTACTCTATCTATCGATAAAATACTTTAGAATCGTATGCACATGGCAAGGATTTAGAATGCTTGAAAGCATAGGATTATATCATGTGTGGGGTTTCGTTTGCCTTTGCTTGTTGATACCCAATACAGATCTTCGTATCCATCATCTTGACTTGTTCGACAACCACAAGGATATAGCTCTCCAGGGTTCATCTTGTTGGCATTGTTCATCGATGACATTCGATGATCTTGATCTTCAGTCTTGGACTCGGTCTCGATTCCGATATCGTATTCTACCGGAGAAGAACCAAACACCGGAAAGGAAGAAAAAAATCAACACATGGCATCGATGCAATGCTCAAGCAAGGATGATGATATGATAAGTTAAAAGTTATTGAAATTGAAACCCTAAACATGCTTGGTCATTTTAATCGGGGTCCGAGGGGTCCAAACCCTAATTCGGAGAAGCCCCGAATGCATATGGGAGGGTGCACTTGCTTATCTAATTAAACTTGTCATGTAAGTTGATTATCAATGCATGATTATAGTGTAATTAGATAGATTTTATTTTTCTGAACATTTTGATATATTATTTGTATTTTTCTGAATTACAGAATAAAAGTTATTGATTTTATAAGTTTTATTCATTTTCTGGAATTATTTAATTAAATAAAACCTTTACTGTGTCACACCGACGCCGACAGGGGTTGGGTGTTTTCATCGGCTGGGTTCTAGCCCCACCATGCATGTGGGTCAGAACATGTCATCGCCACGCAGCACGACCGGTCGTCGCCACGCCATCGCCACGCAGGCGCCAGGTCGATGACACGGTGGCGCCACGTAGGGTCGCCGGAGAGCACGTAGGGGAGCACCAGAGACGGCGAAGGAGAGGGATCAGGGGCGCACAAGCGTGCCTGTTCGATGCAATCGAGCTAGGCGAGCAAGACTAAGGCGGCGCCGCTAGGATAAGGTCGCCGGAACAGTGGCTTCATCAACGCGCGGCGACGGAGCTTGCAGGCGGTTGTGGTGCCGACGACAGAGAGCAAGAGGGGGCAAGTGGAGAGGTCCATGACGACCAGGAGCTCACTAGGAAGCGAACGGAGGCGATGGCGAGGCGCGGTGTGGCCGGAATCAACGGTGGCGATGGTGACCGAAGATCGGGGAGGATGCATCGATTGGGGCTTCTGGGGGCGCGCTGGCTCACACGAGTCAGGCAGGTGAGGGATTCGAGCATGGCAGTCTCGATGGCGGTCTCATCTGTGCATAGGGTGGTCGGTAATGGCGGGACACGGTGGTTTCCGGCGATCTAGGGTTTGGGCGCGCCGCGGAGAACGAGAGAGAGAGCGCTGGGAGGCGAGAGAGGCAAAACTGAACACGGCTAGGGTTCCTCTTGGCGAAGGCGCGGTACTTGTAGATAGAGAACGCCGGCGGCGAGGATCTTGACGCCGGCGGCGCGGCGGACGGCGACACGCAGGTGCTTCGGGGGCGACGCGAGGTGGACGATGACGATAGATCGGACGAAACGGTAAGTTGGGCCTGGGCCAGCTACGGGCTGCTGCTGGGCTGGGGTTGGTTGCACGCGACCGGCGGAGAGTGAGGGAGAGAGAGATGGGCTCGGCCCGATTGGGGTCTGGCTACTGTTTTTCTTTCCTGAAACCATTTTCCATTTTCTGTTTTGTTTTCTCTTTGTATTTTTTAAATACAAATATGTTTTATATTATTTTGAAAAATAGCAAAACTTTGTAAACATTTCAAACATGGTAGGGGGCCTGGTTACTCTTTGGGCTCCATTCCTTTTGTACTTTCAAAACATTTCAAACCATTTTGAACACATTTCAAATAAAGAGGAAAGGAGTTAGGATTAGGGTTTTGCTATTGTTTCTTGCATGAAATTTTAGGATGATGCTCATGAATGCACAACAAGCCCTAATTACTATTTGGTAAAACTAGGGTTGATACAATTCTATCCCCCTTAAAAGAATCTCGACCCGAGATTCCAAGGTAGGAAGATAGAAGGAACAGGGTCACACTAAACTTCAACGATCTTCTCGAAAAGTTTGATCCATGCCACCATCACGAGTGGATGAAGCTCCATGCCACCATGACGAATGGACGAAGCTCCATGCCACCATGACGAATGGACGAAGTGCTTCATAATCTTCGAGGTGGCTGCTTACACTAAGGAAGAGAGGGAAAGACATAGAACCACGAACTGAGTATCTCATGGTCAACTCATGGATAGATGTTTCACGGACATCTCTAAAGCTAACAGACATGAAACACGTCAAGGTAACGGAGGAAACAAGAGGAGATGGTTTCAAGGTGACGGTTAACTGGTCTTCATAAGGATTGAGACCATGGAATTTCAGAAGAGAGTAGACTTCTGAGGGAAGGAATTTCCAACAAATGGAAAAAGATACGCAGACTTCAAGACATAAACCTCTACTAAACAGCTTAATAGAGATTTATAGGTGGAAGAGATAGATACCAACAAAACCAAGTTGTTGAACTAATTTTGACGTAGAAGGGTCATTCTTTGGTTCAACAGAAGGCCAAGACATAAAGGTGTTTTGGTGGAGAGGACTCATGGGAGTCACAAGGAACATGTAACAAGAGAAATTATTGATTACCAAAATCATGGTCGCTCTTCGAACATGTTTTAAGAAAGCAAGAAGGAAACTCTTTATTCATCCAAAATTATCAAAATCTTTGCCAAAGATATTGATATCACTTTGCACCACCAAGATGAATAGTTTAGAAGAGTCCTGATGACATGAGAAGAAAGAAACTTCATTCTCAGACTCCAAGTACTTGGCATAACAAGACGTTTGCCATCATAGAAGGGTCTGGAGGATTGACCGAGAGACATTTAGCAACACTACTTTAAATGTTCTCCTTGATGTTCCAAACACCGTTAGCAGGATACTGACAGGCCTTTAACTAGTCATCAAGTAAAGGTCGAACTTCGGATACAAAGGAAACCATAAGCACAACTCCTATAATAAATCATAGAAGATGTTTCATGAAGAGTGGTTGTTACTGCTGATTCAAGAGAATATGACAAAAGGTCTTTCCGGCTAAGTGTGTCAACCATTACATCAATCTTGCCAGATGTACAGAGAGACCTATGTCAACCCTTGAAGAACACCAACCATCGTATCTGCTTGAGATTCAGATTTGGTTGAGTGGAGAGATACTTTAGACTCAGCATGTCCGAATAGAATATTTGCAACATTTACCACAGAGGTAAAGCCACTAGATTCTCAAGACACAGACTACAGTGTCAAGCTCCAAAAGATGAGCTAGATTGCGAAACACATGTGTTAGCAAATTATCAAAAGATAATTGCATCTACATGAATTGTTTCCAATGAAACACAACTGAATCCTTGTTGGAAAACATTTAGGATGATATCAAAGTTCTGTTGGACTTCTTATCTTCTGTGACAAATCAGCCAGTGTCTTAAGATGCTTGGAGTATATTCTCGAGATGTGAAGGTATCATCCTACCATATCAAGAATTCTTCGCACAAGCTTGACTAATTTGAAATGATTTCCGAGGGAACAAAGACAACTCTACTCGAATCCACGACGACGTCTTTCAACATTTGTGCGTGAAATAGAGAGGTTTACTTCTAACATCCAGAACACATACTTCAAGATAACACGAAGCTGGTTCTCAAAAGTTTCCAACATTATTGCCAGTTGTTCCACATGATTTTTTTAACCTGGAGAAGGTAAGGATGTCATTGATGGGCTCAATAACAAACTTATCTATACACCCCAAGGAGATGGAATCACATGTGGTATGAACAAGACATATACATTGGTCAGACCAGTGGACAAGAAGATGCATTTAGGTGAGACATCACAAATAAATACACCATCAGACAGTCCTTGGAACCGAGTTTGATTTGACGATAGCCCAAATCAAATCAAAGGCAAGAAAGATAACATATCCTCAAAGGAGAAACTATCTTGCTTCAACACGAACATAACTAGACATCCCTTTAAGAAGGAACTGAGTTGGATGGAACTTTTGTCTTACAACTCTCCAAGTTGTTGTTTAAGCTCAACCAACTTGTTCAGGGGTATCCAGTACGAATCCTTGGAGAAAAGAGCAGTTCAGAGAACTTGCTTGCTCAAGAACTTGACAACACGGTCATGTGGCAACATGGAGATACTTCTAGGAAGACGTCTAGAATATCACGAACCACCGATATGTCACTTAGTTCGAGAGGGAAACTTGCTTGGTAAGGCAAGAAGATACAGTCTTAGAGCTTCGGCATGAGCCTAACTCTTTGACTAGAGAGGGTGTACCAGAATATCGGACTTGGTAGCACAATCAAACTTTGCTTAGTGATAGGGCTAACCATCACGCTAATAGTGGTACAAATGTCCTTTGAGTTCAAAGCAATAACAATTGCTAATAATCTCAGATGACCACATCATTACGCACACACAACATTCACGAGTACGAGAGATCGAGGGAGGGTGGGTAAATATGTGTAAGAGCATCACGTCATTAAGGGTCATGTAACTCAGCACGACCTGTTAGTATAAAAGAGTGTGACACTTTAAGGTGGAACAGATAGAAGCTAATCAATGCCTCTTGATCAGCGGTTTACAACACTTTGACCTGGTCCTAGATATGACGAGGTACTGGATTTTGTTTCTCCTAGACATCCCAAAATGGTTTGTCTTGATGGACCACAGGAGTATCTTACATCGGAAGACACCGATGCACATTTACTACTTGGATACCAACTGGTAGACAAAGGTCGGAAAGAAAAAAAAGGAATGGAACATGCTCAGGATTGAAATCCCGAGATGTGGATGCATAGATTATGAACCTTCCGAAAACCAATGCATATAATAGGTAAGGTGTGGCAGAGTCACGATTATAGAAGTAGGACTCACGAGGAGCACTCTTGTCGTGATCTATTTGGTTCCATTAAAGAACATCTGCCATAACATGTGGTAGGGGAAGTCCTTTATCGTCACTTGTTCAATAGCGACAATATCCACAAACTTGAAGGCTATACTAGAAGGTATTAGCCATTTTGGGGTAATGTATGAACATTAACGCCAGGGATCAAAGGAATGGATCTTGAGTTAAAGGTCAGCTTCATGTACAGGATTCACAACACCAAAATCTAGTACAATCGGGGATCTTAAGTTCAAGTCCGAGGGTTAAAACCCAGAGAAAAGAGTAACTACTATCTTAGTAGCACAAAGGATACCACAAGGTAGCAATCACAAGGTAGATTCCAAGAGAAGAAACAACTTCTGAAGTACCCGAACAAATTAAGAGGCGGCACACGAAGCGAAAGGATACCTTGAAGCCTAGAACGGAACACTATGGAACCATCAACATGAGGTTATGGACCCATAAAATAGAGAGATCATGATAGAAAGAAATCTGTTAGAAGAAACAGAACAAAGGGATCAAGAAACACACACTCAACTTGACTCTAGAGAACTCAATACTAGGTCCAATGGTTGAGAAACGACATGCCTAACCAGGCACCTAACTTTGAAGAAAGAGACGAGATAGCAAAAATTTTCCAAATCAACACAAGATAAGGTAACCCAGAGTTAGAGCGAAACTGGATAAGGAGAAAAAGAAGCATACCAGAGTTTTCGAACATAATTTTCATCTTTGAAAATAGTTTTCACAAACACTAGACTCAACATCGACCAGTAGAGAGGGTTTCCTACAGTCGGTACTGCTCTGATACCAAAACCTGTGACACCCCCGGGATCAAGGCTAAACAAATCCCAGACCTCCGTCTGAATTAAGCTTAACCTTGAGCTCGAAAATATCTAGTGAAGAATCGGTAACACGGTAGTGACCCTACGACACAAAATTTATTACATCGAGCTCATAATTGAGCAGAGAACCAAATAATTACAAGCAGGGGTCACTGGACACAAACATAAATCAACGGAAGGCAACTTATGCTATTAAGTATAGCAAACTTAACAAATGGCCTAAGAGGCCTAAAGCATAACGATGACGTCCCAGCCCATAGATTCCAGGCTGCCGGCCAGGAACCCCAAGCTACTCGTCGATGTTGATGTATTACCAAACTGATCTTCCGGGAACACTTACTCTGCCAAAAGTATCAACAAAGAAAGGGCGAGTACAGGGTGTACTCCGCAAGACTTATGGCTGGTGGAGTTGTTTTGCATAAAGCCATCTTTGTTTTGTAAGACCAGAGGGAGAAGAAGCTCGTCTAATCAGAGTATTTTAAAAGGGGATAAGAGAGATACGTCTCCAAAATATTGATCATCATCTTTTGATATCCACCAAATCATCATCATCTAGCAACTAGGATCACCCCCTCGTACCCATGAGGAAGCATCCTTAAGCACACGTTGATCTACAAGTTTTACAGTGGTTAAAGTTATCTACGATCTTGAGTCCGATCACCAAGTCATTCATAACCGTGAACACAGCTTTTCGAAAAGATTATTACCCTGCAGCGGTGTACAACTTTACCCACACGTACTAACCTTCTCTTAATGTCACGTGATTAGCCCTCTTCCTTGGAAGGCCGACAGAGGTTGGTTAGACACGACCTTTACCTTGATTTCGCCGAGACCATGAGTCACGCAATAAGTATGGTTCCGCCGTAACGGGTCAAATCCCGAAGCCGGTACTTAAAGATGTGAGGCGAGGTTGGTTGACCAGGGGCGCCATCAACCCCAAGCAACCCGGTCCACGCTTCCCTACCTGTTATGAATGCACCTCTTTCACCTCCTTCTTTCGAAAACGTTTTCAATGCGTATGTCGAATGGAACGCCCGAACTATGTGACTCATGGAATCTACTAGGCAAGTTAATTAGTCATGAGGTTGTCCAGGCCCCGTGTGGTTGTACGCTCGTCTCGGTTCCAAAGGCAAGAACTCAGGTCCTAGTGGTGGAGAGCATGGGACTAGAAAACCCACATCCCACCGTGGCCTCCCATACAAGCCTTAGCATGTTTAAACTCATATCACCGCATCAATATATCTTGATATTCTTCCATACTAGATTCTCTGCATCTGATACATCATCTGGATGGACCAGACTCAACAGCTATGCATGGCTAAGCAATACACAATATAAGCTCTAGAGTGCACACAAGCCAAACCTAGTTATGCTAGGAGCAGTGGATCAGGTAATATAAGCTCCAAGGGAGTAATGCAATAGATAGGATACTCTATCTATTGATAAAATACCACAGTAGAATCGTATGCATCATGGCAGAATTGAAATGCTTTCGAAATCATAGGATTATATCATGGTGGGGACATGCTTGCCTTTGCCAGTTGATAATAGATAAATAGATCTTCGGAATCCTTGTACTTGACTTGGTTATAGTTGGTCAAGTATTGTTCGTCGATCTTCAATGGTCTTGATCTCGGTCTTCGATCTTGATCTCAATATCGTATCCTACCGAGAAGAAGCAAATCACCAGAAACAAAGAGGAAAACAATCAACACATGGCATCGATGCAATGCTCAAACAAGGATGATGATATGACAAGTTAAATTATATTGAAATGTAACCCTAAAACATGCTCGACAATTTAAACGGGGTTCCGAGGGGTGAAAACCCTAACTCGGGGAAACTCCGGAGTATATGAGAGGGGTTACTAGGTTCTTATAATTATACTTTTCATTTAAGTTGTTTAACAATGCATGATGATAGCTTAAAGAGGTAGCTCTCATTTTTCTAAACATTTTGATATATTATACATGTTATTCTGACTTTAAATGAATTAGTTATGATTTTTCTCAATTTAAATCCATTTTAAATCATTTTAGGAAATTATAAAACATTTTTGGATTATATTAAATATTTATTCACTTGGTCCCACATGTCATAGTTTTATTCATTTCTGAAAACATTTATGAAAATTATTAAAAAACTGACAGGTGTGGCCCACATGGTTTTATTTATATTCCAGAAAATAATTTCAGAAAACATAAAACTAAAAGAATTGGGTTTATGACCTCATGCTGATGTCATGCTGACATCAGCAATGGAGGTGCTCTCAGGTGATGCACGGGTCGGGAGATTGAGGGCGCGGGAGCGAGCGGGACTAGGGGTGTTCGACGCAGCGCACCACACTGAGCCGAATAGAGGCGGCGCCGCTCTGGACTGGTCATCGGAGACGGCGACTCGACGATGGCAGCGGCGGCAGCGTCAAGTGGTCACGGGGACAGCGATACAGAGAGGGAGAGACCAAACGGAGGGCACTGGGAGGTGCAGAGGCTCACCGTGAGTGTAGAGGAGTGGTCGTTGAGGTCGGGCGAGCTAGGACGCGGCCGGAATCGGCGACGAAGAAAGTGGCCAGAGCTCGGAAATGAGGTGTCGACTGAGGCTCCTGGGGTCGCTCCCGCTGATAGGGGCAAAAGAACGAGGAAGACACAAGGAGCACGACGGTGCGCTCAGAAAGGCGAGGGGAGGCACGGGACGACGGGGCACGACGGCGATCTCCGGCTAGGGTTCGGTATGGCGCAAGGAAGCGAGGGGGAAAAGGGATAGAGGTGTGCTAGGGCTTCTTCGCGGCGGCGTCGAGGTACTTGTAGGAGGCCAAGGGCGGCGGCGGGAATCTTGGCGCACGCCGGCGCGGCGGCGCTCGACACCGAGCAGCTTCGTCGATCGGTCGGCGAGGAAGATGACGAGGCAGAGAGGGTCGGACCGGTACGGGCCGGTGGCGGGCTACGAACGGGCCAAGGTGTGCCGCGGGAGAGGGAGAGAGGGGAGGGAGGTTGGTGGGTTGCGGCCTGGCTTGCTCTGGCTCTATTTTCTTTTTAACAAAACCTTTTCTATTTCCTATTTTCAATTTCTGTTTTGCACTTGAATTTCCAATATGTTTTGAATTATTTCAAAGTTACCAGAAGCTTTATAAAATATATATATAATATTTATGAACCCTTATATTCAATTTGGGCTCCATTATTTTTGTGATTTCAAAATACTCAAATACTTTTGAATGCATTTCAAATAGAGGGAGAGGTTAGGGTTTTAGGGTTTTTCTTGCATGCATTTCAATTCTTTCTTGCATGCATTAATAGATATGATCCTTATGATGCACAATCAAAACCCTAACTACTATTTAGCTAAAACTGGGGTGTTAGAGTATTTATCTTGAGTTAGGACATGAAGTGTTTGAAGAGAAAATTAAGAAACCTATGGAGCTTTATTTGCATGATAATAGCAATGTTATTAGTATGAATTCTTTGGACACCATTATTGCTAATGCTATGGAAATGTCTAAGCTTGGGGAAGCTAGTTTTGATGAATATGATCTTTTTAGTCCCCGAGCTTTGGAAGATATCTATTCTATTGCTTATGATGATACTAAACCCCCAAACTATGATGATTACAATGATGAATATGATATTTTCAGTCCACCTACTATTGAGGAGAAAACTAATTGTGATTACAATATGCCTCCTATATTTGATGATTATGGTGATGAGAATAATAATGATAGCTACTTTGTTGAATTTGCTCCCACTAAAATTAATAAATGGCTATTCTTGTGTGGAGAGTAATAACCATTTTATGCATGTGGCTCATGATAAGAATGTTTTAAGTGATAGTTATATTTTTAATTTTGTTCATGTTGCTACTGAAATTTATTATGAGAGAGGGAAACATGGTCTTATGTATCTCAACAATATTAAGTTTCTCCTCTTTATGTTGAAAATCTTGAAGTTGCACTTGTTTTGCTTTCCTATGCTTGTTGCTTTGTGCTTTCATGACTTGTTTCTTTACAAGGTTCCTATGCATAGGAAGTGGGTTAGACTTAAATGTTTTTTTGAATTTGGTCCTTGATGCTCTCTTTTACTTCAATTCATATTTGTTATGTGAGCATCTTCTCAAACTATCAAGCCTAACTTAAAGGCGTTAAAGAAAGGTACTTGTTGGGAGATAACCCAAGAGGTTTCTTGAGTCTTGGAAGTTATTACCTCTGTAATGACCTCCCCTTGTCCTTTTTGTTTGTTTTTTGTGCCAATAATGACCTCTAATGAGAGGGAAGTAAGATTTGGGGAGTTGCTGTCCCGAAACAGATTTCTGTCCTCCACCATAAAATTTTGTGAGGAGTCTCTGTAAGTCGGATTGAGCTGAAAATTTACGAATAAATCCCCAGTATGTTAGCTAACTTTCGTTACTTCAACACATTTTTATTTGAGCAATAGAATGTCCTCTAAAAAATTGGTTTCTACCTGCTGGTCTGTTTTGACAGATATCTGCCATTATTTGCATTTGCTTCTTATTGATTCCTTTTTGGGTTATTTTTGGGAAATTGAGCTTTTTGAAGGAGTTGCTACAGTAGCTTGTGTCTTTAGTGAAAGTTTTTATATTTTGAAACTAAACCCAAAATTATATTATCTTTTGAATACACTAATGTTGCTAATGAAGATTATGTGAAGTTTTGTATGAAGGAAAATTTGCAGGTGTAGAGAAAGAATGATGTAATGAGATGAAGAATGGACAAAGTCTCAAGCTTGGGGATGCCACCCCGTGTCACCCAAAGAAATATTCAATAGGTACAAGCGTCAAAGCTTGGGGATGGCCAAGGCATCCCCTTCTTCATCAATAAAAATCTCAGGTCTTTCTAGACACTTCATTTTTATTGTTTCATGCAAAGTTGTGTTGTTCTTGGAGCGTCTTAGTTTTTGTTTTTGGTTTTGTTTGCTTAGTTTGCTTGAATAAAGTTGGTTTGATGACAACACACTTATTTTGGAGAGAGACACACTCTGCTTTCATTGCCTAGAACACTCTAGTTTTCACTCTTATTGTTCTATGAGTGTTCACTTTTGCTAGCACTGTGCTTAGCCTTAGTTTTCTTGTACTTTCAGCTTAGAAATTTTTAGTTATTCTTTGTGGATTTGTGAGACAATCTCACTGATATTTGTTTATTATTATCTTTGTGAGTTGTTTCAAATAAGTTGATTGGTGTTGGAAAAGAGTAGAAAGTGTCATGCTTATAGTGGTACAAAAGGGAGCTTGTTTTGACTATGGCTTAGACTTTATCATGTCATGCTAGATGTTGTTTTGACCTTATGCTTAGTGATTATTGTTGTAGCATGACTTGTTCCAAACAATTAGGCCCACTTAATGTGCCTAGAAAGAATCATGTGTTGTTTTAGCATACAAAAGCATAGTATTGTGGTATTCTCCTTTGATGCTTTGTTTGGGTTGACTTGGCACATGCTCACACCATGTTATGACTATGAAAAAGTCACCATAGCCTCTATGATCATTTAGTCCTCGACTTGTAGTACCACTCTATGCTTTGATTAATAATGTTTTGTCGTGCTGCATGATTATGGCCATTATTGCTCTCTTAGTTGGTTGCTCCCAGTCTTTTGCTAGCCTCCACTTGTATGAGTAAGTTCTAATCATGCTTCCAACTCCAAAGAAACCAATTTATTCCAAAGTGTCCACTATAAATTCATATGCATGGTATGTTACACCATTCCAAGTATATTCTTGTTTTATCTACCTTCCAATTAAAAAGTTACTTTGTTATGTGAAAACTTAGTGATTAAAGCTCTCATGAACTTGATGGCACACTTTATTTTCCTGGCCCCTAATAAACTTGAACCATTGTGTCATCTATGTTGTATATGCTTGCACTTATACGTTGGAATTAGCAGAACCATGCTGTCACGGGGAACATTTTCAACATTGCACTTGTACTTTGTACTCAGTTGATATCATGCTCTTTTGTCTATGGATGTCACTAGTGTGAAATAAAGAGGGAACTTGTAAGTCAATGGAGTATGTATTTTCTGTTGGAGAAACGCCTGGGCCGCTAGCCTAATCCATGCCTAATCATGGTAGAAACTTGCAACATCACCATAGTGAGCTATCTATGAAGCATCCTCAATAAAAAAGCTATGCATATAGTAAATAAAAAGATCGCTCAGATGCTCATTGTCTGCTTGCCTTGTCATTTTGGTTATGGGATAGCTCATGTACCATGTGCAAGGGGTACCCCGTTGGCGGTTCTCTATGATATGCATGTACTTACAATGACAAGAACTTACATGTGACTGAAGTTGAGTAGCATGAGGTGTGGCCCTTGTATTCAAGGGACTTGAGATTGCCAACTTATACTTCATCAAGCATATACTCCATAGTTTTTTCACTTTAACCCTAATCACTTCAAGATGCTTATGATAGGGGCAATGAGGGCTGAAAGCTAACAAGTACCCAATTTTTTGGAAGCTCTTTTTGAAACTTGAAATCCCTGCTTCCTTTTGTGAAGGGACTTTCTTCCACCATTATTTGAGTCTCCACCTTCTACCTTTAGGCACCATTAAGAGAGCATAGTTGTCATTCTGTGTGTAGTGTCCCAAAGCTTATTGATTGATGCATATTGTGATATTACTTGTTCTTGTGCTATTTGTTTCTAGTCACCCTTGTGAACTTTGAAGGTGTCCTATGCATCTATTTGCTACTCTTTGAGGGACAAGCTGAATGCCACTATGCCATGTTTTCTGTATGTGAAACAAACAAACGTTTTTCAATGCATGTTATTCATGATATTTGTTTGTAGCCTTTCATGTTGCATGCATAGTTACTATGTCTTATTGTTAGAACTCCATCTTGCATGCACATGTTTAGAGTTCTTTGATCCCAGCTTTCAATGCTTGCAAATGGTTTGATCTTGGTTTTGATGGTGCATGTCACCTCAAAAATTATTCTTTTTATCACTTACCTACTCGAGGACGAGCTGGAGTTAAGCTTGGGGATGCTTGGTACGTCGGAAACGTATCTATAATTTTTGATGTTCCATGCTTGTTTAGTATCTACTTTGCTTTGCTTTGTCCATACTTTGAGGTATTTTTATACACTTTCTGGAACTAACCTATTGACAAGATGCCACAGCGTCAGTTGCCTGTTTTCTGTTGATTTTTGTTTCAGAAAGCTAAAAAATGAATATTCTCGGAATTGGACGGGACAAAAGCCAAAGTTCATATTTTCCCTGAGCGATACAGAAAATCGAAGACGAGACGGAGAAGAAAACCAGGGTGGCCACACCCTAGGTGGGCGTGGGCCCACCCTAGGCTGTGCCAACAGGGGGTATGGGCCCCCTGGACCTCCACCGACCTTGCCTCATGCACCTATAAGAATCCCCGGGGAGAAAACCCTTAATAGTCCATCATACTTCCAGAAAAACCTTCGCCAGCGCCATCAAGGGGAGATTCGGGGCGAAAGTCTGCTTCCGCACCACGGAAGGGAAGTGTCCCCGGAGCCATCTCCCATCGATCTCCACCACCATCTCCATCACCGTTGATGATTCCCATGATGAGGAGGGAGTAGTTCTTCCTTGAGGCTAAGGGCTCTACCGGTAGCTATGTGTTCATCTCTCTCTCTCTATGCATGGTCATATTGTGATCATGAGATTTGTAATCAAGTAGATCTACCTTGCTACTCAAGTGCTTTAATAGATCTTTGCTCTCCCCATGTGTGTGAAAGTGACAGCGTGCACGCCATGGTGGAACTTAGGTTTGAGTCTACATAAATACTCTTTGTGCTTTAATAGATCTATGCCTTTCCCCACGTGTGTGAAAGTGACAGCGTGCATACCGTGTGTGGCACTTTGGCTAGATTGAATATTTGTTATGAGTTATATTTGGAGTTGGATGTCTCTATGAAATTGTGGTGTTTGTTGGAACCATCTAGCGCTCAAGGTGACAGTGTGGGGTTATCTAGATTGGGGAAGGCGGACTTTGAGGTGTGCTGTTATACCATGGATTAGAGTGCCCAACCAGAGAGTAGTTAAGAGTAGTATCATGAAGAGAGGATATCTATATGAGATAGTGTTCACTAGTGAAAGTATGATCCCTAGGCCTTGTTTCTAAGCATTGAAACACCGTTTGCTACTAGATATGTTGCATGTTTGCTTGCTTTAGTCTTTACCTCACTGTCAAGCTATTTTCTGGCACCGTTACCACTTGTATTTCACTATATCTTCGCCGAACTAGTGCACCTATACACCTGACAAGTGTATTGGGTGTGTTGGGGACACAAGAGACCTCTTGTATCTTGATTGCAGGGTTGCTTGAGAGGGATTACCTTTGACCACTTCCTCCTTGAGTTCGATAAACCTTGGGTGATCCACTTAAGGGAAACTTGTTGCTGTTCTACAAACCTCTGCACTTATAGGCCCAACAACTGTCTACAAGAATAGAAGTGCGTAGACATCAATCAACAAGATCCATCATATAATAGATATTGCAAACTAAAATAAGAAGTGAAGGGAATATGCCCTGAGAGGCAATAATAAAGTGTTTATTATGTATATTCCAAGTATATGATAGATGTTTATTTTACATGCTATAATTATATTAATACATAAACGTTAATACATGTGTGTTTAATAAAAAACAGAAAGTTCCTAGTTCTGCCTCTCTCATAAACTAGCTCGTTGATTAACAAGATGATCAAGGTTTCCTGATCATGGACATTGGATGTTGTTAATAACAAGGTCGTAACATTATTGGAATGGTGTGATGAACATTCATCCAAAGTATATCATTATGATCAAAGTCATTGAGTTTATATTGCTATAACATCATACAAAGTAATCCTAATCCTTAGACCATGAGATCATGTCAATCATTAACACTGGAAGAGTATCTTGATAACATCAAACATCACACCATAACAGGGTGATTATAAAGATGGGTTCAGTACTACTAAAGTGTTATGTTGAGGCCCATGGATCGAGAGTGGAATTTTTTCATCCCGACGATGGATAGATATACTCTGGGCCCTCTCGGTGATATCACATTGATTAGCTTGCAAGCAAGTGATTTGATCACTAGAATGCTATATCACGGGAACGAGAAAAGAGTACATGTTAGTAACGAGATCAAACTAGGTATGGAGATACCGATGATTGAATCTCGGACATGTAATATATCACGAGACAAAGGGATTAAGTTACTAGTGTAAAAGGTTCTCACGATCACAAGAAAGTCATCGTTGAATGTGTGGGAGTCAGTATGGATCTCCAGGTCCCGCTTCTGATTATTGATCTGAGAGGGGTCTCGGTCATGTCCGCATTATTTGCGAACCATAGGGTGACACACTTAAGAGACACCGACACCATTAGGAGCAAATAGTTTTATGCTGAAAAGAATAACAAAGTGTAGGAATTTATTTCACTAGACATTGAAACTGTTTTCGGGTGAAATTGCAGAAAGTGTTTCTGCATGTGAAATGAAATACTAGCAAGGGGGTATATGTGAATGTTTGTCATTAAGGTAATTGACAAAATTCGGAATAAACAAAAGGAGTTTTATTTAAAGAGAGTTTGCATTAAAATTGGTGGAAATTTAATGGCAATTTTGAGTGGAGAAATAAAGAGCCATTTTTGTGAGTGGAGCTTCCACCCACATGATGGAGGAAGGGGTGGGGTGTAGCATCCCAGTTGTCTAACACCTGTAATGCTACTTGTTCTAGTAATAAAAGGGCCACTTCCAACATATAATTGTTGCATCATCATTCATATCATGCTCATGTCATCATGTCACCTTGCTTTTGAGCATCATACAAAACCCTTTCTTGTTTGGTTCTTATCTCATGTGCATTATTAATTGTAGTTGCCTCTTGATATTGTATTTGGTTCTTAATATATTGTTAAATGCCCAAGTTGATTTGGGGGCATATCTCTTAACAACTCCACCACCTTTCCTTCACCACCTTATAATTCCACCATCCAATTAATATGAGCTTGGCAGTTTATTGAGTTTACCTATTGCTCATGTTGGTTGGTTGGATTCCACCATAATCTTTTGCTTGGCCTTTGCCCACCTTTTGGGAATGCAAGGAAGAACGCCACATGAATTTATGTTGTTTCACAATATAAAGACATGGCGTTTATTGTTTGCATGGGCCATGCAAGTGTCACCTCTTGCTGACTATTGAAGGTCATTTTGTTTTGCTTGCTTGGATCACTCCTTCCCTTTGCTTGATCTTGTTTTGACTTATTTATAATCCTAGCCTCACCCCTCTCTCTACCCTCTAGCTAATCTTTAACCTATACCCTATCCTCTTTTCTCTTCCATGCATGATCATGTGATCATGTGTGCTTTCTCTCTATTTGTGCCTTGTCCTCTGTTTGCCTCTCTCTTAGTCAAGCCCCCTTTTCCAATCCTCCCGTGACAAAGTTCAACAGAATTTGAATCAAGAGCTGGTTTGAATTTGTATTAGAATGAAACAAACAAATCAAACAAAATAAATAAAAGAGGAAGGTAAATAAAGGAGAGAACAACACAGCCAACCACCCGCAGCAGCCTCAAGAGGAGATCGCGGCCCAGAGCAACACCTCCTCCGTCCCAACTCCGCCACCCGGCCGATACCCCTCGCAATCACGCCGCCTGCTTCTCTTCTCCGAAGGCGCTCTCAAGAGCAGCAGACGGAGCAGGTCGCGTCATCGCCGCTTGTCGCTGCCTCACGCTTGTGACCTCCCTCCCTTATCAACCCGGTTTCCTCCCTTTAACCCTAGCTCTCCTCCTCCTCACGCAGCTTTTCCCCTTTTCCCACCTCTGCTCACGCCGCCTTGCCCATGACCAGGCCTAGCTGCTGTCATTGCCGCTAGCCTCGGCACGTACCGAGCTCGCCTCGCCCTCTTCTACTTGGAGCAAGGAGGAGACGTGCAGTGGAGGCCCCGTCGCCCGTCCGCCGCCACGCCGCCACCGTCATCATCTCCGGCCTCCGCTGGCCGCTCCCACGCCAGCTCGCCACCGCTTCCTCTCCGTCAAGACGCTGCGCTAGGCCGAGGACGCGCGCAAGGTGAGCCGCACGCCTTTTTCGCCTCGCCTCTGCGCTACCTCTCGCCGCTGCCAAGGCCACCGCCTCAGGCTGGAACGCGAGCGGCATCGTGCAGCAGCAGCAGTCGTTTCCGCCTCTGTTCGCCAACGTGCCCCGCCCGCTGCAGCTTAGATCCGACGATGAACCCTTAACAAAACTTGTAGCTGGTACATCCCCCTTCGTTTTAGGTTTTTACGGTTTAGTGAATTTCTCTTTCGTTTGCTCGCCATCTTCGTTTGAATCTGGGGTCAGCTAGCAGTTCTTCAGGTTCTTCGTCGATTCGACAAACCGCTCAGACGCTTCGCTTTTAGGGCCCTAGGGCTCCGGATATCAACCCGACCCTGCACCCCACCGCCAGCCTCTAGACGTTTTATGCGAAACCCCCTGAGGAACCCCCTTTCCCCAACCGCGGTACAACCCCCCTTGGTTCCACGTGGCAGCCCAATCAGCACCCCAGGTCCCACCTGTCGGTGTCTAGATCTAGGTTAGCCTGAGTATTAAGATGTTTACATTTTGAAATTGAATCAAATTTCAAATCTGTTCAAATTTAATTGAATTCATAACTTATTCCTGGTTTAGAATTTGAATTCAAACCTTATATGAAAAATGATTTGTTTTTGAATGTTAATTCAAATCTTTATTCAAATATTTTCAAAAATTAATTTAATTAATCAACCTTTGACTTTGACCTAATTTGACTAATTTTGACTAAAAATAAAATTAAATTCATAATTCCAAATAATACAAATAATACATGTTTTTGAATCAGAAAAATGTGAGGATTTCAAATATGCTATCCAAATTGCCTTTTGCACATTTAAAATTCCAAGTTGAATTAAATTACCACAATTGCCACTAGAACTTAAATAATTAATAACTTTTGTTTTATAATTCCAAATTTAGCAAATGATATGTCTAAAATGATCAGCTCGACGAGGCCTTTCTATTTATGCTATCCATGACTTCAATTGCAGCATGCATCATATAAATATATAGTAAACAGCAATTGTTATGACAACAAAATGTGATCCAAAACCCCATCAAAATGTATTTACTTGTCTTCCACACCTCACCATGCCATGCTACCTTATTGCCATGTAAATTGTGCATCATTCATCATGGCATGATTGTTTGCTTGACGCATCTTATTCATATGCTTGTGCTCTATATTCATGTTGGCCTTGTTTGTTTGGTTTTTCTCGGATAGACACCGAAAGTGGGTTATATCAAGAGAACCAGGAGCACTACCCAGATCCTTCCCTCGCTTCAACTGAGTTATCAGGCAAGCACTTCCACATGCTTGCATCCATACAGTACCTATTGCCTCTATCTTATTCTTGCATCATTGAGTCGCGATTGCATTAAATTGAATCCCAAGTATGCATAGCCCTTACTTTTAAACCCCACCGAGCTTGTTCCTCCATCCCATGAGCCCTTACTACAGGAGTTGGTTGAGCCAAGCGAGTCGTAGAACAGCATGTGTAGGGTTTGTGAGAGTCTGATGGATAACGAGGTACATAAACAACTTAACCTGAGTAGTAATGGGATAACTAAAGAAAGTGGCACCGGTGAGCAATATCTGCTATTTGGTTTTTCCTGCTCACTTGTGTCCCGTAAGACCCAGAGTACTTGATTCTTGTTCCTTGTTTTATCGCGCTATCCACATCCGGGAGGTATATGGGACCCCCCTGAGCCAGAGCTTGATTCCGACTTATTTCTTGGGGCCACAAACTAGTTTGAGGTTTTATTTACTATCCTGTACTTATGCCATGCTACTGTTTAATTACGTTTGTGCGAGGAGCACACTGTACTGTTTAGGTAAGCGGAATGTTTTCGCGGTATCGACAGTCCCCGATTGGGGATCTGCTGTTCTGTACCATTGTCGCAAACCTTGAGTCCGTCTCGAGCTAGCCTACCCGCTATGGTGTACTCAAGGGTGGCCCCAAAATATTTCGAATCCTGTGATTGTTCACCGTGAAAGCCTCGTGGGTTTTGATTTGGTTTTTCCGAGGTTGATCGAGCGTGTGTGTTGCTATTGGTGCACCCGGCCGGTAAAACTTTCAAAGCCGTGTCCACGGATATGGACGACTTGGAGCACGCTTTCGATCATAGACAAGCATAACTAAAGTACCGCTTTAATGACTAAGTAAATTGTCTAGTAAATAGTGCAATACTCATGTAATGGTTAATAAAATTGCCAGCGGATGGGGTTAAATTTCCGCCTCGTTGGTAAGCGAGGAGGAGGATGGATCTGATGAAATTACTAATATAACTGTTGTTCTTGATTCACGGACATCCGTCTATCATTGGTTAGGCGGATGGTTAGCGATTATCTGTAGAACTGCTAGGGTTTATCTTTCGCTGCAATTGCGTCACCCCAGGTTGTGTCCCCTTTAGAGGCATTAAGACTTGCTGAGTACCCTTAGGGTCTCACACGATAAATTATTGGTTCAGATGGACAGGTACCTTCTCAGGACGGATACTGGGTGGAAGAAGCCGAGGACATGGGCAACGATCGTTTGGTGTAGAGATTCCGGGAACGGGGATCCGTGAGATCTGTGGTTGGGATGTGCTTATTTCTATGGCATCTTATGCCGATTTGCTTCTTATCCGTACTCGGACTTGTTTGCCGCTTCCGCATGATACTCTGATGTGTGTTGTATGAGGAAGTATCCTAAAATATAGATCTATCTAGGTCATTTGAATCTTGCCGTATGGCGTTGCTATATTTCCTTTCTTTCTAGATGGTATGGCTCTGATGTACTCTTGTATGGTGGCTTGCATACATACCCACTTGTGTATGTAGTTGATCCCTTCGCCGATTACGCCCGCCTGACAGGTCCCGTTGAGAGGGTAGTGGTTGGGACGTCCGAAAGGACTACCAGTGAGTGGCTTTTGGGGCCCCACCGTACTATTTCAACCACTACCGCTCATCCAGGCTTGTATCTAGGAGCGTAATTCACCGAGGTAGTTACAATTGGTATCAGAGCCATCCCGACCTTCAGGGTTTCAGCCAAACGGTCGTTGTCAGTCTAGCAAATATTTTGGTAGTTATGTATATTAGGAAAAAACAAAACGCGAGAGTAGGATTGCTTCCACTTTTCTTCTTACCCTCCCACCCACCCTTTTCTGGTAAGGAAGTGCAACGTTTTCAATCCTCTTCTCAAAGTTCAAACTAGGATTCACGTGTTCTGGGTTTCCGTAGTACCATAGGTTGTGTGTGTGTGTGTGTGTTTAATCCTTTGTCTATCTGTTGCATCCAAGTTGTTATCTTATCTGCCTTTGGTTATCAACTCTTGGTACATTCCATACCGACAGGCTTATGCAAACCGACGCAATCTAACTTCCTCTTTGTATCCGACGCTATCTTGTTTGGGGTGTTCGTTTCCGTAGTTACCAATCTTTAGGTTTCGTCGTGAGAAGAAGGGGTTGGGATATGTGTTCCACTTGTTCATGTGCGGAGTAATGATTTGAGTGATGGAGTCAACCATACCACTAATCTTATCATTCGCTTTTGTATATTGAATCGGTAGAGTCACTAATCTTGATTCGTTAAGTAATTTTATGCATCTATTGGTATTTTAATGCCGTAAATTTGTGGAAAATTTTCTTTGATATATTTGTGTACCACACTCCTTTTCAAAGGTGCGATATGCTTAATATCTTTTAGGTGCTATGAACTTTGTTGATATTTTAATATCATCTCAAGAATTGTATCCTTTAATCTTGGTTAATTCCATCTTGGTACTATTTTGGATTATTATCATTCTCCATTATAGTACCGACTTGAGTTTTATATCAATGACAGGATGGCTCCACCACGCTGCATCAAGAGGACATACCTCCGAATCGGGCTCACATTTGTCAAACATAGCTAATGCTTTGGCAGCAATGCAAGAGAACCAGCAGCGCTTTGAGGAGAGCGTCAGGAGAAACGAGTTTGCTCCACTTCCTCCACCTCCCAGGCGTGGAGACATCAAGAGCTTCCTCAAATTCAACCCTCGTTAGTTTGATGTTTCTGACCGACCTCTGGACGCGGATGATTGGCTGCGTGAGATCTCAAGGTTGCTCGAGACTGCTGATGTTCCGGAGCAGGAGTGGGTCAAGTGTGCTACCCACCTTCTGAAGGGAGATGCAGCCCTCTGGTGGGAGAACTATTTGAAGGCAAGCTGCACTGGTTTCCAGCCAACTTGGGAGAGGTTCACTGGAGCGTTCAAAGAGCAGTTTCTCTCAGAGATTGTAATGGAAAGGATGAAGGAGGCTTTCCTCAACCTGAAGCAGGGAAATGATAACGTCAACACCTATATCAGGAACTTCATGAATCTCTCTCGTTATGGTGGTGATGAGGTATCTGATGACAAGAAAAGCGTAAGAGGTTCGTGCAAGGGCTCAATGCATCGATCAAGTATGCGATCACACATGCAAGGCCGACAACTTTCCTAGAACTACAAAGACACAAGACCGCAAGAGGAGGCAAGGTGCAAGTGTTCGAGGAGTCCAAGAAACACAACAGGATGCATCAAGCTCGCAGCTTATGGTAGCTCCTTCTAAGCGGCGTGTCCGGGTTCCTAACACCCCACCGCCGCCTCCGGCCCACCAAGACCTGCAAGTTTCAAGGCCAAGGCCACCAAACTTCACCATCATGGCTCCCTGGGGCTACAACCACCACTACCTCGAGCGCTGGCGAGTCCTCGCTACTCGCTCCACGCCCACGGTGCTCGCTTGTGGAGATCCCGGACATCAAACGAATCGTCTGATGAAGAACAAAGCTCTCCTCCACCCCGCCAAGATCTGCAGCAAGCTCTCCTTCGGTTCGTGCACCACCACCGGCTCTCAACATCAACACCAAGCCCGGGTTGCTCGTGCCAACTGTGTCAGCGCCGCTCAAGCTGAGCATGCACCTGGAGTTGTGATGGGTATGCTTTCCGTTAACTCAGTCCCCGCACGAGTTTTGTTTGATTCTGGTGCATCGCATTCTTTTGTTTCCATAAAGTTTGCAAGTGAGAATGGGTTAGCGTCGGAGCCTCTTCTCAAGAAGTTAATGGTTCTTTCTCCTGGAGCAAATATGTTAGCATCTAAGATCAGCCATGGCAACCAAGTTGAGATTGGTGGTTCTTCATTCTTGGCTTCTTTAATTCTTCTGGGCAACTCTGACATTGATGTCATCTTGGGCATGGATTGGTTGACAGCAAATGCAGCTGTGATTGATTGTGTTGAACGCTCAGTGTCTCTGAAGATTCCTGAAGGCCATATAGTCTTTTCTCCAAGTCCGACTCCTGTCCAGCTCTTTTCCTTGGCGGCTCAATGATGATGCTATGGAAGCTATTCAGAGTGTACCGTGGTCCGTGAGTTCCAGATGTCTTTCAAGAGTTGCGGTATGCCTCCGGATCGCGAGGTTGAATTCGTGATTGAGCTTGAACCCGAACGACTCCTATCTCCAAGCGGCCGTACAAGATGGGTCCTTCGAGTTGGTCGAACTCAAACGACAACTTGATGAACAAGAGAAGTTGGGTTTCATTCAACACAAGACTTCTTCTTGGGGTAGCCCAACAATCTTTGTGAAGAAGCGTGGTGAACCGATAGGCTATGTGTTGACTACCGGCTCTCAATGCTAAAACCATCAAGAACAAATATCCCTTCATGGATTAATGATCTATTCGATCAGCCTTGGAGCTGTGGTGTTCTCTAAGCTGGACTTGAGAAGTGGTTATCACCAAATCAAAATTCGCAAAGAAGATGTGCCCAAAACAGCTTTCACCACCCGCTATGGCCTGTATGAGTACACGGTCATGTCTTTCGGTCTCACCAACGCACTTGCTACCTTCTCGAGGCGATGAACTCCGCTTTCATGGAGTACCGGACAAGTTTGTTGTGGTATATCCGGATGACATTCGGGTCTATTCTAAGTCCAAGGAAGAGCATGAAGAACACTGCGGTGTGTCTTAAACAAGCTTCATGAGAACCGCTTGTATGCAAAGTTCTCAAAGTGTGAGTTTTGCTGCTCAAGTAACATACCTGGGTCATGTTATCTCTGCCAAGGGCATTGCAGTTAACCCGGAAACCGTGAAGACAATAGTTGAATGGCTTACTCCTGCTAATGTCAAGGAAGTGCGGAGTTTTCTTGGTTTGGCTAGCTATTGCCGTCGCTTTGTTCAGAACTTCTCGAAGATAGCGAAGCCTCTTACCGATCTCCTTAAGAAGGGCAAGAAATACCTGTGGACTCCAGCATGTCAAGAAAGTTTTGAGACACTCAAAGAGAAGCTCACTTCCACACCAGTCTTGGTTCCTCCGGATACATCTAAGCCTTTCCAGATATTCTGTGACGCCTCTTTGCAAGGATTGGGCGGTCCTTATGCAAGAGAAACAGTGGTTGCTTATGCCTCTCGTCGCTTGAAGACGCATGAGATCATCTATCCCACACATGACCTCGAGCTAGCAGCTTGTCTTTGCTTTGAAGCTATGGAGGCACTACTTGCTTGGTAACCGCTAGAGATCTTCTCGACCACAAGAGTTTGAAGTATATCTTCACACACCGATCTCAATCTTTGGCAGGAGATGGATCAAGCAATCAATGACTTTGATGTGACCATCAACTACACTCCGGCAAAGCCAATGTGATGGCAGATGCGCTTAGCCAGAAGCTTATGTCAAGAACCTCATGGTGGAAGAGCAACAACCTCTCTTGTGCGAGGAATTCCACTCAACTCGAAATTGTGGAACAAGGGCATCTCCCGAACCTTCCGCTACTCCTCTCTTGGAAGAACAGATTCGCTCTCGTCAGCTTGGTGATCCGCACACCAAAAAGTCATCTCTAAGCTTGACCTTCCGAAGTATGAGTCCTTCCACGTTGATGATCAAGGCACGCTCTTCTTTCAACACCGGATGTTTGTTCCAAACTACCCGGGTCTGAGAGACCAAGTTCTCAAGGAGGCACATGATTCGGTTCTTTCTATCCATCCTGGCAGCACAAAGATGTACATGGACTTGAAAACACAATACTTGGTGGCACTGGTTGAAACGGTATTGTGCCAAGTATGGCTCGTAATGTGATGTCTGCCGCAGTGAAGGTCAGTACATCATAAACCATTTGGTCTTCTACAGCCATTGAAACCTCCGAATGGAAATGGGAGAAAGTAGAGATGGACTTCATCACGGCTTTCCAAGGTCGCAGAAGGGCAACAATGCAATTTTTGTTGTCATCGATGCTTTCTAAAGTGGCTCATTTCTTCCCAAATAAAGAAACAATTTCGGAATTCAGTTGGCCGAGCTATATATCAATGTAATTGTCTCTGTATGGGGTTCCACTTGAAATCAGTTCGCACTGGGAGCATCTTCACCTCAAAGTTCGGGAGAGTTTCCAAAAGCTTTGGGAACAAAGTTGAACTTCAAAGACTGCTTACCACCCTCAACCGAAGGACAAGTGGAAAGAATCAATCGATCGGAGGATATGCTTCGGGCTTGCCATCTCGTTTGGCATGAAGTGGGAGGAATGCCTTCCTTATGCTGAATTCTCCTACAACAACAGCCTTCGAAGAGTCTCAAGATGGCACCATTCGAGGCTCTATGGTCGGAAGTGCGTAACTCCGATTGGTTGGTGCAGGAGAAAGAATTGGTCCGGCCTCGACATTGTAACTCAAGCGAGGAGAAGGTGCATATCATTCGAGAACTCAAGATTGCTCAAAGTCGTCAAGAGCAACTATGACAGAAGCACGGATATGGTATATGCCCCGGTGATCTCGTGTACCTTCGTGTCACTCCCATGAGAGGAACACACCGCTTGGTATCAAAGGAAAGTTGGCTCCTAGATACATCGGTCCTTTCAAGATACGTGGTAGAAGAGGAGAAGTTGCTTATGCCTGAGCTCCGGAAAACTCAAAGTCCACGATGTTTTCCACATCTCTCAGCTCAAGAAGTGCTTCAAAGATCCTGGCAGGACCGTGGATCATGAGCTAATCGATCTCCAAGAAGACTTGTCTTATCAAGAACACCCCACCAAAATCCTTGAGACCGCAGAACGAAGGACTCGCAACAAGTCCATCAAGTTCTGCAAGGTGCAGTGGTCACACCATTTTGTTGATGAAGCCACTTGGGAGCGTGAAGATGAACTCCGTGCCAACCATCCTTCTCTCTTTGTGTCCTCTTCTTCTTCCTAGAATCTCGGGGCGAGATTCCTGTTTAGTGGGGGAGAGTTGTAGCATCCCAGTTGTCTAACACCTGTAATGCTACTTCTTCTAGTAATAAAAGGGCCACTTCCAACATATAATTGTTGCATCATCATTCATATCATGCTCATGTCATCATGTCACCTTGCTTTTGAGCATCATACAAAACCCTTTCTTGTTTGGTTCTTATCTCATGTGCATTATTAATTGTAGTTGCCTCTTGATATTGTATTTGGTTCTTAATATATTGTTAAATGCCCAAGTTGATTTGGGGGCATATCTCTTAACAACTCCACCACCTTTCCTTCACCACCTTATAATTCCACCATCCAATTAATATGAGCTTGGCAGTTTATTGAGTTTACCTCTTGCTCATGTTGGTTGGTTGGATTCCACCATAATCTTTTGCTTGGCCTTTGCCCACCTTTTGGGAATGCAAGGAAGAACGCCACATGAATTTATGTTGTTTCACAATATAAAGACATGGCGTTTATTGTTTGCATGGTCCATGCAAGTGTCACCTCTTGCTGACTATTGAAGGTCATTTTGTTTTGCTTGCTTGGATCACTCCTTCCCTTTGCTTGATCTTGTTTTGACTTGTTTATAATCCTAGCCTCACCCCTCTCTCTACCCTCTAGCTAATCTTTAACCTATCCCCTATCCTCTTTTCTCTTCCATGCATGATCATGTGATCATGTGTGCTTTCTCTCTATTTGTGCCTTGTCCTCTGTTTGCCTCTCTCTTAGTCAAGCCCCCTTTTCCAAACCTCCTGGTGACAAAGTTCAACAGAATTTGAATCAGTAGCTGGTTTGAATTTGTATTAGAATGAAACAAACAAATCAAACAAAAATAAATAAAAGAGGAAGGTAAATAAAGGAGAGAACAACCTGGCAGCCAACCACCCGCAGCAGCCCAAGAGGAGATCGCGGCCCAGCAGAGCAACACCCTCCTCCGGCCCAACTCGCCACCCGGCTCGATACCCCTTCGCAATCACGCCGTCGCCCCTGTTTTTCTTCTCCGTTCGCCGCGCTCTCTGAAGAGCAGCAGACGGAGCAGGTCGCGTCCCGTGCTTGCCGCGCCACTCACGCCCGCCGTGACCTCCTCCCTTATCAACCCGGGTTTCCTCCCTTTAACCCTAGCTCTCCTCCTCCCTCGCAGCTTTTCCTTTTCCCCACCTCTGTTGGCCGCCGCCTTGCCCATGACCAGGCCTAGTCATTGCCGCTTAGCCTCGCCACGGTGCAGCTGAGCTCGCCTCTTCCTCTTCTACTTGGAGCGAGAGGAGTGCGTGGAGGCCCCTCGCCGCCGCCCCGCGCTCCGCCACGCCGCCACCGTCATCATCTCGGCCGCCTACCGCGCCGCCCACGCGCCGCACCGCTTCCTCTCCGTCTCGCACGCTCTGGCTAGGCCGAGGACGCGCGCAAGGTGAGCCGCACGCTTTCGCCTCGCCGCCCCGCGCTACCTCTCGCCGCCAAGCGCCACCGCCGCGCTGAACGCGAGCGGCATCGCAGCCAGCAGCTGCTCCGCTCGCCGCTAACGTGCCCCGCCCGCTGCAGCTTAGATCCGACGATGAACCCTTAACAAAACTTGTAGCTGGTACATCCCCCTTCGTTTTAGGTTTTTACGGTTTAGTGAATTTCTCTTTCGTTTGCTCGCCATCTTCGTTTGAATCTGGGGTCAGCTAGCAGTTCTTCAGGTTCTTCGTCAGTTCGTCAGACAAACCGGCTCCAGACGCTTTTCTGTTTAGGCCCCTAGGGCTCCTGGATATCAACCCGCAGCCCCAGACCCCACCGCCAGCCTCTAGACGTTTTATGCGAAACCCCCTGAGGAACCCCCTTTCCCCAACCGCGGTACAACCCCCCTTGGTTCCACGTGGCAATCAACAAGACCAGGTCCCACAGCCTTGTCTAGAGCTAGGTTAGCTCGAGTATTAAGATGTTTACGCTTTTGAAATTCGAATCAAATTTCAAATCTGTTCAAATTTAATTGAATTCATAACTTATTCCTGGTTTAGAATTTGAATTCAAACCTTATATGAAAAATGATTTGTTTTTGAATGTTAATTCAAATCTTTATTCAAATATTTTCAAAAATTAATTTAATTAATCAACCTTTGACTTTGACCTAATTTGACTAATTTTGACTAAAAATAAAATTAAATTCATAATTCCAAATAATACAAATAATACATGTTTTTGAATCAGAAAAATGTGAGGATTTCAAATATGCTATCCAAATTGCCTTTTGCACATTTAAAATTCCAAGTTGAATTAAATTACCACAATTGCCACTAGAACTTAAATAATTAATAACTTTTGTTTTATAATTCCAAATTTAGCAAATGATATGTCTAAAATGATCATTTCGACGAGGCCTTTCTATTTATGCTATCCATGACTTCAATTGCAGCATGCATCATATAAATATATAGTAAACAGCAATTGTTATGACAACAAAATGTGATCCAAAACCCCATCAAAATGTATTTACTTGTCTTCCACACCTCACCATGCCATGCTACCTTATTGCCATGTAAATTGTGCATCATTCATCATGGCATGATTGTTTGCTTGACGCATCTTATTCATATGCTTGTGCTCTATATTCATGTTGGCCTTGTTTGTTTGGTTTTTCTGATAGACATCGGCGGGGTTATATCAAGAGAACCAGAGCACTACCAGATCCTTCCCTCGCTTCAACTGAGTTATCAGGCAAGCACTTCCTCATGCTTGCATCCATACAGTACCTAGTGCCTCTATCTTATCCTTGCATCATTGAGTCGCGATTGCATTAAATTGAATCCCAAGTATGCATAGCCCTTACTTTTAAACCCCACCGAGCTTGTTCCTCCATCCCATGAGCCCTTACTAGGAGTTGGTTGAGCCAAGCGAGTCAGAGAACAAAGATGTAGGGTTTGTGAGAGTCTCGATGGATAACGAGGTACATAAACAACTTAACCCGAGTAGTAATGGGATAACTAAAGAAAGTGGCACCGTGAGCAATATCTCGCTATTTGGTTTTTCCGCTCACTTGTGTCCCGTAAGACCCAGAGTACTTGATTCTTGTTCCTTGTTTTATCGCGCTATCCACATCCGGGAGGTATATGGGACCCCCCTGAGCCAGAGCTTGATTCCGACTTATTTCTTGGGGCCACAAACTAGTTTGAGGTTTTATTTACTATCCTGTACTTATGCCATGCTACTGTTTAATTACGTTTGTGCGATGAGCACACTGTACTGTTTAGGTAAGCGGAATGTTTTGTGACAGCGATTCCCGATTGGGGATCTGTCACATTCTACCATTGTCGCAAACCTTGAGTCCGTCTCGAGCTAGCCTACTCCGCTATGGTGTACTCCAAGGGTGGCCCCTGAAATATTTCTGAATCCTGTGATTGTTCAGTCGTGAAAGCCTCGTTGGGTTTTGATTTGGTTTTTCCGAGGTTGATCGAGCGTGTGTTGCTATTGGTGCACCCCGGCCGGGTAAAACTTTCTGAAAGCCGTGTCCACGGATATGGACGACTTGGAGCACAGTTTCTCGATCATAGACAAGCATAACTAAAGTACCGCTTTAATCTGACTAAGTAAATTGTCTAGTAAATAGTGCAATACTCATGGAATGGTTAATAAAATTGCCAACGGATGGGGGGTTGTTCGTCCGCTTCCTCGTTGGTAAGCGAGGAGGAGGATGGATCTGATGAAATTACTAATATAACTGTTGTTCTTGATTCACGGACATCCGTCTATCATTGGTTAGGCGGATGGTTAGCGATTATCTGTAGAACTGCTAGGGTTTATCTTTCGCTGCAATTGCGTCACCCCAGGTTGTGTCCCCTTTAGAGGCATTAAGACTTGCTGAGTACCCTTAGGGTCTCACACGATAAATTATTGGTTCAGATGGACAGGTACCTTCTCAGGACGGATACTGGGTGGAAGAAGCCGAGGACATGGGCAACGATCGTTTGGTGTAGAGATTCCGGGAACAGGGATCCGTGAGATCTGTGGTTGGGATGTTCTTATTTCTATGGCATCTTATGCCGATTTGCTTCTTATCCATACTCGGACTTGTTTGCCGCTTCCGCATGATACTCTAATGTGTGTTGTATGAGGAAGTATCCTAAAATATAAATCTATCTAGGTCATTTGAATCTTGCCGTATGGCGTTGCTATATTTCCTTTCTTTCTAGATGGTATGGCTCTGATGTACTCTTGTATGGTGGCTTGCATACATACCCACTTGTGTATGTAGTTGATCCCTTCGCCTGCCGATTACGCCGCCCGACAGGTCCCGTTGAGAGGGTAGTGGTTGGGACGTCCGAAAGGACTACCAGTGAGTGGCTTTTGGGGCCCCACCGTACTATTTCAACCACTACCGCTCAACCAGGCTTGTATCTAGGAGCGTAATTCACCGAGGTAGTTACATGGGGGCATCCCCCATGGCCGGCGGCCACCCCTTTGGGGTTCCCCCTCCCTCCTATAAAAGGAGCCCCTCGTGAAGGATCTCTCTCCCCCTCTAGTTTATTCCACATGGTCTCGGACTAGCGAGATACATGTTCCCAGTAGCTTTTTGGCAAGAAAGAGTTGTTCTTCCGCTGCATCGTTGGATCAAGGAGGCGGAGGTTGCTCAGTGCCTCGAACGTGTGTGCGAGCACGGATGCGCCGCAGATTTGTGGCGCTAGGATTTCCTCTCGATCTTGAGATCGGCAAGAGTTCGTCTACATCAACCACGAGTTCAACCTTGTTATGCTTTGTTGGTCTTCAAGGGTATGTTCTCTATGGATGTATATCCGCCCGTTGCTTGTATCTAGTAGATAGATCTTGGTACATAGTTGTTCCCATCGTAGGAAAAAAATTGTTTTCTATGTTGTGAACCCTGCAATGGTATCAGATCCGGATCTATGCGTAGATGCTTTGCACGGGTAGTACACATATGTATATGTGGGCGATGATGATCATGTTATTGCTTCTTAGTTGTACTTTGGATATTGGTGGCATAGTGGGATGAAGCGGCCCGGACAAACTTTACATGTCCTCGCATACGAGACATGTTCCACGCTTGACATTCAACTAGTTTTAAATAAGTGGCTATCGGGTGTCTATCTCTCCTACTATAGTCAATATCTAATTTGCAACGAGTTATCAACAATTTGGTTATCCTCGTTGTGGTTCATGTTCATAGGTAAGAACGGTTCTATCTTTTAAAGACCTAAGCCACGTAAAACTTGCAATGGATAAATTAGAAGCATCTAGTTTAGAATGTTGTCGGGCTAGTCCCATGATGGTGATGTTGTAAGTAAAAGTATGATTCAATACTCTTACAACACACATAACATGTAAGTTCCATAGACCTTGTCCTTACACATAGAGGAATGATGACGATCATACCATGATGCACATGATGGAGATCAAGTGCAAGAACCATATCATTTCACTTTTCACATGAGATGTTTGTTGCATCTTATATTGCTTGTTTGGTGTTTTACTAGCATAATAAGATGATCCCTCATTTAGATATCAAGATAAAAATGTGTTCTCCCTTAAGTATGCATCGATTATGTTTTGCTGCTCCAAGACATCACGTGATGATCAGGTGTTCTTGGATCCACGATCATATTTCGGGTGTAAGACAGTTTACACACGCGAATACTAAGGTTCTTACTTGGCGAGCCTAGTATGTGAAGACATGGCCTCGGAACACGGACCAAAAGGTTAAGCATGAGTCATATGAAAGATATGATGCCCATTTTATGCTCGACTTTAAAGCTACACCGACTCACGTGATGATCGGACTTGGTGTAGTAGATTTGGTTCATGTAATCACCAAAAAGGCACGAGGGATGTCGTTTTTGAGTGGGATTTCATTCTTAATTTTGGATTAGTTGAACTCAATCTATCATAAACTTAGTCTAAACTTTACAAAATCTGTTGTAGATGGCACCACCTGCTTTTAATTTCAATATGTTCATGGAGAAAGAGAAACTTGCAACGAACGGTAGCAACTTTACCGACTAGGCCATGAATTTGAGGATTCTCCTCTCTGCTGCACAAAAGCAATATGTGCTAGAAGCACCTCTAGGCCCCCCACCACTAGATGATGCCCTTAACAAGGAAAATAACGTATATCTAACTCATCAGGAGGACGACAACTTAGTTCATTGCGGCATATTGTATGGGATAGAGCCAGAACTTCGAAAGCGTTTCGAAAACGGCAATGCCTTTGATACAATGGGTGAGTTGAAAATGATTTTTGACACCCATGCTGCTGTAGAGAGTTATAATGCTTCAGAAAAGTTCTTTAGTTGCATGATGGAAGAGAATGACTCCGTTAGTGAGCATGTACTCAAGATGTCGGGTTACCCGGTAAGCTTGTGCCCTTGGGAATAACGATTCCCATTGACCTAGACATCCATCGTGTTCTCAAATCTCTTCCACCTAGCTATAAGAGCTTCATGATGAACTATAACATGCAAGGCATGAAGAAGTCTCTCCCCGAGCTTCTGTTAATGCTTAAAACTGCAGAAGTGGAGATCAAGAAGGAACATCAAGTGTTGATGATCAATAAGACCACCGGTTTCAAGAAAGACAGAAAGGGTAAACATAAGGGAAAGAAGGGCGGCAAGCCAGTTGCCGTACCTAAAAAGAAATCCCGAGTTGGCCCTAAGTCTGATACCGAGTGCTATTATTGCAAGGGGACTGGACACTATAAGCGCAACTGTCCCAAGTATTTGGCAGAGAAGAAGGCTGGCAAGGCAAATAAAGGTATATTCGATATACATATTATTGATGTGTACTTGACTAGTACTCGCAGTAGCACATGGGTATTTGATACCGGTTCAGTTGCTAATATTTGTAACTCGAATCAGGGGCTGCGGAACAAGCGACCACTAGCAAGGGGTGAGTTCAAGATGCGTGTGGACAATGGATCAAGCGTTGATGTGATCGCCGTTGGAACGCTGCCTCTCCACTTACCATCGGGATTAGTTATAAACTTGAATAATTGTTATAAGGTGCCAGCACTGAGCATGAAAATTGTATCCAGATCATATTTGATGCGAAGTGGTTATTCATTTAAATCTAAAAACAATGGTTGTTCGATTTATATGAATGATATCTTTTATGGTCATGCACCGATGATGAATGGTTTATTTCTGTTGGATATCGATAATAGTGTTACACATATTCATAATGTTGATGCTAAAAGGATTAAACTAATGATGATATATCCGCATATATGTGGCACTACCATCTAGGTCATATTGGCATTAAACGCATGAATAAGCTCCACTCGGATGGACTTTTTGAATCACTTCATTTTGAATCATTTGATACATGTGAGACATGCCTTACGGGCAAGATGACTAGAACGCCGTTTTCCGGTTCAATGGAACGGGCGACAGATTTATTGCAAATCATACACTCTGACGCGTGTGGTACAATGAGTGCGTCGACGCGAGGTGGATATCGTTATTTTGTTACTTTCACAGATGATTTGAGTAGATACGGTTATATCTACTTGATGAAACACAAGTCTGAAACCTTTGAGAAATTTAAGGAATTTCAGAGTGAAGTGGAAAATCATCGTAATAGAAAGATCAAATTTCTACGGTCCGATCGTGGAGGTGAGTATCTAAGTTACGAGTTTAGCACACATATGAAAGAGTTTGGAATAGTTTCACAACTCACACCTGCCGGAACACCACAGCGAAATGGTGTGTACACGGAACGTCATAATCGTAATTTACTAGATATGGTTCGATCTATGATGTCTCTAACGGACTTGCCACTTTCATTTTGGGGTTATGCTCTAGAAACTGCCGCATTCACTTTAAATCAGGCACCATCTAAATCTGTTGAAAAGACACTGTATGAATTGTGGTTTGGAAACAAACCTAAGCTGTCATTTTTTAAAGTTTGGGGATGCAATGTTTATGTGAAGAAACTTCAACCGGATAAACTCAAACCCAAATCAGAAAAACGCGTCTTCATAGGATACTCTAAGGAAACTATTGGGTATTCGTTCTATCACAGATCTGAGGGCAATGTTTTCGTTGCCAAGAATGGATCCTTTCTAGAGAAAGAGTTTCTCGCGAAAGGTGTGTGTAGTCGGAAGGTAGAACTCGAAGAGATTGTAGAACCTTCTCTTCATAGTATGGCGAGTAGCGCAGTGCCGGAAGCCGTTCCGGAGTTGACTCCACTAAATGAAGAGGGAACTAATGATAACGATCATGAAGCTCCAAAAGAGAATACTACCAAACCTCACAGGTCTAGCAGGACGCGTGTAGCTCCCAAGCTGTATGGAAATCATGTTATGAATTTCATGGTCGATTAAATTGATGACCCTGCGACATATGAATAAGCGATGATGAGCCCGGATTCCAACAAATGGCAAGAAGACATGAAATCCGAGATGGAACCCATGTACGAAAACCAAGTTTGGACCTTGGTAGACTTACATCACGACCGAAAGGTTGTGGAGAATAAATGGATTTTCAAAAGAAAAACTGATGTTGATGGTAATGTAACCGTTTTGATGGTAATGTAACCGTCTATAAAGCTCAACTTGTCGCAAAGGGGTTTCGACAAATTCAAGGAGTTGCTACGATGAGATATTCTCTCCCGTAGCGATGTTAAAGTCAGTTAGGATTATGTTAGCAATTGCTGCATATTTTGACTATGAGATATGGCAGATGGATGTCAAAACTGCGTTCCTCAATGGCAACATTGAAGAAGAGTTGTATATGGTACAACCAAAGGGTTTTGTCGATCCTAAGGATGCTGACAAGGTATTCAAGCTTCAGCGATCCATCTATGGACTGAAACAAGCATCCCGAAGCAGGAATCTCCGCTTTGATGAGGTGATCAAAGAGTTTGTATTTATTCAAACTTATGGAGAGGCTTGTATTTATAAGAAAGTGAGTGGGAGTCATGTGGCATTTCTAATATTATATGTGGATGACATATTATTGATCGGAAATGATATAGATCTTTTAAACAGTGTTAAAAGTTATCTAAACAGCAAATTTTCAATGAAGGACTAATGACCCACAAGTATAGGGGATCGCAACAGTCTTCGCGGGTAGTATTACCCAATTTATTGATTCGACACAAGGGGATCCAAAGAATACTTGCAAGCCTTATCAACTGAGTTTTCAGTTCAGCTGCACCCGGAAATAGTTCTTGCTCACAGAAGTTTATCAGTAGTAACAGTTTGTAGTATAGACAATGGTGAAAGATAGCAATAGTATGTGATACTTGATATGATGGGATTCGAAAAGGTAGGCATAGGGATGTATGAATGGGTGTTGCATGGACGAGTCTAAACATGTAACTTCAAGATTTAGGCATCTGCAGATAAATAAGATAAAGCATCCAAGTACTAAACAATCCTAGGCATGTGCTCCAAATATAGTCATACGTGCTTGCAATGAGAACTTGCACAACATCTTCTCGTCGGCCAGTGGCGGCAAGGCCTCTAGGGAACTACTGGCAATTAAGGTGCTCCTTTTAATAGATCACTGGAGCAAAGCATTAACACTCCGTGAACACTTGTGATCCTCACACCACAGCCATCCCCTCCGGTAGTCCCAATTATTGTCACTTTGGGGCCTTTGGATATGGACAATGATATGTGTACACAACTTGCAGATAAGATCACAAATAATACTATCATAATGATTCAATAATAAGTTCAGATTTGAGATCATGGCACTTAGGCCCTAGTGACAAGCATTAAGCACAACAAGTTGCAACAAAGTCAAATAGCACTAATAGAGATACTAGGCACTATGCCCTAACAGATCTTATTCGATTACATGATAGAACTCATCTAATCCCTACCATCCCCAAGCCTACAGCGGGGGATTACTCACTCATGGATGAGGGAAACATCGGTGGTTGATGGAGATGCGTTGGTGATGACGATGGCGATGATCCTCTCCAAATTCCCCATCCTGGCAGGGTGCCAGAACAGAGTTTCTAGATCCGAATCTTGGTTTCTGGTGGCAGCGGTGGAGCGGAACTTTTTCTAGAAAACTATTGAACCCCCTGAGTTTTTAGGTCATAAGGCAACTTATAGGCGTGGAGGGGGCCGAGGAGCTGCCTGGGGTGGCCAGACCCCCTCCAGGCGCGGGGTCAGGTGGGCCCGCACCTGGGGTGGGTCTGGGGCCCCTAGGCCTCCTCTTTGTCTCCCCTTCTGGCTCCGTGGATCTTCTGGTGAAAAATAGTTTTTGGCATATTTTCTGGGATTTTTCCTGATAGTTGATTTTCTGCACAAAAACAAGACACCAAGGTAATTTTGCTGAAAATAGCGTTAGTCCGTGTTAGTTGTATCCAAATCACACAAGTTTAGAGAAGAAACAATGGCAAAGTGTTCGAGAAAGTAGATACGTTTTGGACGTATCAACTCCCCCCAAGCTGAGCTTATTGCTTGTCCTCAAGCAATTCAGTTGAAAACTGAGTGTGATAAAAGAACTTTCACGAATACTTTGCTTCATATGATGTAAATATTCTTAGCACAGGAGTAGATGCTTAGACAATTCATAATAAGGAGTATGCAACTAAGTCTACTCAATAGTCATTGCAAGCTATGAAGAGAAACCAACTCAATAATAATAAGTAGCATGAAACATAAACATAAGCAAAATTGCAATGCTCATAATAAGGTATGATAGAGTGGTATATCGCTTGCCTATATTTGAAGAGCACAGTAAATGCCAAGGCACCTCTGAAGTTCACATGAAGACTAGAAGTAAAGATATCAGAGATACAAGCATCAAAGTCATGACATAATTAACCAAGTTTTGGAACAAACACAAGAATGACAACTATGCTCTCAAGAAGGTGCTCATAGAATAAGTGGTGACTCAACAAAATTGTGAAAACTGTTTTGTGAAGGTTTGAAAGGCTTCCCAATGCTGAAAGGAAGGTACTCATTAGTTTTGAGCTCTCATTGCCCCTATCATAGGCATCTTCATGTGGTTAAGGTGAAAGTGAGGTCCACTCTAAATCATATGCTTGACAGACCATAGACTGGAAACCCCAAGTCCCTTGAGTACGAGGGTCGCTCCGCATGCTACTCAACTTTGGTCACTTGAAAGTTCTTGTCATTGTAAATACATGAATATCATCGAGAACCGCCAATGGGGTACCCCTTGCACATGGTACAGGAGCTTTCCCATAACCAAAATGACAAGGCAAGCAGACAATGAGCATCTCAGCAATCTTTTTATTTACCATATGCATAGCTTTTTATTGAGGACGCTCCATATATGCTCATTACAGTGATGCTGCAAGTTTCCCCCATGATTAAGCATGGCTTAGGCTAGCGGCCCAGGCGTTTCTCTAACACAATGTATAAACTCCATGAACTCACAACCTCCCCTTTTATTTCACATCGTCGACATCCGTAAACAAAAGAACAAAGTATCAACTAGATGAGATATCCAATAGGTGTTGAAAGCGTTCCCCGTGACAGCATGGTTCTACTGACTTCCAGCATATAACTTTCATGGACTAGTCACAATGGTTCAGGATTATTAAGCACAAGGAATAAAGTGTGCCATCAAGTTCGTGAGAGCTTTACTAACTAACTTCCTCAAAACAGACAAACATTTTATTTTGGAAGAAAACACGACATATAGAATATGCACTGAAGTGGCAAATGATGCTAATAGGTAGGTATGGTGGACACAGCTGGCAATATTGGTTTTGGGGAGTTGGAAGAACAGGTAGAGCTCATACTCAGTGCAAGTGAATGCTAACAATCGAGAGAGAGCGATAAACGAGAGAGCAATAACTGTCATAATCATGCTTGCAACAAAATAGGACTAATTATGGCATGAAAGTGATACAAGAACTCTAAGGCAAAATAAATCATCGAGGCTTACTGACTATTGATTAGTCATATGCATGCGTGAGCATGTGCCAAGTCGATTCACATGAACAGTCAGAGGAGGATACCACAATGTCATACCAAAGTATGAATAAAACAATGCAAGCAAACATTCATATGACATGCTACAAACTATTAGCAAGCTGGAGCTAATCATAGACAAGCAAGAACTACTAAGCGTCCATAATGACATACACCTTACACAAACAGGCTAAGCATGCTCACAATGATGAGTATATGTACAAAAATGAAACAAATAGTGCTCGTTACCAGCCTCTTACCACACCTCGAGTTGTCTTAATCTTCATCACCCTTCACTTGTGTGACTTGAATAATTAACATGAAAACCAATATCCACTGAGAACAGCCAAACCTGCAAAGAACTCACAAAACCAAAGAAGAAGAACAAATATTTTTGGTGTTTTTGATTTTTTTAGAAACAAGCAAACAAAGAAAAACCAAACAAAAGCAAAGAAAACCAAACAAACAAAAATATTTTTGGATTTTTATTTTAAGGCAAACCAAAGCAAAGAAACAAACCAAGAGAAACAACGAAAATATTTTTGGTATTTTGTGTTTTTGAGAAAGAATCAACAAGAACCAAAAAGAAGGCGAAAACAATGAATATACAAAGAAACGACCGAACATGATATATATATATGAGTGTGATGTCGGTATACCTCCCCCCAAGCTTAGGCTTTTGGCCTAAGTGGGGGCTCAATCCCATGGTGCCCAAGTAGATGCACCTCCCTAGTATGTCGAGGAAGCTCCCTCGTCCTGGTACGAGCTAAAGGCCTCCCCTGTATAATGTAACACGGGGTCATATGCGGGCGCTTCCTCCTGATAGTGCCCGTGGAAGTTGAGAGAGCGCAGCTTGTCATCCATCTTCGCCTTCGTGCGTGACCAAGGTCCCTGAGAAATACTGAACAAAGTGGTTTGGGGTAGAGGGATCTCTCTCTCTTCCCCGTTAGTAAACAACATTCTATAAACCAAGTTCTCAAGAGTAGAGATAAAGGTGACAAAGTGGTGCGCCTTCATGGCAGCAAGATCAAGCCTCAGAGGAGCCAAAATTGTATCATTTGGATCAACAGCAATGTCCAAGGCAGCAGTAATACGAGTAGCAATAATTCCCCCATAAATGGGTCCCTTAGCGGCTAAACGACGAGCAATGAGGGAACCAAGATTATACTTATCCTCACCATAGAGCGCAGCAGCAAAGAAGGCCAATTGATAGTTTGAGATATTACTAGTGTTCTCCCTACCAAGAACACTGGTGGTAAGATAGTAGGCAAAGTACCTATTGGCTGGAAGTTGAATATTCTTTATCTTCCCTCGTTGATCTCTGCGGTCATCATCATTGGTTATCCCTCGGTAAAGTTCTAATAGATCAGCAGGTAGAGTTGTACTCTTCTTCGATGACCCAGTTGTACCAAGTCCTAGGGCCTTGCAAAATTTCTGCAATGTCATAGAATGAGCCCTGCCATAAAGTCTGAAAGACATAGAAGGATTGAACAAACTATTGGTAAAGGAGAAAATCTCCACAAATGTTTTAGTAAGTAAATCATATTGTGCACTCTCATCCTGCATGAAACTTGTTAGACCAGCCCTCTCAATCAAAGCCATGAAATCATTAAGAATCCCAGCAGCTCGCAAGAAAGTTTGACAAGGAAAGGTGGAGGGGTGTGCATCCCCTTCATCTCCCTCGTCACCAAATCGCGGAGTGATGAGATCCTCATTGTATGAGGGTCTAGAACTGGTGGATGACCTTGGAAGCATTGCCCTTCTAGGTACACCACTCTCAAAATGTCACCAAAGGTGTGGTGGTCCATGACTTCCCTATTCTTAAATTTTTAAACAACCATCAAACCAAGTGATTTCTAAGTAGATAAATGATGAGAAACTAATATAGGAACTTGCTAGAGGACTACACATGCATCAAAACAAAATTTCTAAGCATAGAACAAGTATGCAAGCTCAAACAACCTGTCACCTACAGCAGCAAAATACTCGAGATACAATCTACCAATCACAAATCTAATTGGACAAGTGGAGGAGGCACATACCCAGGAGCAAACCCTCCAAAAAATCAGCACTTGAGATGGGCTGGAAAAGGAGATCGAAAATCGCTAGCAATAATAATAAGAACTCGAGCTTGAGCAAGTTTTCTGGTGTTTTTCGGGAGAGAGAAAGAAGGTGGCTTTGAGTAGGAAGCCTGGAGGGGCCTAGGTGGGCCAGACCCCCCCCCTAGGCGCCACCAGTGGTGGGCCCGCGCCTACCATAGGTGTGGTGGCCCCCTAGGTCACCTTTGGTGCCTATCTGCCCCTTTTTTGAGGAAAAATTTATTTTGAATTTTCTGGGATTATTCGGGAAACTTTATTTTTGGCCAATTTTTAGGGTATGAAAATTGATTTTCTCGTAGAAACAATTTTTTCAGAAGAAGCAAAAGCATGTTGAGAATATGCCCTAGAGGCAATCATGTATGATGAGATTTCCCATTGTATTCATAAAGATATTAAGTAGTCCTTGTATAAACATCTGATGTGTATCATTGAATATGTGATTCGGTTGTGGAACAATGCATTCATGTTGTTTGTACTAAATATACTTGGTCATTGAGGTTGTGCTGGACACACAACTTAGACCAATGTGAAAGTTGGCTTGATGACTCAGTTCCACTTGTCATGGGCATGGAGATGCTATTCCAACTTACACAGACTCGACTAAAGAGTTTAGCGAGTCGGATTGACCCATATTGAGGTAAAACGAACTAGCTGTCATTTGTATATCTCAATCAATGTAATCCTTAGACCTGAGGTTGTTGCATAGTCCGAGTTGAGGATCACCGACTTAGGTTACATCAGCTGATCCGTAATCGTGGGTTATAAAGGCAGAGTTTGGGTCGACTGAGAATCAAGATGCGTGATATGAATAACCAAGATGGGATTTTGCCCCTCCACTTGGAGAGATATTCTCTGGGCCCTCTCGTGAGATATGATTCGGAAAGCATGGCCATGCACAACTCGGTTAAGTGTTAACCGAGGCGATCGACTAAGAGTTAGTCGGGTGAATCACTTATCTCGGATCGAGAAGAGAGTCGGACTATTTAAGGGATGACATATATTCGCCTATAGTCTGACAAGGTATATCGTGAGGCAAAAGGGACTCGGACGTAAGTCGCATTGGAAAGGCAAGTCGTCATGACTCTTTGGTACTTGGGAGTCGGCACGTTCTGCTAGGAGCCGCTACCGACTGATCGATTGAGAGTCGGAATCCAATCGTGTCTAAGTAGCCATGAGCCTGCGGGGTCACACACTTAAGAGCGGGAGCAAGTTCGGATTGGATTTGAACCTATAATCCGGTTGGGTTGGACCTAAACCGGATTAGGACTGATTTAGTGAGTTGGACTCACGATGACTAGTGTTATATGGGCTTTAGTGAATGGGTCGCGCGAGCAGAGCCCACGTTCACTCCCTATATATAGTGGAGCACCGTAACCCAGAAAGGTTAATCGTTGGTCGATTAGGTCATTCCATGTGTTGGAAACCCTAGCTCCACAGCAGTCCAGTCGTCGTTACGAACCTAGCAGTTCGCCGTCGGTGCTCCTCCTTATACGTGTGGATACCAGCAGAGGTGTTGTGCGATCAGCACCAGGACGATCGGATCATGAGGACTGCACTGCATCAACTGACGCGCTTCATCAGTAATCCACAACTGCGCGTCTAGTGGTAAACCTCGTGGCCTTCTACCTCAGCTAGATCTTGGGATCACCATGTTAGAAGAAATTGTTTTATCTCTGCGTGGCCCAACAGTGGTATCAAAGCGATAGCTTCTGGTTTTAGGCTCGAGATCTCGCATATGTGATATGCGGTTGGCTGTAGATGAGATCTATGTGTTGTTTTGGTGGTCAATCTATGAGATAGATCGGTTTTGTACGAGGTTGATTGGATCAACTGTACTCAGGGAATGGTAGATCTGATTTCTGTGATCATACTGCTGAGGTCGTGGAACGACATACCCCTACCGGTCGGCTTCCGCCATCGGGGTAGACTGTGACACGTAAATCCAGAAGCGGTGACCGAAGATCAAAGAGTTTGATCGAATCGGAACGATGGTCGGAATCCATGTTCGGATCGTAGATGAGATCTGCGTTTTCGGAAAAATCGTCGGGCGCTGCCCACACCCGCGAGGGGCGTTGCCCGTTCGATCCCCGCCCGCTATCCGGCTAGCGGGACCGCTACCGTCGTCAGGCGCCTTAGATGTCGTTGCGAGTTTCACAACGCCGGTAGATATTGTATCTATGCATAACTGGTTTTTGCAGGAAGTTATGAATGGTATGGTTCATGTGCATGTGATGTATGTGTGTAATCCATACGTGATCTGCGAATCACGGTTTTTGTCAGCCGGCTGGAGCCTAGGTGCTGTCATTTTATTGTATAACGACCTGCGTGTCGGATTCTCTATGTAATTTACTTTAAGCTAGTGTAGCTGTTTGGAGAACCCGGAAGGCATGCAAGGCGTTGTACATGTCGGCGACATGGAGTAAGACGGCAAGTGACAAGAGTTGGCACGAGCCGGATTATAGGCTTTGTGGAGATAGAGATCGCCATGAAGAGAGCCATGCCATTTCACATTGTAGATGCTTTATTTTGTGTTATTGTTATGTCTCATTTTTACCTCTATTAGATAGTCGGTAAAATTTAACCCTCAAAGAAGGTCTAGTCGGTATTCCCGCCAGTGTTTGCACTATCACAAGTCGGACATTTTTGGTAGTGGGCTCATAAAATTGAGATGCTGCCAATTCTTTCTGACTAGGTGGGTTCGAGTCGGAATATTACTGCGGAAACACGCGGTAAGCTAGACGGGTCTATCACAACGGTTGTGGGGCTCGGGGAAAATTCGGATGGGAGCCGGGGCATGTGATGCCACCCGTCCAATAGGAGTCGCATGAGATGCGATTGACAAGGAGTTGTCTACCTAGATCACTTGGCATCTAGCGGTGATGCTAAAGCTCACTAGCCGACTTGCTTATTTAGGATCCTGAATCACTAAGCAACCATCGGAGGGGTGTTGGTTCTAGTGGGAGCATAAAATATTAAAATGTTTAATATGCTTGCTCTTTTATGAATACATGTCTTAAGTGTTCTGCATATTTTTTGTTGTAGATCATGGCACCAAGTAGCAGTCACTCTCAGATATCCGGTTTTGCGTTGAGAACCATTCTTGATAAAGATAAACCGAATGACACTAATTTTACCAACTGGTATCGAAATCTGAGAATTGTTCTCAAACAAGAAAAGAAGGACCATATCCTAGACAACCCACTTCCAGATGAGCCGAATGAGAATGCGACTGTCGCTACCACTAATGCCTATCGTCGGGCTAAGGATGAGTCCACGGATATTATCTGTCTTATGCTTGCTCACATGGAACCGGACTTGCAAAATCAGTTCGAGCATGTTGAGGCCTACGATATGATCGAAAGCCTCAAAAGTATGTTCCAGGCTCAGGCGAATACTGAGAGGTATCAAGTCTCTCAGGCTTTGCTGAGTTGCAAGCTTAAGGATGGTGATCCACTGAGTCCGCATGTGATCAAAATGGTTGGTTACGTGCAGTCTTTGGAGAGGCTTGGCTACCCCATTAGCGAAGAGTTCGCCATGGATATAATTCTGAACTCTCTTCCTAGTGCATATGGGCGATTCATTTCAAACTACCACATGCATGGTATGGATAAGAAGCTCACCGAATTGCATGGGATGCTCAAGCAGAGGCGGATCTCAAGAAGGGCACTAGTCGGTGTTGATGGTGCGAGAATAAGGCTAAGTTCAAGAAGAGTTCTTGGACTAAGAAGAAGGCTAAGTCGAGGAAAGCAGGCTCGGGACCGGTCCCAAGCACTTCCTCGGGACTAAGCCATCTCCTTCACCCGGATCCACTTGCTTCTCTTGCAAGGCGGATGGCCTTGGAAGAGGAATCAGCAAGTACTTGGCCGATAAAGCCAAGAGTGGAGGTATGACTTCCGACTCAGGTACACTTGTTTGCAATGTTATAGACATATATCTTGCTGATGCACCTAGTAGTTCTTGGGTATATGATATCGGATCAGTTATTCACATCTACAACTCGTTGCAGGGACTGGTAAGAACTAGGAGCGTAGCAAGAGGCGAGGTTGATATTCGAGTCGGCAACAAAGCAAGAGTTGCTGTGTTGGAAGTCGGCACGATGCAACTTCATTTACCTTTCGGATTCATTATGGAACTGAATAATTGTTATTATGTTCCAGTGCTCAGTCGAAACATTATTTCTGCTTCATGTTTGATGAGGCAAGGCTATGAGTCGAATGTCAAGAATAATGGTTGTTCTTTGTATTTGAATTATATGTTTCACGGCTTTGCACCCGTCCAGGACGGGTTATTTATTTTGAATCTTGATGGTGAGTCGGTTTATAACATAAATGTTAAAAGGTTGAAACCAAATGATCTGAATATGACTTACTTTTGGCATTGTCGGCTTGGTTATATAAGTTGGAAACGCATGAAGAAGCTCCATGATGATGGACTCCTAACTTCGTTAGACTTGGAGTCGTTCGAGACATGTGAATCTTGCCTACTCGGCAAAATGACCAAGACACCTTTTGCAAAGAGTTGCGAAAGGGCGTCCGACTTGTTGGGACTATTACATAGTGATGTATGTGGACCAATGAGCACGACAGCCAGGGGTGGTTATGAGTACTTCATTACCTTCACTGATGATTTGAGTAGGTATGGATATATCTACTTCATGAAACATAAGTCGGAAGCCTTTGAAAAGTTCAAAGAATTCCAGAATGAAGCACAAAATCAACTCGGCAAGAAAATAAAGTTTCTTCGGTCGGACCGAGGAGGCGAGTACATGAGCCATGAGTTTGATGACCATCTGAAAAGTTGTGGAATAGTTCCTCAACTTACTCCACCAGGAACGCCACAAAGGAATGGTGTTTCGGAAAGGCGGAATCGAACCTTGTTGGACATGGTACGATCAATGATGAGTCAGACAGATCTGCCTTTATCATTTTGGGATTATTGTCTAGAAACAGCGGCGTTCACACTAAATAGAGTACCATCAAAATCGGTAGAGAAGACACCGCATGAGATGTGGACAGGCAAAAAGACGAGTTTGTCTTTTCTTAAGATTTGGGGTTGTGAAGCATTTGTCAAGTGACTTGATCGGACAAGCTTCTGACCAAGTCGGATAAATGTATTTTCGTGGGGTATCCGAGGGAAACCTTGGGTTACTACTTCTACAACCGAGAAGAGGGCAAAGTGTTTGTCGCTCGGAACGGTGTCTTCCTTGAGAAAGAGTTTCTCAGTCGGGGAGTAAGTGGGAGCACGCTGCAACTCGAAGAAATTCGAGAGGAACCGACTAGTAGCGAGTCGGCAAAAACCTTGGAGGTTGAGCCGGTCGTGGTAGCTGAGCCGCCAGCAGCACCTGTACTACGAAGATCGGCAAGATTATGAAGTGTTCGTGATGTGTTACTATTAGACAGTGATGAACCGGCAAATTATTCGGAAGCGACGGTGGGATCTGATTCCGATTCATGCCTTGGAGCCATGAGATCCGAGATAAAGTCCATGGATGAAAATCAAGTTTGGAACTTGGTTGATCTGCCAGACGGTGCAAGACCCGCCGAGTGCAAATGGTTCTTTAAGAAGAAAACTGATATGGATGGAAATGTTTCAATCTATAAAGCACGCCTTGTCGCGAAGGGGTTCCGACAAGTTCAAGGAGTTGATTACGACGAGACTTTCTCGCCCGTAGCGATGCTTAAATCAGTTCGGATCATGTTAGCTATAGCGTCCTAAGAGATATGGCAGATGGATGTCAAAACGACTTTCCTTAACGGAAATTTAACCGAGGACGTGTATATGATACAGCCCGAGGGTTTTGTCGATCCGGCTAATGCTGACAAGGTATGCAAACTTCAGAAATCTATTTATGGATTGAAGCAAGCATCTCGGAGTTGGAATATTCGCTTTGATGAGGTAGTCAAATCGTTTGGCTTCATCAAGAGTGATCATGATTCTTGTTTGTACAAGAAGTTTAGTGGGAACAAAGTAAATTTTCTAATCTTATATGTGGATGACATATTACTGATTGGAAATGATGTCCAGATGTTGCAAGAAACCAAGGAATCATTGGTAAGGAGTTTCTCAATGAAAGACTTGGGTGAGGCAACATACATCCTCGGAATTCGGATATATAGAGATAGATCAAGGAGGCTCATTGGATTGAGTCAGAGTACTTATTTGGAAAAAGTGTTGAAGAAGTTCAACATGGAATCGTCTAAGAAGGGGTTCTTACCGATGTCCCATGGTGTAAAACTTAGCAAGACTCAGTGTACGTCGACAACTGATGAGCGAAGTCAAATGAGTGCGATTCCATATGCTTTTGTAGTCAGATCCATCATGTATGCCATGATTTTTACTAGGCCGGATGTTTCCTATGCTCTAAGTGTTGTGAGCAGATACCAGGCTGATCCTGGAGAGATCCACTAGATAGCGGCTAAAAATATCCTAAAGCACTTGAGAAGGACTAAGGATATGTTCTTGGTTTATGGTGGTGAAGATGAACTCAGTGTAAAGGGTTACATGGATGCGAGTTATCTTACCGACTCTGATGATTCTCGTTCACAATCCGGATACGTGTTTATTATAAACGGAGGTGCTGTGAGCTGGAAGAGTTCCAAGCAAGAGACTGTGTTTGCGTCTACAATAGGGGCTAAGTATATTGCCGCCTCGGAGGAAGCAAAGGAAGTTGTTTGGATGAGGAATTTCCTCATGGATCTTGGTGTGGTTCAGGGCTCGTCCAATCCGTTGGACGTGTATTGTGACAACAATGGTGCTATTGCACAAGCCAAGGAACCTAGACAGCACCAGAAGAACAAGCACATACTCATGCGGTACCACCTGCTTTGCCAGTTCGTGGATCAGGGTGATATCAAGTTATGCAAGGTACACACAGATGAAAATATTGCGGATCTGTTGACAAAACCGTTACCCCAGCCAAAGCATGAGGCGCACCTGAGAGCCATGGGCATTAGATGCTTAGACATGTGATGTCGGAAGATTGACTCTAGTGCAAGTGGGAGACTGTTGGGAATATGCCCTAGAGGCAATCATGTATGATGAGATTTCCCATTGCATTTATAAAGATATTAAGTAGTCCTTGTATAAACATCTGATGTGTATCATTGAATATGTGATTCGGTTGTGGAACTATGCATTCATGTTGTTTGTACTAAATATCCTTGGTCATTGAGGTTGTGCTGGACACACAACTTAGACCAATGTGAAAGTTGGCTTGATGACTCGGTTCCACTTGTCATGGGCATGGAGATGCTATTCCAACTTACACAGACTCGACTAAAGAGTTTAGCGAGTCGGATTGACCCATATTGAGGTACAACAAACTAGCTGTCATTTGTATATCTCAATCAATGTAATCCTTAGACCTGAGGTTGTTGCATAGTCCGAGTTGAGGATCACCGACTTAGGTTATGTCAAACGCTGATCCGTAACTGGTCAGTTATAAAGGCAGAGTTAGGGTCGACTGAGAATCAAGCTGCGTGATATGAATAACCAAGATGGGATTTTGCCCCTCCACTTGGAGAGATATTCTCTGGGACCTCTCATGAGATATGATTCGTAAATCATGGCCATGCACGACTCAGTTAAGTGTTAACCGAGGCGATCGACTAAGAGTTAGTCGGGTGAATCACTTATCTCGGATCGAGAAGAGAGTCGGACTATTTAAGGGATGACATATATTCGCCTATAGTCTGACAAGGTATATCGTGTGGTAAAAGGGACTCGGATGTAAGTCGCATTGGAAAGGCAAGTCGTCATGACTCTTTGGTACTTGGGAGTCGGCACGTTCTGCTAGGAGCCGCTACCGACTGATCGATTGAGAGCCGGACTCCAATCGTGTCCAAGTAGCCATGAGCCTGCGGGGTCACACACTTAAGAGCGGGAGCAAGTTCGGATTGGATCTGAACCTGTAATCCAGTTGGGTTGGACCTAAACCGGATTAGTACTGAGTTAGTGAGTTGGACTCACGGTGACTAGTGTTATATGGGCTTTAGTGAATGGGTCGCGCGAGCAGAGCCCACGTTCACTCCCTATATATAGTGGAGCACCGTAACCTAGAAAGGTTAATTGTTGGTCGGTTAGGTCATTCCATGTGTTGGAAACCCTAGCTCCACAGAAGTCCAAATGTCCGTCTTAACCTAGCGATTCGCCGGTGCTCCTCCTTGTACGTGTGGATACGAGCAGAGGTGATGTGCGATTAGCACCAAGACGATCGGATCGTGAGGACTGCACTGCATCAACTGCATCAAATGACGCGCTAAAGCCAAGATTAGGAAGGAGAAAGGAAAAAATAAAGCAAGTATAACCACAGTGGAAACATTATTTTGTTCATAAAAATCCTTTTGTTAACAAGGTTGATCAAGTCTTGTTACCAAAACAATCTTATATGAAGCAAAACTTTGCGTTCCACAAGGTGATTACGTTACCTCATACTTGATAGCAATGGTCCCAATCATAATAGTTCCAAATTTTTCCTGTGGAATGGGACAATATATTTCTCCAACCTTGATGCCCTCAATATTTTCAATAGAATTTAGGCAATAGCTCTTAACAGCCTTCTTGGGGAAATAGACAGTGTGCTCTTTGTCATTAATATTGAATGTTACTTTTCCTTGATTACAATTGATGATAGCACTTGCAGTATTAAGAAAAGGTCTACCAAGAATAATAGACATATTATCATCTTCAGGCATTTCAAGCACAACAAAATCAGTTAAGACCATGCAATTATGAGAAACTTGAACAGGAATATCCTCACATATACCAACAGGGACAATGTTGACTTATCAGCCATTTGCAAAGATATATCAGTTGGTATCAACTTTTCTAGCTGGAGTCTCTTGTAGAGAGAAAAAGGCATAACACTAACTCCAGCTCCCAAATCACATAAAGCAGTTCTAACATAATTATTCTTAATGGAGCAAGGAATAGTAGGTATACCTGGATCACCAAGTTTCTTTGGAACCTTACCATTGAAGAAGTAATTAGCAAGCAAAGTAGAAATCTGCTCATTAGGAATCTTCCTTTTATTAGAGACAATATCCTTCATATACTTTGAACAAGGAGGCAATTTAATAGCATCAGTCAAAAGAATTTGCAAAAAAAAAAGGTTTCATCCACTCACAAAACTTGTTGTAGTGTTCTTCCTCCTTTGACTTGTGTTTCTTACCTGGAAAAGGCATAGGGTTCTGCACCCAAGGTTCTCTCTCTTTACCATGTTTATTAGCAATAAAATCTTCCTTTATGTACCTAGTGTTCTTAGTGTGTTTCTCGGGTTCTTCCTCACCTTCCTACTTATCAGGAGACTCATTATTATTATCACTCTCAGTTTCAGTTATCTTATGTTCCTTTTTATTTCTCTTACGAGGACTACCACTATCTTCACCTTGTTGGGAATCCTACTCTATTCTTTTAGGGTGTCCTTCAGGATATAAAGGATCTTGAGTAGTTGCACCACTCCTAGTTCAAATTCCATAAGCATGTTTATTTCCTGAAGCATTAACTAGCATATCGTACCGAGTCCCCTGTGTGGGGTTAGGGGGAGTCTGAAAAATGTTCAGCCAACTGCTCTGCGTCATGAAATCCTGAGTGGTATGATCAACGTCCTGATCAGTCCAGGCGGATCCGGACATAGACGACTGATAGCCAGGCATAGACCCCTGCATTTCAAATGCTCCTGCACATGAAAACAAAGTATGTAAGAACTTGACATGAACTGAGCCTCGACGCTTATCTTGTAAGACACATACCCTGTGGTTGTGGTTGTGGGCGAAACCCGTAGTTTGGCATGGGAGGGTGACCCCAAGGCTCCTGCTGATGGTGTTGACATGACGAACCTCCATCGTGCAAAGGTGGCTGCTGCTGTTGCCAATAGTCGAAAGAAGACTGTTGATGCAACATCGAACCTCCAGCCTGGTCTGGGGGAGGAGGTCTCGGAGTCGTATGTGGTGTAAGCCGTGGACGGGGAGACTGTCATAGGGGCGAGGGTGGCTGCTGCTGCTGCTGGTGCGTCGAGTGTCGCGGAGGACGCTGTGGTGTCGGGTGGTGAGCAATGTCCGAAGGGCGGGTGCACGTGATAACCCCGTAGATACGCCGTATCTTCTCCTCCAGGCGACTCGGCCAGGTCTCCTGGTCCTGCCGGTGAATAAGTAGGGGTCCGGACGAAAGAGAGCGTCTGTACTGAACCATTTCAAAGTGTTTACAAAGCATTTTAATATCATTAGAAGTTCTTTCCACAATATCTTTCAACTCATGGATAGCTCTAGAGTTTTCCAATTAATGATTCTGAACTTGTTTATTAAAATTACCTTGTTTAACAATAAATGTGTCAAGTTCCTCTAAGCATTGATCAGGAGGCTTACCATAAGGAATATCACCTTCATTAAATTGGAGAGAGTGTACCTCAATAGTAGATGAGTGGGGAATTGGCTTACATAATTCTTCTATAGGAGGTAGATTCTTGACATCTTCAGCTCTAATACCTTTATCCTTTAGACACTTCTTAGCTTCCTTCATCACTTCATCATTCAATGCAATAACTCCCCTCTTCTTTGTTGTTGGTGTTGGAACTGGTTCAGGAACAACTGGTTCAGGAGTAATAGGCTTAGGTGCATTCAGCTCAGTTGAAGTCCAATCATCATAATTTTAGCTTATCTTGGTCATTAATTCTTCAGCATCTGTAGGAGTCCTTTTCCTGAAAAAAAAATCAGCTAAGCTATCTAGGTAGGTCCTAGAATCATCAGTTAGTCCATTATAATAAATATCAAGCAGCTCATTATTAGGTAATTGACATCCAGGATGTGCATGATTCAAGGCACAGATCCTTGTCCATGACTCAGGCAATTTCTCTTCTTCTCCCTCTTTAAAATCAAAAAGTCTCTGCAAAGCAGCATGTCTAGCACTGGGAGGAAAATATTTATGGAAGAAAGAAGCAATCAAGCAATCAGGGCTATCAATGGAACCAGGTGGTAATCTATTAAACCAATCCCTAGCTTCTCCTTTTAGTGAAAAAGGGAATATCTTAGCAACAAAGTATTTCCGCATCTTAAAATCATCAGAGAAAAAAGCACTCATAGTAGAAAGCTCATTCATATGAGCCACAACACTCTCTTTTTCAGTCCCACAAAAAGGTTCTTTCTCAACAATATCTAAATAAGACAAATCAAGAGAGAAATGATAGTCTTCATCTTTAATATCTATGTGAGAAGTGGCAAACTTAGGATCAGAGGACAACTTAGGCATAATAGTACGTCTACCAAGGAGACTCTTCATAGCACTAGTACCATATGTGTTTCTGCACTCTTCAACAAATTCATCAGTGAACTCAATGTAAACATCATTAATATCATAACTCTCACTAGCCTTAGGTGAGCTAACGAGTTTAACAGTGTCTTCACTAGGAGTTTTGGTATTTCCTAGACTAGTCATAGTAGCATCTAGAAAAGGACCTAATGAACCACTCGCATCAAGCAAAGTAGAAGTAACATCATGAGCATCAAAAGCAGTTTCAGATTCAGTAGTAGTAGCAATGTGTGTAGCATGAGTATGTGGTGGTGGTGTAACAAGCTTACTTATAACAGATGGTGAATCAAGAGCAGCAGAGGTGTTTAGGACTGTACCTCTTCTTGTAGTGGATGGTAAAATAGGAAACTTTCCATCACGAGACTTCCCCATGATGAAAGGAGTAGCAGTGAACAATAGTAGATCCAAGTGAACTTACAAATAAAGCTATGATCCGTGGCAACAGCGCCAGAAAATAGTCTTGATGACCACAAGTATAGGGGATCGCAATAGTCTTCGCGGGTAGTATTACCCAATTTATTGATTTGACACAAGGGGAGCCAAAGAATACTTGCAAGCCTTAACAACTAAGTTATCAGTTCAGCAGCACCTGGAAATAGTTCTTTCTCACAAAAGTTTATCAGTAGTAACAGTTTGTAGTAGCAACATCAAAGCAACAACAACAATGAAACAGCAGCAATAGTAACAGTAACGGTAACAGTAGGATTCGAGTGCGGTAGGCATAGGGATGGATGAATGGGCGTTGCATGGACGAGTCTAAACATGTAACTTCAAGATCTAGGGCATTGCAGATAAATAATAACAAGCATCCAAGTACTAAACAATCTTAGGCATGTGCTCCAAATATAGTCATACGTGCTCGCAATGAGAACTTGCACAACATCTTCATCCACCAGCCCGTGGCAATGGGCCTCTAGGAAACTACTGGCAATTAAGGTGATCCTTTTAATAGAGCACCAGAGCAAAGCATTAATACTTCGTGAACACATGTGATCCTCACACCACAGCCATCCCCTCTAGATGTCCCAATTATTGTCACTTTGGGGCCTTTGGATCCGGACAATGATATGTGTACACAATTTGCAAATAAGATCACAAACAATACTATCATAATGATTCAATAATAAGTTCAGATATGAGATCATGGCACTCGGGCCCTAGTGATAAGCATTAAGCACAACAAGTTGCAACAAAGTCAAATAGCACTAATAGAGATACTAGGCACTATGCCCTAATAGATCTTATTCGATTACATGATAGAACTCGTCCAATCCCTACCATCCCCAAGCCTACATCGGGGGATTACTCACTCATGGATGAGGGAAACATCAGTGGTTGATGGAGATGCGCTGGTGATGATGATGGCAATGATCCTCTCCAAATTTCCTGTCCCAGCAGGGTGCCAGAACGGAGTTTCTGGATCCGAATCTTGGTTTCTCGTGGCGGCGGAGGAGTGAAACTCTTTCTGGAAAACTATCGACCCCCTTGAGTTTTTAGGTCAGAAAGCAACTTATAGGCGTGGAGGGGGGCCAAGGAGCTGCCTAGGGTGGCCAGACCCCCTCCAGGCGCGGGTCAGGTGGGCCCACGCCTGGGGTGGGTCTGGCCCCCCGAGGCCTCCTCTCTGTCTCCCCTTCTGGCTCCGTGGATCTTCTGGTGAAAAATATTTTTTGGCATATTTTCCGTGATTTTTCCTGATAGTTGATTTTCTGCACAAAAACAAGACACCAAGGTAATTCTGTTGAAAATAGCGTAATTCCGTGTTAGTTGTATCCAAATCACACAAGTTTAGAGAGGAAACAATAGCAAAGTGTTCGAGAAAGTAGATACGTTTACATATTAGGCATAAAGATCTATAGGGATAGATTTAGGCGCCTAATAGGTCTATCACAAAGTACATACCTTGATAAGATTTTAAAGAAATTTAAAATGGACGGAAGTAAGAAGGGGTTCTTACCTATGTTGCAAGACAAGACATTGAGTAGGACTCAAAGTCCGGCTTCGGCGGAAGAAGGAGAGATAATGGACAAAGTCCCCTATGCTTCAGCCATAGGCTCTATAATGTACGCCGTGCTATGTATAAGACCGGATGTGGCATATGCTATTAGTTTAACTAGTAGATACCAATCTGATCCGGGATCGGAACAATGGATAGCGGTCAAGAATATCCTTAAGTACTTGCGAAGAACTAAGGATATGTTTCTCGCATACGAAGGTGAAGAAGAGCTCGTCGCTGAGTGTTATGTCGATGCTAGCTTTGATACCGATCTAGATGACTCTAAGTGTAAGATCCCTCCCTTTATAAAGGTAAGGATCCCTGTGATTGCAATGCTAGTCCCTGGATCAATGCTAGCATCCACAGTTTAAGATAAAGTACACAGAAACAAAGGTCATTATTACATATCATTCCAGAGACAAACATAGTCTTTTACAAACTCCATGGCCACATGCCTAATACAAGAGTTCAAATATATAATAAGATAAATAAGTCTTCATCTTCATGTGCCACAGGCAAGCATGTTGAGTGTAGACTCATAACCCCTAATCATCATCAGAATAACCTGCAACATCACAAGTTACAGCCACAGTGGGTCAATACATTGGAATAGTATTGGCAAGTGACACCTTAGTAGAATATTGGTAGACTAGATACTATATGCATTTTGGCTAAGTGTAGCTTAGGCTTGCTTTGCTCAAAATAGGTTTTACCTATTTGTTGAAAACACTAAGTTTTTCTTTGACAAAACTTTCCCAAGGAATCACCAATAGAAATTGGTGATCCTTCACCCTTGTTCAACCACAAGTTTTAACTTAGAAATTGGGATGAGTAGATTCTTGATAGCTTCCATGTCTTGATGCTCATGTTGTCTAATACCAGGGACATGGCTAAGTACTTAGATTCTTCCATCTGCGGAGGTTGTGCACTTTCCCCACAAGACTCATTTTCACCAAGACAGTACCTTTCAGAAGCCTTCCCTTAGACCAAATGGACGCTCTCCAACCTATCATCCCACTACCACCAACTGTCCAAATGGCTAAGTTATTGCAACCTATATGATCCAGGCAGAGCCCATAATGCCATGTGGCTGCACTAGAAGCTTCTTAACATATGGCATCTCAAATCCCTTTGTTCCTGGGTGGCTTTCCACAAGTGAGATACACAAGGTAAACCATAGAAATGGGCCTTGTGTATCCACTCAACACAAACCATTCTTTCCATTCCACCCAGGTGATTCATTCACTTAGTTGTTTTATTAAGCAAAAACACAAGTCCAAAGACTTAGAAATATTTTACCATAGCATGAATATATAACCACCCTTGGTTACTACTAGCTAGGCTAAGCATGGCATATATAAGCATCTTAACTTAGAAATTTCTAGCAATTCTACAACTACTAGGATTTCCCAAGCATAGCATATAGATCAAAATATTCATGCAAGTCTAACAAAATATTTCTAGTGCATAGTTGAAAACATAGGAATAAAATCATTAAGCACCACTTGACTTGGTAGTTTGGAGAGTAGCAACAATCCTCACAATCACAATCACTATTTGCACCAAAATCTACACATAAAATAATGGCACAACATCACATACACAATATATACAATCAAAAATACATGAATGCATGCAAAATGCCATGTGATGATTTCCTAAACCAAACAAGACAAGTGCACAGTACTGATTCATAAACAAGTTCAAAACATGCCAAATAAACTTTATTTGAATAACATAACATTTTTCAAATAATTGTTATACACAAATTATGCCTACAAATATTTCTGTAAAAACAATCATTTTAATAGAAGCAAAAAATTAAGCACATTGAATAAACAGAAAGTTTTTTCTCTCCCGATTCCAATGATATAAAATTTGTCAAATTTGGACGTGGGAATCAAAAGTTATGAATTATTCAAGTTTAAACATCTAATAGATCTAATTTCTGATTTTAAATCTAACTCACAGACACGCGGCGGCATCTAATTGGACGATACCGATTCGCACGGATCGGCTAACATGGACCGCCAGATCTAACTAAAACGCACGGCCAGATCTGATCCATACCCCTTCGTTAAGTGATCTATCCTACATGTTAGATCTAGATCCAACGATGGCCGATCAAACTACCAAAGTCTGGCCTTGGCGACGGTGGCGACAGCGCTACGGTGTGCGCTCGAGAGGGGTTGGGGTCGTCGGAGGGGCTTACCAGACTCGCGGAGGTGTGCTGGAGCTCAACGTGGCAGTGGCTTGTCAAGGGGCGCGCGAACACGGTGAGGATTCCTCGTTGGAGTAGAGGCAGACGTCGGGCAAGCTTTGGCATCGTCGGGGGCGAGGTTCTGGTGCGCACTAAGACAAACCAGAGACAATGTTAGATGTGCACAAGCCTAGCAAACAAGTGAGTATCGAAAAGGGAGGAAGGGGTGGTCAGGAACTACCAGGAGGGGTCTCCGGAGTTGCGCCGAGCTTCGGTTGCTTCCAGTGGTGGACGGTGACGACGTTCTAGGATGATACAGAGGAAAAGGAAGGCATGAGAAGATGCGCAAGAACATGTAGAACACGCTCGCATGAAGCAGAGACAGGGGGTGGACGATGCTCACCGGAATTGGTCGCCGAAGGTCGTCGGTATCGCGGTGGTGTGGGCAAGATTATGGGCAGCCTGGTGGCGTGGTGACGGTGCTGAGCGAGGGGAAATGAGCAGAGAGGGGAGGGGATTTTATAGCCGGAGCAGGGGCGGAGATTACGCACGCATTCATCGCCAATTAAGTAGATTAAATTCGCGGCTGTGAAGGGGAAGAAACGAGCGGCGATGGTGTCTGCGCGCGGAGTTTGGGGAAGAAGATGCTGACGTGGAGAGGGTCCACCGATCAGTGACTGCGGGGTAAGTCTGCGCCGCGTGAGAGAGAGAGGGAAAAACCCCGGGTGGGCTTATTGGGTTAGGTCAGTTGCTGGGCTAGATTAGTGGCGCCAGGCCCAGTTGGTTTTCCTAATTCCTTTTCTTTTTCTATAATGAATTTCAGGAATCATTTTCAATCAAATTCAAAAGCAATTAAATTCAAATCTTTTATGGATTTTTGTAAAGTGAAACTTGTATAATTTTGAGTATAGAATCATACTGTCTTGTTGGACTAGTATGGTCTTTAAAGATTTTTTAAAAAAATAACAGTGCCTTAGTACATGGTTTGATATAGATTTGAAAATGGTTTTAAAACCATATTTGTTTGGAAATTTTTGTCCAAACTCTAGCATTCAACTAAAACAATCCAAGAACAAAAAAAGCTTGGTTTTAAGACATTTATATTCTCAATTGAGAGTGGCATTTGATTAATGGTTGCTCACATAAAATAATAGCACTAAGTGCTTCTGATTTCTTGAAATGAGTTGGAAAATGATCCCTAAATTATATGCATGCATGTATGATATGCAATCTTTGAAAACATGATTTTAGGGATGTTACAAATCTAACCCCCTTAAGGTGAATCTCGCCCTCGAGATTCGGGTTGGCTAGCAAATAGGTGAGGGTGGTCTTTTCGAAGATCATCTTCTCTTTCCCATGTGGCTTCTTCTTCGGAATGATGGTTCCATTGTACCTTGCAGAATTTGATAGTCTTAGTCCGAGTAACTCTTTCTGCAGTTTCAAGAATCTTGATAGGTTTTTCTTCATAAGTGAGGTCACTCTCTAATTGGACCTCTTCCAAAGGTATGGTATCCTTCAAAGAAGTCTCTTCCATCTCTGGATGGAATTTCTTAAGTTGACTCACATGAAACACATTGTGAACGGCAGACAATGATTCTGGCAATTCAATTTCGTAAGCAACTTCTCCTTTGCGACTCAGAATCTTGAATGGTCCAACATATCTTGGGGCCAATTTTCCTTTGACTCCAAACCTCTTCACTCCACGAAGTGGTGACACTCTAAGATAAGCTCTATCACCTACTTCATAGGTGACTTCTCTACGCTTAGGATCTGCGTAGCTCTTCTATCGGGACTGTGCTATCTTTAATCTATCCTTAACTAGCTTGACTTTCTCTTCAGCCTCCTTGATTAGTTCTGGTCCGAGCAAACCTCTTTCTCCCACACCATTCCATAACAATGGGGTGGTACACTTTCTCCCATAGAGAAACTCAAATGGTGCCATCCCAATACTGGCTTGATAGCTGTTATTGTAAGAGAATTCTGCGTAAGGCAGACTTTCATCCCAACTGGCTCCATAGTCTAGGGCACATGCCCTCAACATATCTTCAAGTATCTGGTTGGTCCTTTCTGTCTGTCCATCAGTCTGAGGATGAAAAGCAGTGCTGAATTCTAACCTCGTTCCCAATTACTCATGTAATTGCCTCCAAAAATGAGAAGTGAATTGAGTTCCCCTATCAGACACAATACTCTTGGGTACGCCATGTAGACATACAATTCTACTCATATAGATCTTGGCTAACTTAGCACTTGTGTAGGTTGTCTTCACGGGTATAAAATGAGACACTTTAGTCAGGCGATCCACTACTACCCAAATAGAATCATATCCTGACCGGGTCCTTGGCAATCCGGTAATGAAATCCATGCCAATCTTGTCCCACTTCCAATCAGGAATAGGTAGTGGTTGTAACAATCCTGCTGGTTTCTGATGTTCCGCTTTCACTCTACTACATATATCACACAAAGCAATATGTTTGGCAATGTCCTTCTTGAGATTATTCCACCAAAATCTTTCTTTCATATCCATGTACATTTTGGTGTTACCCGGATGAATAGAATATGGTGAGTTATGTGCTTCCTGTAAATCGGATCTTGTGAACGCAGCCATACCATAAAGTACCATGTTCGTCTTCTTGGAATCCTTTGGCTTTTCCCTTGCTAATCTTTTCCTTAATCTCCTCAATTTACTTATCTGTCTTTTGGGCTTCTTTGATTTTGTCCAACAAAGTGGGTTGAACATCCAATGACATGAGATGTCCCTCAGGCACAATCTCCAATCTGAGATCTCTAAATTGGGCACACAGATCATCTGGCAATTCTCCCTTAGTAAGGCCATTCACAAAAACCTTACGGCTCAAAGCATCCGCTACAACATTTGCTTTACCGGGGTGGTATTGCAAACTCAAGTCATAGTCCTTGATGAGTTCTAGCCATCTTATTTGTCTCATGTTAATTTCTTTCTGGGTGAAGATATACTTCAAACTTTTGTGATCTATGAATACTTCACATCGCTTTCCCAAAAGATAGTGTCTCCATGTTTTGAGTGCATGGACCATAGAGGCTAACTCTAAATCATGAGTAGGGTAATTTACTTTATGAGTTTTGAGTTGTCTCGAGGCATAAGCCACAACGTTCCCTTCTTGCATAAGTACTGCACCTAATCCATGATGAGATGCATCACAATACACTTGGAAATCCTTCTCCAAATCTGGCAGACACAAGACTGGTGTTGTCACTAGTCTCTTCTTAAATTCTTGAAAACTGAGTTCACATCCCTCAGACCAAGCAAATTTCTTGTCTTTCTTTAGTAACTCTGTCATTGGCTTAGCTATCTTGGAGAAATTCTCAATGAACCTTCTGTAGTATCCTGCCAAGCCAAGGAAACTACGAATCTCTTTCACTGACTTAGGAGATTCCCATTTAGTTACAACTGAAACTTTAGCAGGATCAACTGCTACACCATCTCCTGACACAACGTGTCCAAGAAATCCAACTTCATTCAACCAAAACTCACACTTGCTGAATTTGGCATATAGCTTATGCTCTCTAAGCTTCTCGAGTATCAAATGCAAATGTCCTTCATGCTCTTCTTTGCTCTTGGAGTAGATTAAAATGTCATCGATGAATACGACAACAAACTTGTCAAGGAACTCCATGAATACCTTGTTCACCATGTTCATGAAATAAGCTGGTGCATTAGTCAAACCAAATGGCATTACGGTGTACTCATACAATCCATACCTAGTGGTGAAGTTGTCTTAGGTATGAGTTGTTCTCTTATCTTGAGCTGAAAATAACCTGATCGGAGATCAATCTTTGAGAACACACAGGCTCCTTCCAACTGATCAAACAAGTCATTGATTCTAGGCAAGGGATACTTGTTCTTGATAGTCACCTCATTGAGTGAACGGTAATCTATGCAGAACCTTTGACTTCTATCCTTCTTTTCCACAAAAAAAACTGGTGCTCCCCAAGATGAAGAACTTGGTTGAATAAATCCTTTCTGCAAATGTTCTCCAAGTTGTTTCTTGAGTTCTTTCAATTCGTATACTGACATCTTGTACGGTCTCTTTACTATTGGTCCAGATCCTGGTAGCAAATCAATAAGAAACTCCACATCTCTATCTGGTGGCATTCCCGGCAATTCTTCCGGAAACAGATCCGGATATTCACTCACAATGGGCACACTGTCTATGCTAACCCCCTTAAGAGAATTAAGCTTACTCCCTTTCGATTCAATATTAGACTTGAATCTTATCCTTTTCTTTTTCGGGGTTGTGAGTGCAACTGTTCGATTGGCACAATCTAGTACTCCTTCATATTTGGTCATCCAATCCATTCCCAAAATTACATCCAGTCCTTGGGAATCTAGGATTATCAGACTCACTGGAAACTTATGCTTTCCAAACTCTATTACTAGATCCCGGCATCCAAGACTTACTATCATATCTACACCTGGAGAACTTACTTTTATTGGACACCCAATGTTTTAAGTTGAAAACCCATTTCTATCAACATATGCTTTTGATATGAATGAATGTGATGCACCAGTATAAAAAAGAACAAGTGCTGGAATAGAATTGAGTTTGAACTTACCAGCCACAACATCTGGCTCTTCATAGATTTCCTCCACATTGATGTGGTTCACTTGACCCTTCTGGAAAGGGTTGGGCTTGTTGGGTCCTTCAACTTTCTTTTCTGGACATTCATTTGCCTAATGCTCCATCTTCTTGCACTTGAAGAATTCAACCTGACTAAGTGTAGGGTTTCGTAGCATGGAAAACAAAAAATTTCTATCGCATACAAACAAACAAGCCAAGATCTATCTACTAGATTGTAGCAACGAGTCGATGGAATAACTTACCCTCGAAGATTCCAAAGCTTAACGAGCGGATTCTCGTGGGTGATGTATCTTCCCGATCTCAAGATCGTAGACGATCCTTCCCAGGCTCTCCTAGCTGCCTCTGCAATGGGTCACATCGCTCGACGAAGACCTTCCTCTCCTTGTTCCAAGAAAATGGAGGTTGTAGCACTCTCCTCACAATTGACAACGTGGTACCGAAGTAGAGGGAGATCCTAAGCGGAGCGAGTATGGTGGAGTATGAGAGAGCTATTAGTGGTCTATGGTTCAGACACACCAATTAGAAGGCTCTAATCCGAAGGCTAGGGCAATTAGAAGCTCTAAACCAAAGCGGCTCTAAACCGGAGTCTAGGGCTAGGATTTAGATTAGAGGATAGGAACTTGTGTGTCTCGAGGAGGAGGCCCCGCCTCCTTTTATAGGTGGGAGTGCGGGAGGGAGTCCTCCCAAGTCGGCCTTGGTGGTACCGCTTGGAGAGGAGGAATCTCCCCAAGTCGGTTTCAACCTCCTCTTTCCTCTTTCCCTCACTTTCTGTCTTATTGACTTTCAAATTGACTTTTCAGTTTGGGATTCAATTTAATCCTTTATTTGGAATAGCGAGAACACTTAGTACATGATGCAATCATTCCAATATGCAATTACACATTCATGTACCCTTCCTCAGTGCCGGACATTCCGAACCTTCTAGAACATTCCCGATGAAAACACCTAATCATTCCCAACTCAAACGGACTTTCCTTATATGAATCTTATTCTGGACCATTCCGGATCACCTCGTGATATCCGGATCCCATCCGACTCAACAACATTCGGTCTCTTTCTCATAATACCATAACTACTCAAACAACGTCAATCCTTAAGTGTGTCTCCACGGTTCGTGAATTATGCGACATGATCGAGACACTTCAACAATAACCAATAGAGGAATCTGGAAATTCATATGGCTCCCACATATTTCACGATTACTTTGCGATCGAATGAACCACTTACATACGATACCAATTTCCCTTGTCTCACGATAGTTTACTTATCCGAGGTTATGATCATCGATATCTCATAGTTCAACCTCGTTTAAGTACTTTTTTCTCTCTTTTTGATATGTGATGATGTGTGAGGCCCAGCATCATTGCAAGCTTGCATGATAATTTTCCACCGAGAGGAGGAGGTATAGTATATCTATCCATCATATGGATGGACAAATCCCTCTTGATCCATGTGTTTCAATACCTCTCTCACAGTTCAAACTTTTCTTTCTCTCTCCGTGATATGTGATCCTGTGAGTGACCACATGCTTGCGCTGCTAAAATTGATGACATTCCACCGAGAGCCAGGAGTATAATATATATCATATGGATGGGACAAAAACCCACTCTTGATCCATGTGTTTCAACCAATACTTCCGAACACTCAATGCCACCTTTATAGCCACCGTTACGGTGTGGTGTTTGATGTCATCAAAGCATCCATCGTAAAGGTGATATGCATGATCTCATGGTCGAAGGAATTAGGTTACTATGTATCGTAAAAGCATATAGCAATTGAACTATTTGAAATGACTTGATCTTTATGCTACGCTTATCTATAGGAGTATGTCCACCATATCATTCTCCTAACGATATGATCTTGTTGTTGATAACATCTCAATGTTCATGATAGGAAACCACAATCATTAATCAACCAACAAGCTAGTGAAGTATAGAGGCTATACTAGGGACTTCAAATTAAGTTTACAAATCACACAAGTATCAATGTTTCCTTGTTAATACTATTATAGCATGAATGTAAACATTTATCATAAACACAAAGATATAATAATAACTACATTTATTATTGCCTCTAGGGCATATCTCCCTCCCACTTGCACTAGAGTCATCTAATCTAGATTACATGGTAATATACCGAACACCCATGGCACTTTGGTGTTGGTCATGTTTTGCCCTCGGGAGAGGTTTAGTCAACGGATCCGCCACATTCAGATCTGTGTGTACTTTGCAAATCTTTATATCCCCATCCTGGATATGTTCTCGAATAGCGTGAAAACGCAGCTTGATGTGCTTCAGCTTCTTGTGTGACCTTGGTTCTTGCGCATTAGCTATGGCGCCCATGTTATCACAGTAGATAGACATTGGGTCCAGCGCACTAGGAACCACACAGGGGCGGGCCCACTTCAATTCAAAGGTATTCAAGTGAATACCCAAAAAATTTAGCCAAAAATCAGCGATATATGGTATATATACGTGTATACAGATGAAAATAAAAGGAAAATAGAAGAGGAGACTGATTATTCAGCCCGTTCAGACCAAGAGCCCACTTCCTCATTCAATCCTCCCTCGTCTATATGGCCCAACTAGCCCGTTAGCTCTATCGTGCGAACGTAGGACTAAGCGTAGCGACAGATCGATGGCTCCATTCTTTCCTAATTCTGTATCGGTCAATTTCCAATCTCATGGACTGAACGAGAGAGATCTAAACGGGCGAAGGCAACGCGCGACGGCCACGACGGAGCGCCGGAGTCCTGTGATCCCCATGCCAACGCAGCACAACACAGAACAGTCTCTCGTTTCATGGCTCCGCTTCTCCGAACCTCGAGCCTCCTCGTCCATGGCTGCCGGTAGTCCGCAGTCTGCTCCTCGACCTATCGACAAAGATGTCCGTGACTGCGTTGATTGCTTTTTCATAGCCAGCCGCCTCCTCCTCCCTTCTGCAATTTCCCTGCTCCGGCTGGTCGGAACCGTTCCAATAGGAGAGGATTGTGGTACTGTAGTGTATAGAAATTCAGAAAAAATTTAGACGGGATTTCTCTAAAATTCAGAATATCTAACAGTTGTTTTTGTTCTATTTGTTCAGATTGCATAGGTTGCTTTTGGTCTGAGAAAATGTCCCGTTGTTGACTTGAAGACTTTCCTGAAAAGAGCTGTTGCGAAGACGAGGCAAACTGAAAATGTAGGCAATTAAATACAATTGGTGTTATTCTTCTCGCAAGTTAAGAATGAGGGAATCGTCACTATTTTTCTAGCCCTCAAGCATCGGAAAGTTATCCTATAACCTGTAAGTTTTCCGATCACATTGTTGTTTTCTCTCTTATGTACTTTAGATGTTGCTTCGTTGATACGTTAAACAGTGGGTACTTATATAAGGTAAAAATTTAAAGTTATGATCCGTTTGTATAACTCTGATATAATGCTGAAATTGTGTCAAATTGACATCATCTATTATACATGACAAAGATATAGGATTTAGACTGTCTAAAAAAATTGTACTTTTAAATTTTTGAATACACAATCTTAAAATCCTGGGCCCGCCGCTGGAACCACACCCAGCTCTGTAATGAACTCTTTCATCCATATCGCTTCTTGTGAAGCCTCCGAAGCAGCCATGTATTCCGATTCAGTTGAAGATCTCGCCACAACGCTTTGCTTTGCACTCCTCCAGCTGCACCATTCAAAATAAATACGTATCCAGATTGTGATTTAGAATCATCCGGATCGGTGTTCCAACTAGCATCGGTGTAACCATTAACAACGAGTTGTTCATCACCTCCATAAGAAAGAACCATATCCTTAGTTCTTCTCAAGTACTTAAGGATGTTTTGATCATTCCAATGATCCACTCTGGATCACTTTGATATCTGCTAGTTAAACTAACAAAGATATGCAATGTCGGGTCTAGTACATAGCATGGCATACATTAGAGATCCTATGGAGGCATAGGGAGTCTTACTCATCCTTTCTCTATCTTCCGATGTCGGACTTTGAGTTTTACTCAAGGTCGATTAGCAACATGGGCAAGAACCCTTTCTTGCTTTCTTCCATTCCAAACCTCTTTAGAACTTTGTCCAAATATGTACTCTGTGACAATGATATTTGGCGTTTTGATGTATCTCTGTAAATCTTTATGCCTAATATGTAAGCTGCTTCGCCAAGATCCTTCATTGGAAAACTATTATTCAAATATTCCTTGACACTATTAAGAAGGTCTACATCATTCCCAATCAACAATATGTCATCTACATATAGTATTAAGAATGCTACAGAGCTCCCACTCACTTTCTTGTAAATACAAGCTTATCCATAAGTTTCTATAAAACCAAAAATTTTGATCACCTTATCAAAACGTTGCTTCAATCCATAGATGGACCGTTGAAGTTTGCATACCTTGTTAGCATCTTTAGGATTGACAAAACCTTTGGGTTGCATCATATACAACTCTTCATCAATGTCTCCATTGAGGAACGCTGTTTTGACATCCATCTGCCATATCTCATAATCATAATATGCAGCGATTGCTAACATAATCCTCACAGACTTTAGCTTCGCTACTGGTGAGAAAGTCTCATCGTAGTCAACTCCTTGAATTTGTCGAAACCCTTTTGCGACAAGTCGAGCTTTATAGACAGTATCATTACCATCAAGATCTGTTTTCTTCTTGAAAATCCATTTGTTCTCGACCTTTTTCGCCATCCCGTAAGTCCACCAAAGTCCATACTTGGTTTTCGTACATGGATCCAATCTCGGATTTCATGGCTTCTTGCCATTTATTGAATCTGGGCTCATCATCGCTTCCTCATATGTCTCGGATCATCGGTGTTATCCACCAATCATGACACTCATAACGGGATCATACCAATGGAGAGTTCTCGTTGACCTCCGAGGCTCAGAGTAACTTCCAAGTTTCATGATCACCATCATTAGCTTCCTCTCTTATTGGTGCAGCACCACAGAACTTCTTCGAGAAGGTTCGACAACCTCGTCGAGTTCTACTTTCCTTCCAGTCACTTCTTTCGAGAGAAATTCCTTCTCTAGAAAGGATCCATTCTTGGCAATGAATATTTTAACTTCGGATCTATGATAGAAGGTATACCCAATAGTTTCCTTCGGGTATCCTATGAAGACGCATTTTTCCGCTTTGGGTTCAAGCTTGTCCGGCTGTAACTTCTTTACATAGGCTTCGCATCCCCAAACTTTAAGGAACGACAATCTAGGTTTCTTTCCAAACCATAATTCATACGGTGTCGTTTCAACGGATTTAGACGGTGCCCTATTTAAAGTGAATGCGGTTGTTTCTAATGCATAACCCCAAAATGATAGCGGTAAATCTGTAAGTGACATCATAGAACGAACCATATCTAAGAGAGTTCGATTACGACGTTCGGACACACCATTACGTTGTGGTGTTCCCGGCGGTGTCAACTGTGAAAGTATTCCGCATTTCTTCAAATGCTCGCCAAACTCGTAACTTAGATATTCACCTCCACGATCAGAACGTAGAAATTTAATCTTCTTGTTACGTTGATTCTCTACCTCACTTTGAAACTCCTTAAACTTCTCAAAAGTTTCGGACTTATGTTTCATGAAATAGATATACCCATATCTACTCAAGTCATCCGTGAAGGTAAGAACATAACGATAAGCACCGCGCGATGCTACACTCATTGGACCACACACATCGGTATGTATGATTTCCAATAAGTCCGTAGCTCGCTCCATCATACCAGAAAATGGAGTCTTAGTCATTTTTTCCATCAGACATGCTTCGCATCTTTCAAGTGATTCAAAATAATTGATTCAAGAAGTCCATCGGAATGGAGTTTCTTCATACGCTTCACTCCAATGTGACCAAGACGACAGTGCCACATATAGGTCGAATTATCGCTTGATTTCAAACGTTTAGCCTCAATGTTGTTGATATGTGTATTTCCACTATCGAGATTCAATAAGAATAGACCATCTATCAAAGGTGCATGTGCATAAAACATATTACTCATATAAATCGAACAACCATTATTCTCTGACTTAAACAAGTAACCGTCTCGCAATAAACAAGATCCCGATATAATGTTCATGCTCAACACAGGCACTAAATAACAATTATTTAAGTATAAAACTAATCCTGATGGTAGATGAAGGGGTAGCGTGTCGAGCGATCACATCAACCTTTGATCCGCTTCCCACGCGCATCGTCACCTCGTTCTTCGCTAGCTTCCGCTTATTCTGCAAAGACTGTTTCGAGTTACAAATATGAGCAACCGAACCAAGATATCAAATACCTGTGCACTACTACGAGTACTAGTGAGATACACATCAATAACATGTATATCGGATATACCTTTCTTCTTGATGTTGTCGTTCTTGAGATCCGCCAAGTACTTTGGGCAATTCCGCTTCGGTGACCTTCTCCCTTGCGGTAAAAGCACTCGATGTCGGGCTTGGGTCCAGCCTTGGTCTTCTTCACGGTGTGGTAACTTTCTTACCACCCTTCTTGAAGTGTCCTTCCGCTTAGACTTGCCTTTCTTGAATTTGGTGGTCTTATTGACCAACAACACTTGGTGCTCTTTCTTGATCTCCACTTACAGATTTCAACATGGCAAAGAGTTCGCAACGCCTTGTTCATGTTACGCATGTTGTAGTTCATCACAAAGTTCTTGTAACTTGGTGGTAGTGATTGGAGGACACGGTAAATCCCCAAAGCATTAGGAATCACTATACCCAAGCTTTGAAGCTTGTTTGTGTGCCTAGACATCTTAAGCACATGCTCACTGACGGAGCTGACTTCTTCCATCTTGCAGTTAAAGAACTTTTCAGAAGCCTCATAGCTTTCAATTGCCGCATGAGTCTCAAAAATCAATTTGAGATCCTCGACAATATCATATGGGTCTGACTCTTCAAACCTTTTTTAAGCTCCGATTCCAAACCATACAAGATAGCACACTGAACTATGGAGTACTGATTCTTCCGAGCGAGGTAAATATTCTTTACTTCATCAGGAGCATCACCGCAGTGGGTCACCCAATGGTGCATCCAAAGACATAGGTCAAATTACCATCTGGGAGTACAATCCTCAAATTGCGGAACCAATCCGCGAAGTTCCTTCCATTGTTTTTCAACTTTTCTTTCTCTAGGAACGCATTAAAATTGATGGTAGGGGCTGCCATTGATCTACAACATATTTGCAATAGTTTAGACTAAGTTTATGACAAATTGAGTTCAAATTAATAATGAAATTAACCTAGGTGAACTCCCACTCAAAACAACATCCCTCACATTGTTTTAGTGATCACACGAACCAAATCCACTACATCAACACCGATCATCACGAGAGTTGATATAGTTTTAATGGCGAACAATCGTCATGTTTATCATATCTACTATATGATTCATGCTTTACCTTTCGGTGATCCGGGTTCCGAGACCATGTCTGTACATGCTAGGCTCATCAAGATCAAACCTTAGTTTCCGCATGAGCAAATCTGGCTTGCTCACGTTGTATATACTTGCAGAATCTAACACACCCGATCATCACGTGGTGCTTCGAAACAACAAGCTTTAGCGACGGTGCTAACTAAGGGTGAACACTTTATGACTTGAAATTCATGTGCATGAGGGATCATCTTATAATGCTACCGTCGTTTAACTAAGAAATACAAGATGCATAAAGGATTAACATCACATGCAATTCAATAATATGTGATATGATATGGGCTTTCTTCTTTGTGCTTCCGATCTCCATCTTCAAGCACGAACATGATCTCCATCATCACCGGCATTGCATCAAGGTCAATGACGCTTCTCCATGGTTGTCGTCCACCGGCTTCAACTATTACAACTATTTTGAATAGACACGCGGGTCTTAACATAAATTAAAGACAACCATATGGCTCCTGCCGGTTGCCGACTTACAATAAGGAACATTGCATACATCAAATATAATCACAATCATGGCCATATCACATCACTGCACACCCCTGCAAAACAAAGTTAGACGCCTCTACTTTCTTTGAATGTTTTACGTGGTTTGGGGCTTTCAATAAGTGTCGTTCTAACTTACGAACAAGAACCACAACATTGATACTAGCATTGTTGATCACCCGTTGTAAATTGGATCTTAACTATGCTAGGAGAAACAGGCACCCGCAAAGCCAGTTATGCAATACAAGTTGCATGTCAAGCGTGGAGCAAGTCTCATGAACGATGTCATGTAAGGTTAGCCCGGGCCACTTCATCCCAACATACCACAAGATGCAAAGTACACAAAAGGCAATCGACAATAAAAGCATCAACGCCCACAATGACCATTATGTTCTACTCGTGCAACAGATCTACATATAGACACGACTCTGATACCACTGTAGGGTTTCGTAGCATGGAAAACAAAAAATTTCTATCGCATACAAACAAACAAGCCAAGATCTATCTACTAGATTGTAGCAACGAGTCGATGGAATAACTTACCCTCGAAGATTCCAAAGTGTTTAACGAGAGCGGATTCTCGTGGGTGATGTAGTCGTACTCTTCCCGATCTCAAGATCGTGTAGACGATCCTTCCGCCATTGCGTTCCGCAGCTTCCAATCGGTCACACGTTTGGTACTCGACGAAGACCTTCCTCTCCCTTGTTCCAAAGGCCGGAGGTTGTAGCACTCTCCTCGCGATGATTCCGGCAACGGCGTGGTACCGGAGTAGAGGGAGATCATGAGGCCGCCTTAAGCCGAGCGAGTATGGTGGAGTATGAGAGAGCTATTAGTGGTCTAGGGTTTAGACACACCAATTAGAAGGCTCTAATCCAAGGCTAGGGAAATTAGAAGCTCTAAACCAAAGCGGCTCTAAACGGAGTCGAGTCTAGGGCTAGGATTTAGATTAGAGGGTAGGAACTTGTGTGTCTAGAGGAGGAGGCCCTGCCCCTCCTTTTATAGGTGGGAGGTGCGGCCAAGGGGAGGGAGTCCCTCCCCAAGTCGGCCTTGGGTGGCGCGCCGGCTTGGAGAGGAGGGACTCCTCCCCCAAGTCGGTTTCAACCTCCTCTTTCCTCTTTCCCTCACTTTCCTGTTTTAGCCGTTTGACTTTCAAACTGACCGTTTGACTTTTCAGTTTGGGATTCAATTTCATCCTTTATTTGGAACAGCAAGAACACTTAGTACATGATGCAATCATTCCAATATGCAATGACACATTCATGTACCCCTTCCCCTCCGGAGTGCCGGACATTCCGGAACCTTCTAGAACATTCCCGATGAAAACACCGGAATCATTCCCGAACTCCGAAACGGGACTTTCCTTATATGAATCTTATTCTCCGGACCATTCTGGATCACCTCGTGATATCCCGGATCCCATCCGAGACTCCGAACAACATTCGGTCTCTTTCTCATAATACCATAACTACTCAAACAACGTTGAATCCTTAAGTGTGTCTCCCTACGGTTCTTGAATTATGCGGACATGATCGAGACACTTCTCCGAACAATAACCAATAGCGGAATCTGGAAATTCATATGGCTCCCACATATTTCTACGATTACTTTGCGATCGAATGAACCACTTACATACGATACCAATTTCCCTTTGTCTCACGATAGTTTACTTATCCGAGGTTATGATCGTCGGTATCTCTGCATACCTAGTTCAACCTCGTTACTGATAAGTACTCTTTTCTCGTTCCCGTGATATGTGATCCCTTGTGATCCAGTCACATGCTTGCAAGCTAATTGGATGACATTCCACCGAGAGGGCCCAGAGTATATCTATTCGTCATATGGATGGACAAATCCCACTCTTGATCCATTTGTTTCAACCAATACTTTCCAAACACTCAATGCCACCTTTATAGCCACCCAGTTACGGTGTGGTGTTTGATGTCATCAAAGCATCCATCCGGTAAAGGTGATATGCATGATCTCATGGTCGAAGGAATTAGGTTACTATGTATCAGAAAGCATATAGCAATTGAACTATTTGAAATGACTTGATCTTTATGCCACGCTTATCTATAGGAGTATGTCCACCATATCATTATCCTAACGATATGATCTTGTTGTTGATAACATCTCAATGTTCATGATAGGGAAACCACAATTATTAATCAACCAACAAGCTAGTGAAGTATAGAGGCTATACTAGGGACTTCAAATTAAGTTTACAAATCACACAAGTATCAATGTTTCCTTGTTAATACTATTATAGCATGAATGTAAACATTTATCATAAACACAAAGATATAATAATAACTACATTTATTATTGCCTCTAGGGCATATCTCCAACACTAAGATCCTTCTTGACAGGCTGGATTCCACTACCACTTCCACTTCCATTGTGGTGGCTCTTATACCCACTCTTGTGATTCTTGTACTTGTCATCGTCATGACTACGGTGATGTTTGTTGTCATGATGACGGTTGTGGTTGTGGTTGTGGTGCTTGTTGTACTTTCCATGCTTGTGGGATCCAAAATTCCCACTGTCATCATAATGGGAACGCTTGTGAGACGATCCCGAGCTGTACTTGTCAGAGTGCTTCCTCTTCCTGCTTTCAACCTGTTTCATCTTGTTCCCCAAAATAGCAGCCTTGTCACAAAGAGACTGATAAGAGGGAACATATGCCACAGATAGCTGTAGGTTCAGTTCATCGTTCAATCCTTCAAGGAACTTTTCTTTCCTCTTAGCATCAGTGTCAACCTCATCCGGTGCATAACGCGTTAGATTGTTGAACTCCTCAATATACTCTGCCACGCTGCGGTGGCGCTGCTTCAAGTTATGAAATTCCTTCTTCTTCAAACTCATCACTCTGTATGAGATGTGAGCAGTACGGAAACCATTTTCAAAGATGGCCCATGTCACATCCTCAATGGGAGTGGTGATCTGGAAGTTATCCCACCAAGTGGTTGTTGGTCCTTCCAACAAGTGTGTTGCAAATCTGACCGTCTCTTCATTAGTACAGCCAACAGTTACCAAGTCCTTGTTCACATAGCGTAGCCAATCATTGGCCACCATAGGATCAGTAGTTCCTGAGAACTTTGTTGGCCTCAGTCTTAAGAATCTGGTAAGCATGTCAAAACCCGGTGGGTTATTCTGATTGTTGTTGTTGTTATTATTGTTATTATTGTTGTTGTTGTTCTGATTCTGTATGAACGTGGTCATCATTTGCATCAGCTGCGTCTGAGCTGTCATCATCTACTGCATCTCGGGGGTGATATTGTTGTTATTGTTAGGGTTGGGATTGGCACGTCAGGGAGGCATCTGTGGTTTTCAATAGAGATAAGAATGAGATACCCATAGATGCTATCATGCACAATACATCACATAAACAATCACCAAACATGCATCATAGTAGTAAAAGTTCAACAACAAAGACAACAAGTTTTGAAAAGTAAACACACCAATGGCAAGCCATCCACATGTTGGATGGTCATTGCGACTCAATAATCAAAGGCATGGTAAATAAAGGTAAATGAGTAGTCATCACTACTCCTCCGCATCAACCTCCTCATCAACAAGTGTAAGACCTCCATTCTCCATAGCGGTCTTGTACTCCTCGACATTGGTGGTCAAGGTCTCTATCTTGGCTTTGAGAGCCCTCTTCTATGCACGAAGACTCTCAATCACACCTTGCTGATGCTCGAGATCGAAGTCGTTGGCCTCTAGTTCTGCAGTCATGTCTCGAATCCTCTTGTTCCTATCTTGGACTCTCTTCTCTTGACTCTTGAACTTTCTATCCTGACTCTCAAACTTGGCCTCCATTTCTTTGACTATCTCATCTTGCTCCACGAAGAGCTTGTCCTTCTCACGAAGGTGCACCTGGAGTTTGTCATTGCTAAGCATGACGTTGGCCCTATCAGTATCTAGGTGCCTAAGAAGAACCTCTAAGTCCTGGAGGTATAGACGAATCGGCTCTGCCGTCTCTCTAGCAGTATCCTCGAAGTCAATGGCCTCACCATCCTCATCACGTCTACCAAAGGCGTGGAAGTGAGTACCTCTAATCTCCCGAGAGTGTCTCCCTAACAAGCGTCCAAGCAAATCCTGCATGACTACCTCTAGGCCTCGCTCCTTGTCATCGTGCATGAGCTTGAAGGTGATGGCCTCCGTGGCTGGCTCAGTCTGGCGTCCTGGCTGAGTAACCTTGAATCCCCAAAGGTCCTTCCTCTCGAACTTGGTGAGGAGAAGCATCATGATGGTAGGAAGTGGGAGATTGAGCAAACTAGTGAGCTCAATAATACGAGTGCCAAAACGAGTTCCCTTGAATTCTTCAGCCGTGCTGATGGTAACATTAGGCATCTATTTTATAAGATAGAAAAAGTTAGAATCAACATACGTAGAGATAAATCACAAGACAAGGCATCACATGCATATCTTTGACAATCAAAACATTCAAGTCATGGCATACATAAAACCATTACAAGCATCCAAGGTTCAACTTATTTTAAACAAAATTTGGGAAATAAAATGATAAGTGTGGTGGTCCAACTAACGTTGTACGTTACAATCCCATCTCACTTGCCAAGTTGGCTAACAGGGCATCCCTAGAGGCAATCTGTCGATCCTGATCACATGACTCAATGGCTAAGTCTATGATGTCCTCTCTTAAACGTTGGTTGGTAGCCTCTAACTCTTGGTTATGCTTCTTTTCTTCCCTAAGGTCATTCTGGGTGTTGAGCATTCTGCACTTGATTCTATCACCAAGCTCTTTGATGGCTTTCCAAGCTGCATCCCTTGCTGAATCAAAGAATGTGGTGTGCATCACTAAGTTGGTGACCATGCAGAATCCTGACTCCTTGTGGTTGTCTTCCTTGTTTTTATACAAGTGAAGTTGCACCCACCAGTATTCAACTCCTTCATCCATCACAGGAAAACCTTTGTACACAGTTGCACCATGTATTCCCATGGCAACCATGAGGTCCTTGAGAGCCTTGGGGAATTCTGTCTCACATTCCAAAGTCATAGTCATGAGTGGTCCCTTCCTCACGGCTTCGTTGATGGACTTCATCTACAAGTAGAGATGAGAAAGAAGATTAGAAGAGTTTACGAGAAGAAAAGACAAGTGAGGAAGTTGTTGAAAATTTTCCTTAGTGGTTTCCAATCCTAGGGTCATAATCCTACAGGCAACACAGTGCTCTGATACCATCTGTAAGATCCCTCCCTTTATAAAGGTAAGGATCCCTGTGATTGCAATGCTAGTCCCTGGATCAATGCTAGCATCCACAGTTTAAGATGAAGTACACAGAAACAAAGGTCATTATTACATATCATTCTAGAGACAAACATAGTCTTTTACAAACTCCATGGCCACAGACCTAATACAAGAGTTCAAATATATAATAAGATAAACAAGTCTTCATATTCATGTGCCACAGGCAAGCATGTTGAGTGTAGACTCATAACCCCTAATCATCATCAGAATAACCTGCAACATCACAAGTTACAGCCACAGTGGGTCAATACATTGGAATAGTATTGGTAAGTGATACCTTAGTAGAATACTGGTAGACTAGATACTATATGCATTTTGGCTAAGTGTAGCTTAGGCTTGCTTTGTTCAAAATAGGTTTTACCTATTAGTTGAAAACACTAAGTTTTTCTTTGACAAAACTTTTCCAAGGAATCACCAATAGAAATTGGTGAACCTTCACCCTTGTTCAACCACAAGTTTTAACTTAGAAATTGGGATGAGGAGATTCTTGATAGCTTCCATGTCTTGATGCTCATGTTGTCTAATACTAGGGACATGGCTAAGTACTTAGATTCTTCCATCTACAGAGGTTATGCACTTTCCCCACAAGACTTGATTTCCACCAAGACAGGACCTTTCAGAAGCCTTCCCTTAGACCAAATAGACGCGCTCCAACCTATCATCCCACTACCACCAACCATCCAAATGGCTCAGTTATTGCAACCTATATGATCCAGGCAGAGCCCATAATGCCATGTGGCTGCACTAGAAGCTTCTTAACATATGGCATCTCAAATTCCTTTGTTCCTGGGTGGCTTTCCACAAGTGAGATACACAAGGTAAACCATAGAAATGGGCCTTGTGTAACCACTCAACACAAACCATTCTTTCCATTCCACCCAGGTGATTCATTCACTTAGTTGTTTTATTAAGCAAAAACACAAGTCCAAAGACTTAGAAATATTTTACCATAACATGAATATATAACCACCCTTGGTTGCTACTAGCTAGGCTAAGCATGGCATAGATAATCATCTTATCTTGGAAATTTCTAGCAATTCTACAACTACTAGGATTTCCCAAGCATAGCATATAGATCAAAATATTCATGCAAGTCTAACAAAATATTTCTAGTGCATAGTTGAAAAACATAGGAATAAAATCATGAAGCACCACTTGCCTTGGTAGTTTGGAGAGTAGCAACAATCCTCACAATCACAATCACTATTTGCACCAAAATCTACACATAAAATAATGGCACAACATCACATACACAATATATACAATCAAAAATACATGAATGCATGCAAAATGCCATGTGATGATTTCCTACACCAAACAAGACAAGTGCACAGTACTGATTCATAAACAAGTTCAAAACATGCCAAATAAACATTATTTGAATAACATAACATTTTTCAAATAATTGTTATACACAAATTATGCCTACAAATGTTTCTGTAAAAACAATCATTTTAATAGAGGCAAAACATTAAACACATTGCATAAACAGAAAGGTTTTTCTCTCCTGATTCCAATGATATAAAATTTGTCAAATTTGGACGTGGGAATCAAAAGTTATGAATTATTCAAGTTTAAACATCTAATAGATCTAATTTCTGATTTTAAATCTAACTCACAGACACGCGGCGGCATCTGATTGGGCGATACTGATTCGCAAGGATCGGCTAACGTGGACCGCCAGATCTAACTAAAACGCACGGCCAGATCTGATCCATACCCCTTCGTTAAGTGATCTATCCTACACGTTAGATCTAGATCCAACGGTGGTCGATCAAACTACCAAAGTCTGGCAGCGCGGCGACGGTGAGCGGCAGCGCGCTCTGTCTACGGCGGCGCAGTGGCTACAGAGGGGATTGGGGTCGTCAGAGGGGCTTACCAGACTCGCGAAGGTGTGCTGGAGCTCAACGTGGCAGTGGCTTATCAAGGGGCGCGCGGACACGGTGAGGATTCCTCGTCGGAGTAGAGGCAGACGTCGGGCAAGCTTTGGCGTCGTCGGGGGCGAGGTTCTGGTGCGCACTAAGACAAACTAGAGACGCTGTTAGATGCGCACAAGCCTGGCGAACAAGTGAGTATCGAAAAGGGAGGAAGGGGTGGTCGGGAACTACCAGGAGGGGTCGCCAGAGTTGCGCCGAGCTTCGGTTGCTTCCAATGGTGGACGGTGACGACTTTCTAGGATGATATAGAGGAAAAGGAAGGCATGAGAAGATGCGCAAGAACATGTAGGACATGCTCGCATGAAGCAGAGACAGGGGGTGGACGATGCTCACCGGAATTGGTCGCCGGAGGTCGTCGGTACAGCGGCGGTGTGGGCAAGATTATGGGCAGCCTGGTGGCGTGGTGACGGTGCCGAGTGAGGGGAAATGAGCGGAGAGGGGAGGGGATTTTATAGCCGGAGCAGGGGCGGAGATTATGCACGCATTCATCGCCAATTAAGCAGATTAAATTCACGGCAGTGAAGGGGGAAGAAACGGGCGGCGACGACGTCTGGGTGCGGGGTTTAGGGAAGAAGATGCTGACGTGGAGAGGGTCCACCGATCAGTGACTGCGGGGTAAGTCAGCGTCGCGTGAGAGAGAGAGGGAAAAACCCCGGGTGGGCTTAGTGGGCTAGGTCTGTTGCTGAGCTAGATTAGTGGCGCCAGGCCCAGTTGGTTTTCCTAATTCCTTTTCTTTTTCTATAATGAATTTCAGGAATCATTTTCAATCAAATTCAAAAGCAATTAAATTCAAATCTTTTCTGGATTTTTGTAAAGTGAAACTTGTATAATTTTGAGTATAGAATCATACTGTCTTGTTGGACTAGCATGTCTTTGAAGATTTTTTTAAAAAATAACAGTGCCTTAGTACATGGTTTGGTATAGATTTGAAAATGGTTTTAAAACCATATTTGTTTGGAAATTTTTGTCCAAACTCTTGCATTCAACTAAAACAATCCAAGAACAAACAAATCTTGGTTTTAAGACATTTAAATTCTCAATTGAGAGTGGCATTTGATTAATGGTTGCTCACATAAAATAATAGCACTAAGTGCTTCTGATTTCTTGAAATGAGTTGGAAAATGATCCCTAAATTATATGCATGCATGTATGATATGCAATCTTTGAAAACATGATTTTAGGGATGTTACACTAAGTCCCAATCCGGATACGTATTTCTCATGAATGGTGGAGCGGTTAGTTGGAGGAGTTCCAAACAACCCGTGGTGGCGGGATCAACAACGGAGGCCGAATATGTTGCTACTTCGGAAGCGGCTCAGGAAGTAGTTTGGATGAAGGAGTTCATAACCGAACTAGGTGTGGTTGCAAGCACGTTGGACCCAATGGTGATCTATTATGACAACAATGGTGCCATAGCCAATGCCAAAGAACCAATGTCTCGCAAGAATTCCAAGCATATTAAGCGTCGGTTTCACTCCATCCGCGAGCATGTCAAGGATGGAGATATAAGGATTTTTAAAGTACACACGGATCTCAATGTAGCAGATCCGTTGACTAAAACTCTCCCTAGAGAAAAACATGATCAACACCAGAACTCCATGGGTGTTAGATTTATCACTATGTAACTAGATTATTGTCTCAAGTGCAAGTGGGAGACTGAAGGGAATATGCCCTGAGAGGCAATAATAAAGTGTTTATTATGTATATTCCAAGTATATGATAGATGTTTATTTTGCATGCTATAATTGTATTAATACGAAAACGTTAATACATGTGTGTTTAATAAACAAACAGAAAGTTCCTAGTTATGCCACTCTTATAAACTAGCTCGTTGATTAACAAGATGATCAAGGTTTCCTAATCATGGACATTGGATGTTGTTAATAACGAGGTCGCGGCATTATTGGAATGGTGTGATGAACATTCATCCGAAGTATAGCATTACGATCAAAGTCATTGAGTTTATATTGCTATAACATCATACAAAGTAATCCTAATCCTTGGACCATGAGATCATGTCAATCACTAACACTGGAAGAGTATCTTGATAACATCAAACTTCACACCGTAACAGGGTGATTATAAAGATGAGTTCAATACTACTAAAGTTTTATGTTGAGGCCCATGGATCGAGAGTGGAATTTGTTCATCCCGATGACGGATAGATATACTCTGGGCCCTCTCGATGATATCACATTGATTAGCTTGCAGGCAAGTGATTTGATCACTAGAATGTATATCACGGAAACAAGAAAAGAGTACATGTCAGTAACGAGATCAAATTAGGTATTGAGATACCGATGATAAAATCTCGGACATGTAATATATCGCGAGACAAAGGGATTAAGTTACTAGCATAAAAGGTTCTCACGATCACAAGAAAGTCATCGTTGAATGTGTGGGAGTCAGTATGGATCTCCAGGTCTCGCTTATGATTATTGATATGAGAGGGGTCTCGATCATGTCCGCATTATTCGCGAACCGTAGGGTGACACACTTAAGAGACACCGACACCATTTGGAGCAAATAGTTTCATGCTGAAAAGAAAAACAAAGCACATGAATTTATTTCACTAGACACCGAAACTCTTTTTGTGTGAAATTGCAGAAAGTGTTTCTGCATGTGAAATGAAATACTAGCAAGGGGTTATATGTGAATGTTTGTCATTAAGGTAATTTACAAAATTCAGAATAAATAAAAGGAGTTTTATTTAAATAGAGTTTGCATTAAATTTGGTGGAAATTTAATGGGAATTTTGAGTGGGATTTTGAGTAGAGAAATGAAGAGCCCTTTTTGTGAGTGGAGCTTTGTAACATCCCTAAATCATGATTTCAAAGATTGCATATCATTCATGCATGCATATAGAATTGAGATCAATTTCAAAACTCATTTCAGAAAAACAGAAGCACATAGTGCTATCATTTTATGTGAGCAAACTTAAATCAAATGGCCATCCCCATTTGAGAGTTTGAATGTTTTAAACCTAGATTGTTTGTCTCCCTTTTTGAATGGATTGAGTGTGGATTTTGAACCAAGCTTTACAAAATGGAAATGGTTTCAAAAACCATTTTTCAAACATTTGCAAATCAAGTGCAAAGTCCCTGTTATTTTGTTTCTCCAAAGATGACCAAGCCTTTTCAAAGTGACCCCATGGTTTTATGCCTAGAATTGAGACTGTTGCACACTGCAAAAATCCCAAATAGATTTGAATTCAAATGGAGTTTGAATTCATTTGAAAACCATTCCTGAAAATCAAATTGGAAAAAGAAAAAGAGAAGAGAATTAGAAAAAGGCCAGGCGCTCCTATTCTAGCCCAACAGCACAACCGGCCCAGTTAGCCCACCCGGCTTCCCTCTCTCTCTCTCGCCTTGAGACGCCTCCACGGGTCACCGACGCGGACCCCACTCCCTCTCTGCGTATTTCGCTGACAAGCGGGCCCCGTCCACGTCATCGTCGTCTTCCCCAAAATCTCACGCACGAACTCCGCCGCTGCCCGTTGCTGCTTTGATTCCGCGAGGTAAATGGCATTGAATCCCTGGGTGTTTCTTGTCGAGCCTCTGGCTATATAATCCCCTCTCTCCCGCGACCATTTCCCCTCAAACAATTCCTCCTTCACGCCACCAGGCTGCCCACAACTCGCTCAGCGCCGCCGCTGTTTCGACGACCTGGCCGACGAATTCCGGTGAGCTCTGTGTTCCCCTCTGTCCCTGACTCATACTATCAAGCTCAGCAAGTCCTTGCGCACCTACTGACACTCCCCATTTGTCCTCGCATGATCCCTAGCTTCGGTAACGACTTCGACAGAGCGCCACCGTTCTCTGCACGAACTTCGGCGACCTCTCCCCGTAAGTACCAGCCGCCCCTTGCCCTCTGCCTGATACACCTAGAACCCCCGTTGTCTTGCGCATCTAACGGTGCCTTTATTTTGGCTTAGCACGACGCGGAACCTCGCCAACGTCGACAACTGACCGTACCTGACGCGTTCGCGAACTCTGGCGAGGAATCTCCGACGACCCCGTGCGCCCCTTCCCAAGCCATCGCCACCTTGAGCATCAGCAGCTCCCTGCGGTTCTGGTAAGCCTCTTCCCTCACTCCCGCGCGACCTAGAACGCCAGCGCCGCCGCTGACAGACGCGCCGCCGCCGCTAGCGCCGCTTCGATTCGTCGATGATTTGTAGCCGATCAGATCAAATACAGAGATTAGTTCACTTATCGAACCGTTAAGTTTAGATCTGAGCCGTGCGTGTTAGTTAGATCTAACGGTAGCCGAGCGTGATCCGAGCTGAAGCGACGCCGCCAAGAAGATTAAGACACGTGGCTAGGGTTTGAGTTTAAAATGAATTTAAAACAGATTTAGATTCAAATTTGATTAGGCTATAACTTTTGATTCCCACGTTAGATTTTTGCAAATTTTATATCGTTGGAATCAGGGAGACAAGCCCTTTCTGTTTATGCAATGTGTTTAGTGAAAAGTTTCTGTTAAAATGACTTTTTATGCAGAAACTTGTTTAGGACTATTTTGAGTATAGAATTTGTTTAGTAATTTGTTTTAGTGCTAAATAAGTTTGATTTAGCAAGATTTTTTGACTTGTTTATGGTTTAGTACTATGCACTTGCTTGGTGGAATTTTAAAAAAATCATCACTTAGCATTCTTGCATGCATGCATACATATTTTTGTTTGTATATGAATTGTATGTGATTGTGGTTATAATCTTTGTGTAGATTTTGGTGCTAGTGATTGTGATTGTGAAGAGTGCTACTCTCCCCATTAACAAGGCAAGTGGTACTTCATGAATATTTCCTTCCCTATATTTTGTACAAGCATTAGAAATATTTTGCTAAGTCTTGCATGTTACCATTTAGCCAAATGCTATGTTGGGAAATCCTAAGTAGTTGTAGAATTGCTAGGAAATTTCCTAAGTTAAGTTCTATGCCATGCTTAGCCTAGCTAGTATCAAACAAGGGTTGGTAAAGTATATACATGCTATGATGGAAATATTTCTAAGTCTTTGGACTTATGTTTTTCTTAATAAAACAACTAAGTCAATGGATCTCCTGGGTGGAATGGGACTTGAATAGTGGTTTTTGGTTGAGTGGTTACACAAGGCCCATGGACATGGTTTACCTTGTGTATCTCACTTGTGGTATGCCACCCAGGCACAAAGGGATTTTAGAGGCCAAGTGTTGAGAAGCTTATAGTGCAGCCACTTGGCAATATGGGCTCTGCCTTGATCACATAGGTTGCTAGAACTTAGTCATTTGGACAGTTGGTGGTAGTGGGATGATAGGTTGGAACGCGTCCATTTGGCTAAGGGAAGGCTTTTGAAAGGTCCTGTCTTGGGAAACCAAGTCTGGTGGGGAAAGTGCACAACCTCTGCAGATGGAAAATCTAAGTACTTAGCCAAGTCCATGGCAATGGACAACTTGATTATCAAGAAATGGAAGCTATCAAGAATCTCATCACCCCAACTTCTAATTAAAAATTTGTTGGTGAACAAGGGTGAAGGACCCTAATGTCTATTGGTGGTTCTTGGGAAATGTTTTGACAAAGAAAAACTTAGTGATTTCAACTAATAGGAAAAACCTATTTTGAGCAAAGCAAGCCAAGTTACACTTAGCCAAAATGCATGTAGTAATATAGTCCACTTAAAATTTACTAAGGTATCACTTGCCAATACTATTCCAAAGTATTGACCCACTGTGGCTGTAACTTGTGATGTTGCACGTTACTCTGATGATGATTAGGTGTCATGAGTCTACACTCAACATGCTTGTCTGTGGCACATGAAGATGAAGACTTATGTTTATTTACTTATTCCAAACTCTTGTATTAGGCCTGTGGCCTTGAGTTGTAAAAGACTATGTTTTTATCTCTAGAATGGATGTAATAAATGACCTTTGTATTTGTGTACTTCATCTTAAACTGTGGATGCTAGCAATGATCCAGGGACTAGCATTGCAATCACAGGGATCCTTTTCCTTTACAAAGGAGGGATCTTACAAGCTTCCACCCACATAATGGAGGAAGGGGTGGGGGCAGCCCCCATGGCCGGCGTACACCCCCTTGGGTGCTCCCTCCCTCCTATAAAAGGATCCCCTCTCCCTCTCTCTCACTTACACCTCCTCGTGAAGGATCTCTCTCCCCCTCTAGTTTATTTCCCATGGTCTCGGACTAGCGAGATACATGTTCCCGGTGGCTTTTTGGAAAGAAAGAGCCGTGCTTCTGCTGCATCGCTGGAGCGAGGAGGCAGAGGTTGCTCGGTGCCTCGGATGTGTGTACGAGCACGGATGCGCCGCTGATTTGCGGCGCTAGGACTTCCTCTCGATCTTGAGATCAGCAAGAGTTCGTATACATCAACCATGAGTTCAACCTCATTATGTTTTATCGTTCTTCAAGGGTATGTTCTCCACGGATGTATATCCACCTGTTGCTTGTATCTAGTAGATAGATCTTGGTACATAGTTGTTCCTATCATAGGAATATTTTGTTTTCTATGCTGCGAACCCTACAACAAGTTTGGGTAGACTTGAACTGGATGGATCGAGTGATTTTGTTGAGTTGGAAGGTAGGCACAATGTGGGATTTGGGTTGCACAATCGTTGGAATACAATGTGTATTAGCTCCGAGCAACATTGGGTTGCATACAAGGAAGTGGTGGCCGAATCACAATACGAAGCTCTTGAATTATTTGCCACAAAAAGGTTGATGCTAATTTGCAAGTGAGTATCATACGGATTTCCTCCCCATATGAAGCTCGGAGTCCTCCACACATGAACCAAGAGGAATTGACTGAGCCTCCTTTAACCCAACAACATGAAGTGAGGAAATCTTTGAGCCCCATTTCAAAGAACCAAGATGAAGTATTGGAAGAGGAGAATGATGAGTATGAGGACAGTGAGAGCGAGGTTGAGCTCTATGACAACACTATTGGAGATTTGGACCTATATCATACACAGGATAACATGGATCATGACATCCCATATTTTTTAATGTATGCATCAGACTCGATTGAGGATGGTCCTGATGAAGAAATTAATAAGGAAGGGTTCACTAAGGATGAGGCCGAAGTGCACGAGAAGGTATTGGGCAGGGATCCTCGGATACCCTTGTTTCGTGATCTTAGTCTAGCGGATGAAGCCACAGTTGACGGCGGCAAGGGTGTAGTGCCTGGACCAAGGCCAACATCCTACCAGGATGATAGTCACAAGAAGAATGGGATTTCCAAAGTACCGTGGTTTTCCACATTGTTGGAACTTAAGCAATGAATCAAAGACTTTTTTGTTAGGTATCATCGTACTTTCACAAATGGTGGTTGACTTAGATGTGAAGAAGCGTTATATGGTTAAATGCGATGATGATGGATGTCCTTGGATTGTGCGGGCAAGACCATACAAGAGAGGGCCCGATTGGTGCATTTGAAGCTGTGTGTCAACACACAGGTTCCATGGAAAAGGGGTGGATGGCAAAGATGTGAAACACGAGCACCAATAGCTGACCTCTGAGTTCCTCGCCTTTAGGCTTTCAAACCAATTTTCGTCACTTCCTACAATGACCATCAAGATGGCCATGGAGATCGTGGAAGCTCTCTTTAACTATGAGGTGAAGTATGGGAAGGCATGGAAGGCAAAGCAAGATGCATTAAGGATGTTGTATGGTGGTTGGTAAGAATCATACAACTGAATCCCTAGGTTATTGTTAGCAATGGCCAATGCTAACCCGGGCATGGTTCATGTGATCGAGCCGTATGGCCCGAAACAATGGTTCGTAATGGAAGAAATGTTCGACTATTTGGGCGTGATTTTTGGGCATTTGAGTAATGTGTGAGGGCCTTCAAACATTATAAGCCGATCATCTTCATGGATGGTACCTTCTTGACCGGGCAGTTTCGTGGCACTCTATTGATTTCAATAGCAAATGATGCGAATAACCGGTTGCTTCCCTTGGCTTTTGCTTTAGTTGAGGTTGAGAACAATGTTAATTGCGAGTGGTTCTTACATATTTTGAGAACCAAGGTATTACCTCTTTATAGGGAAATATGTGTCATCTCGGATCGCCATCAAGGAATTCTCAACACAGTGACGATCAACATTCTCGGGCATCCTCCTTTGGACAACCGATGGTGCATGAGACATTTTTGTTCCAACTTATATAGGCATGTATGAACAAGGAGTTGTTTGATGATCTTCAAGATTGTTGTCTTGCTTTCATGGACCAATGTTTCACAAACTTATATCTCAGATTGATGAACAACCAAAAACTCGATTCGAAGGGTCAAGAGTTTTTCAATAGGCACATTCAACTCCGGAGCAAGTGGGAACAAGCTTATGATGAGGATGGCCGGAGGTACGGTCAAATGACAAGCAACATGGCAGAGGTCGTCAACAAGGTGCTTAAGGGTGTCCATGCATGGACCGTCACTGCAATAGTTTGATACACATTCGACAAGTTGAATGAGTATTTTCTGAACTACTCACTTGAAACGGATAAACATATTGCAGGACATGACAAAAACAATTACAAGTACGAGTACCCACCCAAGGTTGACAACTAGAGGACATTTCAGTCACGGAAGGCAGACTCTCAAGTTGCCATGATTTTTGATAACGACGAGCTCATTTACCAAGTGGTTGAGCCTGAAGGAACTACTTCGGATGGTGTGCAACACGGAGGCCGAGCCTTTAAGGTCTCCCTAAGGGATTTTGATTGCACATGCGGAAGGCCATTGTTGCTTCATCTTGCTTGTTCTCACTTTCTATGTGCATCTTGGAAGCGTCATGTCGATTATAATCACGAGTGCACTATTAGAGATTCCTAGTTCTTTACCATGAAGACGAAGGAGGCATGGGCTCCTAGATTTCATCCATACTTTGACCAATCTCAATGGCCGGAGTACCATGGATTCCAACTATGACCCATCCGGAATGGAAGGTGATTAAACGTGGTAGACGCAAGACAAAGAGTTCTAGAAGTGACATGGATGGATGGGGCCGTGGTGGTGCGCGGGAAATCAGGAAACGACCAATTTCAAGAGACCCGTGAGAGATCTTGTTGTGGAAAGTGCAGTGGCGAAGGGCACAATGCACGGATTTGTACCCAAAGGAAGAGATCAAAAGGAAATGAATCAAGCACAAGTGGTCCAAGCCAACAAAATGGTCCTAGCCAACAAATTCCTATCCAACCAAGAAGTATCCAACAAAATGGTCCAAGGCAAGAAATTCCTAGCCAACCAAGAAGTAGCCAACAAAATTATCCAAGCCAACAAATTCTACGCCAACCAAGAAGTAGCCAACAAATTCTACGCCAACCAAGAAGTAGCCAACAAATTCCTAGGCAACAAATATGGAGGCAACATGGGCTTACAAGAGATCATACACAACAAGTTCCTAGGCAACAAGCTCCTAATCGGAGTAGCATGTTTACGTGCCTAAATGGACCATTCCCATATGTATATCCTTATATAACGACATGTTCCGCTATTGTTAAAAATGTTCACATTTATGCTTATTTGTACTTACTGATTTTTGCCTTCTATTCTTACTATAGGTATGGCAACTCAACCCAACAAGGACAATGATGGGAAATGTGTAAACTACTCGGAATTATGGGTGGACGCTTTGGCGGTGGTGAGGGACAGGAAGGAGAAAGAGGAAGAGGAAGAAAGGTGAGGAAGTGGAAGAGAGGAAGCGGAAGGAGAAACTTGCTCATGAATTCGAGTTGGTGGTTCAACTTGCTCGTGACTTGAGGAAAAAGGAGGAGGAAGGGGACGAGACAAAGAGGAAGAGGATAAAGGAGAAGGAAGATGAAGAGAGGAAGAGGAAAAAGGAGAAGGAATATGAAGAGAGGAAGGCCAATGATAGGCCACCTTACACTGATCAATATGAGAGATCACGAAGGGCACATCATAAATCCAAGGCCCATGGAAAGGAGGTTCCAATTTGTTGGTGCAAATATCCTTGCATTGTTAAGAAGTCCATCGACTACAATTCTGATACTAGAGGCCAGAAGTTCTTCATGTGTCTCAACTACTCTTGCTCTCCCAAGCGTACCCGCAATACATATGAGACTCCACCGATATGTATAAAGCTATTTAGTTTAAGAACCTCTATTCCATATCATATTACTAACATGCACTATTTTCTTGTAGTCTGCCCCTCCACTATGCAGGTACTACACTTGGATAGATCTCGAGCAAGATGAAGCTACATTGTATATTATGGAGATCGAGGGTCAAATAGTTAAAGGTCGGTACCATGAAGCTCTACATAATGAGAAGGCGGCGAAGAAGCGCAAGCAACATGAGGACGAGCGTCACAAGCAAGAGGAGGAAGATAAGTGCATCACTAAGGAGGCTCGTGATGCGGAGAGGCAAAGGAAGCGTGAAGTGGTGAATCACTCCATGGCGGAAGACGAAGAGTGCAAGAAGAAGGAAAAATGGCCTCGTGTTTTGTACCTATAGACAGAATTGCTCCATGGTGGACTTGCCACCATTAAGTTTGTGTCAAAAACTTACGTATGATGTTGGATTATGTTAGATTTCGGATACTCATGTTGGATTATGTCGGATTATGTTGTGAACTTGATTTGTGTGTGAACTTGATTTGTCATGTTGGATTGTCATGTGTTTGAAATTGATTTATGTGTGAACTTGCACACATTGTATTTATGTTGAACTTGCACACTTTGCACACTATGTATCTTCATGAGTTCATCGGCCTAGGCATGCAGCGCCGTGTGTCATGGCGTTGCACGCCTGGGTGTTTTGTTGAGCGTGGGCTTCTTCGGCTCCATGGGCCGAAGGCGTTGCTGGCTACACTATTGCGCCAGGCCGAGCGACGTGGCAGGTCCAGCAGCGCCTGGCGCTACATCGTTTTTTCCTAATAAAATGGGATACGAAATGTGGCCACCTACGACGCCATATCGCATTACGCGATAGCCCTCGGAGTTTTCGGTGCCAGGGAGTTGGTGTGGCGGACATGTGATGGTGCAATGCAAGGATGCATGGCGCGACAGGCCTAGGACGCTGCAGGGTGAAAGGCAGATGGCGCGGCAGGTCTGGAAAGCTGCGGCACCAGGACGGATGACAGGCCTGGGAGTTGCGGCGCCGGGCCGATGGTGCGACATGCAGGTGAGGTTGCGGCGCTAGACCTTATAGCGATGCAGGGTTGGGAGTTGACGATAGGTCACACGATGTTGTTCCCACTTCCGTGGCGCCAGGCCACACGGTCGCATATAGACAGTTCTCAAAAAGAGAAAATATCCAAGAGAGCATCACTAACAAGCAACAAGTATTCGAGCAACATCATACAAATATAAATTTGACAGATTTAGGGAACATCATACAAATATTTCAATGAAACATCATCTCCAAAGTACCAACAAGCCAAGTTCACTACATTACATAAATAAGGATCATCTCCAACAAGTACCAACAAGCCAATCATCATCTCCAAAAAGTACCAACCAACCACATCATATCCAACAAGATACCAAGTTCACTGCTTTCTCGCACGTTTGCTCTTGCCTCCTCTACTCGGAGTAATCTTTTGGCGCGACTCCATATCACCACCATCATCATCGAACTCGACAACCAGTTTGTTCCTTGGCCTTAGCTTGATTGTGTACTATACCTTCACTCGATACTTCTCCAATGGCATGTCATCTGGCACAACCTCATATTCATCTTTAGCCTTTAGAATAGGAACAAATGTGTGTTGATCTCATTCGAGTGATACATGACAATTCATAAAAGGATGTCATCGGCAAAGTCTATGTCATACAGTAGTAGAATGCTCGTCATCAGGGCTACTTTCCTCTTCCGAGGTCTACTTGGTCCATTCCTTGGACGCTGTTGCAACCTTAGGGTCCCGACAACCAAGCAAGTTTGTGAAGCGACGTAACTTTTGGGCCTGCCGCTATAACAATAACAACTCCTTAGTATATAAGATAGTGCCTTCAAGCAATATCACGAATTGACATAAGTTTTTCCTAGGTAGAATGTGGTGCTATGGACATACCTTCACAAAATCCATAAACTTTGTCTAGCCCTCGTTGTCCCTTGGGAACTCTAAAGCGCCCTCCAATTCATCCGCCTTCTTTTGGACCTCTGTGCACTGACATGAAATGAAATAAAGTCATATATTATACAATTTCTTGAGGTAGTAACACGAATAGAAACTTCAGAACTTACCACAAAGTTGATCACGAGAGCAAAGGAGGTTTGGCGTCCTTCTCTAACAATCTGGTTGTATTCAAGGCTACCCCGCTCATCGAAACCAAGCGGCTCTTCCAAAATGTTTTCCGGATAGGCATCCGGTAGAAGCTTCGCACGAGTGTTCTCTAGAAACCAGCAGCGTAACTCGTTGAAAGCGTCCTCACAATGGGGTTTTGCAAGAATTCATTTTGATTTCTTAGATTCTTTCACATAAATGAGAAACCTTGACATGTGCTTCCGGTGAATGTTGTCCCAGTCTGTCTTTGAGCCCTTCCAAACTGTATATGAACAAAGCGCAATTTTAGCACACAAGTATCATACGTCGTCTTGGGAAATATGTATAGAGCCAATTCTTACCCGTGAAGAGCGGTGTCAGTGTCCTGCCAATCCAGAGGCGTATACTGATACAGACCAAACTGTCTCATAACCCATTGCGGCATATGATGATCAACAACCCACATGCATATCATGGGGCACTGCATATACCATAGATTATATTCCTAGTCGCACATTGGGTTAAGACGAAACTCCTCACAACCAAAACCATATGGCTCCCGTACAACCTTAATCACACCCAAAATATTTCAATGATAAAATTACATGAAGGGAATGTTAAATGGTACATGGGTTGGAAATTCTTACTTGCTCCGGGAGAAGGTTATCAAACTCATTGGTGTATCTCAGGTACGTCGCTTGTTGGTTGGTTGGGGGCTTGGAGACCACATCCCAATTGTAAGACCATGTGGGCCACCTCGACCGCTTCCCGCCATCGGTATAATCCTGGTGAGGCATATGTTTTGGCCATCCAACTGGAAAGCGTTCCCACATCCACAACGAGAAAAGTAGCAACGGACCACCGATGTAAGCCTCACCACTAGTCCTTCGACAAGCCTCGTCCAGCTGCGCACGAAAGCAAACAAAGTTCATTCATGGGAAAATTCAAAGAGCACATGTAAAGATGGAAAAAATATAAACAGTTAATTACCTGTCGGTACAAGAAGACCAATACCGCCGAACCCTAGCTCCATTTTTTATGTATTACAGTCAAGGCCTTTAGCCAGTGCCAGTGAGCAAAGTTGCCCTTACCATCAGGAAATATAGTCTTCGTGACAACATACCACACGTACACATGGGCATATATCATGATATTATCCTTCCTAGCTTTGTTAGGACAGGTACTGAAGTTCTATGTTATCCACTTGAAAGTAGCCCCGGACGTGACCCTCAATTTTCCCCTTAGAGTTTATAGTGTCACCAGGACACTTACCACCAGTAAGGTCAGACATCTGGTCATGACAATTGTTAGAGGATGTGTTAATGCAGAGAGGATCCCCCTCGATAGGGAGTGAAAGGATCATCGACATTTCCTGAACGGTCATCTCACCGATACAGAGGTGAAAATTGTGCGTCTCCAGCCTCCACCGGTCGACAAACACGGTGATGGCAACATGGTTCATGTGCGGTGTACCCCGGTTGACCGTATGGATGAATGAGAGAAGTCCTAGTGCTTGGATGTGCACTGTGTACCGATCATCGTATGACATCATCTCTTGGAAATGCCCATGATACCTCAGTCGCAGGAGAACAAGAGACTGCACACCTACAAACTCGATTATATAACATGTCCATTAAAATAGAGCAACATTACATGAAATAGAGGGATTTTATTACCTTAATCTTCTTGGCCATCAAGTAGCCACGGTGACGCTTATCATAGGCCGGTTCAAGAAGCGACATACCTTTGACAAACCCGGTGTTGGAGATATGCCCTAGAGGCAATAATAAAAGTAGTTATTATTATATCTTTGTGTTTATGATAAATGTTTACATTCATGCTATAATTATATTAACCGGAAACATTAATACTTGTGTGGTTTGTAAACTTATTAGAGTTCCTAGTAAAACCTCTTTGTAATACTAGCTTGTTGGTTGACAGATGATCATGGTTTCCTGATCATGAACATTGGGATGTTATTAACAACAAGATCATATTATTAGGAGAATGGTGTGATGGACATACTCCTATAGATAAGCGTAGCATAAATATCATGTCATTTCAATAGTTCGTTTGCTATAATCTTTCTGATACATATTAACCTGATTCCTTCGACCATGAGATCATGCTAATCACCATCACCATATGGATGCTTTGATGACGTCAAACACCACTTTGTAACTGGGTGGTTATAAAGGTGTCATTGAGTGTTTAGAAAGTATGTGTTGAGGCACATGGATCAAGAGTGGGATTTGTCCATCCATATGACAGATAGATATACTCTGGGCCCTCTCAGTGGAATGTCATCCAATTAGCTTGCAAGCATGTGACTGGCTCACACGGGATCACATATCACGAGAACGAGAAAATAGTACTTGTCGGTAACGAGGTTGACCTATGTATGCAGAGATACCGACGTTTAGACCTCGGACAAGTAAAGTATCGTGAGACAAAGGGAAATTGGTATCGTATGTAAATGGTTCATTCGATCGCAAAGTAATCATAGAAATATATGGGAGCCATATGAATTTCCACATTCCTCTATTGGTTATTGATCAGAGAAGTGTCTTGGTCATGTCTGCATAATTCACGAACCGTAGGGAGACACACTTAAGGATTCAATGTTGTTTAGTAGATATGGAATGTAAGTAGGAAGACCGAATGTTGTTTGGAGCCTCGGATGGGATCCGAGATATCACGAGGAGATCCTAAATGGTCCATATAATAAGATTCATATAAGGAAAGTCCAATTCCGGAGTTTGAGAATGATTCCGGTGTTTTCACCGGAATGATCTAGAAGGGTCACCGAACCGGAAGGGAAAGGGTACATGAATGTGTCATGACTAAGTGGAATGAATTCATCATGTCCTAGGTCACTTGGCTAGGCATTTGAAAGAAAGAAATTGAACTCCTAAATTGAAAGTCAAAAGGCAAGTTCTCCTCTCCCTCCACCACGCGCCTAGTAGGAGAGGGAGTTGGGGAAGGATTCAAACTCCCCTCCATAGATTCCCTCCCCCTCATAAATAGAGGGGAGGGGGTGCCTCCCAAGAAGATAACCAACCCAACCCCACCAAGCCACCGCCGCCGCCACACCAAGTTGCCGCCGCCCTAGTCGCCGCCGACTACCTCCTCCTCTCCGGCTTCTAAACCCTAGATGTCAGGGAACCCTAATACTCCACCATAACCCGCTTTGGCTTAAGGCGAAGCCCTGCGGGATTTCCCCTCTAACTACAACACCACGCCGCCGTGCTGCTGGAATCGCAAGGAGAGAACTACAACCTTTGATACCTGCTGGAACAAGGGAGAGGAAGGTCTTCATCGAGTACCGAACGTGTGACCGACTGCAGGAGCGCTGTCGGAACGCGTGCCGGAAGGATCGTCTACGCGATCTTGAGATCGTCAAGTGAACGACTGCATCACCCATGAGAATCTGCTCTCGTTAACCGCTTTGGAATCTTCGAGGGTGAGTACTCTAATCGACTCGTTGCTACAATCTAGTAGATAGATCTTGGCTTGTGCGTGTTCATGCGGTAGTTTTTTTTGTTTTCCATGCTACGAACCCCTTCAACGGGTTGGTCCATGGGTTTCTTCCTCTTCCGATTCCGACATCCTTGATAATGAAAAAAAGATAGTACAACTAAATATGTGAGCATATTATAAACCACCTACTATATAAACAAATGTAAGAGCATAGTATAGAATAAGTATTAGAATCAAACACACTTAGTTCTACACATAGTCTTAACAAATGGAAGAATGTAAAAGCACATGGACAAATGTAAGAGCATATTATAGACCACCTCATAATAAGAACTAATATTAGAATCAAACACACCTAGTTCTACATAGTACTAACAAATGGAAGAATGTAAAAGCACATGGACAAATGTAAGAGAACATGTGCAAAAATGTTATAGACCACCTCATAATAAGAACTAGTATTGCTAACAAATGGACAAATGTAAGAGAACAATCATACTATAAATATGTAGTTCAACAATATTTTCAAGCCTAAACATACTACAAATATGTTTTTCCCACATTATTTTCAAGCACAAACATACTACAATTTTCTATTCCTACAACTTTTCCAATCTCAATCATACTAGAAGCTCATCCTAGACCTAAACATACTACCACAACATCTATTTCCAATCTAAGTCATCAACAAAGCAACTATATTTCTAGATTTTGGGATGAACCAGGGTTTCCCTAAACTAGCAAAATTAGGGCAAAAGAGGGAGATTTTTTTGGACAAATTGGAGAGGAATACTTGGGGGATATGCTCAACAACAAGATCCACGGAGATTTCCTTCAGATCTGAGCCATGGGAAAGGATTAGAGGAGGGGGAGAAGAACCCTAGCCGCCGCCATGGAGCTACTCTTCTCTATCTTGCATGTGTGGAGAGGAAAAGTAGGAAGAGGGGCGGGCCGGGATGTCCTGCACGGGGATTTGCAGGAAGCATGCACGGCGCCGTACGGGCGGGTGCTGCTAACTTGCGTGCGGCCCAGTTCGAGCTAGCGTGGCACTTAGCAAGCGGGGTCCGCCGTGGCCCCATGACGAGGACCCGAGGACCCACACAACCAACATGGCGAACGTGCAACGCCTCGTTCGCAAAGCGGTGGTTGCCACGCCGCAGGATCGGCGCCGTGCGTGCCATCGCAGGTGTCAAGAACGCTGTGCGGCCGGAGTTGCGATCATACTTCCACACAGACTAGAGTTGTGAAAAAAGGGTTAGCCCTCATAAAATAGTTTACGAGAAGATTTATTTTTTAAATTTATTTGAATTTTAAGTTATTTTTATTTAAATTGCCGTTTGTATCGGGTTTTGGCCGGTTTTCTTTTCAAACCGGCCAATTCTCTTTTTTTATTACTTTCTCCGACCCATATTAGTTGACTTGAATTTATTAAAATTTGGATAAATCTATATACTAAATAGTGTTTAGATTCATTTCAAAACTAAATAAATTTGAGTCAACTAATATGATCGAATGGAGTAATAAAAAGACAAGCCTGCTGCTGGTTCCTCAAAAGAAAACTACTACGCCCGGGCTACCAAATATATCGTGAATGGTGTATTTTTTGTGTACGCCAACCGGGCTAGTACAACTTTTGGCCCGGCGCTAAACTCGAAAAATGAGGACGACCCGTGGGAGGGAAAAACGTTGCGCGAGGCGGGGAAGAGACGGGATAGTAGCGAGAGGGGAAATTTCAAAATTTCCGGAGCAATTTACTGGCGGCATCCCACCCCAGCTATCCCGCCTTTCTTCTGGGCGCGGCGCCATGATCTGACCCCTCCGCTCCCAAAATTTATCACATCCAAATCCAACACCAAGGGGCATCCCCAGAACAAAAGAAATCGCCGTCCTAGCCGTCCGGCTTCTGCATCCAGGCCTCTTGAGCTTTCTTCATTCCTCTCTAGCTCCCCTCCCCTTCCTCGAGCGCATCTCCATGGGGAAAAAGGCCGCCGGCATCTCCATGGAAAAAAAGGCCGGCGGCGGTGAGGAGAGTGTGGTCGTGCCGGAGCAGACGTTGGAGGTCAAGGAAGCGGCTCCCAGGAAACGCAACCCGTGCCCCGGAGTCCGTTTGATCGGCAGCCGGATCTATGATCCGGAGAATGGGAAAACCTGCCACCAGGTGAGCACCTGCCGTCGCCCATCTCCTGCATTCTGGATCTGCAAGTCCTCTGCGTGCTACTCTGTTGGCGGCGGATTTCGTTGATTCATTCTTGTTTATATGCTATCCGCTCGCAGTGTCGTCAGAAAACGACGGACTTTGCGGTGGCTTGCAAGCAGCCGCGGAAGAAGGGGCTTTGTCCAATCCACTTCTGCCACAAGTGCCTGCTCAACAGGTAAAGGGATTTCTTCTCACGTATTTCTCAATCGCTGTTGCTGACGATCATAGAGACTCTTAGTCTGATCTTGTTTCTTTTGTTTTTTCTTCCTGGTATGTTCAGGTATGGTGAGAACGCTGAGGAGATGACCAAAGAGGAGGCCTGGACCTGCCCCAAATGCAGGGGCATCTGCAACTGCAGCTTCTGCAGGTTTGCCAAGCAAAGCTGATGCTCGATTGTTAAAGTATTTGTTGCATATTTCTTATCTGGTTTTCTTTGGCAGAAAGAAGAAAGGGGAGACGCCAACGGGAATACTGGCGCATGCTGCCAAGGCATCGGGGCACTCTTCTGTTCATGATTTGCTAATCAAAGGCTCAGACATGGTGGCTGCTGCACAGACGCTGTCATCACTCCCTACGAAGGCCAAGAAGGTAAAATAGTTTTGCCTGTCAATTCTCTGTCGTATGCTTGTGATTTTTCGGTATTGTTGATCTGTTTTGCGGCCTACTTTGTTAGGAACACAAGGAGGGCAACGCAAAGAGGGCCCTAGTGACAGACGATGCTACTGAAGGATTGTTGGATGAAGGGGATGAGAATATAGGAACCGATCTCAATGCACTAACATCTGTTCCTGCCAAGAAGAAACTGAAGAAGGCCAGCTCCGGGGTAAATAACATGACTGATGATGAGAAGCTCCCTGTTGACAGTAAGGGTGACCATCAAATCCTAAAGGAGAACATTGATGCTCCAAAGACCAAAATTGAGCTACCCATAGGTACTCCAGTCACAAACATTGTAGGGACCGAGCTGGACGCTAATGATGTTGGTTCTGCAATTCAGTTTATTGAATTCTGCCGCACATTTGGAGAGGTACTTATGGCAAACAAGTAGTAAGGATAGTATTTCACCTTTACTTTCTTGGTTATTGTTATGTAGACGCTGTTTACTCATGTTAGAACTAAATGCAAGTGATAACAGCAGCTTATTCTATTTTTTGTCACTTTGTCCTATGTTTGTTATGTTAGTAGAGCAGTCAGCCATGTTGTAAGGCTTTACTCTGCACATTTAATCAAACAAAATTACTAAGTTATGTTCATGCAAACATTGATTTAAGAGCATGTCATGAGTTTGTGACTAAGTTTTAAAGATATTTATTTGTTCATGTGGACTATTGCACTTGCAGTATATGTTGGTGATCAGGATTCACATATATGCTACTGCCCACATCTGTAATGACCTGCATGTCTTTCTACAAACCACCAGAATGTATAACACTGATCGTACATATATAATTCATCCTATATCTGGAACAAGCATCACAGGCTATTGTATTAGAACATGTGAGCTGGTGAAGAAATTGAGAATCATGTTGTGTTGTGTTGATGCATTTGGCCACTGACTCCTTGCTTCTGAGTCTGATTTGTCCAAGATTGTTGGTGCGCTCAAGGTTATACTTGTTGGCAAGGTCTAGAATCCCTGTACTGTTCTTATTCTGTCTTGTAAAAAGAACAATAGCACTGGAACTTTAAAACATCTCAAACCTTGATTTCATACAGTTGGACATAACTAGGCATAGCTTGGGACAAAGTGTGGCTTTGAGGAAATTTTGTTTATGGTCCAAAGTAAAGAAAATAATGAGCTGAATCTATATTCATGTTTGGTCCATTACTGGTCATACCAAATTATGCACCATTGGTATGTAAGTTAGAAAGTTAATATGTAATTTATTTCTTATTATACTGTAAATCGTTTTTTACTATTCTATCTATGCCTGATATCCTTGCAAGTAGTGTCTTAGTTCTAGTGTAGATGAATGAATTTATGCTACAATAACAGAGTCTAGATAGTTGTATTTTACGGTTTATTTTAAAAGCAATAAATGTAAAGTATAACTGTTCATCTTGATGGATGCAGTCTATAGTGAAGTGGCAATGGTGAACATAATGTACTAGTTTTTTGTTCTGTGTATATATGATCTAATCTTGACTTATGTAAGAGCTTACATTAGATCTAAAACAGAAGAGAGTAAGTGTAGACAACGTTTTTTAAAGAGGATATCATATAAGGCTACACTATTGTGATTCACTCTCTGGTCCCCAACTAAGTTCTGTCACTGGCCAGCAGCCCCACTGATGTTTAGGGACAGGCTTAATGGGCAATTCTAGGGTTTTTGGAGAGTGATATATGGAACTGTGGATATCTCAATACTTATCGCTTTCATTAGAACATATTTCTCTGCACATAATTTTTACCTGAATGATGAAACCAGAAACAACTTCTTTTGCAAAGCCTTCATGTTGTAATTTTATATTGATATAAAGGCACAGCTATTGTCCAGCTAGCTTCAACAACTACATAGCATACTAATTGTTTCCTTCAAACATTCTGCTATCTTTGCTAGGTCCAAACTTCCAGTGTGGTGTATATTATACTAAATTGATTATTTTTTCTTTGTACAGCTTTTGTTTCTCAAGTTATTGTTCAAAAACTCTTTTTTCATAATTTAACATGTTGATCTATTAGCGTGTGTGGTCGCTGTTACAAAATCATTTGTGTTCAAATGGAATTATGTACCAGAGGATTTTTATACAGGTGTTTCAAATAAGGGATGGACAACCAGAAAAGGTTCTACAAATCATAACTGGACGAGGTCGTCGTAAACTTCGAGAGGGTTCTTTGGTTGTTGCTGAATTTCACATAAGCTTGTTGACTGTCATCCAAGAAGACAGAGGAGAGAAGTAAATACCCTTTGAATTGATGTTTTTATGTAGTCATGTTTCAACTCTGCTTATTTAATAACTAAATGGTTTTATTTTGTTCATAGTCCTTCAGACTATTCAAGTGACAGAAATGCTTGGATGGATGAAGTTGGCAACTATATTAGCGAATCAACACTTATCTCAAAGGAATTGGCTCTTGGCTCTTCAAACCAAGGGTTATTGGAATACAAAAGTTTGAGCCCTTCTTTGAAGCTGCATGTACTAAATTTGTTGTGTGACGAGGCCCTCTCTACTAGGTAAGTACCCCCACCCTACCTCCATGCACACATGTCATATTTGCTGGAGCAGTTCATTTCACTGTTAATTTTGTTTTTTACTTTGCTCAGTAAGTTGAGGAACTGGATTGTCGAACAAAATGAAAACGCAACTGAGAGAAAGATTGCTGCAAAAGAAAAAATCCGAGCTGCAAAAGAAAAGGTTGAGAGCTTGGGAAAACCTTTCTTATATGTCTAGTCACTTTGTTTACAGTAATTAACAACACTTTCTTTGGTTTCATAGGAAAAGGAGCTAAAAGAAAAACTAAAGAATGAGATGGCCAAATCAATGTTCTTGAGAAAAGGAGCAGAAATAAATAGTCTCATTGCTCAAATAAAGGAGTTAAACGAAGACAAAGAGGCAGCAGTAAATGGTCTGCCATCTTTCTACAGTATTTGTTTTAGCTCTGTGCACATTCTTAGTTCTCCATACATTTGTTATCTTATAGTTTAATTTAAGATATATCATCTGTATTATACTTGGGTTATCATTCCGTGCCTTTTTAAAGCTTTATCTTGAATTTGTGTTCAGAAAATCTCATCAGTTCATTTATAATCCTATGTGCACATTTACTTTAAGTTTTGCTCATGGAGTGTTAAACATGCATGCATTCTCTTTTTCTTGCAGCTCAACATAATGGTAACATTACTCCTATGTGTTTGCTAAGTTTTTTTGTTTCATATAGCCATGTGTATTGTTCTAAATATGAAGTTACTAAAATAAATGCTCATTTTAGGTTCTTAGTTTTCAAACTAACACCCCCTATGCTGTTTATCTTATTCTGTAATGTGTTACGACACTGAATTAATTGTGTTACTTCAACTGTGTAAACTTAGAGGAGAAGCTGGGGGGTCTGATTGGGACAAAGCCTGTCAGGAAAGACAAAGGGGTAGCATACTGGAAGTTGGATGGTTATCATGAAAAGACAGCAATAATGCGCCAAGGTATGTTTCAAATTCTTATGTAATAAGGTTATTATGATATTAGTGACTACTAATGTCATTTTTGTCCCAGAGTTTGACACAACGGTGAGCAGTGACAAGTGGTTCATGTTCAGTGAAGAAGAGGAAAAAGTAATTGGAGACCATCTAGCCCCACGGTAAGGTTCCTATTAACTACTAGCAAGTTTAGATCTGTTGACTGATATAGTGAACTTGTTTTTGTATGGTGTTATGCTGATTGGTCAACTTGACTTGCAATGTTACTGTGTCCTTGCACATAGTAGTAGTATATTAACTGTTGTTGGCATGGTTTATTTCTAACTGGTGTTCTGCTGCAACTGGTTAACATAGGTCCCAGTTTCAGTGCAAAAATCCTACCCAGGTGTAATGATCTGCTGATTGCAAACCTAGTTTCAGCTGGCTGAAGGTATTTATTCGAAACTCTTGCTGTTCATTTTTTCCTAGATTCGCTAGCACAACACATTTCCATACAACTGAAACCCAAAATAGTTCTAATCTAATCTTAGCATCACCAGCCATTCAGTTCATCTAAACAACTTGAAGTCTGAGTGTTCATCTACATGCAAATACTGATGGTGCATTGTCGAAAATTTTCTGTTTTGGCAGGTGGGTGAGCTGAGACCAGGGAGCGTCGTAGAGGATCTAAGTAAGCCAACAATTTTGCTAGGGAGGTACTCTGTTGCTGAATATCTGAAGATGAACACATTAATAGTATTGGAACCGGAAGTTTTATGACATGTTTTGGCCTGAATGAAACTCGGGAAGTTTTTGTGAAACATTGCAGCTGTTCTTTACTTGTGCCACTAGTTTAAGGGAGGTCTAGGAGTATGCACAGCAATGTGCTGAAACTTAGCATTGCTGTCTCCGTCTGAATGTTACATGGTCCCTTGTCCCGGTGGTGTAATCACTTAGGGCATGTTTGATTCAAAGGATTTGTATAGGAAATTTGTAGGATTAAATCCTATAGGAAATTTTCTTACGGTGGTTGTTTGATTTGTAGGATTGATTCCTATAGGAAACTTTCCTAGGAAATCCTTTGCACTAGATTGCATAGGAAATCTAACATCCACCCAAAGCTCTTTCTTAGAATTCTTTGATGGATCAAACAAACTTTGTTGCATGTGGGTTCCTATAGGATTGAAGTGGACATGACATTGCAATCCTATGGTTTTCCTATTCCTTTATTTTTCCTATCCTATGAATCAAACAAGCCCTATTAATCAGTCGATCCTTGGCAGTTGGCATGGATGTAGCAACTAATCGACCTGAGTATATATTGGCGATTGCCTGCTGGTGCGTAGGCCTCTGTAGCTAGTTAATTCGCTCATGGTGATTCAGTTTCAGATCCATGTTTCAATGTTTGGTAGTTTTGTGATGGACAATTTTTTTCATCTGGCTTGCCTTCTGGGGCAGGTTGAACACAAAGTATAATATGACCCAAAAGTGCTGGTGCATGGTCGCTGGGTATGACCTCTGCCTGCTTGAATTAATTCACCATATCGCTCTACACTGTAGAACTTCTACATGGGTTTGGAATAAACTGGGCATGTCGCAGACTGTGGCCTCTACCAACTCCAATCACAGTTGTCTCAACAGTCCAGGACGTGATGAAGGATAAAACTTGGCCGATCTGTTTTGTGGCCTGTTTACTTGGGCTTTGAAAGACAAGGAACCAGAGGGTTTTCAATGGAAAAAGTACGGACGGTGTGACACTGCTGAAACAAATCAGGGAAAACCTAAGATTATATACATGCAGGTCGCCAAGGCTGGAACATAAATTGCTCGAGTGGACGCACAAGCTGTCATAGATGACAGCACTGAGTTCTTCTTTCACTTTAAGTTTTAGTTAGGCTAATTCTTCTGACTACCCCCTTGGCTTGGCTGGTTGTAAATCCACATTGTAACTGACGCCGTACCCCATAAGGTAAAGATTTCTCTATCTTTATTAATACTTAAAAAGAAAAAGTTTTGTGACCGGCCTTGGGTATGAAGACGGAGAAATGTCTTTCTACCATGCGTGGTAGACATGTGAATCTAGACATCCAAGTTACTCCAATCTGTATGGAGTACTTATTTTTGGATGGAAAGAGTATTAGTTTTATTGCAATTCAATCTGTATATTATCTCTCATAATGAAACTCAACAAAATGTCACGCTTGGTGACACGCCTTGGACATGAGTGCGCCACTTGATATGTGTACTAGGTGGTGCAATATAGAAGGATTAAAATGTAAAAGTGTGTTGAGGACTTGTGTCCCCATTGAGTAAATGAAACAAAACTACCATACCGGTCTTAACACTAAACTATCACAATTACGTGAGTTGACATAAAAATTATTGTTGGAGTAGTACCGTGACAAATAGCACCGATTGTGCAGTTTTCTTCGCCTAAACTGTTTTTAAACGGAATGGACGCACTGTCAGGTCCATGTGGCATGCGAGAGGAAACATCTGTTATTTTTGGGCATTTTTGTAAATATCTGAAAAAATTCATTGTGTTTGACGTGACATCCTTAGATCCAGTTTTTTCTTATTTTTTCTATTCTATTTTTATGTCCTTTTATTTCTTTCCTCTCCGAGTTGCCTAGCTGGACGACAGCCTCGCACTGAACCTAGCCTCTAGCAGAACTAGCCATACTGCTTGTAGCTTGCCGCCCAGTGCGGGCCATGCGCATCACCCGCAGCTCGCCGTCGACGGCACTGCCTCCTGCCGCGCACTCACCCGTCGCTGTCTCCGTATACGCACCACCTGCAACTCGCTGCCACGTACGCACATGCATCTCCGCAGGCACTGCCTCCCGCCGCGCACTCGCCATCGCATGTGCACCACACATAGCTCTCCGCCACGCGCGCACCTGGAGCTCGTTGATGCAGACACTGCCTCTCGCCGCACGCGCATCTACTGCTCGCCGCCACATGTGCACCACCCGTAGCTCGCTGCCACGAGCACACCTGGAGCTCGCCGCCGCGAGTACTTCCTCCTGTCGCGTGCACACCTGCCGCGCGCTGCCGTACGCGCACCACCCGCAACCCACCACCGCATGTGCACCACTTGGAGAGCCCGTCGCCCATTCGACAACCCACCAGCGTCGAAAGGAACGGGCGAGCTCCGACGAAAGGGCGTGGGCAAGCTTTGGCCACACACGCACCTGCACCTCGCCACCGCGGGCACTGCCTCCCGCTCGCCGCCGCATGTGCACCACCTGCAGCCTACCGCCGCGTGCATACCACCTGTAGCTCGCCGCCGCGCGCGCACCTGCCACTCGCCGCCGCACACCACCTATAGCTCACCGCTGCGTGCGCACCACCTACAGAGCTCATCGCCACTGCGCACCACTAGCAGCTCGTCACCATGCGTGTAAACGAGGACGACCACAAGGGAGAACACCGACGCCAAGGCGGGACAGGGGCGCCGAGGTGGAGAACGCCTGCGGCAGTGCTAATTCTCTTTTTTCCTTTTTAGATGGCCAAAGATTTTTCAGAGAGCGGGATTCGAAAATTTACAAAAGGACCTATAACTAGCCGTTTTATCAATTTGATTGTTTTTCACATACCACGTGGACTTGACAGTGGGCCCGATCTATTAAAAAACTGTTTAGGCGGAGGAAACTGCATAATCACTTCTATTTGTCACAATAGTGTCCTAAAAATGGTCTTTATATATCAACTCGCGCAATTGTGGTAGTTTCGTCATTTAATTGTCCTTGTGGATGGTGTGCGTGTGGCTACTTATGGCTAAAGTTGTAACCAAACGAGACCATGCTGAAATTGAGGAAATGAAAATTCAATATCCTCTATGTTTGTCGATTCTTCTCTCTCACTACTCTCCTCAATTTTGCAAACCACGTTTGGAGTACGTAGCGTGGAACAAATGCACTAAAATGGAATTGCATATTTAAAAACATCATATTGGCGCCAGATTCATACATACATACGGAGAAGGTTTTTGATCATCAAGATCGACATATGTACATCAAAAATTGATGCCATGCCCTGCATCTATACTAGCCCTAGCATCTACTGGCGGTACCTACTCCTCGTCGGAGTCGGTGGTGTCGTCAGAGTAGTTGACGACAAAGAAGCCGAGTCGCGCCTGGTGCTCGGGTGTGGAGCGGCGACAGACATGGCGCACCACCCGCTGCTTGGCAAAGTGCTAGTCGCGGCGGCGCTTCGCGTGGTGCCATACGATAGTGTCCTCGCGCTCCTCTTGGTCGTTGTCAGTAGGTGTGAACGCGGGCGCGTGGAGGAACGAGCCAACGCTCATCGGCGCACGGGAGCTACCCGCCTCGGCATCATGGGAGTCGAGGCCAAACCCCATCCCCGCCCACGCAGCGAGGTGACGGGCGGAAGAGGCGCCAGACGCTGCGTTCGCCGAGCGGCGACGCGACCTCCTCCGACGGCGGCGACGCCATGAGCCAAAGGTTCCCGCCAGGCCCGAGAACGCCACGACCAGCCAAATTCCGACAAGATTGGCCGGCTATGGGTAGGTGGGGGGTTGGTGCGGTGGTGGGCGGTGGCGATTTGAAATCCGGCGGCGGGCGTGTAACACCCTCAGAATCGGACCTATGCAAGTTTTAGCGAAACCCGCCAAACCCGCATAGAAACGATTCAAAGGTGCCCACCAGGCACTTTCGTGCGGGTGGAAAACGAAGTAATAACATTACACAACAGTCCTCGATGGGACCCACGAATATATATATATACAACACGACTCCATGAGTCAAGAATACGATATAAGGTGCAAAGATTCAAATCACCTTGAAAATGATAGAGTCCGACTACGGACAAGATGCAAATGGGGCTAAGAGCTCAAGAATAACCAATGGCGCCCATAACTCGCCTGTGCCAAGCCGGAAGGGTAACCCCGCTAACGGCGTCGATCTCAAAACCTGCTTAAACAAAAGGGTGCCGACAAAGGGCAAAGGAAAAGAGGAGCGTCAAGATCGAGGCCAAGACACGGCGAGACTAGAATTGCGGTCCTCGCCACATAGGTATGGTGGATCGAGCGGCAAGCAAACATGCACTAAACAACCTATAGAGACTCGATACAACTGGCGGTTATCAGAGAGGGATAAGAATGACCTATTCGGATCCAACCTGAAACTCACACCAAACAAACCCATCCTGGTGTTTCCCCCTCGATACCAAACGAGGAAGTCAACCGAGGGACTCACACAGTTGGCAGTTTTATTTATTCAGTTATCGTTGCAGCAATTACTAGTCAGGTATAGATAATTGTCCTGATAAAAGAAGCAGTGGGCCCTTTTAGTTATTCATGTCGTTGTAGTTGCAGGCAATTACTAATCGACACAGATAGCATGATATAAACCCAAAACCCAGCAGCTTGTTGGTACTTTTATTCAGCCATTCCGCTAGAAGTTGCCATACTTACTAGTCGATACAATGGCAAGCGACACTCCAAACAAGCAATTGTGGGCGATTATTAGCCATTCCGTTATAGTGAAGCTGATTACTAGTCATTATAAAGTCAAATTTATAGCAATAAACTTTAGTTATGCTTGTCTATGATCGAGATATCGGGCTCCAAGTCGTCCATATCCGCGACACGGCCGGAAAGTTTTACCCGCCGATGCACCAATAGCAACACACGCCGATCAACCTCTAAAAACCAAATCAAAACCCAACGAGGCTTTCACGATCGAACAATCACAGATTCAGAAATATTTCAGGGGGCCACCCTTGAGTACACCAAAACGGTAAGCAAGCTCAGACGGACTCAAGGTTTGCGATAATGGTCAGATGGCGGGAACCCGAAACTCGGGGTGTCGATATCCAGAATCACTCCGCTTACCTAAACAGTACAGTGTGCTATCTGTCGCACAATTTAAATACATAGGTAGCATGGCATAAGTACATGATAGTAAATAAAACCTCAAACTAGTTTGTGGCCCCAAGAAATAAGACTGAATCAAGTTCTGGCTCAGGGGGGTCCCATATACCTCCCGGATGTGGATAGCGCGATAAAACAAGGAACAGGTATCAAGTACTCGGGGTCCTACGGGACACAAGTGGGCGTTCGGAAACCAAATATTTTCTATCACCCACTGATGCCTCTGCTTACTTCAATTTTAGTTGTTAAACGGGAATTAAAGTGAACGATAAGGAAAACTATGATCAGCTCCAACATCAACATGCGGCAATACATCAACAACTGTGGCACTTGACGACACGCAACAACACTTGAGCAAGCGACTACGACGCGCAAGTCCAGCTATCTACCAAACAACAGGCAATAGGGTGTGTCCAAGGCAATATAAGGCTGCGAGGGAGATCACGGGTACGAAAAACTAGAGCATCGCAACACAGATAGCAATAGATCAACAGGAGGGAAATAAATACTATAGAAGTAAGATGGGTAGAAAGGGGGAGATGCTCGCCTGAAAACATTGCCGAAGGTTCAACCGAAGAACGGGGCGAAGCTCACATCAACTCAACGGCCTTATCCGCGAAGAAGCAAAACACTAGAATAAACACCGGATGCGCTATTTAATACAACGGCAGAAGATCGGCATGATGCATGTATGATGTGTGACATGGCAAAGGTGCGATGCAATTAGGTCAATATTAAGTGGAACCGGGGTCCCGACAATTTATTAACCGGTTCACGTTATTTAGAAACCCCGCAATTTAAATGTTGTTTAACAAGGCAGAATATATCACCGGTTCGCTACACAAGTTTAAATGAGGCCAATATGAGACTAGATTTGCCCGCATATGGGCCCCATATTTAATTAAGGTGAATCGGCATAAGGCCCCCAAACCACAGATATGCATGCGAGATGAATGATTAATGTGCAACAAGTTGTTGTTATGTTATAAAATAGGGTTTCGGGAAGGGGTTCACACATTAGGGGTCGCGACGGTCTTGGGGTTCCGGGGTTCGGGGTCGGTCTCAGGATTCAGGGTTCGGCGAGGTCGTTCTCGGACTCCGGGGTAGGTCTTGGCGCATCCGGGGTCTTCGGGTCATGTTGTCGGTCATGGCGTTCGGGACGAAGCACTTGTCGCGTCGGGGTCTCGGTGTCCGGGGTGAAGCACTCGGCGTTCTCGAGGGAGTACTTGTCGTTCCGGGCCCTCGACGAATCTTGGCGTCCGAGAAGAAGATCATGTCACCCCGCAGGTCCGGTCTTCGGGGTTCGAGAGGGTTCGGGGTCTTCGGACGCCGCGAGGAAGATCTTGAGGTACCGACGGGTTCGTTGTCGGATCGGTCTTCGGAGGCTCGGGATCTCGACGCTTTGGGTCGGGGAAGACGATCTTGGGGGTTCGGCCTCCAAACACCGGAAACAGTCTTCAGTTTCCGTGAGGAAGAACTTGACACCTTTGGGTACGGGACGGAGACCTCGGCGTGGTTCTCTCGGCTACTCGTGGGTACCGAAAACAGGTCGAAGATCTTGTCAACGGGGGGCTTGCCGAACACTGTTTGGGCTGACGTGGAGGACACTTGAGCGACCTCGCTGGCACCTTCTACTAGGCCTACACCTGCAGAAACAAAACAGGCAGAGGCAACCGCCGATGGGCCTGCACGAGCAAGATGCTCGCTGTGGCGGCGCGCCTCACGCGAGGAGACGGCAGCCGGACGGTGACTGAGCGAGGTGCCGCGGCTACGGACGGACGGGCGACGCGAACGGCGGTGGACGCGGGCGTGACGGGCTCGCGGAGGGACGCCGGCGGAGAGCCGACGAGGCGGCCGGGCCGCCGGGCGCGGCAGGCCCGACGGAGAACAGGAGGCGCTTGAGAGGAGAGCGCCGGCGAGCTAGGGCGGCGCATGAAGCGAGCGGCGGAGGCGGGCGGAGAGGCGAGGCGAAAGCACGGGCCGGGCGGCGAGCACGGGCGGAGAGGCGAGGCAGGCCGGCAAGCACGGCCGGGCGGGCGGAGCACGGGCGGCGGCGCGGCGGCGGCAGGAGGCGGACGCCGGGGTTCACGTCTGGCGGGGCACGACCGGCGAGGCGGTGAGGGGCTCGAGCGGGGTGGCTGACGGCGAGCGGCGGGGGCGGAGGTACTGGCGGGCAGCGGAGCTTGGCGAGGCCGGGAGTAGGTCGGGTGGCTCAACGGGCGGAAGGACTTGGCGGGCGCGGGAGAGCAGAGAGAGGGAGCGGGCCGAGCTTGCTACTGGTGAGGGGGCGGAGCTCGAGGCGAGAGGGCGAGGGCGGGCGGGCGGCCGGGAGGTGAGCGGCGGTGAAGAGCTCGGGGGTCCGTGCGCTAGAGGGGGCTGGCAGGCCAGGGAGCCGAGAGGCGGGCCGGCGTCGGGGACAGAGAGGTTGAAGGAGGGAGGGAGGAAGATGAACAGGGGCACGGGGCGGTGGGGATCGGGCAGAGGCGCTGGTCAAAAGTTGCGTGGTGGGGGTGGGCTGTGGGTGTTTGGCTGCGTGTGTGTGGTGCTGGGTGTGTTGTGTGGGGTGCTGATTGGGAGAGATAAAGGGAGGGAGAGAGAGTTGGGGGGTGAGGTGGCAGCACCTGGTTGGAGGGGGTGAGGGATGAGGGTGAGGTGGCACGACGGGGTTGGCCGGGGTGAGGTGGCCAAAGGGGTGTGGGTGATTATCTGGTAGCTCTAGGATTTAGAAGGGCGGTTTAGGTGGACCGATTATATTTCTGGGGTGGTCGTTCGGGTCATTCGGCCCGTTCGACTGCCCCACTAAAAATAATGCAATATTTTATTTATTTAAACGGACCGTTTGCAAAACACATTTAGTCAAAACAAAATATTCCGGCAGCCCGGGTTTGCGTTTGAATAAAGACGGGGCGTTTAGAAAACTCGAACCGGCTTTTCCGGAATTAGTTTTATACAAGCACATGCAAGATGATGACGATGCCCAAATGCAATGTGGCATGATGACATGAGCATGCGGTCATGATGATGCAATGCACAAAAACAACGCGATTTTCTAGTAGTGGTTTTGCGGGATGCCACAATTCGACACCACTAACAATGGATCTCGCCCTCGAGATCCGCCTCATGGTACCGGAAGGAAAGGTCGGCGGTCTACGTCTTCTCGCTTCGTGTAGATCTTCGCGACACCACTAACAAGAGGTCGTTGTCCGTGATCGTCGAGAGGACTCTCCGGAACAAAAGATCGAAGGTAGAGGCATCAACAAATAAAGCCACCCCTAACTTCCGTGGACGGAGTAAAATCGCTGGATCCACTGATTCGACGTACAAGAGCGAATGATAAGAGTAGTGGTATGGTAGCTACTCCATCCCGCACTCAAACCATTACTCCGCACACGAATAGGCGGATTATGCAACCAACTCTCGGAATTAGACTGAAGATCTCGACAAGCGAGGTTCGGAACAAAGGAGTGATGCAGACTCTGCATCGGATCTGGCGTAGAGAATGTCGTCGCGTCGGAAACACCAGAAAGCACAAACAAGGATCAAAGGGTGGTACCACGGTAGACGGATTCCTCAGGCAGCATGATCACCGGATGGTAGAACACCGTTATCAGAGGAGGAAGCGAAACCCTGAAGGTACGACGGAAACCCAACCACGAGAATTCCTGGACTCGAAGAAAGAGAAGAGAGCGGATTCAAAACACGTAGAGGTAAGAGGGGAATAGAAGAGGGGTAAGGAATAAAATCAGACCTAATCAGAACTATCCAACCGATCTTTCGAAAATAGTTTTGACACTCTACTTCGGCCGTTAGCTAGGTTATCCTACAGGCTGGACTTGTGGGGTATCGCAACTGCTGTGCTCTGATACCACTCTGTAACACCCTCAAAATCGGACCTATGCAAGTTTTAGCGAAACCCGCCAAACCCGCATAGAAACGATTCAAAGGTGCCCACCAGGCACTTTCGTGCGGGTGGAAAACGAAGTAATAACATTACACAACAGTCCTCGATGGGACCCACAGAACAGATATATATACAACAGCGACTCCATGAGTCAAGAATACAGATATAAGGTGCAAAGATTCAAATCACCTTGAAAATGATAGAGCGTCCGACTACGGACAAGATGCAAATGGGGCTAAGAGCCCTGAAGAATAACCAATGGCGTCCATAACCCTGCCCAGGCCGTTTAAGGGTAACCCCGCTAACGGCCGATCTCAAAACCTGCTTAAACAAAAGGTGCCGACAAAGGGCAAAGGAAAAGAGGAGCCAAGATCGAGGCCAAGACACGGCGAGACTAGAATTCGGCGGTCCTCGCCTACATAGGTATGGTGGACTGAGCGGCAACATGCACTAAACAACCTATAGAGACTCGATACAACTGGCGGTTATCAGAGAGGGATAAGAATGACCTATTCGGATCCAACCTGAAACTCACACCAAACAAACCCATCCTGGTGTTTCCCCCTCGATACCAAACGAGGAAGTCAACCGAGGGACTCACACAGTTGGCAGTTTTATTTATTCAGTTATCGTTGCAGCAATTACTAGTCAGGTATAGATAATTGTCCTGATAAAAGAAGCAGTGGGCCCTTTTAGTTATTCATGCCGTTGTAGTTGCAGCAATTACTAATCAGATACATATAGCATGATATAAACCCAAAACCCAGCAGTTGTTGGTACTTTTATTCAGCCATTCCGTTGTAGTTTCCATACTTACTAGTCAGATACAATGGCCAAGTTTACACTCCAAACAAGCAATTGTGGCAGATTATTAGCCATTCCGTTATAGTGAAGCTGATTACTAGTCATTATAAAGTCAAATTTATAGCAATAAACTTTAGTTATGCTTGTCTATGATCGAGATATCGGCTCCAAGTCGTCCATATCCGCGACACGGCTTTCGTAAAGTTTTACCCGCCGGGTGCACCAATAGCAACAGACGCCGATCAATCTCGAAAACCAAATCAAAACCCAACGAGGCTTTCACGATGAACAATCACAGATTCAGAAATATTTCAGGGGCCACCCTTGAGTACACCAAGAACGGTAAGCAAACTCGAGACGGACTCAAGGTTTATGACAATGGTCAGAAGCGATCGGGAACCCGAAAACTCGGGTGTCGATATCACAGAATCACTCCGCTTACCTAAATAAAGACAAAGGTGCTATCCGTCGACAATTTAAATACATAGGTAGCATGGCATAAGTACAGATAGTAAATAAAACCTCAAACTAGTTTGTGGCCCCAAGAAATAAGATGAATCAAGTTCGCCTGTGGGGTCCCATATACCTCCGGATGTGGATAGCTCGATAAAACAAGGAACAGTATCAAGTACTCGGGGTCCTACGGACACAAGTGGGCTCGAAACCAAATATTTTCTATCACCCACCGATGCCTCGCTTACTTCAATTTTAGTTGTTAAACAGAATTAAAGTGAACGATAAGGAAAACTATGATCAACTCCAACATCAACATGCAATACATCAACAATCGTGGCACTTGACGACACGCAACAACACTTGAGCAAGCGATCACGACGCTGCAAGTCCAGCTATCTACCAAACAACAGCAATAGGGTGTGTCCAAGGCAATATAAGGCTGCGAGGAGATCACGGGTAAAAAACTAGAGCATCGCAACACAGATAGCAATAGATCAACAGGAGGGAAATAAATACTATAGAAGTAAGATGGGTAGAAAGGGGGAGATGCTCGTCTGAAAACATTGCCGAAGGTTCAACCGAAGAACGGGGCGAAGCTCACATCAACTCAACGGCCTTATCCGCGAAGAAGCAAAACACTAGAATAAACACCGGATGCGCTATTTAATACAACGGCAGAAGATCGGCATGATGCATGTATGATGTGTGACATGGCAAAGGTGCGATGCAATTAGGTCAATATTAAGTGGAACCGGGGTCCCGACAATTTATTAACCGATTCAAGTTATTTAGAAACCCCGCAATTTAAATGTTGTTTAACAAGGCAGAATATATCACCGGTTCGCTACACAAGTTTAAATGAGGCCAATATGAGACTAGATTTGCCCGCATATGGGCCCCATATTTAATTAAGGTGAATCGGCATAAGCCCCCAAACCACAGATATGCATGCATGAATGATTAATGTGCAACAAGTTGTTATGTTATAAAATAGGGTTTCGGGAAGGGGTTCACACATTAGGGGTCGCGACGGTCTTGGGGTTCCGGGGTTCGGGGTCGGTCTCAGGGTTCAGGGTTCGGCGAGGTCGTTCTCGGACTCCGGGGTAGGTCTTGGCGCATCCGGGGTCTTCGGGTCATGTTGTCGGTCATGGCGTTCGGGACGAAGCACTTGTCGCGTCGGGGTCTCGGTGTCCGGGGTGAAGCACCTGCCTCGAGGGAGTACTTGTCGCCCGGCCCTCACGAATCTTGGCGTCCGAGAAGAAGATCATGTCACCCCGCAGGTCCGGTCTTCGGGTTCGAGAGGTTCGGGTCTTGACGCCCGAGGAAGATCTTGAGGTACCGGCGGGTTCGTTGTCGGATCGGTCTTCAGAGGCTCGGGATCTCGACGCTTTGGGTCGGGGAAGACGATCTTGGGGGTTCGGCCTCCAAACACCGGAAACAGTCTTCAGTTTCCGTGAGTAAGAACTTGACACCTTCGGGTACGGGACGGAGTCCTCGGCGTGGTTCTCTCGGCTACTCGTGGGTACCGAAAATAGGTCGAAGATCTTGTCAACGGGGGGCTTGCCGAACACTGTTTGGGCTGACGTGGAGGACACTTGAGCGACTACCGGCACCTTCTACTAGGCCTACACCGCAGTAAACAAAACAGCAGAGGCAACCGCCGATGGCTCGCAAGCAAGATGCTCGCCAGGCGGCGCTCACGCTGAGGAGACGGCGCAGCCGGACGGTGACTGAAGCGAGGTGCCGCGCTCGGACGGTGCTGGGCGACGCGAACCGGCGGCGGACGCGGGCGTGACGGGCTCGCTGAGGGGACCGGCGGCGGAGAGCCGACGAGGCGGCCCCGTCACCGGCCGGAGAACAGGAGGCGCTGAGAGGAGAGAGAGCTGGCGGCTAGCGACGGCAGCCAGCGGCGAGGCGGGCGAGAGGCGAGGCAGGCGAAAGCACGGGCCGGCGCTGGAGCACGGGCGGAGAGGCGAGGCAGCGAGCACGGGCCGGGCTTGAGCAAGCGGCGCTGGCGAGGCGGACGCTGGGTTCGCGTCTGGGGAAACGACGAGGCGGTGAGGGGCTCGAAGCGGGGTGGCTGGACGGGCGGGCTGAGCGCTGGCGAGGAGGAGGAGGTCGGGAGGCTCGGCCGGACGGTCTGGGACTTGGCGGGCGGGAGAGCAGAGGGCGAGAGGAGGCCGGGCGGAGGGCAGCGGGAGTCTTGAGGCGAGAGGCGGGCGGCGCTTGGGAGGCGAGGGCGGTGAAGAGCCTCGGGGTCCGTGCGCTAGAGGGAGGGCGCAGGCGCCAGGAGCCGAGAGGCAGCGTCAGGGGGGACAGAGAGGTTGAAGGAGGGAGGGAGGAAGATGAACAGGGGCACGGGGCTGTGGGGATCGGGGCAGAGGCGCGGGTCAGGTGCGTGCGTGGTGTTGCGTGGTGGGCCAGGGGGTGGGGCTGTGTGTGTGCTGGCTGCGTGTGTGTGGTGTTGGGTGTGTTGTGTGGGGTGCTGATTGGGAGAGAGAAAGGGAGGGAGAGAGAGTTGGGGGGTGAGGTGGCAGCACCTGGTTGGAGGGGGTGAGGGATGAGGATGAGGTGGCACGACGGGGTTGGCCGGGGTGAGGTGGCCAAAGGGGTGTGGGTAGATTATCTGGTAGCTCTAAGATTTAGAAGGGCGGTTTAGGTGGACCGATTATATTTCTGGGGTGGTCGTTCGGGTCATTCGGCCCGTTCGACTGCCCCACTAAAAATAATGCAATATTTTATTTATTTAAACGGACCGTTTGCAAAACACATTTAGTCAAAACAAAATATTCCGGCGGCCCGGGTTTGCGTTTGAATAAAGACGGGGCGTTTAGAAAACTCGAACCGGCTTTTCCGGAATTAGTTTTATACAAGCACATGCAAGATGACGACGATGCCCAAATGCAATGTGGCATGATGACATGAGCATGCGGTCATGATGATGCAATACACAAAAACAACGCGATTTTCTAGTAGTGGTTTTGCGGGATGCCACAGGGCGCGGCCGAAATCTATGGCGGTGGCATGCGGCGGCGGGGTTTCTGCGCATGCGGAGGTAGGTGAAATGGATGCGGTTTTCCGCATCCAGACCCCTCCGCACCGAATATATGCGAGATGGCTGGGCCTCAATGCGGGAGACCACAGAAAATTTTGCGGTATCTGCCCGTTTACGGTATATGGAAAGGCCATTTTTTAGCCTCGATACCGCATATCGGTCCAAAATTTTACGGGCCGTTCGATATGCGGTATATGCTAGATATGCTCTAAAGCATCCGATCCTTAAATTCTAGAAATCATACCTGATCGAGATGGTACAATTGGTATCATATTCATTAATCACCATTATCTCGAGTTTACTGATTTTCTTTTGAGAAGTGGGGGTTGAGGTTCTTGAACATTGTAAAATCTCGAGAAGCTTTTGTGGAACAGGTAGCATCAGTTGATGATGAGCTCACCATCGTGCCTTCCAAGTCTTTGGTGCAGATGCTGCTGATGTTAGAAGCGATGGGAGAAACAGTGGCATCATCCGAGGCGTCTCTCATCGAGTGTCGTCAGGCGGTCAATCTGCTGCATGGCCATGTTGCTGTCATGGACTCCACGCAACAGAATCTCATTGCGTAGCTCGGGCTTATCGTGAAGGCGGGATCATCACAGAGGTGGTTCAAGCGAGAGCGAAGGAGTAAGCGGATGCAGCTCGTTATAGCCGTGCTTGACGACAACCTCACCACTACCATGGAGAAGCTGGATCGACACCGCAAGAGATCTCCATCGTCAGAAGATGGCACAACGTCATCAAGGGCATTCTCCACACCGTCCAAGCGATGTGGACGAGAGAGACACCTGGTGCATCGACGCCGACTCATGATCTAGGTGGACCCATGGATTGACTAGTCTCACCACGGGTGGGGGGCGAACATACAAACGACGGTGGTCGCGGGGGTTGTGTACTCGGGGGCGTTGGTGGGCACAGAAACGGAGGCGTTGGAGGTCGGGCGTTCAGAGGCGTTGGCGTTGCTGGATTTGGTGGTGGTAGAAACAACACCATAAGAGACCCGACGACCAAGCACAATCTAAAGATATCGTTTCCCAGGTTTGACAGGGATCAACCTCATATTTGGAAGGACAAATGCCTTGATTATTTTCGGTTGTTCAATGTCCATCCATCCCTCTGGCTAGTTTTGGCAACACTGCACATGGATGGAAATGCAACGCTCTGGCCCAAGGCATACCTTCTCCACCATAAGATCAGTTCACGATAAGTGCTGATGACTATGGTAGAAGAGAAGCTTGGTGCAGACGATCACCAGAAATTCAAGAAGCATTTTCTATCACTGAAACAACGAGGCACTTTCGAGGAGTACCAACTGCAGTTTGAGTCTCCATCATATCAGATTTCAATGCAAAATCCACATTATGATGAGTAGTTCTTCGTCTCTCAGTTCACCAAAGGTCTAGAATGTGAGATTCACAACGTAGTGGAGGCGCAAGTACCAGATAATGTTGAGAGAGCTATCTTACTTGCTATTGTTCAGTAAGAAGTTTAGAGTGACTCCATGTAACAACCCTAGTTTTAGTAATAGTGTATTAGGGTTTGATTGTGCATATCATGAGCATCATATTTGCTAAGAAAAAATGCAAATAACAACACAATATGCAAAACCCTAAAACCCTAATCTTTCCCCCTCTTCTATGCAAAACATCTTAAAATTAGTTTGAATTTCTAAAACTCAAAAAGGTTTGGAGCTCAAACTGTTTATAAGGTCCCCTGTAGTATTTTAAATAATTACAAAACCTGTTGACTTTTTGAAATGTTCAAAACAACTATTTGAAATGGTTTTGAAAAAGAGAAAAATAGAAAAGGACATGGATGGCTCAGGAGAAAAAAATACTGCCTAAACCTACTCTGGCCGTAGCCCACCTTTCTCCTGCACACAACAACCCACTCTCGACCCAATATCCCTTTGCCTATTTCTCGTCGTCTTCCTCCTCGGCACAAGCTCCTGTGTGCCCATGTCCTCGCCATCGATCACCTCGCGCGATTCCTGCCACCCCCGAGATCTATGGGATGGATAATATCCACAATGACCCTCTCTATCACCCTCACCCCATTCTCTCTCTCGACCTCTCTCTTCTCCTCCCCGCAAGCCGAACTATAGCCCCGTCGGACCCCGACAATCGCCATTGCTCCAAGCTGTCCTAGACCAAGACGAGCACGCACGGAGCTATGTATCGCCTCCCTCGTCCTCCTCGTCGATGCGTGCAAGCCAACATGCCTTCAATCATGTGAATCACGACGTCGTTTTCGATGACAGCTGTAATACCTCGGACACTACGCTCTAAGCAACAAGCCAGGATAAACCCAAAGTGCATAAGGTGTCCTACCGAGGAGGCCCAAGGGCCACCCATGTGTAGGACCCATCTAAGCGGAGCAAGACACAATATCGGCCAACCACCCTATCAACATTGCAAGAACATCGTATCAAGTGCGAGCGGCATAGTCAACAGGCATGCGGACAAAACATACACAAGTGTATATGTCAGCGACATACGATAGTATATCAGACACAAACCATCTAAAAGAAATAGAAATATTGAATACCATACGACAAGATCCAAATAGCCTAGATAGAGCTAATATTTTAGGATACATGCTCATATATCACACATCAGAGTATCATGCGGAAGCGGAAAACAAGATCCGAGTACAGATAAGAAGCAAATTGGCATAAGATGCCCTAGAATAAGCACACCCCTCCCACATATCTCACAGATCTCCATGCCCCGGAATCTCTACACCCGACGATCGTTGCCGTCATCATTTGTCTCCTCGACCTAGTAACCTTCCCGTGGATATACCTGTCCATATGAACAATATTTATTGTGTGAGACCCTAGGGGGCTCAGCAAGTATTTATGCATATAAAGGGAACAACCCGAGGGTGACGCAATTGCAGCAAAAATAAAACCTGGCAGTTCTATAAAGACACGCTACAACATCCACCTAACCAATGATAAATGGATGTTCGTTAATTAAACAACAGTGAAATACCCAGCAGATATATAACAACATAAATAAGCCTCGCTCGCCCTCCTTCCCGTTTGCAACGAGAAGGCGGAAGAACATCCCTTCCGTAGGCAGTTTTATTACTTATTCCATGAATATTGCACTATTACTAGTCAAGTTTTAGTCATATTAAAAGCGGTACTTTAGTTATAGTTGTCTATGATCGAGAAACTGTGCTCCAAGTCGTCCATAACCACGAACACGGATTTCAGAAAGATTTACTCTGCAGAGCTGCACAAATAGCAACACACATGCACTACCTCAGGAAGAACCAAATAAAAAGCAACGAGGCAACATGATAAAGCATTCGCAAGATTCATAGGTGATTTTAGGGGTCCACCCCACTAAGCTAACCGCTACGAAGTCGATCGAGCTCCGTGACAGACCAAGGGGTTCACGACAATGGATGTAAACGACTAGGAACCCAAAAGTATGTCTGGGCTTGTTGATACAACATAAACATTCCGCATTTGTCCCAAAATCATACAGTAGTAAACGTTCCTTGAGCAACAATAGTAAACAAAGTAGTAAATCATGTCATAAGTACATGATAGTAATAACGCCCCAAACTATTTGTGGCCCCAAGAAATTAAATGTGACTCAAGCTAAGACTAAGGGGATTCATGGTCCCCCATATGGATTGTGCGATAGTCAAGGAAAAAGAATCAAGTACTCGGGTCCTACGGGACACAAGTGAGCGGATAAAAACCAGATCTCAAATATTACCCACCGACGCCTCTTTTTTTAGTTATCCCATTACTACTCAATTCAGTTGTTTAGGTATCTCGTTATTCAAAGATACGCACAAACCCTACACATGAAATTCTATGACTCGCATGGCTCAAATAACTCCTTTTGTAAATGCTAATGGGATTGATAAACAAGCATCGATGGGGTTTAAAAGTAAAGGCTATGCATTACTTGGGATTGTAATTTAATTCATGACGCAATTCATGATGTAAGAATAAGACATATGCAATAGGTACTATATGTAGTGCAAGCATAGGGAATTGCTTGCCTGACAGTTTAGTTGCGGAATAGGCGGGATCCAGTGTAACACCCTCTGATCGGCCCTATGCAAGTTTTAGCGATGCCCGCCAAACCCGCATAGAAACAATTCAAAGGTGCCCACCAGGCACTTGCGAGCGGGTGGAAAACGAAGTGATATCATTACACAATAGTCCACGATGGAACCCATAGAACATATATATACAACACGACTCCATGAGTCAAGAATACAGATATACAGTACAAAGATTCAAATCACCTTGAAAATGATACAGTGTCCGAGTACGGACAAGATGCAAATTGGGCTAACAGCCCTGAAGAATAACCAATGGCGTCCATAACCCTGCCCAGGCCAAGCCGGAAGGGTGACCCTGCTAACGACGTCGATCTCAAACCCGCTTAAACAAAAGGGGTGCCGACAGAGGGTAAAATAAAAAGAGAGCGGTCAGTACCAAGGCCAGTACACGGCGAGTCTTAGAATTTGGTGGTCCTCGCCTACATAGGTATGGTAGACTGAAGCAGCAACGCAATATGCATTAAACAACCTATAGAGACTCGAGGCAACTGTCGGCTATTAGAAAGAGATGAGAAAGACCTATTCGGATCCAACCTGATACTACCACCAAACATACCCATCCTGGTATTTCCCCCTCGAGACCAAACAAGGAAGTCAAGCCGAGGAAACTCACACGATTGGTAGTTTTATTCATTCTTTTCATGATGGTTATCCAACTTACTAGTCATATCAGATGAAAGTAAAATTATAATAGTAAACTTTAGTTATAGTTGTCTATGATCGAGAACTGTGCTCCAAGTCGTCCATAACCATGGACACGACTTTTCGAAAAGATTAAACCCTGCAGGGGTGCACCAAAGTTTCCACACGCACCTACACCCTTATTGTCAGATCAGGTAGGTACAAGATCACAAAACATACACCCAACGGTATGTCGACGGGGTTTTAGACACGACGTTTCCTAGACCCAAAGCAAGAACATGGGGCCACCCCACTAAGATACCCGTAACAAAGTCGGACGGTCTCCGAGATAGACCCAGGGTTTGTGTTGATGGCTGTAAACGACGGGAACCCGAAAGTGTGACTGAGCTTGTCGATACAACAAAAACGTATCACGGGGTTCCTAAACAGTACAGGCGCTCCACGCGCAATAGTAAATAAAGCAGTAAAGCATGTCATAAGTACATGATAGTAATAAATTCCCAAACTAGTTTGTGGCCCCCAGTACAATACTTTGAAATCATGCACTAAATCGATGGGGGTGCGCACACACCCCACCTGTGGTTAGCGCGCTCGATCTCGGAATAGTTTTCAAGAACTCGGGGTCCTACGGGACACCAGTGGGCGGTTAAAAACCAAATATTGTTTATTACTCACCGGTGCCGCTGCATTATTTACCTACTTTCAATTTTAGTTATTAAATGGTAATTAAAGCCATGATTATCTCCACCATTAAGCATGTACCAACCACCCAACAACGATGGAACATCGACGACACAAAGTAGCACCTGAGCAAGCAACTACGACTCGCACGGCCATCTGTCTATAAAAAAACAGGTAATAGGAGGTGTCATGGTAATATAGGGGCTGAATTTAAATATAAAAGGGTACAAAATCTAAAGCATCGCAACACAGATAACAATAGATCAACAGGAGGAAGTGAAGACTACAAAAACAAAATAGGTAGAAAGGAGGAGAATGCTCGCCTGTGAAACACTATCGAAGGTTCATCTAAAGAACGGGTTGGCACTCGCATTAACTCATCGGCCTAATCCATGAAGAAGCAAAGCTCTAGAAGAAACACCGGATGCGCTATTTAATACTACGGCAGAAGACCGAGCATGGTGAATGTATGATGTATGACATGAAAAAGATGTGATGCAATTAGGCAATATTAAGTGGAACGGGGGTCCCGACAATATTTAAGTGGTTCAAGTTATTTAGATACCTCACAATTTAAATGTTGTCTTAATAAGGCAAAACATGACATCGGTTCGCTACACAAATTTAAATGGAGCCAATATAAGACTAGATTCGCCCGCATATGGTCTCCATATTTAATTAAGAGGTGAATCGGCATAATGCCCCCAAACCACCAAACATGTATGCAAGCATAAACCATTTAATATGCAACAAGTGAAATATCATATATTAAAAATATAAGGGTCTCTAATAGAGGTCACACATTGGGGGGATTCGGATCCGGGGGTCTTGGGGTTCGACGGGGTCGGCGGGGATCGATCTTCGCCTCCGGGAATAGGTTCTTAGCGTCCATGAAGAAGAACACGAAGTCGGTTCTAGGGTTCGGACTTCAGATCTCCGGGGTCGAGCTTCGATTTCCATGAAGGAGATCTTGGGGTTTTCTGTGTCGAAGTTCTTGGAGATCTGGCTTTTTGGGTGCTAGAGGGCTCCAGAGGATCTTGGCACTGGGAAGGTCTTCAGGTGAACCGTTAGTGGCCACCGCACCAAAACGGGCATAGTACAGGTATTATGTCAATCCTCATCGTATTGACACTATGCCCTCTCCAGATTATCACCACAATTATCGGTTGTTGTTCTTTTCGACGGATACATGCAGTAGCTTCACACGCACACGACCATCCAAACTTCATCGATAAACACATCACCACATCCTCTCAACAACACCTCAAACAACAACAACTAGTACTCGAGAAGAGACAAGCCTGTGACGTGGAGGTGCTTGTCGCGGGGTCGAGGTCGAGGTAGAGGCCGCGGGCGCCATAGGTCGTAGCGAGGGCGGACGAGGTGGGATGCCGAGGAAGGCGGGGCCCGAGGCAGAGGGTTGTAGGGAGGCGAGGTGGGTCGCTGCTGCGGCCGGCAAAGCGGACATGCAAAGCGGTGGTGACGCTCTTCGGCGGGGCCTGCAGGGTGGCGACCTGAGTGGGAGGAGGGGCTGGAGGTAGGGGGGAGAGAGGGTGGCAAGCAAGAGCAGGCTGCTGCGCAACAGGGAAACTTGAGGAGTGGTGGCAGACTCGGGAGGCGGCGAGGGCTTGCAGGCGAAGATGTGGGAGGAACACGGGGGCGTGCAAGCGAGAAGAGGAGGTGGGGTCGAGAATTGCGGGTGGGGAAAACGTGGGATGGGGCCAGGAAGGAATGAGCGGAGCGACACAGGGTACGTGCGATTCATGCAGGGGGGGACGAGATGGGGCCGCTGGGAGGAAAAATGGGAACGGGACGGGGACAGGGTGAGGGAAAAATAATATGCATGATGATGCACAGAGATAAAGACAGGATATTTTCTAGTAGTGGTTTTATCCGGGGTGCTACAATTCGACACCACTAACAATGCATCTCTCCCTCGAGATCTGCCTCATGGTAGGGGTAAGAAGGCCGACGGTCGGAATCTGCTCGCTTCGTGTAGATCTTCGCGACACCACTAACAAGGGTTCTTTCTCCATCTTAAAATCGGCGACACCACCAACAAGGGTCTGTTCTCACATTCGTCGAGATAACACTCAGAAGAAACAAAGACGAAGGTAAAGGTCTAAAAAGGGTAAGGCCACCTCTAACTTCTATGGAATGGGTAGAATTATTTAATCCACCAATTCAATGTACACGAGCGAATGATAAGAGCAGTCGGATGGTGATCAGTCCATCGCGCATCCAAAGCATTACTCTGCACATGAATAGGAGAATTATGCAACCAACTCTAAGAATTAGACTGAAGATCTCGTTAATCGAGTTTCGAAAAAGAAAGGAGCGATACAGGCTCATCATCGGATCTGACGTAGATGATTTCATCAAGAAGGAGAATACCGGAAGATACAAAGAATTTTTTTAGTGAATTTTTGATCCACTAAAAGATACAACGGATGAAAGATCCATCAGATAACATGAAGACCAGATGTCGAAGCACCATTACAAGAGGATGGAAGCGAAACCCTAAAGGTACGACGGAAACCCAACCATGAGAATTCTTGGACTTGAAGAAAAGATAAGAGAGCAGATAAAAAACACACAAAGGTAAGAGGATAATAGCAAGGGGTAAGGAGTAAAAGCAAACCTAATCAGATCTATCCAACCGATTTTTGCAAGATAGTTTTGACACTCTACAACGTCCGTTAGCTAGGTTATCCTACAAGGTGGACCAGTGGGATATCATAACTGCTGAGCTCTGATACCACTCTATAACACCCTCAGATCGACCCTATGCAAGTTTTAGCGATGCCCGCCAAACCTGCATAGAAACGATTCCAAAGTGCCCGCCAAGCACTTGCGTGCGGATGGAAAACGAAGTAATACCACTACACAATAGTCCACGATGGAACCCACCGAACAGGTATATACAACACGACTCCATGAGTCAAGAATATAGATATACAGTACAAAGATCCAAATCACCTTGAAAATGATACAGTGTCTGAGTACGGACAAGATGCAAATTAGGCTAAGATCCCTAAAGAATAACCAATGGCGTCCATAACCCTGCCCAGGCCAATCCGGAAGGGTGACCCTGCTAACGACGTCAATCTCAAATCTTCTTAAACAAAAGGGGTGCCGACAAAGGGCAAAGGAAAAAGAGAGCGGTCAGTACCGAGGCCAGTACACGGCGAGTCTTAGAATTCGGCGGTCCTCGCCTACATAGGTATGGTGGACTAAAGAGGCAGCACAACTTGCATTAAACAACCTATAGAGACTCGGGGCAACTGTTGGCTATTAGAAAGAGATGAGAAAGACCTATTCGGATCCAACCTGATACTACCACCAAACATACCCATCCTGGTATTTCCCCCTCGAGACCAAACGAGGAAGTCAAGCCGAGCAAACTCACACGGTTGACAGTTTTATTCATTCTTTCCGTGATGTTTATACAACTTACTAGTCATATCAGATACAAGTCAAATTACAATAGTAAACTTTAGTTATAGTTGTCTATGATCGAGAACTGTGCTCCAAGTCGTCCATAACCGCGGACACGGCTTTTCAAAAAGATTAAACCCTGCAGGGGTGCACCAAACTTTCCATACGCACCTACACCCTTGTTGTCAGATTAGGTAGGTACAATATCACAAAACATACACCCAACAATATGTCAACGGGGTTTCAGACACGATGTTTCCCAGACCAACAACAAGCACATGTGGGCCACCCCACTAAGCTACCCGTAACGAAGTCGGTCGGTCTCCGAGACGGACCCAGGGTTTGTGTCGACGGCTGTAGACGACTGGGAACCCGAAAGTGTGACTAGGCTTATCGATACAGCGAAAACATATCATAGGGTTCCTAAACAGTACAGGCGCTCCACGCGCAATAGTAAATAAAGCAATAAAGCATGGCATAAGTACAAGATAGTAATAAAGCCCCAAACTAGTTTGTGGCCCCCAGTATAGTACTTTGAAATCAGGTACTAAATTGATGGGGGTTCCCACACACCCCACCTGTGGTTAGCGCGCTCGATCTTTGAATAGGTGTCAAGAACTCAGGGTCCTATGGGACACCAGTGGGCGGTTAAAAACCAAATATTGTCTATTACCCATCGGTGCCGCTGCATTAGTTATTAAATGGTAATTAAAACCATGATCATTTCCACCATTAAGCATGTACCAACCACCCAACAACGATGGAACATCGACGACGTGAGCCAGCACCTGAGCAAGCAACTACGTGTCAACACCCGGATTTTTAATCCCAGATGCCTGTTATGCCATACATCGCAATCCCAGGATTACCATTTTTGCGAGATATAACAGATTTGGATACCACAGTACATCATCCATTACAAACCATACATAAGGTCTTACACAAATAAGGATCTCATGATCCAGTTCTTAATACAACTCAAGCAGCGGAATAACGTAATAATAATGGTAGCGTAGGCGAAGCTCCATCTCCGGGGTCACATGCAATGCTGACGATGGGAGATGATCCTAGTTGTCGTAACCTTCCTGGGGTCCATCCTCCTGGTACTCCTCTTCATAGTCTGGCCACAGGAATAGCCAGGGACAAAGCCATGAGTACTCTTTAAGTACTCGCAAACTAATACTAACAAGTGAAGGGGAGGTTTTGTAGTAGGACGCTAGGCTCTAGGGTTGTTTTGCAAAAAGCCCGATTTACCTCTACTAAGTTTAGAAACGAAGAAAGCTAGTTGAAGTTTTATAACACCTAAGTGGGAACTTGTATTTCATATCACAACTCTGTTGTGGTCAAGTCAAAGTCTCAATTCATTTCACAAGTCATTTTGAAAACATCTGACGGGGGAACAGTATGACCACTCCAACTGTCCATAACATGAATGGCGCTATTCGAATAGTTTGACACTCTGCAGAGATTGTACACTTTCACCACAACATTCGATACATCCATCAGGAACAAATCCTGAATTCACCATACTCAGTATATAGATAATCAATCCTAACCTTTCAATTACACGCCCTAGTATAAGCACCTCTCCTGTGAGTTTGGCCTCCCAACCATGACCAACTGTCATCTTGGGTACTGCACAGGTGGACAATCTTCACAAGGTAGCCTCAGCTCAGACCTTGGCTGTGAGGGAACTAATACTAAGGTATATAAGTTTCCAGTCAAGCCCTACCCAATTTTCGGATATTGTGGTTGTATGGTAAAATTGGAATGGTATCGCATCCAGACAACCATCAGTTTTACAAAGGGATAAGGCTCATGCCTCAACATTTTCATCACCAAAATCATCTGGTGTTCGGAAACACATGTCCAAAAAATCTCAATAGAATGATCCATCATTCCAAGGTTTTCATAACCATTTTCCACCAAGTATTCCCATCTAAAGTTGATCAAGTTTTATGCTTAGCACTAGCATCTACAAGTGGGGGTAAGTACTAATGAGGGGTGATAAACTAGTGGAGTTTAACTAAGTTCAATCTCATGCCTTAGGATGACATAAAGATTATCTAGCTTAGGCCAAGTTTTATGCTCTTTATGCAACCTTCCATTATCTTTCTAGTATCTACAATTCACTGAAGTAAGCTCCAAGTACTAGCTTTGATAAAGAAATAAAGTATAAAGCTTGCAAGTAAAACTAGGATTGGGTATCATCAAATGTGTCTAACCAAGCATGCTTAGTGCATTGCATAGGTTATTTAACTCTCATAATTGCAAGTGTTAGCTTGCCTTGTGCAGAGCAGTGGTTGAAGTTCTCCTCGGCTTCTTCTTCGTAGTATCCTCCTTCTTCCTCGTATCCTTGATCAGTACTAGTGTCTATAAATAAATACGAGGTACACAATAACCAAACAATACTTAACTATTTTCAATTATCACACAAAAGGGCCCTATAGATGATCTATCATCATCACTAACGTTACAAGATTAAAGCTTGGTTTAATTTCTTTTATTTTTAGAAAAGTAATTTCTACTCATTGAAAAACTACTTAAGATTTAATATTCTCCAAACCAAACATGGGATTATTTTGAGACATGTCATCACCACACATTTCAGTACATGGGAATGTGATTTAAAGTGGTGTCACAATTTAATAAGGTGTAACCTTTATTTTAATTAAAATAAAGTGACTAGAAATGCCTAAGTGGCATCCTTTTATTACTGGAACATTATTTCTGTAAGTAAAACCATATGTTTTTATATATTCTGAAAGGTATGATCAAATGTGATTTTTGAGAGTTGGAATCAACTCAAAAGCTATTATGGTTTAAATTGGAAAAATGTTTGAATGAAGAAAAGGTTCCGCCTTGTTATTTTTACTAAGGTTGATCTATAGATTCAAATGAGTTGAATCCAACGGGCCTGGATTCAGCATTTACAGACCTTTCTAACAAAATTGGTTTCATTCAATTTGGTTCACTGAATCGAGCTGGTTGATTTTTGAAAGTAGGTACAGAACTGTGTTTGAATGAAAATGGAAAAATCCAAATTCAAACGACTAGGCTGCGCGGGAACTGTTAATGGGTCGGCCTGCTATGCACAGCGCTTACGCGGGCTGATTAAGTTGCCGTCCCCACGCCGATGAGACGGGGTGCGTTTACACGGGCAACGTGGTGCGTTGGATCTAGTTCTAATCCAACGGCTCTGGTTCATCGTCCACTTCGGGCAGCGCCGGCGAGGCAGAACCCTAACGCGACAGGTGGGGGTCGTGGGAGGCTCACCGAGGCTCAGGCGAGGGTCGGCGATGCGGGCGAACGACGAAGTTGACGACGATGAACCTCCTGGTACCGGCGGCTTCTCCTGGGGCGGCTCCAATCTCTGGCTTCCTTCTTCTCCAGCAGCAGCGAGCTTCGGCCAAATTTCGGCGATGCACTGCTCTCCTTTCTCCAGGATTGAGGCGGGGTGGTTCTGGGTGAGTGGGGAGTGGAATGGTGTGAAGAATTCGAGCAGGGGAGGCCTCTATTTATAGTGGCGAGAGGGGACCGACGGGCGCAAGCTAAGCTCGTCGTGGTCGACGGCACAACGGGCTATCGGCGTGGGCGACGATAGGGGGCGGTGCTGTGCTCCCTGGCAAAGCTCAACGACGTGGTGGCGAGGCGTGGGGCGGTGCGGATTGGTCGGAACGCTGCGGTGCTCTGCGCGTGCCCGACGGAAATTTTAATGGCGCACAACTCGCGTGGTCAAGCGAATGGGCGAATGATGTCTGCGGGTTCTTTGGGACGGTGGTGATCACGTATGCACGCGGTAGGGCGATGCATGGCGTCTGTCGAGCGTGGGCGCACGGGCGCTCTCGGCATGGTTGCAGAGTAGCTTGGCATGGTCTGTGCGTGTGGTCCAGGGGCTGGCATCGCTCGCGGCTAGGACAGGGAGTGGCGGTGGGGTGCTGGCTTGCTCCCAGACATGTTGGCTAGGCTTGGTGCTTATCCTGGCTCGCTGTCGACATGTGGGTGGCAAGGTGATGCTCGGCCTACTCACCATTGATGACAATGGCCAGCTTACAGTGGGGCTAGAGATTAGTTTAGGTTGTTAGATGATCTACTAAGGCTAGTGGTGTCCAGAGAGGGAACAAGTTAGGCCCAAAACACTGCACACTATAGTGTTTTGATTTTATTTGATTTGAATCTGCAAGGTGTTTGATGAAATGGCCGCATGAATTCAATTTTTGAATTTTGAAAAGATTTTTGGTGGGTGTGCTAGGCATGTGCTGGTGAGTCTGTTGATGCTTGGGTTTTGAAAGTTGAGCTTGTTTGAGTGGTTTTTGCAAAAGTGGGATCTTCCCATATGATATAGATTCAATTTTAAACTGTCATTTAAACTATGCATTTGAATGTTTCTGAATGATCACAAGGTGGGCCTTGATACTTTGTTATGAGTACTATCAAGGGGTGCAAAGATCCAGACAAGTTTCTGTTAAGTTCTGAAAGTTAGAGACAGCCAAAGTAGGCATGGGAGTTAAACTGGCTAAAGTGACCATTCCCTTATTTTGTTTGTTTTGATTTATTTGTCTTTGGGAAAAGCGTGGGGATTGTTTAGATGATGTTTATTTCACCTAAGCATCCTTTTACAAGCAAGGAAACACACAATCATGGCAATTCAAAAGAATCCAAATTGTCATGCTTACACATATGCATGCTTTCATATTTTTATTTAGAAAAGTTTTTGTTAATACTAAATTTTGATGATTAGAGTTTGATGATCCAAGTTTCGTATTTTTGGGATGTTACACTACGACTCACAAGGCCATCTGTCTATAAAATAACAGGTAATAAGAGGTGTCCATGGCAATACAGGGGCTGCAGGGAAATATAAAGGGGTACAGAATCTAAAGCATCACAACATAGATATCAATAGATCAACAGGAGTAAGTAAAGACTGTAACATACCACCCTTTTGTGTAATATAAAAAATACATGTTTGAGCATTGCATGCATGCATTATACATGCACTTTGATTTGAGAACATAAGAACAAACAAAACCCTAATTCTTCTCCCTCTCAAATCCATTCAAATGTTTTTTATATTTTAAAATTACTCCAAATAAGAGGATCCCAAAATGAATAAAAGGGTCCCACACTATTTTATACACTTTATAAAAGTCTCTGGTAATTTTGAAAATATTCAAAACATTTTGGAATTGAAAATACAAACAGAAAAAGAGAAAACATAATAAAAAAGGTTTTTAGCAGAAAAAAAATCTAATCCTAGCTCTACTGGGCCGCAGCCCAACTTTCCTCTCTCTCCCGGTCGCTCACGCGCTCCGCAGCCAGCCCACCTTGGCCCAGCCAGGGCCCAAATCGGCCCATACCACTTCGCCCCTCGTCCGTGTCATCTTCCTCCTGTGCGGCAAGCTCCTCGCTAGCACTGTCGGCGCCGTCGATCATCGCTCGCGTGCTGCGATGCCCGCCGCCGCCCCTGGAGAACGTGATAAGATCGCCCGTGTCCTCCTCTCTCTCCCTATCCCCATTTCTCCCCATCTCGTCCCCTCTGCCGTTTTTCCCCAAATGACCGAAACCTAGCCACCATAGTTGCCGTTTGTCCCCGTCGCTGGAGACCGCCCCGAGCCTCACCGTTGCTCCTAGGAGCTGCGCCTCGTCGAGTTGAGCCTACCCGCCGAAGGAATCAAGCCCAGGCGCTCGGAATCATCGCCGTCGACCTCATCTCTTCTGACGCCGGCCACCGTCGATTCCTCCTCCGTCCGGCTCCCCCTCGCTCCGACGACCCCTCCATCGCGCTCGTGGTGAGCCAACGATGCTCAAGCACCCCTCCGTTTTATCCCTCTCCCTCTGTATCATCTTCCCCGCGTGAGCCCGCCGCCGCCGCCGCTTGCCGTCATCGCGCTGCCGTCTCCGGTGACCAAGAACAGGCGGCGCCACCACGAATCGACTCCCCATCATCGCCTCTTTCCAATGCCCCCACCCATGCGTCCAGGCGCGCACTGGATCGATGGATCCTTGCTCAATCTAAGAGCTCCCCATTGCTGATGTCATGCTGATATCATCATGAGGCAGTAAATCTTTTTTTTTTCTTTTTTCTTTTATTAATTCTGTAAATTTTTTTGTAAATAATAAAATGCTGACAGGTGGGCCCTGTCTGTCAGGGTTTTATTCTTTTTGTAAATGTTTTATGAAATGATTAAACTTATGACATGTGGGCCCAACTTGGAAAATAATTTAAATATTCCAAAAATGATTTAAAATGAATTAAAAATGGATAAATTCGTAACTAATTCATTTTAAATCAGAAAAATACAAATAATATATCAAAATGATCAGAAAAATGAGCTCTATCTAACTAATCCATAATCATACATTGTTAACTAACTTTCATGAAAAGTTTAATTAGAAGAACTAATTGAATCCCACAAGTGATTTCGAGGATCCCCTGTTCTAGGGTTTGGACCTCTCGGACCCCGTTTAAAATTACCAAGCATGTTATAGGGTTCATTTCAACACTACTTAACTTGTCATATCATCCATATTGTATGAGCATTGCACATGCCATGTGTTGAATGTTGCTTTTCCTTTTCTGGTGATTGGTTCTTCACGAATAGGAACCGAACCCGAGGTTGAAGTCAATGCCACCAAAGAGAAGTACCAGTAAAACAACGTAAAAGGCAAGCGAAGCCCCACTCATACATATGAATCCTATGTTTACAAAGTATTTGATTCTCGCCATGTGCATTCGGTTCAACAGTCTTTTATCAGTAGATAAATTAATCCTATCTAATGCATGTTTCCCTTTGTGAACTATATTGCCCGATCCACCGCTCCTAGCACAATTAGGGTTTGTCTTATGAGCATCGCTAGTGCCACATTTCAATCAAGCTTAGCCATGCTTAGTGGTATAATATCGATCATCGGATGGTGCACTGGAGATACGAATGAACCTAGTATTGTAGGATGTTGTGATATGATCAGAGATGGATAATAAACATGCTAAGGCTTGTATGGGAGGCCACGTGGGTTGTGGTTTTTGTAGTACCATACTTGCCACCCCTAGGACCCGATGTTCTTGCCTCTTGAACCAAGACGAGCGTACAACCACACAGGGGCCTGGAAACCCCCTCGACCAACTAACTTGCCTAGTAGATTCCATGAGTCACATAGTTTGGGCTTTCCATTCAACATACACATCTTGGTTGTTATTGAATGGAGGTGAAGGAGGTGCATTCATAACAGGTAGGTAAGCATGGCCGGAAACAAGAGATGCTCGGCATCTGTAATATTAAACCCTGTGCACATCATTAGGGTCCGGCTTCGGGACTTGACCCGTTACGACGACATCTCCCTAGTGCGTGAATGATGGTCTCGGCGAAACAAAGGTAAAGGTCGTGGTCAACCACTCTCTGCCGGCCTTCCAAGGAAGAGGGCTAATAATTTGGCATTAAGAATCGGTTGGTACGTGTGGGTAAAGTTGTGCACCCCTGCAGGGTATTAATCTTTTCGAAAAGCCGTGTCCACAATTATGGACAACTTGGGAACGTACATGAAGATCATAGAGAACTATAACTGAATGATAAAACTTGGCCAACTAATGTGAGTTCCGGATTACTTCGTCGCGGTTGTTTGAGGGGGTAGTCCTGGAAGAGAGGTTCGGTTAATGATGGTACTTGGTGGATATAAAAGATGACTTCTAAGAGCTAGAGTTGTAGTATTCTTATCCCTTTTGAAAATGATCTGACTAGACAAGTTTCTTCTCCCTCTTGTTTTGAAAACAAAAGATGGATTTATGCAAAATAACTCCACTAGCCATAAGTCTTGCAGAGTACACCCTGTAGTCAGCCTTGCTTCGTTGATGTTTTTCTATAGATGAAGCTACTCCAACTAAAGGTGGTTTCTACGTCGAAGTCTACGAGTAGTTGGGGTTCCCGGGCAGCAGCCTAGGATCTATGGAAGGGTCACTACTTCTGTTTAAGGCCTCTTAGGCCCTTTGCCAAGTTTGTTGTTTAGAACAACTTGTTTACTTCCGTTGTTTGTTGTAATGATGGGTCTGTGACCCCTGGCTTGTATGACTGGTTTGTAACTCTCTTAAGAGTTTACTTTATTAATGTATGGTTTGTATGTTCTGTAATGTTATCGATCATTCCCTGCGCGCTTCGAAATCTAGGTTAGGCTTATGTCAGATGAGGATCTGGTATTTGTCTAGCCTTGATCCCGGGTCATGAAAAAGACTATAAAAACAAAATAGGTAGAAAGGAGGAGATTGCTTGACTGGGAAACACTGTCGAAGGTTCATCTGAATATCGGGTCGGTCCTCGCATCAACTCATCGTCCTAATCCATGAAGAATCAAAGCTCTAGAAGAAACACCAGATGCGCTATTTAATACTACAGCAGAAGACCGGGCATGATGCATGTATGATGTATGACATGACAAAGATGCGATGCAATTAGGCAATATTAAGTGGAACCGGGGTCCCAACAATATTTTAGTGGTTCATGTTATTTATATACCCCGCAATTTAAATGTTGTCTTAACAAGGCAAAACATGACATTTGGTTCGCTACAAAACTTTAAATGGAGCCAATATTAGACTAGATTCGCCCGCATATGGTCTCCGTATTTAATCAAGAGGTGAATCGGCATAATGCCCCCAAAACACCAAACATGTATGCAAGCATGAACAATTTAATATGCAACAAGTTAAATATCATATATTAAAAATATAAGGGTCTCGGATAGAGGTCACACATTGGGGGGATTCGGATCCGGGGGTCTTGGGGTTCGACGGGGTCGGCGGGGATCGATCTTCGCCTCCAGGAATAGGTCTTGGCGTCCGTGAAGAAGAACCCGAAGTCGGTTCCGGGGTTCGGACTTCGAATCTCCGGGGTCGAGCTTCGGTTTCCATGAAGGAGATCTTGGGGTTTTCTGTGTCAAAGTTCTTGGAGATCTGGATTTTTGGGTGCTAGAGGGATCCGTAGGATCTTGGCGCTGGGATGGTCTTCGAGTGAACCGTTAGTGGCCACCGCACCAACCCGGGCACGGTACAAGCATTATGTCAATCCTCACCGTATCGACACTATGCCCTCTCCAGATTATCACCACAATTATCAGTTGTAGTTCTTTTCGACGCATACATGCAGTAGCTTCACACGCACACGGCCATCCAAACTTCATCGATAAACACATCACCACATCCTCGCAACAACACCTCAAATAGCAATAGCTAGTACTCGAGAGGAGACAAGCCTGTGACGTGGAGGCTCTTGTCGTGGGGTCGAGGTCGAGCTAGAGGCAACGTGCGCCATAGGTCGCAGCGAGGGCGGATGAGGTGGGATGCCGAGGAAGGCGGGGCTCGAGGCAGAGGTTTGCAGGGAGGGGAGGTGGGTCGCTGCTGTGGCCAGCGAAGCGGACAAGGAAAGCAGTGGCGACGCTCTTCAGCAGGGCCTGCAGGACGACGACGTGAGTGGGAGGAGGGGGCCACGGGGTAGGGGAGGTCGAGCAACAGGGGAGAGGGCCGATGACAGGAGCGCCAGGGGCTGCCGGCGAGGGGAACTTGAGGAGCGGCGATAGACTCGGGAGGCGGCATGGGCTTGCAGGCGAAGAGGTGGGAGGAACACGGGGGCTAGCGAGCGAGAAGAGGAGGTGGGGTCAAGAATCGCGGGTGGGGAAAACGTGAGGTAGGGCCAGTCTGGAATGAGCGGAGCGACGCGGGGTGGATGTGGCTCTGCGTGCGCTTCACGCGGGGGTGGATGGGATGGGGCCGCTAGGAGGAAAAATGGGAACGGGACAGGGTTAGAGTGAGTGGGTGGCGGCGGCGGGGGTGTGAGGGTCTGGGGTGGTTTAGGTTTAGGGTTTCCTAAGGATTTAAGGTTTGGGGTAGCTTAGCTGGGTTGGGCTAGGTAGTAGGTGGTCTGGCCGGTTGGGCCTTTGGGCCGGACCGGTTGGACAGCCTCCCCCAACTTACAAAATAGTTTTATTTAATTTTTTTTTTGTAAATAGTTTAAGATAAATACAAGATCCAGACGGATCGAGAGGTTTTAATTTGAAATTAAAGATGAGATAATTTAGAAAACAACATAGTCTTTAGCGAAATAGTTTTAGGAAAAAATAATATGCATGATGATACACAGAGATAAAGACGGACGATTTTTTAGTAGTGGTTTTACCTGGGTGCTACATCCTGGTAATACTCCTGAGGCTCCTGATAGTTCCCTTGCTCGACGTCTATCATGATAAAAACAAAACACACAAGGGCCATAATAAATACATCGCGCAATCATATAAATCATATCCAACAAGAAAACAAGGTATGCCATAATGGAATGATGCACAATTACATGGTATAACATAGCATGGCATGGGTGAGGTGAGTAGTACAAGAATAAAGCATTTTATTAATTGTTTAGTCACATTTTGTCCCATAAACCTTGCTGCCCCTGTAGTATTTACATGATGCATTGTTCAATTCATATCATGGAATGCATAGTTAGAACGGGCTCGTGGGGCTAATATTTTTAGACATATCATTTTTCGAATTTAGAGTTACGTAATTAAAGTTATGCAATTATTAAGAAATGACACTTAAATAGTATTTAATAATTCAAAATTTTTAATTTCCCCATAATATATTTTAAAACATCATATTCATATTCCTCATTATTTTATGATTCAAAAACATATATAAAATTTAAAATAATATTAAAATTCAAATTGTATTAAATATTGTCAATTGTTAAAGGTTTGACTACTTTGAATTAGTTTTGAACATATTTGAATTGACAATTGAATTCACATGCAAAAAACATAACATATTTCATGTTAATAATTTATTCAAATTCGATTTTTTTTTGAAATTATAAACAGATACATATTTAAACAGATTTTGGAATTGATTTGAAACTGAATTTTGAAAATGACCAGACTTTTCTCATGTAGAGGTACCCTAACTACAGTTAATGACAAGTGGGGCAGGGGACCTCGCGGGGCCACTGGGCTCATGGGACAGCTAGGAAGGGCACGTGGCCACTCTAGGGACCGCAGGTTGAGCTTCAAGAAGTTGATTTGCCTTTTTATAAAAAAGGCTAGACTAGGTTGGGCTGTGGGTTGAGACAGGAAACCACTAGGTGCCTATTTGCAAAAGTGTGCCCGACGAGTTCCTGATGAAACTGAACACTGTTCACCGTTTGCAGCTAAGATGCGTTGAACTTGTGAAGACGATGGCGAGCGCTGCAGTGTGTCGATCTAAGCATGGTATGGGGCTATGGAAAGAGGAAGGTTTCCTCTTTCCAGAGATGTGCAGAACGGCACCAGAGCGGGATGGTGGAGGGTGGTCGCTTGGCAGGAACAGAGGGGGAAACTGCAGCGGCTGCTGCTGTTGCAAGGCCGGCGCGCACGCTAGCGTGAATACGAGCACGACGTGGCAAGCAGAGTGGAGCGAGGCGAGCGCTTGCGGCTATAGGCGCAGCTACTATTGCATGACAGGCTGGTGCGCGCGCTGGGCACATTCTGGCGCGCCGCGGGTGGGCACAAGCTTCCGAACGACGATGCGAGGCGATAGAGATCAATAAGCCAAAGATGCAGGGGAAACCGATGCTTAGAGCAACTTCAACAGCTTACCCATAAATGGGTAAGTAAAAGTTGTTTGGGTAAGAGGAAATAGAAGGTTTGGGTAATGAGAAAGTTGTCTACCTTTCTAGCTTACCTAAAATTGGTTACCCAAAATTTGCACACACACGTGGGACCCAAATGTCAGTGAGATATGCCTTTTTCACCAATTTCTTGTTTTCCTTCTTCCCAATCAACCCCACCACCAACTCCCTCCCATGCGCCAAGCCTTTCCGCCACGCCTAGCCTGCCGCAGCACCCACCCACCAGCGCCTAGCCCCGCCGCCGCGCCCAACCTTGCGCCAAGACCAGTTGCCGTCGTTCCCAACCTTGCGCCCAGATAGGCGGCGGCCACCGTGTATTACCGTATCAAATCAAACGACGACGACGACCTCCACCTGCTCCGGCCTTCACTATCGCAACTCGCGGCTAGGGGCGGGTGGTGAATCTTGTAGTTTGGGTGGCGGGGTAGGTGCTCCGCCGTCAGACTAGGCCTCGGCTTGGCCGAATTGAGGCCGCCGACACATGCGACCTTTGTGGTAAATATCGGCCGGGAGGAGAAGCAATTGGGTCGGTAGGAGGACGTCGGGTGTCGGGAAAGGTGGGGACAAGGTTGGGCGGTGCGACCGACGGTCACCAGCGAGCAGACACGGCGAGGATGACGGCGCAGAGCCAGGAAGATCGCGAGAGGAAGTATCCGCGAGGAGCAGTTGGGCCTTCCTGGGATGGTTTCGCTGACATGGCTTCTTACCCAAAAATTGTGTAGTCTTACCCAAAAATGGGTAGGAGGGGATAAAAAATGGGTGATCACCATAAAAATTTCGGTGGGGAACCACTTTTGGGTAAGCTGTTGGAGCTATGTTTTTGCCCCATTTTACCCAAAAAGCGGTTATTGCCCCTCTTACCCATATATGGGTAAGCTCTTGATGATTCTCTTACGAGGTTGTTGGATCTGAAGGAGTATGGAGCGATGCATAGGACCGTGATGGACTAGACCGAACGACAACGTGACGGAGGAGCGCGGACTTTGTCGGAGACGATGCTGCTACGGGTAGGTGAGACGGTCAGAAGTCGCAGCTGCAAGGCAGAGAGGAAGGAGAACTGGAGAGGGACCTTGACGGTGTGCCATCTTACCAGGAGCAAGAGGCCAAGGACGGGGAGGCCAGAGAGAACTGCAGCGGCCGAAATTTGAGCAGGAACGACGCCGGTCAGAGCATAGGAGAGTGGCCAATCACCGGGTACAAGGCGCGTCAGGTCAAACGGTTCGTACTAGAAGCTTCGCGGCGGTGAGGCTGTCACGCCAGAGTTCTTCACGTGGCCGGGCTCAACTCAAAGGGGCGGCGACATCGCTTGCCAGTGGTGGCGGCGCGAGAGAAGGAAAAGGGGAGGGAGAGCTAGGGTTTGGCGGCGCGAGAAGAGGGGTTGATAAAGCACGGGAAAAGCACAACCTTCGTGCAGGTGCTGACACCGCGGACGACACTCGATGGCTACCTGCTGTGCCGTTAGAGCTACAAAGAGTGAGAGGGAGCGGAGACAACGATGGCTCTCAATCCGTTTGGTAGCCAGAGCAGCACGCACAACACTTGGCCCATGTTTGTATGGATGTACAACTTCCCTCCATGGCTGTGCATGAAGAAGTACATACAAATGAGTATGCTAATTCAAGGGCCGAAACAACCTAGTACCGATATCAATCTGTATCTCGGACTGTTGAAAGAGGAGCTAGCCATGTTATGGGAATATGGAGCCAATACGTATGACGCTGTCGCACAAGATTATTTCACTATGAGAGCCGCGTTGGTCACTACGGTGCAAGACTATCCAGGTTGCAGGTATATCTCGGGGCAGGTTATCCAAGGATTCTCCGCATGTGTTAGGTGCATGGATAACACAAGCTATCTCCAACTAGAGAAAGATCCAGGGTCTTCGAAAACCGTGTTCATGGCGCACCGGAGGTGGCTCGACAAGAATGATCCATGGAGAAAATATGGAGATCTGTTCGATGGCAAATCCGAGACCCGAGGAATCCCACAATGGAGGAGCAGGGAAGTAGTGGAAGAATTTCTGAAAAACTGGAAAGATTTTCCTAAGCCCGGAAAGAAGCGAAAGAGGTAGCAAGACAAGCCGCTGTTGAAGGTATGGAAAACAAGGTATGTTTTATGGGAGTTGCCATACTAGAAGTTTCTCCGCACACCTCATAGCCTTGACATCATTTATATCACGAAGAACGTGTGCGAGAGTCTAGTTGCCACCCTAATCAACATGCCAGATAGGACGAAAGATGGTCCGAAAGCAAGGCATGACCTGATATTCATGGGCATCCAAAAGGATCTTGACGGAGGACGCACTACTCCTGCTGATCAGGAAGATGACGATGATCATGAGTCGGAGGCGACACAAGGTCATCGGAAGGGTAAAAAGGTCAAGAAGAACGAATATTACTTCCCTCCTTCTTGCTTCACTCTAATCCAGGATGAGATCAAACCGTTTTTCAAGTGCCTTCTAGGAGTTAAATTCACTTACGGCTACGCGAGCACGATAATCAGATACCTAGACGAGGCGAAGCAGAGGTTCAGTGGCATGAAGTCTCATGACTGTGACGTGCTAATGACGCAGGTACTCCCGGTTGCACTAAGAAGTATAATGGACAAGCACGTCCGTGAAACGTTGTTTGGGCTCTGCAGGTTTTTTGACGTCATCTCTCGAAAGTTGATTGGCATGAATCAGCTCAGGAGGCTACAAGAGGAGATCGTGGTGATACTATGCGAGCTCTAGGTCTACTTCCCGCCCACATTCTTCGACATTATGGTGCATATGCTGGTCCATGTCGTGGAGTACATCATCCAACTCGGGCCGATGTTCCTCCGCAGCATGAGGGCGTTTGAAAGGATGAACAAACACATCAAAGGATACGTTTGCAATAGGCCCCATCCAGATGGACGCATAGCCAAGGGCTTTCTGGACGAAGAGTGCATATCTTTCTGCATGAATTAACTAGACATCGAGAAACCTGTCGGTCATCCCGTCAATAGGCACCTTGGCAAGCTCGACGAATCTGGTCACTGAGAGGGTTGTCGCATACTACATGCATACTTTAATTGTCGATGTGTATACTTTGATCAAGCAAACTTCATCGCGCTACAACATCTAGAACTGGTTGATCCTTGGGTACAGAAGCACAAAAGGTTAATCGAGAAAAAGTACAGTGACCGGGGCATACAGAGGACACATGGATAAATAATGAAAGAGCACAACTTAGATTTCACGCGTTGGTTTTGGCAGACCCTCCTACATTATCCCTCACAATCGCATTCTTCTGACACGAAAAAGATCATATTCACCTTGTCGCAGGGACCCATGCAAAACCTAGTGACCTATCAAGCGTATGATATCAACGGCTACACATTCTACACGGAGGAAAAGGATAACAAGTGTGACTATCAGAACTCAAGCGTAACGTCTAAATTCTACACCGATGACAACATGAAGGAAATATTCTACGAAAGGATCAATTAGATCTGATGTTCCATGTTAGATGGGCCAAGAGCGTAGAAAGAGAAGACCGGTATTTCACAACCATGGTTATACCCGAAGCAGCCAAATCCAAGGCCGCTAGTGCGAACATGGTCGCGAAAAATGAACCGTGGGTACTGGCTAACAAAGTGGACCAATGTTTTTTTATTATCGACCCGACAAAGCCTAGCCGTATTGTCGCGAGGAGAGTAAAAATAAACATCATCAGAATGGATGGAGTCGGCAACGAGCAAAACTTCGAATACTACAGCGATCCAAAGATTGAAGATGACGACGAATATGATGAATCAACATACATCACAAGAAGAAAAAGGACAATCCTACCCAAAAAATATAGCCCATTCGAGAGAAGAAACATTAAAGTGTCGGGGCTAAATTATTCAACCGCGACAAAGAAGGGGAAAAATATTGTAAAATGCTAGCTCAAAAAATATTGTAAAACGCGTGGTCAAAAAAAGATTGTAATATTCATGGAAAAATTATTATTAAATTTAGTTCTACTTTGAATCATATCTGTACCACTTTTATGACATATATTATCACTTTTGGGCGTTTTTGGAACATTTAAAAATATTTTTAAAATAAAAACAAAACTTTTATGACATGTATCACAACTTTGGGCCTTTTTGGAACATTTAAAAGTATTTTTAAAATAAAAACAAAAAAGGTGGGCTCCAGGATTCGAACCTGGGTGCTCATAGGTTGAAATAAAGTGGGCGAAACCAGTGGGATATGGTAGTGTATCTGTTTGAGAGTGGGGTTGTTGTTTTCTTATACGGGTGCTAGAACATATATGCATAGCGCAATAGGCCGGAGTGCGCTACATATATCCGTAGCGCACTATGCCAGAGTGCTCTATGACTATCTGTGCCTTATCCACGTGCATGGACACATCCCTCTCATCCCCATCTCAGACATGCCTACCATCTCGATCGAGCTTGAGCCCCCCCGCCGCTCTCGATCCACCACCTCGCCAGCCCCGCCAGCAGCCACCGCTCGAGGAGGAGGCCATGGAGGAGGAGGCCCACACACGTCCGAGGAGGAGGAGGCCGTGGAGGAGCCCGCCGTCGTCCGCCCGCCATCATCGTCCTCGTCTCAGAGGTGAGCGTCGCCCCTCCCCTGTCTCTCTCTCCCTCTATCCCCTCTCTCTGTAGGCGATCAAGCTAGGGTTTAGATTAGTGTACATGCTTGTTTTGTCTAATGATTCCACACTGAAGACCTGCGGCACTCGCGATTACTTGGCCACTGCAACAAGAACAATTTTTTTGAAAACTGAATATGCACTGCTTGTTTAGTAGTGGTGCTACTTCTCTGTTGTTGAAAACTGAATATGAAACCAAGTTCTGAATATGCTACTGAATATGAAACCAAGTTCTATTGTTGAAAACTGAATATGCACTAGAGTAGTGGTGCTACTTCTCTAAAATAAAGGTCAAGTTAACTAAATTTTTTCTACTGAATAACAGTTCCCTTTTTCTGAAAATAATGGTCAAGTATATTGTAATTGTGGTGCTGATGTATAGTTGCATTTTCCCAAAAATAGCAATCATGTCTAGTTCACTTTCAGGACCAATAGTTCAGCCCTCTAACAGATCAAGGTCCTAGCGCATCCCTCCCTCATTCTTATATTGCCATGACTCCATCATACCCTTATATAGATATAAGTATGCAAAAGAAAATAATATTCAGAATTTTACCACACATATTTATAGGCTAGCAGTTGCAGTCTACGGTTTGTAAATTCAGAGATGGATGGATTTGTCCCTTTGGACCTCCACACCCTCTTAATGGATGGGTTTTGTGGTCTGTGACTTGCTAGGTCAGTGCTAGTTTAGAGAGAAGGATGATTAGTGATCAGTAAGGATTGGTTAATTAATAAGCTTGGCTGCTTAGAGAGAAACGACCTTTGGTTTTTTAAATGTGCTAGTAGTCAGGGCTAGTTTTCAATTTTTAAATGTGTTCTTAATTGAATAAGTGGCTGCTGTCATTGTTGCCATTTACTTGCTCATGCATATAGTAACTTTCCAGTAGCAGAGTGCTGGATGTGCTGGTAATGAGCTTACCATTTATTTTTATATACCTGGTAATGTGTTGGTAATGTGCCATGCTGGCTGTGTTGACCATTTATTTTTATATACCTGGTAATGATCTTGTGCTTGTTGTTCTCGTAATGAGCTTATGTTAAATAAAAGTGCAACAATAATTGTATGAGGCACTTGATTTAGTGCAAGTATATATTGTGCTTGTGCTTGTATGAAGCAATTTTTTATGTCGTGTATGCAGGTTCTTGTATGAAATGAGTCCCGATTTTTGCCGGAATGTTGATCAACTTCCGTTTCGGCAGAAATCGGACACTCTTAGTTTAAGAAAATTAGCAAAGGTCATGCCGGATTTTTCCGGGCACTTTATTACTAACCATTATTTGCTTTTTATTAGTGCAAACATGTGTGACAACGACAAGGCTGGCTATTCTAAGTGCATCAACGCTGAAGGAGAAGTCAAACATGAGAAGAAACAATTTTCATTCTGGGAGGAGGTCCAGCGGCTAGAAGAAGATGAAGAATACCATCCATCAGAGAGCGACGACAATGAGTTGGAAGACATGGAGGAAGAAGAAGCCAAAGGAATAGAGGATGATGAAACCACTGATGGCAGCGAGGGCACAATGAGTGGTAGCAATCCTACTAAGAAGAAGAAGGAACGACGCCCGAACACAGTCGACATTGTTAGAGAGGAAATTACCGAAGTGAGCCCAACATGGGTTCCTTTGGCACCCGACCTTGTCGTCAGAGCGTATGGTGGGCAAGTGGCGGCTATCACCCGGACCACCATATCGATCAACACCGAGAATCTCCAGCATAAAGATAATGGCCATTTGCGCACACTCCTCTTCGAGAAGCTGCACGCAACATACAAGTTCCCCACTGAGTATCGGAACACAAATTATCATGGGAATGAAGTAAACAAATCCGTCGTCACAAGGATGAGCACTGCCCTAGCGAGCCAGAGAACCTGGATAAATAATAAAATCTTTAAATAAGGCAAAAGTCTCGAGCAGATCCAGAAGATTGACCCGCGGATCACCGAAGATCAGTATCAGGAGTTCAAGGACAGGTGCGAATCCGAAGAAGCCCAGGCCTCGAGTAGGCGGGGAAAGGTGCTGCAGGCGATCAATATAGGTCACCACCATCTCGGATCATGTGGATACAGAACCACAGAGTGCAAATGGGATAAGAAGGACGGTGAGTATATAGCTAAGTGTCGTGGTATTGCCGACGAGTACGCCATGGAGGGGTCCTCACAGTGCGTGTTTAGAGACGTGGGGTAAGGCGGACGGTTGACGAGTACGAGGTAACACAGCTTACCCAGGTTCAGATCCCACAACGGTGGCGGAATCCTACTCCTGCTATAAATCACTATAAGGGCAATACGCCGAGTTATAGAGATAGGTTCGCTGTGCGAGGTTGTGTGTGTCGATCTATGATCGTATGAGATTGTCTGAAGTTGTCTGCCCTAAAGGCTCCCATAGGCCCGACTTATATAGTCGCCAGGTCCTAGGGTTACAGGGAAATGTCCTAGCCGGACAGGTTAGAGAGTCCTACACCGTCTATCACTAGTCTTGTGTATCTTGTACTCCAAGACTCAGGGTATACTGGTAACTCCACCGTAGCCTTCCTTTATCCGGCATGGGCCTCCCTTCTGGATCCACCTAATTGGGCCGCCCAGCAGGCCATAGGCCATGCTACCGTCTATGGGCCACCCGGGTTAGCCGGATAAGGGACATGCTATAAGGATACCCATATAGCATATCCCCAACAGTAGCCCCCGGAGAACTCCGAGATCTTGCGCCGTCTTGCCTCTTCACGTGGAATGCTCCGTCTAGATGGATGTCGGCAGATCGTCAAGCAACATCTTATAGTCCTCCCAAAGAACCCTGCAAGGTTTTCTCCGTCTTCGATTTGTAAGTCGGAGAAATGGTGAATCTTCCATCGTACTCTTACGTAGTCGGATTAAATCCGTCCATGCCGGAATCTTCGATGTGATGGCTCATCTACCCGTGTCAGCTAGGACGACGTAGGCTTAGGTCAGCGACGCCTCGTAACTCACACATGCAGAGAACGCAATCATATCCCATTTTCCCGTGCGAGCGATACGAAACGTTGGCGGCGGCGGTTGGAGACGTGGCGAAATTTCTGCGCACGTTCGCGAACATGTCGTCTACGCGGCAACCATCCGATTAAGCTGCACGAATCTTGACGCCGAGGATGATAAATAGTAATCGTGGGGTATTTTCCACTTTTTACCTCATTCTCTTTGCATCATCGTCTTCCTCCAGCCGCGCGTATCGTCGGGCTCTCCGCGAGAAACCTCGAAAACCCTAGCTTCCATCTGTGTCAGTCGCACCCGTCCATCACTCCATGGCCAGCAGCAGCACCTCCCTATCGATGGCGACGTCGAGCGAAGCCGCGACGAAGCCGACGAGCTCTGTCGTCGTGCCCCTAGAGGGCTTGGTCATCCCCGCATCGGTGGTGATCGAGTCCACCGATGGCGACCACAATCTGGCGGTGCTAGAGCCACTGGAAGAAGAGCCAGACTCGCATAAGGGTGACTGGCGCGGCTCGAACATCACCGACCGCGACATCCAGGAGATGGTCGCCGAAGGTTACCTCCCTGCGACGGAGGGCTCGCCTGGCGGGCGACGCCGACCGACGAGGTGACACCTTCTCCCCAAGTCAGAGAAAAGGTGTACCTTAAGGCTCAACTGGTACGCGGCATTTCTCTGCCCATCTCCCACTTCTTCCTCTCCGTCTTAAACCACTGCAAGGTCCTGCCCCATAACCTCTCCCCCAATAGCATCCTAGTGCTTAGCAACTTCGCGGCACTTTGCGAGGGTTATCTAGGGATAAGGCCTAGGTTAGACTTTTTCGTGTACTTCTTCATCATCAAACGTGAAGCCGGACATAGTAACAAGGAGCTTAGGAACTGCGGCACCATAAGATTCAAGATTCGACCTGGCCGGCGGTTCCCCGACATCGTCGGCCACGAGTCCTACAATAACTGGCAGCGGACGTAATTTTACGGCCCCGGCATTCCTTTGGCGGGCCGAGAAGTGACGTACCCGGACTTCGTGGATGGAGCCGCCACTGAAGTTTCTACATGGAGATACCATGCCTCCCTTCCCTTCGACCTCGACGCTTCTCGCACAATAAGGCGGATCGAATGGTTCGTAGAGACGGGTTTGACCGGCTTGGACCTAGCCATGTGCTGGTTCATTAGGCGAATCCAACCTCTGCTGCACCGCGCGAAGTTCATGCACGAGTATACCAGTGATCGAAGGGATACCCTCCGGATCTCGGTGGATAACTTCTCGAGCGAGTCCGTCAAGCTCCGCCTTAAGGACATCGTCAAGGTGATGGATAAGAAGCATGGCTTCACCATCACCTATGACATGTTCGTAGACGGCAAGTGCCCAAAGGTAGGCATTTATTTTCCGTGTACAACATATGCTCCAGTTCTTCCATCTTGCGAACACCATTTTGTCTAACACGGTGATTTATCACTTAACAAATTAGCGATCTAGATGAGGACAACCTAGCTGCCCAAATCTATGATCCAAAGATGAAGGAAGTCAGGCCGTGTCCGACGACGATGTCCCGTTGGTACGAAAGCGGAAGAGCTCCACTTCTGACGCTGTCGACGGAGGCAAGAAGAAGAAGACGGAGGGTGGAGCCTCCAAAAAGACTACCGCTGCCCTGGAGGCGGAAAAGAGAAAAGCCACCGGGATTTTTGCCAAAGCACCCCCCCTAGTGTAAGCTTCTCATTCTCCGACATTGTCTATCTGTCTGTCTTGTTCCTGTACTTATGCATTTGCACGTTTCAGAAAGAAAGCCACGACTAGCCTCAAGAAGACCTCCAAAACTTTGGGGGCTTCTCGAAATATCAAGGATGTGCTGCATCACGACGCCCCCCCGCAATCGCCCCTGCTACCCCTGCCGTCAAGCCTTCGTCTGCCCCGATAAGCTCACAATCTAAGGAGGCACCAGGCCCTTCCGTCATGGAAGTGGATTCTGTTGCCTCTACCGAACTCGCTGTTGTCGGCGAGCAGGCGACGCAGGAGATAACCGCTCAACAAATGGCTGAAGCTCCGGCTAAGGATGCCATTGGTGGCGGCAAGGTGGTGGTGGAAGCTGGTACCTCTGCCAAAGGCGGTGCCCTTGCTCCCCAGAAACCCTTTGAGTTTCCGAAGATAGTTTACCCGACGCTCACGCCGAGTAACACAACTCTGGTTCCTGGAGGAGTACCGTCATCTCCGACGTGCGGTCTTGAGGAGCTTCTGCGACAAGAGGATATCTTGCGAGGAAATAACATCTCCTTTGGCAAGATGCTAGCCGAGAGCGCTACAAACCTCAAGATTATTGCACTTGTAAGTTTTACTTTGCCTTTTGCATTTCATATGAGTATCCCACTGTATCCCCCGAGGATGTAGACGGAAAACCATAGGTTTTGCATCTATATGCTCTAAGAGTGACTAAGTTAGAAAAAACTCTCCCTGTAGCCCCCAATCATTTAGATGGAACAAACTATTCTGACTAGATGCATTAAGAGTAGCATACACAGTGTTTATAATTTTCAATACTGTAGCCCCCAAGCCTCTAGTTGTAACTGAATTAGTTCCGACTAGATGCTTAAAGAAAAGCTAAGCTTTTTCAGAGTTAAAAACTTTATACTGTAGCCCCCAAGCTTCTATTCGAGAACTGAATTAGCTCTAACTAGATGCTTAAAGAAAAGATAAGCAAATTGCTAAGTAAAAAACTTTCGCTGTAGCCCCCGAGCGTCTAGGTGGAAAGATTCCGACTAGATGCTCCAAGTAGACTAAACAACGGTTTAACTTTTTTCCTTTTTTCCACAGAACGAGAATGCTCGGAGGGGCATGGCCAATGACAAGTACCAGAAGATGCGCAAATCTTGAAGCCGCAAAGGGTAAAACTGCCATCTTGAAGGAACAGATCATCAAAAACAAGAGTCTGTTTTATTTTTTGCGCATTCCGTCTTGGTTTTTTGCCTTCATTCTCCGAGTACTCACTGTGTACTTTGTTTTCTCCGACTTGCAGAACATGTCGCCAAGGCCAAGGACATTGTCGAGCAGTCCAAGCACATCCAGCAACTGGACAGCGAGAACAAGGTCCTTAAAAAGGAGAGGGAAGAAATGCTGAAAATGCATGAGGATTCCATGAAGGCCCTGCAGGACTCCGCCTCCGCGGAAATCAATCGCTTGAAGGAGGAGCTTGCGATCTTAAAATATCAGAAGCAAGCTGCTGATGAGCAAAACCATCGCCATAGCGAGGCGTATAAGCTCCTCCAGCAAGAGAAAGAATCCCTGGCAGACACCCTCTGGCAGGCTAATGCCAACATCTTCAGTAAGTTTCCTCCGCCTTGAATTTCTGTAGTCTGGATACTTTGAATTGTTGAACTCATGCGATCCTTGTCGGAATTTGCGGCTCCTATGGGTTTGACCAGATCGCCTCCTCCAGCCAAGGAATACATGGTTCTTACAGGCAACTTCATCAACACCGCCATCACCCAAGCCAAAGAGATTGCCAAGCCCCTCCAGATACACATCAAGGCCTCAGACTCCATGGCGAAGTACTCGGAGATTCTGCACCGAGCCCCCGAGCGTATCACAAGCTGGAAAGCTTCATGTGCACGGGCTGGCGCAAGGATGGCGCTGTCTATGGTGAAGGCACACTACGAAGATGCCAACATTGACACGGTGACCTTTGGTATCCCCGACGTTGACGATGACAGCAAAGAGATTGATCACGAAGCCATCTTGTCATCACTCGCGGGTTACGACACCAGAGTTGCCGAGTTGGTGGACATCGACGTCTTCGTGCCCATGAAAACCATCGACAACGTCAACCAAGATTCCTCCGAGTCCCACCACAGTGCCAATGTTGAGGGTGATTCTCCGGCTGGTGACGATGCTGCTTCCAAGTCTCCCGCGCCAAAGGAATGAAAACAACTTTGTAATATATGTTTCATCTTTGGTGTATGCGCGGAAAAAACTTGATTATGTAACTTAAGGCGGAAAACAATGGTTGTTATTTCCTGCTACTTAAGAACTAGTTTCCAGCATGTATATATATTTTAAGCAAGTGCTGGCTTATCCATTACTTTGGTTCTTATGCTTGACTTTTTGTGAGTCGGAAGACTCATTGTCGGAACCATGCGCTTAGGTGATGATGCCTAATGGCACCGTCCATAACCTGAGCACAAAATCGCCGACAATAAGTGCTGAAAGTCACTACTCTAGAATCCACATAAAAACAACAAAGAACATGTAGACCAGAAAACTTAAGCTAACGCCCGTAGGTGGAATTTTCACAAGTGCAAATGCAAAGCTTGTGCATAAAGGTTTTACATGATCCAAAAATGAACACTAAAGGAGGTAAAAGACTCAGGGATATGAGTGAACCAGAGAGCTTTATTTCATTGATCATATAAGAGGTACACAATTAGATAAAAAAATGCTAAGTATAAAAAGGACGTAGCTGTGCTATGTTCCATGGCCGATCAAGCTCCGGGTAGTCATTATCCGGGTCACATCGCTTACGCTTATCATCCTCGTTGGGTCTATCCTTTAGTTCACAATTGTCAACAAGGTAGTAAGACCCATTGAGCAGCGCCTTGCTTATGATGAACGGTCCTTCCCATGGCGGGGATAATTTGTGTGACTTCTTCTGCTTAAGTTGGAGCACCAAATCCCCCTCTTTAAACGAGCTGCGTAGCTTCTACTGGTAGATGGCGGATCTTTGGCGTGCCAAAACGCGCTCCTCGTCGAGAAGGTCCACATCCAGGCGTCTGGATTCTTCAACGTCATCCTCTTCGTAGGCGGCAACTCTTGGTGCATCGTGGAGGATGTCGGAAGGCAGGATGGCTTCTGATCCATATACCATGAAATAAGGGGTGTAGCCGGTGGATCTGTTGGGTGTAGTTCGTAAACTCCACAACACAGATGGCAATTCTTCCGCCCAGGCTCCAGCTGCTCTATGTAGCGGTGCCTCGAGACGTGGCTTGATTCCTTGCAGAATTAATCCATTGGCTCGCTCAACCTGACCATTGGATTGTGGGTGTGCCAAAGATGCAAGGTCAAGTCGGATGCCTTTCTCCCAGCAATATGCCTCCACTTCTCCGAGTGATAAATTGCTGCCGTTGTCGGTGATAATGCTATGTGGGAGACCAAATCTCACCACTAGATCTTGGACGAACACGAGGCGTTGCCCCATCAAGCTTTCTAATGGGTTTAGCTTCTATCCATTTAGTGAATTTGTCAACTGCTACAAGCAGATGCGTAAACCCACAAGGTGCCGTCTGTAACGGTCCCACCATGTCTAGCCCCCAGACTGTAAACGGCAAAGTTATTGGTATTGTTCGCAATTCTTCAGCAGGAACATGTGGTTGTCGGGCATAATACTGGCATCCCGTGCATGTCTCAACCAGCTTGTACTTCCCGTGCATGTCTCCACCTTAGTTTTGCCTCCGTCAAGTTCATCTTCTGCAGTGTATCCAGGTACATGATGTTGATGCTGCTTCCACTATCCACCATACACTTGGTGAACTCCACGTCGTCAATCAAGGGGTTGATGACCATATCGTACTGGTTCTCCGTGGGTATAAGGTCTGGGTGGTCCGTCCTGTACCAAGTTATTGGAACCTCTGACCAGCGCAGGTACTGGGGAACTGGGGGGAGAGTAGCCATCAGGATCCTCAGAGAGGTCTTCTGTTGTCGGACAGTGGGGGTTCCAAGGAAAGTGTGGTAGACTGGAGCCTTCTTTGCGAAGGGGTTCTTGCCCTTGTCGTCGCTCTTGGCAGCATGCTTGGGGTCAATGTCCTCGTCCATCTCACTTGAATCCTTGGACTCCTCCTCCTTCTTCTCCCCCTTGCCCTTGCCTCGCGGTCTATTCTTCCGACTTCGCTTGTAGCCGGACTCCGAGTCTTCCTTGAGGTCGTTGACAAACTTGCAGTGTCGATTGGTATGGGTGGCCTTGCCATTGGCGTCGAGATGTACGAGGCACGGGATATCGCGGTACTCTTCGTAGGTTTGGGGAACACGGAGCGACGCCGAGGTGGTTTCACTTCCTCGTTGCTGCCCACGACCAGCTCCCCTTCCTCGGCCACGTTGTCCGCCTTCTCCTCGTCCTGCAAAAGTCATAGCGACCATGTCGGTAGATTGCTTTTCTTCTGGAGCGGTCTTCCGCTTTGTACTGCTATTCCTCCGAGCCTGAGTTGGAACGGCCGTTGCCGGCAAGGAGCCACGAGCATCATCGTCGGCAGCTGCGAACTCACTAGCCAACTGAATCATCTGGTTCAAGTCAAGCTGGTGATGGTCCTGCAAGCGCTTCAGCTTATGTCGGAGCAACGTGCCCCTTTCCAACCCATCGATGAAGGCGGCCATGGCGGTCTGAGCATGCACTCCTGCACAGGAATTCTTCATATCCAGCCAGCAGGAGAGGTAGGCGCGAGATGTCTCGTCTTTCTCTTGCACGCAGCGCTGTAGATCGCCCATAGTGCAGGGACGCTTGTATGTACCCTCAAAGTTCTTGGTGAATGCTTCTTGCATGTCCATCCAGTTGTAGATAGATTTCTCCGGCAAGTCGTCGATCCATTGACGGGCCGTGCCTGCCAACATTAACGGGAGGTACTTGACGGCGATGTTGGGGTTGCCTCCGGCAATCTCCACCGCGTGGCCGTAGTCCTGCAACCATGTGGCTGGCTTGGCGGTGCCATCATAGGGCTTGATGGTCTTGTCAATCCAGAAACCTTTGGGGTAAGTTGCGGATCGTATTGTAGGTCCAAAGCAACGTGGTCCCATGTATGGTCCTTCGTGGGCCTCGTGGATCTTATCGATCCGCGAACGTGCATCGTACGGCTCCGGGTTCTTCTTCTTTTTGTCAACAGGGGATGGGCTGCGTGAACGACGCGCCCCCCCTACGCCATGGTGACTGATTGGTGGTGACGGAGGCGGAGGTGGCGGTGGGTTAGCCTTCTTGCTATTACCCTCCTGCGACGCCTCACGCCTGTCACGGTTGCCTGTCGAACGCGGAGGGTCATGGCGTGACCTGCTCTTGTGTCCTTGGTTGCGCTCTCCGTCATGACGGGTCTGCTCCGCGTTGTCGCGGATGACGATGCCGCACTGATTTGGTGGGGGCATATCCGTACGATGGTGAGACTTGTAATCTTTGTGACTTCGGGGAGATCGGGGTGGTGGCAAAGGGCGACGAGGTCGGGCCCTTTCTCCATGATCGGAGGATATGGGGATGGCATCCTTCCTGTTGTGCGCATCCCTCCGTCTTTGTTCTGATGAATCCGTCCGGGACCCGACATCAAGAGGAGATCTTGTTGGAATTATGCCCTAGAGGCAATAATAAAGATGTTATTATTATAATTCTTGTTCATGATAATGTTTATATTCCATGCTAGAATTGTATTAAGCGGAAACTTTAATGCTTGTGTGGTTTGTGAACAACACCGTGTCCCTAGTACGCCTCTATGGACTAGCTCATTGATTAATGATGGTTAAGGTTTCCTAACCATGGACATGAGTTGTCGATTAATAATGAGATCATATCATTGGGAGATTGATATGATGGACAGACCCAAACTAAGCGAAGCAATTAGATCGTGTCATCGTGTTCATCTTTGCGAAGCTTTTCTTATGTCAAATATTGTATTCCTTAGACCATGAGATAATACAATTCCATGGTATCGGAAGAAAGCTTTGAGGTCATCAAACGTCATCCTATGAGAGGGTGATCATAAAGGTGTCTCTCAGGTGATCGGAAAGTACCTGTTGGGTTGTATGTATCGAGATGGGATTTGTCCCTCCCAAGTCAGAGAGATATACTTCGGGCCCACTCGGTAATCGATATGAACACCTCTTGCAAGCATGTGATTAAGGAGTTAATCACAAAGTGATATTGGATGACGGAACGAGTAAAGTACTTGCTGTGAACGAGATTGAACTAGGTATGACGGTACCGATGATCAAATCTCGGGCAAGTAAAATATCGCGAGATGAAGGGAATATATATATGGGATTGATTGAATCCTGGCATCGTGGTTCATCCGATATGATCATCGATGAATGTGTGGGAGTCAATATGGGTTTCCAGCCCAGCTGTTGATTATTGATATAAGATCATGTCTGCATATTCTCAAACCCGAAGGGTCACACACTTAACATGTCTCTACGCTAGGATAGATTGGATAATTGGTTTATGAGTTTTTGTTCGGAGTCTCGTATGGGATCCGGGACATCACGAGAGGTTCCGGAATGGTCCGGATAATAAGATTCATATAAGGCAGTGCAGTTTTTGGAGTTCGGAATTGTTCCGGGTTAATCGGTATTGTACCGGAAGCTTCTAGAACCTTTCGGAGGGGGACCAACGTGGTCCCACCTGTCGGGAGGGGGCATGGGCCTATGAGGGAGTGCCCTGGCCGCATTGGGCCAGGGGTACAAGGACCCATAGGGCCCAGCCGGCCAAACAAGGGGAAACCCTAGTTTGGAGCTTCTAGAAGGGGGGGGGTGGTTACTTGCCCCCCACTCCTCCCTCCTTGGCCGCCGGCCTAGGGCTTGGGGGAGGGGTTAGGGCTGGCGCCCACCCCTATATATATAGAGGGCTGGGGCTCACCACCCCCCACACCTTCCCCTCAAGCCTAGTCGCCCTGCCGCCCTCCTCTCTCTCTCCCTCCCGACTGCGTGTAGGCGAAGCCCTGCTGCAGAAACTCTGCACCACTTGCACCGCGCCGTCGCGTCGTAGATCCAATCCATCTCTCCACCATACTTGCTGGACCAAGGAAGGAGGAGACGTTGAGGTGCTGCACATGTGCATCTCACGGAGGCATCGCCACTTGCGGTGCTAGATCGGATCGGTTCGCGAGGAGGAGAAGCGAGTACGACTACATCACCCACGTTCCGAATGAGCGTTCATTTGTCGTAATCTTCAAGGGTATGAAGATCTCATCTAATCCATCTCGTTGTTTGCATCTCCTAGATTAGATCTTGGCTTTCCCCTGTTCGCATCCGTAGAAAATTTTGATTTACTATGCCGCGAAACCCTTCAGTGGTATCAGAGTTAGATCTATGCGTAGATGTGTTTCATGAGTAGAATGCAACATGGTTGTTGCAGGCGTTGATGTTTTCTGTTGCAAGCCTCTTATTTGTGTTCTTCTTATGACGCGGGATAGTGAGATTGAAGCGGTCCAGGCCAACCTTACGCGACGTCGTTCGCGAGACCGGCTCCACACTTGACGTGTGGCTTGTTCCACACATGCGGCTGGTGGATGCCAGTTTCTCTCACTATAGTTGTCATGGGATTTACACCGGAGTTTGGCAACCATAATATCACCGTTGTGGCTTTCCGTAGGTAAGAATCGTTCTTAGCATGCTACTCCCATAAGCCACGTAAAACATGCAACAACAAAGTAGAGGCGTCTAACTTGTTTTTGCAGGGAGTGTCTTCTGTGATATGGTATGGCCCAAGATGTGATGTGTATAATGTATGCGATGATCATGTTTTGTAATGTTTCACGACTTGCATGTCGATGAGTACACAACCGGCAAGAGCCATATGGTTGTCTTTATAATTGTGTATGACCTGTGTGTCAACTTCTTATACGCCATGTAATAGTTTCACTTTATCGCTAAGTAGTTATCAATAGTTGTAGTTTCTATTCGTGGTGGAGGCAATCATGGTGGAGTGATGGAGATCATGCCGGCACGCACAAGATGGAGATCATTGCGCGAAGATTGGCTATACCATGTCACATAAAGTTATATGCATGTGACGTTTATCCTTTTATGTATCTTATTATGCTTGGATCGCGACAGTAGCATTATAAGATGATTCCTCACTTAAAGATCAAGATAAAACTGTGTTCTCCCCATGTATGCACTGTTGCGAAAGTTCGTCATGTCCAAGCATCACGTGATGATCGGGTGCTATAGACTCTACGTTCACATACAACGGGTGCAAGCTAGTTTTGCACATGCGGAAATACTTGGGTTTAACTTGACGAGCCTAGCATGTACAGACATGGCCTCGGAACACATGAACCAAAAGGTTAAGCATGAGTCATATGAATGATATGATCGACACTTCGTTGTCCACCATTGAAGCCACATCTCTTCTCGTGAAGATCGGATTAGGTGTGGTGAATTTGGATCGTGTTCACTAAACAACTTGAGGGATGTTGAATTTAGTGGGAGTTCATCTAGTAATTTGATTAAAAGTTGAACTAGTTATCATGAACATAGTCTAATTTGTACTTGCAAATATTGTAGATCAAATGTCTAAGTCCATCTTCAACTTCAACGTTTTTGCTGAGAAGGAAAAGCTTAGAAACAATGGGTCTAACTTCACCAACTGGTTCCGCAATCTGAGAATCATTTTCTCTGGCGGTCAAAAGGACTATGTCCTTGAGAATGCGTTAGGTGACGCCCCTGCTGCTACTGTGCCGGCTGATAAGAAAGCTGTCTATCAGTCGCGCAAAGATGATTATGGTGTGATTAAGAGCACCATGTTGTTTTCTATGGAATCGGAGCTTCAAAATCGTTTTGAAGACTATCCTGTGCCCTTTGAGATTCTCGAGGAGCTGAAAACCATGTTTCAGACTCAGGCCCGTTCTGAGAGATATGAGATCTCTGAGAAGTTCTTTAACTGCAAGATGGAGGAAGGGAGTTCCGTTAGTGAGCACGCCGTTAAGATGTCGGGCTACACTCAACGCCTTGAGCAACTGGACTGCAGATTCCAGAGGAGCTCAAGATTGACAGGGTTCTGCAATCACTCCCTCCCAGCTACAAACGTTTTGTAGTGACTCACAATCAGATTGGCTCCACTGATACGATCACCGAGCTCTTCGCAAAGCTGAAGGCTGCGGAGGTGGACATCAAAAAGGATAATCATGTGTTGATGGTCAACAAGCCCCCCACCTTCAAGAAAGGTAAGGGTGCAAAGAAGCCCTTCAAGAAAGGCGGCGGCAAGCGCGTTGCCCCTGCTAAGAAGAAGCTCAGGTCTGGTCCTAAGCCGGACACTGAGTGCTTCTATTGCAAGGACAAGGGTCCTCGGCATAATCGTCAAGTACTTAGCGGACAAGAAGGCTGGAACCATCAAAGGTTTATTTGATATACATGTTATTGATGTTTTCCTTACTAGCCCTCGTTGTAGTGTGTAGCATCCCAGTTGTCTAACCACTGTAATGCTACTAAGTTTAATAATAAAATGGGCCACTTCCAACATATAATTGTTGCATCATCATCATATCATGCTCATGTCATCATGTTCCCTTGCATTGGAGCATCATATAAAACCTTTTTCTTGTTTGGTTCTTATCTCATGTGCATTATTAATTGTAGTTGCTTCTTGATATTGTATTTGGTTCTTACTAAATTGTTAAGTGCCCAAGTTGAGTTGGGGGCATCTCTCTTTTGACTCCACCACCTTATCTTTCACCACCTTATAATTCCACCATCCAATAATATGGGTTTGGCTTTTATTGAGTTTCTCTAGCCCATGTTGTTGGTTGGATCCACTCATAATCTATTTGCTTGGCCTTTGCCACCTTTTGTGCATGCAAGGATTAAAGCCACATGAACTCATGTTGTTTTCACAATATAACCTTTTGGCATTAATTGTCTTGCATGGGCCATGCAAGTACCCCTTTTCCTGGATTTGGTTTTTGTTGGAATTCTAAATGAATCACTCCTTCCTTGCTTGCTCTTGTTTGGTAGTGTTAAACCCTCCCTCTCTTTTGCCTTTAGCTAGACATCCCCATGGCCATCTTCCTTCTCCCTTTTCTTGCTTAGTCTTGTGTTGAGCTTGGACTTGGTGCATGCTTGCCCAAGTTTAGTACCCCCACCTTCTCACCTTGCAAGCAAAAGACCCTAATTCAATCTATCCTAAAAACCAAAAACCTAAACCCTATTTTATCACTATCCTAAAACTAAACACTATTTTACATATACCCAAAATAAATCCTATTCTACCCCTACCTCTAAACAAAACCCCAAACTAAACCTACCCCTCCCCTTTCCTCTTCTCCCTAGCATGGGCACCATGCCCCTCTTCCTCTCTTTCTCTCCACTCAAACAACACCTAATCTCCCCCTCTTCCCTAAACTAAACCCTAGCTACATCTACCTCTAATCAAACCCTAAACTACTTTTCCCTCTAACTAAAACTAGCTACCACCTACCATGCGCCTACCCAGCCCCCCTTGCTGCCCCACACGACCAGGACACCCCCATGCTGCCCCCACACGGCATGGCACCCACCCCTCCTAGCCCTAGCTCGAGCCGACCATCCCCTCTTCCTTCCCTTTTTCTTTCTCTCTCGCTGCCCAGCCTGCTCTGCCCGGCCGTGACCACATCCATCGCCCTACCCCACCGCCAGTTCCTTCTCCCTTTCCAGCTCCCGGCTCGGCCACCACCTGGCCCATGCGATCACGTGAGAGGAGGTGACCAGCGCCACACCCTTGTCCCTCCCTCACACAACCACCGTGCCCCCCCTCCTTCTTATCTCCCCACCTCCCTCTCTGCCTCGCTCAGAGCCCCCAGATCCACCCCGCAAGCCCCTGCCTCTCCCCTTCCTTCCCCCTCGCCACCACGCCGACATCGCTCACCCCTACCCCAGATCCTCTAGCCGGGCGTCTTGCAGCTAAGCGTCGAGGAAGCTCGGGAGCTCTGCGCCCCGGACCGCGCCCGGAGGAGGCGCCCAGAACGTCGGGACAGCGCCGCGCCCGGCGCAAACCCTAGCTACGGCCGCCGCCGGCCTCACCGAGATCGCGACCACCCAGCTCGAACCGACCACTCCGTCACGCCATGACGCCCTGAACCCCAGACAAGGTCCGTCGTCGTTAGCATCCTGGTTGCTCGAGCGTTCGTCGAACGGCCTCCGTGCGCCGTGGCGTGCTCGAGTCCGCAAGCTCCCGATCGCGACAACACCCTACCTAGCCGCCTAGCCACTTCCAGCACTAGCACCTAGCCCGGTAGCGGCCTCCGCGTCACCGCGCCCATAACGCCCGAGTTGAACCTCTGCGCTGCAGCATCGCGCCGATGTGGCACACGTGGTTCGGAGGAGAGGAAGATCCACAGTCAAGCCCTTTTGCGAAAAACCCCTGCGGTTTCTTTTTAGCAGCCGCAACCTCGAGGCCCTCTGCCGGTGTGATGTCCGCTTTGCAAAAGGACTCGTGCTTAACGAAAGAAACCCAGTCCCCACGGCGTGTGCGTTTTGCGGCCCCCTGTCCTTACGCTCACTCAACCCTGGTCCTTCAGGGTATGGCCGTCTGTTGCAACTTTGCAAAAGGATCCTGTTGTTCTGTAATCAACCCGGTCCACTGGCTCAGACGCTGCTGTGGGCGAGATGACCTGGCCCACCTGTCTGCGGACTCAGCCGATGAGGCTAGGTAATAAAACGTTTCAGACTGTTTAAATAATTCAAACTTATTTCAAATAAATTCAAATTCAAATTAATTTCAGATTTTAAATAACTTTTGTATGCTTTATCCAAATTAGGCAAATGATATATGTTTTTGATTCAGAAAAATGAGAGGAATTCAAATATGCCATCTGTTTAGTGTTTTGCACCAGTAAATTTCCAAGTTTGTTTAAATTACTTCAATTGCCACTAGAATTTCTTAATTAAATAACTTTTGTTGGAAAATCCAAATTAAGCAAATGAGTAGTCTAAATTGATCAGCTCGGCGAGACCTTTCTGTTTATGCTATCCTTGACTTCAATTGCAGCATGCATCATATAAATATATTGCAAACAACAAATGTTATGACAACAAAATGTGGTTCTAAAACCCATTAAATGTTACTTTCTTGTTCTTCACACCTCACCATGCCATGCTACCTTCCTTGCCATGTAAATTGTGCATCATTCATCATGGCATGATTGTTTGTTTGACGCATCTTATTCATATGCTTGTGCTCTATATTTATGTTGGCCTTGTTTGTTTGGTTTTCTCGGATGACACCGAAGGGGTTGTATCAAGAGAACCGGAGCACTACCAGACCGTCCCTTGCTTCAACAGAGACACCGCAAGCACTACCACATGCTTGCATACATACGATACCTATTGCCTCTATCTTATTCTTGCATCATTGAGTCGCGATTGCATTAAATTGAATCCCAAGTATGCATAGCCTTTACTTTTAAACCCCACCAAGCTTGTTCCTCCATCCCATGAGCCACTACTATAGGAGTTGTTTGAGCCATGCGAGTCGTAGAAACATGTGTAGGGTTTGTGAGTCTGCTGGATAACGAGGTACTTAAACAACTTAACTTTGAGTAGTTGGGATAACTAAAGAAAGTGGCACGGTGGGCAATATCTGCTATTTGGTTTTCCCGCTCACTTGTGTCCGTAAGACCCCGAGTACTTGATTCCTGTTCCTTGATTTATCGCTATCCACATCCGGAGGTATATGGGACCCCCGGACGAGCTTGATTCCGTCTTATTTCTTGGGGCCACAAACTAGTTTGAGGTTTTATTTACGATCTGTACTTATGCCATGTTTACTGTTTTATTTACGATTGTGCGGGTACTTCTTTATCTTTAGGGCTGTGACTTTACGTGGTATCGGCTAGCCCGTTTGGGAGCATATCGTTTACCGCACCCCACAAACTTTGGGGTCCGTCTCGAGCTAGCTTACCGTTGCTATGGTGTACTCCAAGGGTGGCCCTGAAATATTCTGAATCCTGCGATTGTTCATCGTGAAAGCCTCGTTGGGTTTTGATTTGGTTTTCGAGGCTGATCGGCGTGTGTTGCTATTGGTGCACCCGGCCGGTAAAACTTTCAAAGCCGTGTCATGGTTATGGACGACTTGGAGCACAGTTTCTTGATCATAGACAAGCATAACTAAAGTACCGCCTTAATTTGACTAAGTAACTTGACTAGTAAATAGTGCAATACTCATGGAATGGTTAATAAAATTGCCAGCGGAGGGGGATGTTCGTCCGCTTCCTTGTTGGTAGCGAGGAGGAGGATGGATCGGATGAGATTACCATTATAACTGTTGTATTTAAATTCACGGACATCCGTTTATCATTGGTTAGGCGGATGGTTAGCGTATCTGTAGAATTGCTAGGGTTTATCTTTTGCTGCAATTCGTCACCCAGGTTGTGTCCCCTTTAGAGGCATTAAGACTTCTTGAGTACCCTTAGGGTCTCACGATAAATTCTTGATTCGGATGAACAGGTACCTTCTCGTGACGGATCTTTGGGTGGAAGAAACCGATGATGGGGGCAACGCAGTATGGTGTAGAGATTCGCACGGGATCCGTGAGACCTGTAGTTGGGATGTGCTTATTTTCTCGGCATCTTATGCCTATTTGCTTCTTATCCGTACTCGGATCTTGTTTGCTTGCATGATACTACGATGTGTCTTTGTATGAGGAGTTATCCTAAATTATAGATGTATCTAGGTCATTTGAATCTTGCCGTATGGCGTTGGTATATTCCTTTCTTTCTAGATGGTGTGGCTCGATGTACTCTTGTATGGTGGCTTGCGTACATACCCACTTGTGTACGTAGTTGATCCCTTCGCCGACTACGCCCGTCTGACAGTCCCGTTGAGAGGTTAGCGGTTGGGACGTCTGAAAGGACTACCGGTGAGTGGCTTTTGGGGCCCGGTACTATTTCAACCGCTATCTCTCATCCAGGCTTGTATCTAGGAGCGTAGTTCACCGAGGTAGTTACAATTGGTATCGAGCCATCCCGACCTTGTGGTTTCAAGCGGTCGTTGTCGATCTAGCAAATATTTTGAGTAGTTATGTATATTAGGGAAAAACAAAAGCGAGAGTAGGACTGCTTCCACTTTTCTTCTTACCCTCCCACCCACCCTTTTACGGTAAGGAAGTGCAGCGTTTTCAATCCTCGTCTCAAAGTTCAAACTAGGATTCACGTGTTCGGGGTTTCCGTAGTACCATAGGATGTGTGTGTGTGTGTGTGTGTGTGTAGTCCCTTGTCTATCCGTTGCATCCAAGTTGTTATCTTATCTACCTTTGGTTATCAACTGTTGGTACATTCCATACCGACAGCTTTTGTAAATCCATTTAATCTATCTTCCTTTTGTATCCGACGCTATCTTGTTTGGGGTGTTCGTTTCCGTAGTACCAATCTTTAGGTTTTCGTGAGAAGAAGGGGTTAGGATATGTGTTCCACTTGTTCATGTCTTGAGTAATGATTTGAGTGCGGGATGGAGTCGCGACCATACCACTACTTGTATCATTTGCTTTTGTATATTGGATCGGTAGAGTCACTAATCTTGATTCGTTAAGTAATTTTAGCATCTATTGGTATTTTAATGCGAAATTTGTGGAAAATTTTTCTTTGATATGTTTGTGTACCACACTCCTTTTCACCGTGGTGCGATATGCTTAATATCTTTGAGGTGCTATGAACTTTGTTGATATTTTCATATCATCTCAATAAATTGTATCCTTTAATCTTGGTTAATTCCATTTTGGTACTATTTTGGATTATTATCATTCTCCATTATAGTGACTTGAGTTTACATCAATGACGGATGGCTCCCCACGCCCGGATGAGGAGGACATTCCTCCAGGCTGGGCTCAGCTGTCAAGCATAGCTCTTGCTTTGGCAGCCATGCAAGAGAACCATGCGCTTGAGGAGAGCGTCCAGAAGGAACGAGTTCACTCCACTTCCTCCACCTCCCAAGCGTGGTGACATCAAGAGCTTTCTCAAGTTCAATCCGCCAGTTGATGTCGACCGACCTCTTGATGTTGATGATTGGCTGCGAGATCTCAAGGCTGCTAGAGGCTGGCGATGTGCGAACAGAATGGGTAAAGTGTGCTACTCACTTGCTCAAGGGAGATGTGGCTCTATGGTGGGAAAACTATTTGAAGGCTAGCTGCCTGGGCTGACCTACTTGGGAGAGGTTCTTGGAGCTTTCAAGGAGCAGTTTCTCTCGAGATTGTGATGGAGCGGATGAAGGATGCTTTCCTCAACTTGAAGCAGGGCAATGATAACGTCAACACCTACATCAGAACTTCATGAACTTGTCTCGCTATGGTGGTGATGAGGTATCGATGACAAGAAAAGAAGAGATTGAGCAAGGGCTCAATGCGTCGATCAAGTATGCACTCACGCATGCAAGACCGGCAACCTTCACGAACTCGACATATGGCACTACAAGAGGAGGCTAGTAGATGGATGTTCGAGGAGTCCAAGAAGCACGGGGATGCATCAAGCTCGGCAGCAATGGCAACTCCTTCTAAGCGGCGTGTCTGGGTTCCTAACACCCCACCGTCGCTCCCGGCTCCACCAAGACCTGCAAGCTTCGCGCCAAGGCCATCAAACTTCACCACTGCGGCTCCCAGGGGCTACAACAACCCTTACCCTGGAGCGCCTGGCGGAGTCCCTGGCCACTCTGCTCCACGTCCAGCTGGTGCCTGCTTCACATGTGGAGATCCTGGACATCAAAACTGGAACTGTCCAGTGAAGAACAAAGCTCTCCCTCCACCCCCGCCAAGATCTGCAGCAAGCTCTCCCTCGGTTCGTGCACCACCGCCTCGGGCTCTCAACATCAACACTAAGCCCGGGTCTGCGGTTGTTCGAGCTAACTGCGTCAACGCCTCTCAAGCTGAGCTCACACCGAGGTTGTCATGGGTATGTTATCGATTAACTCGGCCTGCACGAGTTCTCTTTGATTACGGTGCATCGCATTCTTTGTCTCGCATAAGTTTGCACAAGAGAATAACTGGATAGGGTCCCTTTATCACGTCGTCTGGTGGTGCTATCTCTGGTCAAACATGAGGGCTCGCTCATATCATGGCAATCGGATCGAGATTGGTGGTTCTTCATTCTTGGCTTCTTTGATTCGTTGGGCAACTCGACATTGATGTCATCCGGGCATGGATTGGTTGGACAAATGCAGCTGTGATTGATTGTCTTTGAACGCTCGGTGTCTCGAAGATCCTGAAGGCCACATAGTCTTTTCTCCAAGTTTGACTCCGATGTCCAGCTCTATTCCTTGGCTGCTCGAATGATGATGCTATGGAAGCTATTCGAGAAGGTACCCGATGTGTGAGTTTCGGATGTTTTTGAAGAGTTGCGGTATGCCTCCGGATCGCGAGGTTGAATTCGTGATCGAGCTTGAACCTGAACGGCTCCTATCTCCAAGAGGCCATATAAGATGGGTCCTTCGAAATGGCTGAACTCAAGCGACAACTTGATGAACAAGAGAAGTTGGGTTTCATTCATAGCACTTCTTCTTGGGGTAGTCCAACAATCTTCGTGAAGAAGCGTGTGAACCGATAGGCTCTGTGTTGACTACGGGCTCTAAATGCTAAAACCATCAAGAACAAATATCCTCTCCCTCGGATAAATGATCTATTTGATCATTGGCGGGCTGTGGTGTTCTCTAAGCTCGATTTGAGAAGTGGTTATCACCAAATCAAAATTCGAAGGATGTGCCCAAGACAGCTTTCACCACTCGCTATGGCCTGTATGAGTACACGGTCATGTCTTCGGTCTCACCAACGCACTTGCTACCTTCTCGGTGATGAACTCCGTTTTCATGGAGTACCGGACAAGTTTGTGGTGGTATATCCGGATGATATTCTCGTCTATTCCAAGTCCAAGGAGGAGCATGAAGAGCACACGAGGTGTGTCTGAACAAGCTTCGTGAGAACCGCTTGTATGCCAAGTTCTCAAAGTGTGAGTTCAAGGTTGCACAGTAACCTATCTGGGCATGTTATCTCTGCCAAGGGCATTGCGATCAACCCGAAACCGTGAAGACAATAGTTGAATGGCTTCCTCCTGCTAATGTCAAGGAAGTGCGGAGTTTTCTCGGCTTGGCTAGCTATTGTCGTCGTTTTGTGCGAGAACTTCTCAAGATAGCAAAGCCTCTTACCGATCTCCTCAAGAAAGGCAAGAAGTACACAGGACACCTTGCCAAGAAAGTTTTGAGACACTCAAAGAGAAGCTCACTTCCACACCGTCTTGGTTCCTCCGGATACATCCAAGCCTTTCCAGATCTTCTGCGATGCCTCTTTGCAAGGATTGGGTGCGGTCCTTATGCAAGAGAGCGGTGGTTGCTTATGCCTCTCGTCAGTTGAAGACACATGAGGTCAACTATCCCACACATGATCTGGAGCTAGCAGCAGTGGTCTTTGCCTTGAAGCTTTGGAGGCACTACTTGCTGGGTAACCGTTGTGAGATCTTCTCGGACCACAAGAGTTTGAAGTATATCTTCACTCAACCAGATCTCAATCTTCGGCAAAGGAGATGGATTGAAGCCATCAATGACTACGATGTGACCATCAACTACACCCCAGGCAAAGCAAATGTCATGGCAGATGCGCTTAGCAGAAAAGCTTACGTCAACAACCTCATGGTGGAAGAGCAGCAGCCTCTCTTGTGCGAGGAATTCCGTCAGCTCAACCTGGAGATTGTGGAACAAGGGCACCTTCTGAACCTTCCGCTACTCCTCTCTTGGAAGAACAGATTCGGTCTAAATCGCGTGGTGATCCGCACCAAGAAGCTCATCGCTAAGCTTGGCACTCAAGTATGAATCCTTCCATGTTGATGATCGGCACGCTCTTCTTTGATCACGGATGTTTGTTCCAAACTACCCGGTCCGAGAGATCAATTGCTCAAGGAGGCACATGATTCGTCCTTTCTATCCATCCCGGCACAAAGATGTATATGGACTTGAAAACACTGTCTGGTGGCACGGGTTGAAAAGGTATTGTGCCAAGTGCGTCTCGAGAATGTGATGTCGCCGCGAGTCAAGGCCGTTCATGAAACCATTTGGTCTTCTACAGCCATTGCAACCTCGAGAATGGAAATGGGAGAAAGTTGAGATGGACTTCATCACGGCTTTCCTAGGTCATGAAGCAACAATGCAATTTTTGTTGTCATCGACAAAGCTTTCCAAAGTGGCACACTTCTTCGATCAAAGAAACAATTTACGGGCTTGATTGGTGAGCTCTATATCAACAGGATTGTCTCTTTGTATGGGGTTCCACCGGAAATCAGTTCGACCGTGGGAGCATCTTCACCTCAAAGTTCGGAGAGTTTCCAAAAAGCTTTGGGAACGAAGTTGAACTTCAAAGATCGCTTACCACCCTCGGTCAGGACAAGTGGAGAGGATCAATCGATTCTCGAGGACATGCTTAGAGCTGCGTCATCTCGTTTGGCATGAAGTGGGAAGAATGCCTTCCATATGCTGAATTCTCCTACAACAACAGCTTCGGAAGAGTCCAAGATGGCACCATTCGAGGCTCTCTATGGTGAGTGCAGAACTCCCATTGGTTGGTCGGTGCGGAGAAAGAATCTGGTTTGGCCACGACATTGTGACTCGAGCGAGGAGAAGGTGCATATCATCTGGGAGAACACGAAGATTGCTCAAAGTCGTCGGAAGAGCAACTATGACAGAAGCACACAGATATGGCATATGCCTGGTGATCTCGTCTACCTTCGTGTCACTCCCATGAGAGGAACACACCGCTTGTATCAAAGGAAAGTTGGCTCCTAGATACATCGGTCCTTTCAAGATACGTGGTAGAAGAGGAGAAGTTGCTTATGCACTCGAGCTTCGGAAAAACTCAAAGTCCATGATGTTTTCCACATCTCTCAGCTCAAGAAGTGCTTCAAAGACCCGGCAAGACCGTGGATCATGAGCTAATCGACCTCCAAGAAGATCTCTCTTATCAAGAGCACCCACCAAAATTCTCGAGACATGAGCGAAGGACCTTAACAAGTCCATCAAATTACGCAAGGTGCAGTGGTCACACCATTCATTGATGAAGCAACTTGGGGCGTGAAGATGAACTCCGTGCCAACCATCCTTCTCTCTTTGTGTCTTCTTCTTCTTCTTCCTAGAATCTCGTGAGATTCCTGTTTAGTGGGGGAAGTTGTAGCATCGGTTGTCTAACCCTAATGCTACTAAGTTTAATAATAAATGGGCCACTTCAACATATAATTGTTGCATCATCATCATATCATGCTCATGTCATCATGTTCCCTTGCATTGGAGCATCATATAAAACCTTTTCTTGTTTGGTTCTTATCTCATGTGCATTATTAATTGTAGTTGCTTCTTGATATTGTATTTGGTTCTTACTAAATTGTTAAGTGCCCAAGTTGAGTTGGGGCATCTCTCTTTTGACTCCACCACCTTATCTTTCACCACCTTATAATTCCACCATCCAATAATATGGGTTTGGCTTTTATTGAGTTTCTCTAGCCCATGTTGTTGGTTGGATCCACTCATAATCTATTTGCTTGGCCTTTGCCACCTTTTGCATGCAAGGATTAAAGCCACATGAACTCATGTTGTTTCACAATATAACCTTTTGGCATTAATTGTCTTGCATGGGCCATGCAGTACCCTTTTCTGGATTTGGTTTTGTTGGAATTCTAAATGAATCACTCCTTCCTTGCTTGCTCTTGTTTGGTAGTGTTAAACCCTCCTCTCTTTTGCCTTTAGCTAGACATCCCCATGGACATCTTCCTTCTCCCTTTTCTTGCTTAGTCTTGTGTTGAGCTTGGACTTGGTGTATGCTTGCCCAAGTTTAGTACCCTCATCTTCTCACCTTGCAAGCAAAAGACCCTAACTCAATCTATCCTAAAAACCAAAAACCTAAACCCTATTTTATCACTATCCTAAAACTAAACACTATTTTACATATACCCAAAATAAATCCTATTCTACCCCTACCTCTAAACCAAACCCCAAACTAAACCTACCCTCCTTTCCTCTTCTCCTAGCATGGGCACCATGCCCTCTTCTCTCTTTCTCTCCTCAAAACAACACCTAATCTCCCTCTTCCCTAAACTAAACCCTAGCTACATCTACCTCTAATCAAACCCTAAACCTTTTCCCTCTAACTAAAACTAGCTACCTACCATGCCTACCCTTGCTGCCCACGGCAGGACACCCCATGCCCCCCACGGCACCCCACCCTCTAGCCCTAGCTCCGAGCCATCCCTCTTCCTTCCCTTTTCTTTCTCTCGGCTAGCACCTGCCCTGGCCTCGGCCTTGCCAGTGACCATCCATCGCCCTACCCCACCGCCAGCCTCTCCTTTCCGGCTCGGCCACGCACCACTGGCCCATGCGATCACGTGAGAGGAGGTGACCAACGCCACACCCAGCTGTCCCTCCCTCACGCAACCACCCCCTCCTTCTTATCTCCCACCTCCTCTCCTCGCCTCAGCCCCAGATCCACCTGCAAGCCCCCTGCCCTTCCTTCCCCTCGCCCTGCCGACATAAAACTTCACCCCTACACCCTGATCCTCTAGCCGGAGGCGTCTGCAGCTGGCGTCGAGGAAGCTCTGGGAGCTCTGCAGCCTGGACCGCGCCCGGCGGGAGGCGCCCGAACGTCGGGACTGCGCCGCCGGCGCAAACCTAGCTCTGCCGCCAGCCTCACGGAGATCGCGACCACCCAGCTCGAACCACTCCGTCACGCCGTCGCCCTGAACCCCAGACAAGGTCCGTCGTCGTTAGCATCTGGTTGCTCCGAGCGTTCCGTCGAGCGGCCTCCGTCTTGGCCAAGGCGTGCTCTCGCGGCTCCCGGTCGCGATAACACCTACCTAGCCTAGCCACTTCCTAGCACCTAGCCTAGCCAGTAGCGGCCTCACGCCGCGCCGCAACGCCCAGTTCGAACCTGCGCGCACGCATCGCGCTGACAGGCACGCGTGGTTCGAGGAGAAGATCCGGTGCGTCAAGCCCTTTTGCGAAAAACCCCTGCGGTTTCTTTTTAGCGACCCGCAACCTCGAGGCCCTCGCCGGTGGCGATGTCGCTTTGCAAGGACTCGTTTAAAAGAAGAAACGCCAGATCCCCACGGCGCGTGCGTTTTGCGGTGGCCCCCCTTACGCTCACTCAACCCGCGGTCCTCCCATTGTGTCTGTGCAACTTTAAAAAGGATCTGTTTCATGTAATCAACCCGCGGTCAATGCTCAGAATGTTTGCTGTGGGCGAGATGACCCCCACCTGTCTGCGGCTCAGACTAGCTGAGGCTAGGTAATAAAACGTTTCAGACTGTTTAAATAATTCAAACTTATTTCAAATAAATTCAAATTCAAATTAATTTCAGATTTTAAATAACTTTTGTATGCTTTATCCAAATTAGGCAAATGATATATGTTTTTGATTCAGAAAAATGAGAGGAATTCAAATATGCCATCTGTTTAGTGTTTTGCACCAGTAAATTTCCAAGTTTGTTTAAATTACTTCAATTGCCACTAGAATTTCTTAATTAAATAACTTTTGTTGGAAAATCCAAATTAAGCAAATGAGTAGTCTAAATTGATCGACTCAGAGACCTTCTGTTTATGCTATCCTTGACTTCAATTGCAGCATGCATCATATAAATATATTGCAAACAACAATTGTTATGACAACAAAATGTGGTTCTAAAACCCATTAAATGTTACTTTCTTGTTCTTCACACCTCACCATGCCATGCTACCTTCCTTGCCATGTAAATTGTGCATCATTCATCATGGCATGATTGTTTTGTTTAGCGCATCTTATTCATATGCTTGTGCTCTATATTTATGTTGGCCTTGTTTGTTTGGTTTTCTCGGATGAACCTTTGGCGGGGGTTGTATCAAGAGAACCAGGACCTACGATGCCGTCCTTGCTTCCATGAGACACGGGCAAGCACTACCACATGCTTGCATACACTGATACCTATTGCCTCTATCTTATTCTTGCATCATTGAGTCGCGATTGCATTAAATTGAATCCCAAGTATGCATAGCCTTTACTTTTAAACCCCAAGCTTGTTTCCTCCATCCCATGAGCCACTACTAGGAGTTGTTTGAGCCATAAATCGTGAGAAACATGTGTAGGGTTTGTGAGAGTCGTTGGATAACGGTACTTAAACAACTTAACACAGTAGTTGGGATAACTAAAGAAAGTGGCACCGTTGGGCAATATCGCTATTTGGTTTTCTGCTCACTTGTGTCGTAAGACCCGAAAGTACTTGATTCCTGTTCCTTGATTTATCGCGCTATCCACATCCGGAGGTATATGGGACCCCCGGACGAGCTTGATTCCGTCTTATTTCTTGGGGCCACAAACTAGTTTGAGGTTTTATTTACGATCTGCTTATGCCATGTTTCTTTGTTTTATTTGATTGTGCGTACTTCTTTATCTTATTAGGGCTGTGACCCGTTCGTGGTATCGGCGGTCCCGTTTGGGGGCATCTTGTCGCCGCCCCACAAACTTTGGGTAGTCCGTCTTTGAGCTAGCTTCGTTCGGGGTGTACTCAAGGGTGGCCCCTGAAATATTTCGAATCTCGCGATTGTTCGATCGTGAAAGCCTCGTTGGGTTTTGATTTGGTTTTCGAGGCTGATCGAGCGTGTGTTGCTATTGGTGCACCGCCGGGTAAAACTTTCTGAAAGCCGTGTCGCGGTTATGGACGACTTGGAGCACATTTCTTGATCATAGACAAGCATAACTAAAGTACCGCCTTAATTTGACTAAGTAACTTGACTAGTAAATAGTGCAATACTCATGGAATGGTTAATAAAATTGCCAACGGAAGGGGATGTTCGTCCGCTTCCTTGTTGAGTAAGCGAGGAGGATGGATCGGATGAGATTACCATTATATTGTTGTATTTAAATTCACGGACATCCGTTTATCATTGGTTAGGCGGATGGTTGGCGTATATCTGTAGAATTGCTAGGGTTTATCTTTTGTCGCAATTCGTCACCCAGTGTTGTGTCCTTTAGAGGCATTAAGACTTCTTTGAGTACCCTTAGGGTCTCACGCGATAAATTCTTGATTGGATGAGCAGTACCTTCTCGGGCGGATCTTGGTGGAAGAAGCCGATGATGGAACGACCGTATGGTGTAGAGATTCCGCACGGGGGATCCGTGAGACCTGTAGTTGGGATGTGCTTATTTTCTCTGGCATCTTATGCCTATTTGCTTCTTATCCGTACTCGGATCTTGTTTTGCCGCTTCCGCATGATACTCTGATGTGTGTTGTATGAGGAGTTATCCTAAAATATAGATGTATCTAGGTCATTTGAATCTTCTTGTATGGCGTTGGTATATTCCTTTCTTTCTAGATGGTGTGGCTACGATGTACTCTTGTATGGTGGCTTGCGTACATACCCACTTGTGTCGTAGTTGATCCCTTCGCTTCTCGCCCGCCGTCTGAGTCCCGTTGAGAGGTTAGCGGTTGGGGCGTCTGAAAGGACTACCGATGAGTGGCTTTGGGGGCCCTTGCGTACTATTTCAACCTATCTCTCATCCAGCTTGTATCTAGGGGGCGTAGTTCACGGTAGTTACATAGTGCCCAGGTATTTGATCTGGTTGATTGCTAATATTTGTAACTTTCGAGCAGGAGCTCTGAATAAGCGGCTTCGCGAGGATGAGGTGACTATGCGTTGGCAATGGATCAAGAGTTGATGTGATGGCGTGACACGCTCTCCTTAGTTTTACCTTGGGAAGGATTAGTTTAAACCTCAATAAATGTTATTATGTGCCTGCGTTGAGCATGAACATTATTACGGATCTTATTTATTGCAAGACGGTTATTCATTTAAATGGAGAATAATGGTTGTTCTATTTATATGAGTAACATCTTTTATGGTCATGCACCTATTGTGAATGGTTTATTTCTTCTAAATCTCGAAGGATGAAACACACATCCATAACATTGAGGCTAAGAGATGCAAGTAGATAGTGATAATACTACTTATCATGTGCACTGTCTAGGTCATATTGGTGTAAAGATGAAGAAACTCCATTCGATGGACTTTTGGAGTCTCTTTTATTTTGAATCATTTGACACATGAACCATGCCTCATAGGCAAGATTATCAAAACCGTTCTCGGTATGATGGGCGAAAGCGTGCTTGTTGGAAATCATACATACCGATGTATGCGGACGATGAGTGTTTCAACGCTACTTTGCTATCAAGCATTTCTCACTTTTTCTTGATGACTTAAGTAGATATGGGTATATCTATTTAATGAAACATAAATCTGAAACATTTGAAAAGTTCAAGGAATTTCAGAATGAAGTGGAGAACCATCATAACAGAAGATTAAGTTTCTACGATCCGATCGTGGAGGTGAATATATGAGTTATGATTTTCTCACGCATCTTAAAGCAGCGGAATCGTTTCACAACTCACGCCACCGGAACACCACAGCGCAATGGTGTGTCTCGACGAGCTGAATCGAACCCTATTAGATATGGTCCGATCGATGATGTCTCTTATCGATTTGCGTTATCATTTTGGGGTTATGCATTAGAAACCGCTGCATTCATTTTAAATAGGGCACCATCTAAATCCGTTGAGACGACACCATATGAACGTGGTTTGGTGCTAAACCTAAGTTGTCGTTTCTTAAAGTTTGGGGATCTGAAGCTTCACGTCAAAGAAGTTGATGCCGGACAAGCTCGAACTCCAAAGCGAATGCGTCTTCATAGGATACCTAAAGAAACTATTGGGTATACCTTCTATCCAGAACCTAAGGCAAAGTGTTTGTCGCAAAGAATTTCTTTTCTTGAGAAGGAGTTTCTTTGAAAGAAGTAAGTGGGAGAAAGTAGAGCTAGATGAGGTTGTTGAACCTTCTCTTGAATTGGAGAGTAGCGCAACACGATATTGTTCGGTGCCTTTGCACCAGCGATAGAAGCTAATGACAAGGATCATGAAGCTTCTGACGATGTTTGCTCTTGAGCGTCGCAGTCGACAAGGTCGCGTGCCCTCCCGAGTGATGCGACCCTATCTTCAACATCTTGTTGGTGAAGACAAGTGAACCTCGAACTATGAGGGAAGCGATGATGAGCGGACTACGATAAATGGCTAGAATCCATGAAATCGAATTGGGATCCATGAGCGAAAACCAAGTATGGACTTTGGTGGACCCTCCTAGTGACCGAAAGGCGTTGAGTGCAAATGGATTTTCAAGAAGAAAACGGACACGGATGGTAAATGTTGCAAATCCTATAAAGCACGAGCATCGCGAAGGTTTTCGACAAGTTCAAGGTGTTGACTACGATGAGACTTTCTCTCGTGGCGATGTTTAAATCTATTCGTATTTTATTAGCAATTGTCGTTTCATGATTATGAAATATGGCGGATAGATGTCAACTGCATTCCTCAATGGCAACATTGATGAAGAGTTGTATATGATGCAACGAAGGTTTGTTGATCCTAAGGATGCTGATAAAGTATGCAAACTTCAGCATTCCATTTATGGACTGAAGCAAGCATCTCGGAGTTGAACCTTCGTTTTGATCAAGTGATCAAGAGCTTTAGATTTGTTCCAAATTGCTACAAAGCTTGCATCTACAAGAAAGTGGGAGCTCGGTGACATTGGTACTATATGTGGATGACATATTGATTATGGAAATGACATAAACATGCTTAACGATGTAAAGAGTTATTTGAACAAGTGTTTTTCAATGAAAGACCTAGGTGAAGCTGCTTATATATTGGGCATCAAAATCTATAGAGATAGACAAAGACGCCTAATAGCTTTAAGCCAGAGTACATACCTAGACAAAGTTACGAAAAATTCGAATGGATAAGGCAAAGAAAGGTTGATGCCTATGTTGTCGAGTAAGATATTGAGCAAGGCTCGGTGTCTAGCTCTGTAAATGATAGAAGCTATGAGCAAAGTGCCTTATGCCTCGGCCATAGGTTCTATCATGTATGCCATCTTGTGTACTAGACGGATGTGTCCAATGCTCTTAGTTGTGACGGATATCAAAGTGATCCAGGTGGAACAACTGGACAGCCGTGAAGAACATCCTAAAGTACCTAAATAGGTCTAAAGAAATGTTCTTAGTCTATGGGGGTGATGAACAGCTAAATCGTAAAGGTTACGTCGGCGCTAGTTTAAACACCGACAAGGATGATTCTAAATCTCGGATCGTTTATATTTTGAATGGAGGTGGTGGAGAAAGGCAAGCAAAGCGTGATCGTGGGATCTACAAGAGGCGGAATACATGGCTGCCCGAAGCGTCAAGTGAAGGAGTTTGGATGGAACTTCATCCGAGCTTGGCATGGTTCCAAGTGCATTGGACCCACTGGAGATGATATTGTGACAACAACGGCTCCATAGCACTTGAAGGAACCAAGATATCATCCAAAACCAAGCATATCAACAGTTTCATATAATCCGAGATTATATAGCGGATGGAGATCGAAGATTAGCAAAGTACACAGATCTGAATGTCGCAGATCCATTGACTAAATCTCTTCCACGTGTAAAACATGATCACCTCAGTGCCATGGGTGTGAGATTGTTGCCAAATGTAAACTAGATTATTGACTCTAGTGCAAGTGGGAGACTGTTGGAATTATGCCCTAGAGGCAATAATAAAGATATTATTATAATTCTTGTTCATGATAATGTTTATATTCCATGCTAGAATTGTATTAAGTGGAAACTTTAATACTTGTGTGGTTTGTGAACAACACTGTGTCCCTAGTACGCCTCTATGGACTAGCTCATTGATTAATGATGGTTAAGGTTTCTAACCATGGACATGAGTTGTCGATTAATAATGAGATCATATCATTGGGAGATTGATATGATGGATGAGACCAAACTAAGCGAAGCAATTAGATCGTGTCATCGTGTTCATCTTTGTGAAGCTTTTCTTATGTCAAATATTGTATTCCTTAGACCATGAGATAATACAATTCCCTGGTATCGGAAAGCTTTGAGGTCATCAAACGTCATCCTATGAGAGGTGATCATAAAGGTGTCTCTCAGTGATCGGAAAGTACTGTTGGGTTGTATGTATCGAGATGGGATTTGTCCTCCCAAGTCGAGAGATATACTTGGGCCCACTTAATCGATATCAACCGCTTGCAAGCATGTGATTAAGGAGTTAATCACAAAGTGATATTGGATAGAACGAGTAAAGTACTTCGTGAGCAGATTGAACTAGGTATGATGCAAGCGATCAAATCGGCAAGTAAAATATCAGCGAGCGAAGGGAATATATATAGGATTGATTGAATCTCGGCATCGTGGTTCATCCGATATGATCATCGATGAATGTGCGAGTCAATATGGGTTTCCGGCCAATTTGTTGATTATTGATATAAGATCATGTCGCATATTCTCAAACCGAAGGGTCACACATAACATGTCTCGACGCTAGGATAGATTGGATAATTGGTTTATGAGTTTTTGTTGGTCTCGGATGGGATCCGGGACATCCGAGAGGTTAGGAATGGTCCGGAGAATAAGATTCATATAAGGCGTGCAATTTTGGAGTTCGTAATTGTTCCAGGTTAATCGGTGTATCGGAAGTTTCTAGAACCTTAGGAGACCAACATGGTCCCACCTGTGGAGGGTATGGGCCTATGAGGGAGTGCCACAGCGCGTGGGCCAGGGCACAAGGTCTATAGGGCCAGCCCCAAACAAAGGGAAACCCTAGTTTGGAGCTTCTAGAAGGGGTTTACTTGCCCCCACTCCTCCCTCCTTGGCCTAGGATTGGGGTAGGGTTGGGTGGCCCACCTCTATATATAGAGGCTGAGCACCCCCACACCTTCCCTCAAGCCTAGCCGCCTGTGCCCTCCTCCTCTCCCTCCCATTGCTGATGGCCGAAGCCTGCTGCTGAAACTCTCCACCACTTGCACCAACGCGTTGTAGATCAAATCCATCTCTCCACCATACTTGCTGGACCAAGGAAGGAGGAGGCGCCGAGGTGCTGCGTGTGCATATCACGGAGGCATCGCCACTGCAGTGCTAGACCGGATCGAGATCGCGAGGAGGAAGCATGACTACATCACCCATGTTCGACGAGCGTTCCGCTGCGAATCTTCAAGGGTATGAAGATCTCATCTAATCCTCTCGTTGTTTGCATCTCCTAGATTAGATCTTGGCTTTCCTCTGTTCGCATCAAGTAGAAAATTTTGATTTACTATGCCGAAACCCTTCGGGAATCATCCCTTGGCGGCTTATCTTGGCTAGATTGGCGAGTTCGGGTTGAACTCAAGCCCGAGAGGTGGCCTTTTCCCGCTTCACCTTGGCCACTAGGTCATAGACCTGTTCCTTGCCTCGGAGTGATCTATCCTGCTCGAGAAGGGTCATGGCGTGGCAGGTTAAGGAGTGGGTGGGCATCACACCTTGCCTTCTTGTCAATGTATTAGGCATGCCCGGCTTGAGAGCCCATCCTAGGTTGCGCCGTACACAGATCGTTGATGACGCTTGGTCGAGCTTTCTTAGCTACATGTAGCAGAGTCTTGTACTAAACCTCCATTGCTCTAGCTTTTCTATGGACTTCTCGCGTTGACGGATCTCGATCTAGTTTAGCGCCTTTCCGACGATAACTGCGCTTTATCCAGAATTACTGGCGCTTCTCGTCAAGCTGAGTCCGTTAGGATATGAGCAACGGTTGGTGGCTCGATGAGAGAGTGCCATACATCACTCTATCAGCTGGAGTAACTTGCTTGGCTGAGCGTAGATGCTGGAGGTGGCAAGTTTGCGGTGTTGTTGTTGCTCGGGCGGTGCGAAGTTCCTATTCTGCTTGACTGGGTTAGGCGGAGGAGGCATGACCTTCGCAGCGATCGTCGGCAGCAGCAATAATGGCCTTTCCCTTTTCAGCGCGTAGGAGGAGCTCGTCCGGTTGATCTTCATCCATCGCCGTCCCAATGGTGACGAACACTTCTCGACGGGCGTGGCAGCGTTGTTGGCTTGCTCGCCGCAATCTTGCTCCTCCATCTCCTGCATAGCCATGAGTCTAGCTCTTCTGGTATGAAGTCTATCTCTCTGAATCTACACTGAAATCGCATAAAGGCTAACGATGTGACGGAGGGCGCCGAGACTTCCTCGATGAAGCGGTGAGTGCAGCGGGCCGATGATGACTAGAGGTGGTGTGCTGCAAATGGCGATGGCGACGTGGCGGCGTGGCAGCCTGCTGAATCGGAAGGTTCTCCATCTCGGCGAAAGCTCCATCTCAGGCTGCCAATGCGTCGCGTAAATTTGAGGGGTGCTCACCATCCGGCGAGGTTTAATCGTCAATGCCCATTGTTATGGACTTGGGTTTTGGAGAAGATGGGGATGCTGGAGATCGTGAAGTTAACAGACAAGCAACCAGGGGACACGAGATTTACCCAGGTTCAAAGCCGGAGGGAAAAACCCTACCCCCGCTTGTGCGCTCTTTGATTACGCCGGAACCGGAAGGTTCTGAGGTCTTGTGATTCGATCTGGCGTGGATGCGTGTGTTGCGAATGTATGAGTCGAGTTGCCTAGGACATGCCCTCCGGCCTTTATAGACTTAGGCAGGTCCGTAGTCCTAGTCAGTTACAAGTTCTAGGTTTTACCTTTGATTTCCTATCTCCTCTAGTCTTGCTCTCCAAGGATCGAAGGCGTCATGGGCCTTGGCCACGAAATATTCATGGGCCAGCTTAGTCTTCCGTGGGCCTTCCTTGGGCTGGACTAGGTATCTCAAGTTACGTACGTAGGTATAACCATGTCGATAGCCCGTGATCGATCGAATCGTAGATTCGGTGAGACTCTTCATCCTTCGAGGCGACTATATGTTAATAGTATATGTGTGTAGGTATTGTTGATGCGTGTGCTGACTCACCCGATGGATCAGTCGACCGCTAAGCTGTCTTAGGAATGAAACAATACGATCTTCTTGAGTTCGGGTCCTTAACCCGAGCTGGAACATATCTTGGCGTAATTCAACTCGGCAGCGGAGGACTTATAGGAGTGGAATTCCGGTGATTTTATTTGGTGTACCTAACGCGTTCGTCGGATTTTTCGTACCTGCTGATGCAGTTCATACTAGCAGGCGTAGTCGGTGCGTGCGTGCCATCAGATGATATCTGTAGGTCTTATCTTTGCGTCGCAGACGCAGCATCCGAACATTTGTCACCGGAGGTGCTTCGGGTGGCCAAGGAGATTGTCGCTCACTCAGCGTTTTGTTGGGGCAGAGTTGCCAAAAAGTTTTTGCGTGCTGATCCGAAAGATCGCAGTCGAAGATTTCATAGGGTGCGCGACCAGCGCCTCCTATGGGAAGTAACCCCAAGTGTGTTCGAGGTCAGAGACTCGAGCGAGACTTTCAGTTCAAGCATTGTTTCAATTATTTGAGTCCGGCAGGACTCGAAATTTTCGGATGCTTAAATCCATCCTCCCTATAGGAGTAGCCCCGAGTCCGTGAGTGGAGTCGTAGACTAAGTAGGACTCGAGAAATAATTTGTCCTCATTTGTATGCAGCCGGGTGCGGCCGGCGCTCGATAGGAGTAGCCCCAATTTAGTCGAATCAGATTCGAGTGAGTACTTTGGAAAGTGGTGCTAGTATAGCTTTTGATAGCGCTGCTTACGATCGATGACCTCCGCGTCGCTACGAGATGACTTGATGGAGCGAAGTGGGTCCCACTTGCTGACTTTGAATTGCACGGTCACGTGCGGCGTGGAGCTGATTACGGTGTCTCCTCGATTTCCGCGCGTAGTGGGCGATGTGGTAACGATGGTTTGTTTTGGTGCTGACACATGTACGGCCAGATCTACCGTTGGCGTTAGGTCTTCTCGATGGACGGCCCGGTGTGTCTTATTTATTATAATCGGGTGAAATCGTGGTTTGTTTTTCACCGCACAGTTCATCTGTTCACCGCCTCCTTGTTCTTGAGCGATTCTTGCTTGCTACCGAGCTTTCCTTCCATATTTCCTCGATCTTTCTCGTTGTCACCAATTACCACGCCATGGTAAAACAAAGAAGTCCTCATCTGCGGTTGGGACCAGCGCCACCGAGGCAAGAAGAGCACCGCTGCTCGCGTCACCGATGGTGGTGGCGTCGAGGCGGAGAGCGATCTCCATAAGCTAAGCGTGACTGATCCCGGAATCTGACGGCCGTCAAACTCCCGGCAATGAGTAATCCCCGTCCCCATCTGGGTACGGGTTATGTTTCTTATTCGTCTTGCGTGGGTTTCGTATCAGTCCATGACTTCCTTCGTGGTGCTCTTCTTCTATGGGGTTCGATTGCATCATCATCTCCCAATTCTCTTCTCCACATTGCGTGTTTTATCACGCTTATGAAGTGATGGCTTGGCATTGAGTCACTTTGGCCTCTTCGGAAGCTTTATTCCGTGAAGAGGCATCTGGTTGATGGTGTGTATCCCAGGGGTTTCATCATCTCCCTCGGTCCCAATGTGCAATTCTTTTCCTTTTTCCATGTCCGAATCCCTTCAAGTCTGCACAGGGCAAATTTTGGTCTCGCTCCTTTTGACCCCTCCCAATTGATTGAGAAGAAAAAGATCCTAGAAAACCAAATCTTAGGCGGTGAGGTATGAGATAGAGGCCTCAGACTGGTGGAGGATCTCCAATGATTCCCCGAGAAGGAGGTGAACGGTGTCGACATCATCCGGACGCTTTCTTGAGCCGGGTGCAGCCTCTCAAGCGAGGGCATCCGATGTTTCTTTACTCTGGTAGTGATCCGAGGGTTTTGGTGAGAAAATCTCCGAGGTGGAACTTGACAAGGCTCTTCGCTGTTGAAGTGCAAGGCCGACGAAGAAATCCCGGAAGTCATGGACTTCTCCTTTCTTCGACGTTGAGTCGCATCTGAAGGTGTAGATTCTTGCGTAGTGCTCCCTTTGTTTTGTCAGCTGTACTTTTCCTTTGTTTGCTAACAAAGTTCCTTTTCCTTTGAATAGCTAAGTGCGGGAATGGCACCACCGTTGCCGTAAGGTATCCAATGCCGGATAATGAAGTGGTGGATTCCGTGTCTAAGCTCACAAGCTGTGATCCCCAGCGGAGGATGCCGAAGTAGTCGAGTGAGGACCATTATGGCGTTTTATCACGGAGCTCAGCCGAGTCTTGGATGCCTCGACTCCTCCGGGCTCGGTGAATCCTCTAGGCCTTGGCGTCATGATGATGTTCATGGGGTTCTTCCTCTCCCTTCCTGCCATTCTGTGCGGGCTGTTGCTCGCGCCAAGATAAGCGGAAGAAGGAAAGAAGGAGGAGAAGAAGTAAGAAAAGAAGGAGGAGAAGAGGGCCGAAGGGATTCTCCTATCTTCCGACCTGGCGCCTTGTGCTCATAAGTTTTCTTGTTGCCCTTTGTTCTCCTTTGTTCCTTTGTTATTTTTGCACTGTTGATTGGTTCATATGCACGGGCAATCCTCCGAGCAGCTCTAGTGATGGTGCGGTGAGATGATGGGGAGTCGAACATTCATCGCCTCCTCCTCGACGGTGGCGACCGGTGACGCCGCGCGATTCCTCTGTGCGGAGAGGGTGGTGGTTGCGCCTCAATTTGCAGGTGGGCTCGCAGTTCCGCCGAACACGTAAGTTTTCTCGCTTGATGTTACGGAGGCCCAGTGTCTTCGTGTCTGATGTTGTTTTTGCTTCTTTGTGTTGGGCGAGGCCCCAAGTCTATTCTTCACTGTGCCTTTTTCTCAGCCTTTTGTCCAAGAGGCCAAGCGGTTGGTGGAGGCGCTGACTGGAGGCGAACCGGCAGCTTCAAGGTATTCGCCTTGTAGTACTTCTCTTGCTTATCCTGGTCCTGTTCTTTGACACTTGCTTGTTGTAATGCGAGGAGCATAACGACTCTCTCCGTGAGGTCGTCTTCGAATAAGAGCCTTGGCCAACGGAAAAGAAGCGCCGTGCGAGAGCTCCAGTGGAGTGGAGCAGCCGGGCGAAGAGCGTCTGCAGCAGAGGTCGCAGGATCGTGAGCTGGCCACCGTACCGTTCGTGAAAAAGGGGTGGCGGATAAGCTCATGGCTGCGCCAAGGCTATTTCGGGTGAGTACAAGCTTTTGTACTTGCTTCTTTTCTGGATCTTCTTCTATGTTGCCTTTCTTCATGTTTTTCTTTTTTGTCTCGATTCGCAGCATCGAGTTCGGGATCAGGTGCTCTAGAGCTGAGTGCTCTAGATGATGCCACCGTAGCGGTCGAAGACCGGCAACGTCTGCCAACTCTCTTGCCAAGGCGAAGAGGTCTTGGTCGCTTACCAGAGCTCTTCCGGCGCATCCCTTGAAGACGTGGATGCCTGGCGAGGCTCTGTCGGTTAGCGCTATGATACAAGCGCAGAAGGGCATCGACGCGTCGGCTAGCGATGGCCATGGCGGCCATGGAGCTGGACCTGCCCAGTTACTTCTCGGATGCCGGCTGCAGATGGATCTAAGGTAGCCTTCGCCTACTCCGTCACCGGCTTTACGATATGGGCCCAGCTCATTGACTTGTCGAGTACGCATTAAGCGGCGACGCAGCCAAAGCTAAGCGATACAGTTCGAGGCGACCAGCTGCCCTCCGCTTAGGCATAGTAGACGTGGGGTAGTTTGTAGTCTATTTTTGTTGTAAATATCTTTTGTAGACCATCCTTGTGCCATGTAGTGGCCTTATATATTTTAATGAATTCCTCCGAGTTATGCTCTATCCTTGGTGAATGTCATGTGCCTTCTTTTTTACTGCTATAGGTTCCTTGGTCTCGACCGGACACTTCATCCGAAAGGACCTTGCGAGCATCATTGGATGATTCCTCAGCTTGCTTTTCTTCGAGATTGCGAAGTAGCTTGAGAGAGATTTGCTTGGAATAAGGCAATATGTTTTGAAATCCAAAGCGATCGTGAGTGCAGCCGAGAGGAGTATTTGATGGCGGGCTGGGTCGTCACCGGCGAGCAGCTGCAATGTAAGTTGATCCTTCTTTCGGGCTCAGCTTTCGATTCTTCGGGTGAGCAATGCCGGCTTTACTCTTGTTGTGTCGCGCTGTTTGCCGGTGCCAATCTTAAGCTTCGAGGGAAAGAAAAGAGGCGTATGGCTTTCGCTCGAGCCAATTGCTTGACTCTAACAGACATGGAAGCCCGGCAGCGCTTCTTCCCGGATGGATCATGATCGGCGCCATAGCGTTCGGCGACGGTGCAGGATCGTGTCTACCAGGTTTCGCGGGTGCTCCGCCCAGTGCGGTTTATCACTTTCTTTCCTCGGTCTTGCGACGTCATGTTTCCGTTGGATCTTGCCGTACCATGACCCGCCCTTGCAGTCTTCGATGACAAAGTTTCGTGAGTGCCGGTAATGTCAAGGAGCCGGTATACGTTGCAGCGACTAAGCTGCGTGGGTGAAGGCTGCTTCTTGTTCTTGTGAGGTGCAGCCACCGACGTAGATTTGGATGTTAAGGCGATCGTAGGCATCACCTCCTCGACCGTGATGGGCGGCGAGTGGAATATGCGGCCTCAAAGATTACGCAGCCGTAAGGCAAGCGTGTGCCTAATGAGCAGTTATGATTTGTTTGAGCAGCGTGGCTCAGGTTATTCTTCTCGTAATAGGTAGTGGGACCTGAAAATAAGCATGTGTATAGATGTAAAATTTTGTATATTTACGCCGTTTTAGGCGTGTATGTGCCCTTTGTTGTAAAGGTTTGCTTGTTTTATGCAGCACTGCAGGTTTGATGTACGTAGTATCGCGCCCTTTCGGTTTGCCTAGCGTGGACAGCTACTCGGTGTACACATTTTGTCCTCGATCCGATGAAATCGTGAGGTGGGGATCCTGAGTGCGTATAGTAGCATGTAGTAAAGTTGCGTAAAATAGTCAACCGAGGGTCAGTTGGTGAGACGCCATTAGTCAGATGTATATATCGTAATGGAGGAGGTTACATGGATTCCCGGGTTTGAGTAGCCTCATTTGAAAGCCTTATTGAAAGTAAAAATGGGGGTAGGTTGCTACGGTAGAATAAATCAGCTGGAAAGAAGATGTTCCATGGGTTGGAGTATGTCACCTGCATCTACTCACGATGCTTTGAGGCGATAGGCGCCACACTGATGACTTCGGTGATGACATAGGGTCCTTCCCATGGTGAATCGAGTTTGTTCTTGGCCGATTTTGGCTTGAGTCGCAAGATTTGCGGTCTCCTTCGACGACATGGGACCTTGGGCGTATCGGCCGGTTGTGATAGTTCGGAGACTCGGCTTTGGGTAAGTACCTGGCGGATCGAGCTGCTTGCTATCATCCCGCTTCGCCGAAAGTGTGTCGGCCGCGTCTTGAAAAGCGTCACCGTGGATTAGCCCGCAATTTTGCAGCATCACCGTAAGCGTGACGCATCATGGAGCCCGATAAGCGGCGTGATTTCTCGGTGATACTGCCTCGGCTCGATGTGTACCATGAAGAAACGGTGTAGCTGATGGAGCTGTTTGATGTGAAATCCGAAATGGAAGCTCCACGGAGCCGTGATGCATTTAGCTCTTCGTCCAGCTTTCGACTTTGTGCTCGAGTGAGCTCATGAGGCGCTTTGATGTTTCGGCTACCGAATTAGCTGCTATCTTTTCCACTGCCTCGCTGTTTGCGGGTGTGCCATCGAGGCATACGTGATATTGATCCCGAGGCCTTCTTCGCAGTAAGTCCCGGAATTCTTCTTGGAGATGAAGTCGATCCGTTGTTCCGGTGATGATGATAACGCATCTTGATGCGCCAAAACTGTAGACAATGGATTCAAGAACTTGACGGCGGTTTTGCCCTTCCGGTTGGTGATCGGCATGGCTTCGATCCACTTGGTGAATTTGTCGATCATGCGAACATCGTGGAGGAAGACGAATCCTCCTTTCGAAGATTTTGCGATTGCTGCCGATCATGCCGAGGCCCCATTGGGCAAAAGGCCAAAGGGCTATGGGTATGGGTCGGAAGTTCCGGGATCCAGTGTGCGTCGCGGTTTGTCAGGCGAACCGCTGGCACCGTTGCTGTAATCTTCGGACGATGTCTTACGCTGGTTCACGGTCATAATATTGGCCTGTAGAATCTGCTCGAGAGCTTTGGTGACGAGGGAGGCCGCCACCTGCGTGGTGGCCGCAGATGCCCCTCATGGATATCTTAGAGTATGGCCTTGCCGTTGTTGAAAGCTGACGCTTAATCGTTTGTAGTACGCCCGTAATGCTGTGCGCTTGTAACAACTCAACGCTGATGATGGTGAAGGCTTTGTGCTGAACCCGTCAGATACGCCACGGAGCATCTGCCCGTCAACTGTCAGCAATTCTCCGTTTATCGAGAATCTGAGGTATGGACGTGTCCAAGTTTCTTCGATCGCCATGACTCGGCATCAGTGGAGACCATGGCAAATTTGGTATCCAACTTCGGTCCTTCATGACCTTCGGTAGCGAGCCCCCGAAAGTGTACTCGCTTCTTCGGGTGATCCCTTGGGGAATTTCTCTCGCTTCTATCGATGGCACGCAGATCGTCGAGAACACACCTGGTGAGTACTCTTTGCACTGAAGTGGAGCCAGGCGTTACGAAGCCCATTCGGCCTCCTCGTTCTCTCTTCCAACGTCATAAAGTTCGCAGCCATCGAATTCTCCTTCGAGTCGTTGTATGGCTAGGTCGCAGACGCCGATCATGTTTTTCCGGCGATGTCGCCGCGACTCATTCATCATACGCTGCTATACGACAAGGTGTTGGAGTCACGGCAGATGACCAGAGGCGCGTTCGGCGCCATTATTATTTTGCCATGTTCATGCGATGGATGAGGGCTTCAGATTCGGCCCTCGTTGTTGGAGGCTCGAATTTCATCCAAGGACGTACTTCATCTTGTCACCTTGCCGGGGAGGGTCGGTGCGGCTCACCTTTGCTAAACCGGCGTTTGGGCAAATCAAATGCATTATCGATCTGCTGCGACATGTAAGGGTGT